>OW386286.2:278610087-279810087 GCA_936432065.2 Rutpela maculata | reverse complement strand
TAGAATTATGATCTATGATGTAAAGATATAAAGATTCATTCATTTTTTATTTTTCAAATCGGCTCAAGGTTTGGGTCTAGACATTTTTTTTATATTCATACACAAATCTTTACGACTCTTCATTGCATACCACATATTTCTCGACCGGCAAAGTGTGATAATATGTCCCACGTGAGAAACCACATCCTAGTTTGTCCAAAGTCCACTACCTAATATTAATGGAGAATTGAATTAGTATTGTAGCCAAAATAAATGATATATTGATGATGTATATTAAGTAGAGTAAAAGACCCGATCATGTGTATTACTTCAGTAAAATAGAATTAAAAGCTATAGCGGGATAAGATGATGAAAATTGCCTGGAATTTTATTTCGAATTGGCCATTCGAAAGGACATATTTGAAAACCACTTCAGCCAAATTTTCAGCCCCCTAGGTGCTAATGGGGTGCTCCTATCGTAAAAAACGTATTTTTTCAAAAAAAATTTCTTCTCCTCGACTGTCTGCTCCAAAAAATCTGAAAAAATTCATGGACGTGTGTTTTTGAGAAAGAAAACATCCTGATTTTTTTCAGATTTTTCGGATCAAAACGTTTTGAGATCCCAGGAATCCAAAAAAGTGATTTTTTAAAAATGTCTGTGTGTATGTGTCTATGTATGTTAGCACGATAGCGGCGAAACTACTAAACGGATTTTGATGAAACTTTGCATGAGAGTTTCTCTAGTGCTTCAGAAGATCTGAAAAGGTTTTGGTTGAGATCGGATTACATTTATTGCCGTTTTGGCACAACAAGTTGTTTATTTTAAGATTACTAACAATTTGTAATCGAACCATTGAAAAGCAGTAAAAATTCCGATTTCAACGATATATTACACTTGCACCCTTTCGAAAAAATTGAAAAACACAATAACACGCTTCGTGTAAGATATATTTTATAGTCTAACCTAATGTTCGGTATACTAGTGTGTTAAAGTATGCAGACTGCCATACTCGTTTTTTTTAAGAACGTCAAGCCAATTGTGTTGGTTGGGAACTTAAATTCCGCTGCTGGTCACTATATATTTTGAAAATCTTTTTTTGACAGGTGTCAGTTACTTTCGCGCGTGAAAGATTTTTGACAGCTGTCAGATAAAATGCGTCTAAAAGTTGTTATTTGGAGAACTGTCACTTTGACACCTGTCAAAAAATTTTGTCACTAAGTTTATTGGGGGAGAATGTCACTTTGACAGCTGTCAAAATTCTATTTCCAAAACTACTTTCCTGGGAGAATTTATTTTTTGACAGTACAAAAATTTTTAAGGTGATATTGCACTTTGTTTTTAGGTTATGATTGTTTATATAGTTTTAAGGTTATAATGAACAGAAATGTTTCCGGCGATGCGTCGGAAATAGGTTCAAAGTTTTTAGACTTTTAATGTCAATGTCACTTTTATTATGATTTGATGAAAAACTCACTTTGGACTCAGTTAAGGGCTGTCCGTAATCACACGGGTTCCTTATGGGTTATGTAGGTTCCACACAGCTACCACCGGTTTTAAACTGTCTCTTCTCTCTCTCGAAAAAAAAAAACAGTTGGCTTGACGTTCTTAAAAAAACGTATATGGCAGTCTGCACGCTTTAACACACTAGTCTACCGAACGTTAGGTTAGACTATAAAATATATCTTATTTTGTTTTTTTAATATTTTCCGCGGAAACCAAATCGAAAGAGTGCAAGTGTGATATATCGTTAAAATCGGAATTTTTACTGCTTTTTGAACGGTTCCATTAAACATTGTTAGTAATGATAAAATAAACAACTTGTGCCAAAAAGGCACTAAACCGTAATCCGATCTCAACCAAAATCAGATCTTCTGGAGCACTAAAGAAACCCTCATGCAAAGTTTCATCCAAATCCGTTTAGTAGTTTCGCCGCTATCGTGCTAACATACATACACACATACACACAGACATTTTTCAAAAATCACTTTTTTGGATTCCTGGGATCTAAAAACGTAAAGATTTGATGTTATCTCAATTTTCGATTTTGGACCAATTTTAGTAACCTCCCACAATTTTATTGTGGGGAGGTTAAAATGCGGAATAAACGGTTTTTTCAAATTTTGAGCATGTTCCGGTCTGAAAATGGTAATTCTGACACCGGCATTCGAAAGTGCGGGAAAAAGTACACAAGAAATTGTTAACAAGAAGTTAGCCAAATATGACCTTGATTGCTTAAAAAATTATTGAAAAATTCAAATATTTTTCCTGACCCCAGTTTTGGAGCTAACAGTTGAGGAGGAGAAATTTTTTTCGAAAAAACACGTCTTTTACGATAGGGGGCTGAAAATTTGGCTGAAGGGGTTTTCAAATATGTCCTTTCGAATGGCCAATTCGAAATACAAATCCAGGCGGGGGCAATTTTCATCATCTTATCCCGCTATAGCCTTTGGATCAAACCTGGGACAAATTTGTAATAAGCTAATTTTTTCGGGATTGCATTCTGTGGCGCAATTTTTTATTTCTACACGGTGGATGTTTTGGGATTTTCAGTCAGAGAGTCCTGGATAGCCATAGAATACAATCCCTAAGAAAATCGGCTTGTTCCTGGTCAACTTTTAATTTTACTGTATTACTTTATATACTTTTTATTCTCTGTACAACTCTCAATTTAATATTTTATTTTTATTTTTATTAATGTTGGCTCGAATCTAGGCACACTGTGGAACGTGAAATTTAATTTCATAATTTTTTGGACATAAATTACTTGAATACAGACAGCCTATTTTTGGTGCAGATAAAATCGTAATTATTACGTAGTTAGTGGTAATTGTGGCGATAAACGACGTAACAATTTTTTCATCAGGACTATTTACTATATTTATTGTTTGAATTTTCTCCGAAAGTTCTGGTAGTGGATGAAGTTGAATAATAAATTGAAAACTAAAACATATTGTTTGAAAATACAATGGTTCGTTCAAATTTTAATTCTTAATACCAGTTCAGTCTAAAATCACAATTAAATTATTATGTGTTTACTGTTAAAATAGTGAAAGAAATAGTTACGATTTTATCATTTTGATTTCATGCCAGCAATAGAATTTAATACGAATTTATTTCCTTTATTTATCCGTACCATATTGCTTTTGAAAAATTTTGTGTGTAATAAAACAAGGAAAGATCTTGGCAAATCTACTTATTATGCGAAAGCTTTATATATTCTAAAGCTTCTTGGCATATTAATGTAATGCCTGTTGGTAAAGTGCTTTCAATCGACTTCATAAAATTTAAAAAAGGAAGAGGTTCTCAATTCCACCCGTATGTTTTTTACTTCCACATTCAGTGAAGGTATAGTAACGCAAAAAAAAAATTATTGTTCTAATAGGCTTAGAATATTATGAAACGTCGAGGTTTTAAATTTGAGCTAAAAAAATTCTGCCTGTCTGTCGTTTTGTCGGTCTGTCTGTTTATAACTTTTTTTGTGCGCATGATTACTCTGGAACCGTTTAAAATATTGACTTGAAATTTGGTACACGTATGTATTTTAGCGAGATCTGGAACTAGATTATGTTTTCATCTCGTTCCGTCGAAGGGGAGTAAATTGGGGTAAATAGTTACCTATTTACATATTTAACTTGCGTCAAGCAAGTAAGAGTCCATGAGATCGGCATTTCGCACATAAAAGAGAATCTACGGTCTCAAAAAAAATTTTGGCATTACCACCCTCGTCCATTACACAGGTCTACAAAAAAAAATTGTCTGCTCCAAGAACTGAACCTATCATGCCTTAAGTATTTTTGTGTGCTGAAACCGAATTTTCAATGTAAGAAATTTTTCTACCGCGTAAATTTCGAGTAAATCGCGGTTTTTATTGTCAAAAAACCGTATATTGATAATAAAAACCGGGATTTTCTCAAAATCAGCACACAAAAATACTTATAAACATGATACGTTTAGTCCTTGGGAAGAATTTTATTTTTGTGGACCTGTGCACAGGTTTACAAAAATATATATTTTTTTTTGGCTCCAAGGACTAAATCTTTCATGCCTGAAGTATTTTTGTGTGCTGAATCTGAATTTTCAATTTAAAAAATTTTCTACCGCGTAGATTTCAAGTAAATCCCGGTTTTTACTGACAAAATACGGTTTTTCGACAATTTTTGACATTTACTCGACATCTACGCAGTAGAAAATTTAGATAGGTTTAGTCTTTGAAGTAGATTTTTTTTTTTTTGTTGACCTGTGTTATTGAAAGTGGTGAAAAGAAAATAAAATTGTGATTTAGTGTGTGTATAGGAACCAAAAATTTTTTTTTACTTCATGCATCCCACTACCACTAGATATTTTATACACCACAATCTGTTTGATGATTTTTGTTCTGTGATTAGCTTTTTCTGAACAGCGACATTTAACATTTTTAATGTTTTTGGGGCGATTATACCTTTACTGGACTATTTCAATCGAGAATTTTATTTAGGTTAAATGTCAGGCAGTACGAAAAAATCGCCCCTTCCTACACCATTTCTCTTAAGCCAGGATTTTCTATTAAAGAACTCGTCGGAAATTGCGAAGGAATTAGATTTTTTTCATTTCCAATTATTTTGTTTCCATTGAGAAGGTTTTATTTAACTCTACTATGGATACAAATAAAAGCGCCAGAACGTAATTCGGATATAACCAACCACGCAACTGTGTGATGAATGCATTTTTTTATAATTTATTGTGACTATTAATTTGAAAAATTTACTTGCCGACGCCGACGTGTTGTAATCTCTTTCATGTTAACTACTAGTGTAGAAATACACACTGACGTATGTTTTACCTATATACAAACTAGAATGTCGCTAATTCATTTTTAACGTCAAGAAAATTCATCTTACTGCGTTAATCATAATAAATCTTATATTTAGTTCCCGCCATCTCTTTGATTTGTTGCTGCTGGTTATAATTTTTATGGCATTATTTATCCACACGTGTTAATTCCTAATTTGGGGAGGCGGCTTTATTTTAATTAAGAAAAATTGAACTACCCCTAAAAATTTCACCCAGTTTTGCCATTGTAGTCGGTGTAAAAATGTGTTATTTCATGAACATATTATGTTAATGGTTCATCGTCTATTAAGTTACCCTCTCAATTATCAGCGATTTGCAAAATAGGTTACTTTAATTAAGAATGTAGCTGAGAGCAGTGGACCAGTTGGTAATATAATTACCGGCTCAGTGCTTATATGTTAGCCTTGAGACCAAGGAATCCCGGTTTCTCATCCGGCTAAGGTATGAATGTTTATTGGCGTTTTTACCGTGTTACCCAGATGGTAGCAGTGGGCTAGACCACGGTTGAGTAAGACGACACAGGGTAGTCGCTATTATCTCTCCCGAGTTTGATTCTCAGCTGCAACAGACGACAATGTCGCAGAAAATGATTGTTGTGTAGTTGTTTATTATGACTATTATTAGTCCAATAATTGAATGCCCAAAGGGGGATTGTAGAGAACAAGGAGGATGGAAGAATTCTCCTCTTCAGGGATGTGTTGGGGGCAGTTAGGAGGTATATATACTAAAAGTCCCCGCCGCTTTAGGGGGAGGGGGGGTGGGAAGGTTCCTCTTTTCGATGCGACATACGGAAAAAGGTAAACTATGCAAAATTAACCTAACTACCCCTACACATTCATAAAGAGGAAAATTCCTTCCTCCTCCATGTTCTCTACAACTCTTTCGTTGACTGGACTATATTGTGTCATGGTTGAATGAGTAGTGGAATTTCTATGGCTAAAGTCTGCCCGAACGTTCAATAATCACAGAAGATGCGAAAATAATTACTGGGAATAAATATTTCTTCTAAAAATGTTTTAAACCTATAATTTAAACAAAAAAATATTAAATGCTATTGTCATAATATTTCTATTAGTCTATACTCTAACTAGTGCTATTTTACTTCCACATCCAGTGGAAGTATAGTAACGACAAACAAATTTTAAAAAATTTTTATTGTTCAAATAGGCTTAGAATGTCACGAAACGTCGAAATTTTAAGTTTGAGCGAAAAAAAATTTCTGTCTGTCGGTCTGTCTGTCTGTCTGTCTGTCTGTCTGTCTCTGTCTGTCTGTAACTTTTTTGTGTGCTCTGGAACCGTTTGAGGTATTGACTTGAAATTTGGTACACATATGTACTTTAACGAGATCTAGAACTAGATTATTTTCATCTTGTTCGGTCGAAGGGTTGGGGGGTAAATTGGGGTAAATTTGGGGAAAATAGGTAAATCAAGCAGGTAAGAGTCCATAAAATTGGTATTTAGTATATACAAGAGAAGCTAAGGTCTCAAAAAAATTTTGGCATTAGTCACCCCCCTTACCACCCCCACCCCATTATTAAAGGGGATGAAAAAAAAATTGTGATTTAGTGTGTGTACAAGAACCAGAAACCTCAAAATCTTTTTTTACTTCATCCACCCCCACTACCTTATCACCACCCCCACCCCGCTACCGATGTGGGGTATCGTTTTATGGGTTTTTGGGGTAGAGGATTTCAAATATTATATTATTAAAGTTCCATAAACAATTATTTCCTCATACAAAATTTTTTTCGTTTTGAGTGACTTGGAAAAGAATCTGGATGTGGAAGTAGTGATTCCTTGGGCAGCGGTTTTTAATAGTAATTTTATTATATTTTGTGAATTTAGTTCATAAATTCATTTATATTTTGAATTCTATTTAGGATCTTATGTGGTTTTATAATTATGTTATGTATCTAAAATGATGTTGGACGAATACAGTACATAAATTCACAACGTGACTATCTAATTGTGAGATTAATATAATACAGTGTTGCATTAAATAATAATAGTTACTTAACAATAACAATTATCTTAATATACCGCAGTTATTAAAAAATATCAAAATATGTTAGTATAGTAGTATATTCAATGCCATCTTGATTTAAACCTAACACGTTAGAACGGCGTGTAATATACCTAGTGACTCGGTAACGCGATGCAAATAAAACACTGTGATTTCGTTAAGCCATTTAATTAAAATTTCCACCAAAGTCGTCTTCCAATGTGATTTTAAAGTGATTGAAATTTCAACATTGTCAGAAATGGTATAAAGAAGTTATTTTTATAACTTGTTTTTGAAATTCATTTTTTTTTTAAATCCTGGTTGGAAACACCAAACATTTGCTGACAGCCCGTCTGGTGATATATTAATTTTCTTTTAAAATATTGGTAAGTCATTTTTGACAAGACTATTACGAAACGAATGAATGTTGCATTGGGACGTTGTCGACTGCGAATATATTAAACACAATAGCTTCTGTTAGACTTAAAGATTTTATTTCAAATTTGGAACATATGTAAAATAGCATGGTAGAATACTTCCTATCGAGATTTATTTTCTATCCACCAACGGTTTGTTGAGTATGAAGGTTTCGTTATGATCACTATAAGAATACTTCTGGAATACCTCAAGGTTCTAATTTAGGGCCACTTCTGTTTCTCATATTCATCGACAATACAAATTATGTTATTCATTGTTTGAAACTAATATTTACTAATGATTTAATAATCTACATGAAGATAAGAACAACAGCTGACTGCAGTACGCTTCAGAATGACATTACAGCCGTTCCACATTGATGTACAGTTAATCATCTACCTATTAATATTAAAACATCCTACGCTATCACTTTTTGTCGAAAGAAGAAATTAATTGAATGTGATTACACAATCAATTCAGTGTAAGCAGTTGTGAATAAATTAATTCTTTGATAGCCAAATAACATTCAGAACTTACATTAATGTTATTTCGAGCTCATCATATGAAATGGTTTTTATTAAGAAATTGTAAGTGTTTTAAAAACGCCAGTCTAATATTATTGTTTCATAAAACAGTAATATTAGATTGGCGTAGAGGCGACTTCATTGTGAATGTCAGTCGATATTCCGTTGAAGCAACGTCGAGCGCGGTTAGTACTTGGATGGATCTTGGAAAATACAGCGTTCTCGCCCCACCTTCTAGCGGCTTGTATATCAGTGTATACGCGGAAGCTACGTAATTTCAGACGAGGATTACGTAGTGGATAGACCATCCTTCGGAGGGGATGTAAAGCAGGCGGTCCCTTGTCTGTTAAATGTTAGGCAAGTAAAAGATCCCTACTCTTCTTACGAGAAGAGGTTCGACAAAATTTCCAGGTTGGAGGTAGCTCGTCTCCTGGCGTCGGTGATAGGCCCTGGTAGCGGAAATAGGCCGACGTTAAATAAATAGATAAAAAAAAAGGATTGGCGGACGTATGTTCGTTCAAAATTAGTATATGTTGCAATTCTTTGATACTCTCAGCATATATACCAAAATAAATGATATTGAATCTGTTCAGAGAAAGTTCTTTAACATTTTTTTATGGGAAATAGTGTTATCCACCTAGATGGATTAGTACATCTATTCTAACGAATCGCTTTAACATGGTATCATTAGAAACTCGACGTGTGTTAATTTCCATTAAAAAAGTTTTCCGAATAATTTATAACAATATTGACTGTCCTTCCTTGTTGGGAAATAGCTAAAATTAAATACAAATGCCTACGAAGCAGACAAATCAATTAAACACACAAATGTACTTACGTGTGGTAATCCATCACAAAGTAGGCATCAACACCTTTTTCGGAAAATCAAAACTCTGCACTAGCACTATATGTTATAATTCGTTGTACTTAAAGTTATCTCTGCTTAAACAAGCAAACCTTACCTTAATTATTAAACTTCTTAAATTAAAAATAAGGATTAAATACATAAATACCGGGTGTAATCAGTTTCATGTCATTAAAAAAAACTGGGGGACGACTAAACGGACAAAAAAACCTTATATAACTTGGGGTTTAAAACCCATAGTTTTAGAAAAAACCGCTGCCTAAGGACTCATTACTTCCACATCCATTTCCACAACGAAAAAATTTCGTATGTGGACATAATTGTTTATGGAACTTTAATAATATAATATTTGAAATCCTCTACCCCAAAAACCCATAAAACGATACCCCACATCGGTAGTGGGGTGGGGGTGGTAGTGGGGGTGGATGAAGTAAAAGAATATTTTGAGGTTTCTGGTTCTTGTACACACACTAAATCACATTTTTTTTCATCCCCTTTACTAATGGGGTGGGGGTGGCTAATGCCAAAAATTTTTTTGAGACCTTAGCTTCTCTTGTATATACTAAATACCAATTTTATGGACTCTTACCTGCTTGATCTACCTATTTACCCCAGATTTAGATATCGTTAAAGTACATATGTGTAGGAAATTTCGAGTTAATATCTCAAACGGTTCCAGAGTAAACGTGCGCACAAAAAAAAGTTACAGACAGTCAGACCGACAGACAGACAGAAATTTTTTTCTCGCTCAAACTTAAAATCTCGACGTTTCATGACATTCTAAGCCTTTTTGAACATTGAAAATTTTTAAAAAAATTTTTGTCGTTACTATACTTCCACTGGATGTGGAAGTAAAATAAATAAACAGAAATTTCGAAAATTTTCAATAATATTGTTTGAGAACTGCTGAAATGTTGGGATAGGCTTTTATCTTCGCGTATGTCGGCGCCTCTAACCATCAAATACGCTAATACGGCTCTTTCAAAGTGTTCGCGCTCCTTTGTTAGAGACCGCGCGTCGGCGAGGACACAAGTTGATAATCACACTTTTTTATAGTTTTTTAAAAGTAGCTAAGGTAAGGTCTTTAGCGGTGCGCTAAAGGTGAAACACGTCGGCATTTTCTGAGTGCTTAGTAGATCTGAAGAAAACTATACTCTCCCTTGTGCAATATTTTAATTTCTGTGGGCACTTCGTTAAGTACACACCGTTCGTTGTTTTTGTATGTTTCTTTTATTCTTTTTGAATTTTGGGCCACGTATTTACAATTAAGATTTATTTTATTGACTTACCGTTCAAGTTGTTAAGTTCTTGATTACGTACAGACACTACTTGTTCGTTCTTTTTGTGTTGCTTTTTGGATTTTGGACCAAGTTTTTATTTATATTTTCTTTATTGACAACGTTAGTTGATAGTTTAGTGTGGTATTTTAATGTGCATAGAAACCATAAAAAATGATCCTAATTTACCAAATGTGTTGAACGGCTTGCGTATGTCCTTAGTTCGACGTGCCGAAAAGTGTATTGATGCAGACGGAAGCAATTTCGAACAATTTATGTAAATCAAAAATAATTTATTGGTAAGTTCTAGATTTATGGAATATTTTAGTTTTCGATATCTGATTGGCAATTCGCTAAATAAATCAGATTTTTTCCTAACTCAAAATACACATAATTGTTTCCTGTTATCGTATCTCAGACGTCTAACTCTTTATTTCCCAATGTCATGCAATAATTACTCGTTTTTTAAGCCTAACCCAGAACACTCATTTAGGTTACAAATGTTAATAAACCACATTTAAGTCTGATAAATTATAAACAACAATAAAAGCACCAATATTTTGTTCTAAATTAAAAAAAACACATATATAAAGAAATGCTGTGATTAAACCTCTACGCCCATCATTTGCTTATAGTTCTGCAAAAAGAGATCACGAATTATTTACATTTTTATAATTGGTTCGGTTCAGGAGGTCATAAAAGGTGCCGCCCTTCTTTGCTTTGAAACTGCGGGCCGGCGAGAATGAGTCGGTCGGTAATCTTTGCAGTTTTTTATGACAATTTAAAAGTTGTATAATTGGGAAGTACACGTCCATTGACCCAGAAAGACAGTGGTTCTCAAATGTTTCCTACCCTAATATTCAAATTGTTGACCTAGGTCAGTTTTTTTCAAAGTGCCCCTAGAGGAAAAAGTCATAAAGGTTTTTTGTTTGTCTAGTTGGTCCCCGTTACCAATTTTTTTTTAATGACATGAAACTAATTACACCCTGTATATTTTCATAAGCACTTAATATAATAATTCTTGAAAAATTCACTGCATACACAGTTAAGGGTGGCGGCGCACAGTGTGGAATTTTCGTAATCTAGGCGGACAAAATACCATTTTGGCAAGTGGATAATATTTTAATAAACATCTTAATTTCTGAAAGTAGAATGATCAAACTTCATAAGCATATATATATATTTTTTTATCAGCAACATTCAAAACATCCAAACAAGTGTCGTAAACTGCCGTGTCACCTTGTTCACGCTATACCAAGTAGGGATAAACTGAATTGACACGCTTCAAGTTAAGTACAAGTGTTCCTGCGGTTTACATATGTTTTAGTGACAATATTATTTTAATGGTATTTGAAGGTAAGTGGCCATATAATTTTTTTTTTTTTTGAAAAATTATTCTGTGAGACTAAAAAAGAAGATAAAAGTTTGAGCTTGAGATAACATGGAAAAATTATATTTTATAAATAAACAACTAAAATTTTAACTCATACCTCCGCAGACTACCCCCAACTTCTTATATTCGAAAAAAAGGTTAGTTGGTGTACTTCTAATATCAGAGAGAAAAAGTTGCGCGAGCTTGCGCTCTCACTAGTTTTTTCTTAATTTCAGAATGAGTGTCGAAATTTCTCGGAGGTCAATTTTTGAAATATGGGTCTCCAATCTCAGGCAAAGCAAGTCAGATGCCATAATGTCTTATATTTTACAAAAGTTACTCATTCACAAATAGTATTCTGAGCATCATTCGTAAGTCAGTAGACCTTGTTTGCAGTAAGATAGGGCAAAGTATAAGACATTATGGCATCTGATTTGCTTTGCCTTTTCAAAAATTGACCTCCGAGAAATTTCGACACTCATTCTGAACTTAAGAAAAAACTAGTGAGAGCGCAAGCTCGCGCAACTTTTTCTTTCTGATATTAGAAGTACACAAACTAACCTTTTTTTTTGAATATAAGAAGTTGAGGGTAGTCTGCGGAGGTATGAGTTAAAAGTTTAGTTATTTATTTATGAAATATAATTTTTCCATGTTATCCCAAGCTCAAACTTTTATCTTCTTTTTAAGTCTTATAGAATAATTTTTCAAAAAAAAAAATTATGTGGCCACTTACCTTCAAATACCATTAAAATAATATTGTCACTAAAACATAAGTAAACCGCAGGAACACTTGTACTTAACTAAAAAGTTGAAGCGTGTCCATTCAGTTTATCCCTACTTGGTATAGCGTGAGCAAGGAGACATGACAGTTTACGACACTTGTTTAGATGTTTTAAATGTTGCTGATAAAAAAATATATATATGCTTATGAAGTTTGATCATTTTACTTTTAGAAATTAAGATGTTTATTAAAATATCATGCACTTGCCAAAATGGTATTTTGTCCGCCTAGATTACGAAAATTCCACACTGTGCGGCGCCGTGCTTAAGAAAATGATTTCGTAGTTCGAAAATTTCCCCAATATCCCTGAACCGATAGAAAAAATTATTTGATAAGCTTCTAGAGAAAACTTGATAGAATGGTACCAGACTATTGAAATCAACAAAAAAAATTTTTGATTTTCGCACGAGAAAATTTTTTTGTTTCTTTTTTAGTTTTCAAGAGTCTAGTACCATTTCTATATAGTTGTCTCTAAAAGCCCATCAAAAAATTGTTTGAATGGGTTCAGGGATGCAGGAGAAATTCTCGAATTACGTTCACCGAACCGCCCACCTTAAGCTAGCGTTACTACTTGGTGGTACCACTTCATTTGATGTCGGTAACCTTAGAATGTAGAAGGGATAGTTTTTGGTGAAATGCAATATTATCTGTGTGATTGGTCGAAGCGTGCCCGAGATCTCTTTACAGTGAAGACCAATCTATGAGTTACAGTGAGTGACCAGTTCTATGAGGGTTTAACGTACATGGTTTTTCTTGATTGTTTTTGTCATTACATCATTTATACCTTCTTTGTTTTTTATTAGACGAGTCGCTTTGGAAATGCATTTTTATGTGACGTAAATGATGAAAATAAAAAGTGACAAAAAACCTTTGAAGGTAATTAATTACAAAACATAACATTGAAAATGTACTTCATGAATTATTTATTCGTGGAATATTCTCTCCAAATACCACTCGTGCTTTTATATTTTACAATTCGCCATGTCATAACCTATTGTGATAACCACAGGGCAAATATCATGGAAAAATGTCCACTTTATGTAATCTATACTTATAATAAATCTGTGAAGTTGGCGTGTCTATACATTGAAAATATTTACAAAAAACTGACATCTAACGTCCCCCCAAAGGGGGGCGTTAGATGAATAGAATACATTAAGATAGTTTTTGGAATTTTTGTCTCTGTCTGTTGTTTGTTTGAACGCGCATCACGCACAAACTACTGAACCAATTTGAATGGGGTTTCCACAGGTAAATTAATCTTAAGCTTAGAGTAACATTTAGTTTTTATTTCATCGAAATCGGCCTACTCTTAAGCCAAGTTTTATGAAAATCGAAGATACAACTTGCTATCTACAAATAAGCGTATTTGCACGGCATTAACTTTCATGATTAAACTTCTATAATATTCCAGAAAATTCGAGAGTATTCTGGAACATTCCAGAAAATTTGTAAGTTTTCTGAAATATTCCAGAATGGTGATTCTACCTCAAACGTCGTTTACAAAGAAGAATTTTAGTTAATTTCAAAATTTCCCGCGAACGTAGCGTGGGCACAGCTAGTGTGTAATAATTTTAATAAAATATCCCACCTGTATATTAATTTTGATAGTTTAGGCAGCATATTATATCATATTACAGCTAATTCTGAATAGAAAAATGTATGTTTGTAACCTATACTTAGAGTGTTTTGTTCTTTTGCTTTCACATCCACGTAGTGGAGTGGATGTGTAGTTAGTAGTCGTAAAAACAGGAATTTTATATAAGCTTAGAATGTTATGAAACGTCGATATTTTAAGTTTGAGTAAAAAAAATTGTCTTTCTATGTGTCTGTCGGTTTATAACTATTTTTGTGCCTACGATTACTCTATATTACTTTACGATTACTCTATATTACTTTACGATTACTCTATATTGTATTTTGATCTAATTCCATTGAAGGGTTGGGGAGCAAATAAGTAAAGCAAGTAAGAATTCATAAAATTGGGATTTAGTGTATGTGTACGAGAAGTCAAGGTCCAAAAATGTTAAAGAAACAAAATTGCCGTTTAGTGTGTTTATAAGATCCAAGGCCACAAATTTTTTTGGCATCAGCCAACCCACAACCGTTGTGGCATATCGTTTTAGGAGTTTTTTATTATCAATTTTATTTTAAAATGTATATGTTTAGGAAAACTAATATGAAATTAGTGGAAGTTGCAGTCGGACATTGCCGAATATTTATTTGAAAAATAAAAAATGTATTTACTGTATGTTTCACTGGTATTACATATGAGGAGGGGGCAGCGTTACCACATTTGGTAGATTTTTATTTCTTTTTAGTAGAATTTTAAGGATTTTTTTAAAGTTTGGTAGGTAAAATTTGCTGGTAGATTTCTGATAATAATTATCAGAAATCTGCAAGCAAATTTTACCTACCAAACTTTACAAAAATCCTTAAAATTCTACTAAAAAGAAATAAAAATCTACCAAATGTGGTAACGCTGGGAGGGGGTTTGTCCTTAAAAATTGGATTATTTTGCCCTTCTAAGTAAAGGCAATGCGGTGTTAGATAATCGGTACTATTCAATTACCCTGCTTGAAGACTAATAGTGACCTACTGCCTAGTAATTTTAAGAAATATGTTTTTTATAGTCCACCCAGTATACAAACACATGCATGCAGTCGATTGTCGCATATTTTAGAATAAAAACAATTCATCTGTTTGCAACTGTGCATTTTAAAATAACTGGCTTTTAAAATACTTCCATTATGTACTATCACATGTAATTAAACGGTCTATAATTAATAGACACAAACGTTTGCTTTAATTTGAATTGCATAGAATTTTTTACCAGCCTTTTAATGCTTTGATCACGATTCACCTTTATAAATCATTTATATTTCATGAAGGTAACATTAAATTAATCTTTTGTTATAACGTATTGATTATTGTTTCGACATTTGTTCTATTTTTAGCACGGAATATGCTATGTGTAAATCTGCATTTATAATATTTGCTGATTGTTGGATGTTGTTCATTTCGCAGATAATTGTTTAAATTATACACAAAATACAAATCCATGAATACAGTGTGGACCATTAATAATAGGCCCTAGTTCAAGGGTAGATTCTTTGGACCAAAATCTGAGGATATGGCCAAACATGCTTTAGTAATTTATTGCTGTGGAAAAATACAGGGTGTCAAAATTGTAATTTTTGTTTCTTTTTTTTTTTTGCAATATCTCAACTACCTTTTGACCAATCTTCTCCCAATTTGGTAAGGAAACATTTTTTAAGCTAGAAAACAATAATTTATGCATCACATCACGCTAGTCCATTGAGGGTGCCTCATGAGCTGCACCTGATGATGAATATTTTTTCTCTTTTTTTTACGAAACGTATCACTTTTGACTAGAAAATCTCATGCAGGAGTCATGTCTACGTAAAAAAAGGTACACTTGATGGAACTTGATAATTCCAACGGTTTTCGAGAAAACTGCCGCATAGATCTCAAGAATTCTTTGAAAATAAACTCGACCTTTGAAAAGGACAAATTGTATTTATTGAAAGGGGTGCTTTAGTAACGTCTTAGTTCTGTCATTTACGTACAATTTCATTAGTTTGACATTCTGACAAAACTAAGACGTCACCAAAGCACACTGTTCAATAAATACAATTTGTCCTTTTCATATTGAGTTTGTTTTTAAAGAAGTCTTTCTCGAAAACGATTGGAATTATCAAGTTCTATCAAGTGTATCTTTTTTTTACGGAGAAATTACTTCTGCATGAGATTTTCTAGTTAAAAGTGCCACAACGTTTCGTAAAAAAAAGAGAAAAAATATTCATCATGAGGCGCCCTCCAGGGTCTAGCGTGATGTGATGCATAAATTATTATTTCTAGCTTAAAAAATGTTTCCTTATCAAATTGGGAGAAGACCGGTCAAGAGGTAGTTGAGATATTGCAAAAAAAAAGAAAAAATACAAACCTGACGCCCTGTATCTTTTTCCACAACAACAATTTACAAAAACATGTTTGGTTATATCCTCATATTTTGATCCAAAGAATCTACCCTTGAACTATGGCCTATTATTAATGGTAATAGCATTAAACGAGCTTGGTATAGTTTTATTAACCGACTTCAAGAGATGTAAAAAGAAGAGGTTCGGTAATCGATTCGTATAGGTATGTTTTACATGTTTGTATGTACGTTACTGGTTGGCTTGGGCGATTTCTATTAAATCTTTCTCACACTATAAGTACAAACAAACATCCTTCGTTTACCTATTCCGATTCTCCTTTTGTGGCGCTGAGCGCACCTCATGTGGGTATTATTGTTTAGCTTGTTGTGTTTTTTTTTTGTATCGGTGTCTTTCAATTTCGGGTTCCTCTAATTTTATTCAAATTGTTAATTAGACAATTATTGAAAAATTAAGTAAGTATAGGGTATTTTGTACATAATAATAATAATAATCTTTATTTCTCCATTGCAAAATTATATACAAATAAAAGTATACACTAAAATCAGTATAGAAAACGTCACAAGAAGGAATAACAAACACTTAACAGAAAAAAAAAACAATACAATAAAATGTATAAATAGATGAACATACAAGACATCTTGTAGTTTGGTCATATAAAACAAATATATTAAATTATAAAAAATCATTTTTCGTGTAGCAATTTTTCTCTAGTAATATTTTTTAATATATGTTTGAAAATATGTATGCTACCCGAAGACCTAACATCTTCATCTAATGAATTATAAAGCTTAGACCCTTGGTAATGAAAACTTTTCTGGTACATAGCAGTTCTATGAGAATCAGGCAGTAGAAAATTCTTTGCTCTAGTGTCATGTAAACGACTCACTTGATTTCTTAAAAAGGTTGATTTATGTTTATGAACATATGAGCACACCTCAAGAATGTATAGACCAACAACTGTCAAAATTTTTAAAGGTATCAAGGCAACTCTTTGGCGTAATAGAGTACTTTAATAATTTCCTGGCTGCAATGTTTAGACATAAATTTTAGAGCATAACAACTTGTTCTTAACTTTATATATAATTTTTCGATATGGTGAGTCCATTGTAACTGTTTATCAAAAGTAACACCTAAGAGTATACTATCAAACAAGTTTTTATTTACCAGTCAGTACCATTAAAAAGTGTTAAAATTATTGTTCAATGAAAATTGTATTGAAACTGTCTTTGTTTTATTTAGAATTAGGTTATTATTTTGAGACCAATGTATGATTTCTTGATAAACTCTCAGTGGTTTCTTTTGCTTCAATTAGGTTGTTGCCGATAACTAGAATGCTTGTATCATCAGCATATCAGATCCCATGAACATTTGGTATTTTTTGTAGATGACTAACCACATCGTTAGCAATATAAAAGTGGTACCAAAATTGACCCCTGGAACTCCTTGTTTAATATCACAAATACTACTTTCAACTCCACCCTCCATTTTTACAATTTGTATATATGTATTTGTTGTCCAAATAGGAGGAAAATATTTGTAAAGGAGGAAAATAATAATTAAGTATGTGCAACAAGCTAGTGCTTGAAAATCAATTGGATATATATTGTGTATTACTCATGTATGTTGATATTTATATCATTATTTTAACATAGAATTCTAGTTTTTGAATTATTATCAATCTTTATAAAAGTAAGTACAATAAATCTGTATAGACAAAATACATTTTACCCGAGATTTTACCTTGGATGTGAGAGGCAACATTGTCAAATAAATATTACTTCCACATCCAGTGGAAGTATAGTAAAAAAAAAATTTTTTAAAATTTTTATTGTTCAAATAGGCTTAGAATGTCATGAAACGTCGAGATTTTAAGTTTGAGAGAAAAAAATTTCTGTCTGTCGGTCTGTCTGTCGGTCTGTCTGTCTAACTTTTTTTGTGCGCACGTTTACTCTGGAACCGTTTAAGATATTGACTTGAAATTTAGTACACATATGTACTTTAACGAGATCTAGAACTAGATTATATTTTCATCTTGTTCCGTCAAAGGGGGTAAATACGTAAATGAAGCAGGTAAAAGTCCATAAAATTGGTATTTAGTATATACAAGAGAAGCTAAGGTCTCAAAAAAATTTTACCATTACCATCCCCACCCCATTATTAAAGGGGATGAAAACAAATTTGATTTAGTGTGTGTACAAAAATCAGAAACCTCAAAATATTTTTTTACTTCTTCCACCCCCCCACCCCACTACCGATGAGGGATATTATGGGTTTTTGAGGTAGAGGATTTCAAATATTATGTTATTAAATTGTCATAAACAATTTTTTCACATACAAATTTTTTTCGTTGTGAGTGACTTGGATAGAAAATCTGGATGTGGAAGTAGTGATTCCTTGGGCAGCGGTTTTTACATTAATTAAAATAATTTGTTAAATTAATGAGCTTAGGAAAAAAATTTATTACTTCCACATCCAGTGGAAGTATAGTAACGACAAAAATTTTTTTATTGTTCAAATAAGCTTAGAATGTCATGAAATGTCGAGATTTCAAGTTGGAGTAAAAAAAATTTCAGTCTGTCTGTAACTTTTTTTGTGCGCACGATTACTCTGAAACCGTTGAACATATTGACTTTAAATTTGATACACGTATGTATTTTAACGAGATCTGAAACTAGATTATATTTTCATCTTATTCCGTCGAACGGTTGGAGGTAAATAGGTAAATCAAGCAGGTAAGAGGCCATAAAATTGGTATTTAGTATATACAAGAGAAGCTAATGTCTGAAAAAAAATGTTGGCATTAGCCACCCCCATTACTACCCCCACCCCATTATAAAAGGGGGGAAAAAATTGTCATTTAGTGTGTGTACAAGAACCAAAGGCCCCAAAATATTTTTTTACTTCGTTCATCCCCACTACCATCCCCATCCCACTACCGATGTGAGTTATCGTTTTATGGGTTTTTGGGGTAGACGATTTCAAATATTATATTATTAAAGTTCCATAAACAATTATTACCACATACAAAATTTTTTCGTTGTGATGTAAGAGACTTGAGTAGCAAATCTGGATGTGGATGTAGTGATTCCTTGGGCAGTGGTTTTTTTATTTATAAAGCTATTTATTTAATCGTCAATAATGATGATAAAGTACGTGATTACTAATGTTTAATATTGTATTTAAACTATGTCTTTGTTACTGTGTATAAGTAAAAAAACAATTGTTATTGTTAATTTTATTGATGCGTTAATACTTTTCCCAAAATACCTACATTACTTTAAAAGTTATTTATAAAATGCCATTTGGTCCATATTACCCCATTATTATGATAATTTTCAGGTCAAAGTCAGTACATTACCCCTGCAAACTTTTTTATTTCTTTACATACTTTAAATACTTGGTTAAAACAAAAAAATAATTTGGTTAGCTAATCAGTTCAAGTCTTGATGAATTTTATTCTTTAGAGAATGTACTATTGGGCCAAGTATATGTGAAAATAATACGTAAATCGTATTTGATGTCCACGTCCAATGTGTAACCAAAACGGATTTACGTACAACGTAAATTGAAATGCTTAGTATTAAATACTGTGGATTAAACCCATTCGTATCTTAAAAATTGCATTTGTTCCAGTACAACCACTATTTCGCCATTTATTAAGCAAGAGTCCACATATGGAGCGAAATCCAGAAATTCAGTTATTTACGCCATGCCAACCATATAACAGAGCTGCCCGCCTAGTCGAAATTAAGTGTTAGTGAAACATTTTCACAAATAAAAGCAGAAACTCATGAACCGAGCTGGATTACTTTAACGAGATTAAGTGGTCGGCATTTCTGCTCTCTTAAAAGATTTACAACAACAAAACAATTATCTTTTCCTGTTTTTACTTCTTTGTTGACTAAACTTATTATTGTGACTATTTATAATCATTTATTTAACATATAAATCACGGTGTCTTAGTGTGACATCTCTTTAACTAATAGGATCGACTATTTTGCACTGTCATGTCATTACAAAGTAACTACAAAATAATTATTACTAAAGTCATTCTAGATCAGGTTTACGGGTGGATACGATAGAGAAGATAGTTACTCCTACAACCAGCATGCAAATGTAATACCTACTTGAAGCAAAGTAGGCATCTACCATTACTTTCTACCATTACTTCATACATTTCTAATATTGGCTAATATACGGGAACCAGCCTCATGCTTAGTTGCTATATTCGTTTAAACTGACAAAACAGGCCGATAAAAAAAAGTAAATTGATCACTTGGCGTGCGCCGATACCTATATTAGAGCAGCGATTTCGTAAGTCTATTGTGTCTTTTTTTTTTGGCGTAGAACCAGGTCAAACATGTTAGGTTCCTTTGAGTATGTCACCGGGCATATGAAATCATATTTTACGACATTTTTTTGTGGTCTCGAACTTTTTAAATCAATAAAAAGTTAAAAAAATGTATTTTTAAATAAAATTGTTTTTTTTGTTTCCACCGCCATATCTTTAAAACTATTAAAGGTACCGAAATTTGTTTTGTGTCAAATTAAAGCATACACTGCAGCGCTTTTACCAATATAAACGGTTTGGGCACAATTCGCACTTTAATTTCTCTAAATATCAGATAAACTAAAAATATACATTTTATGTATTGAAATCTTCATAAGTGGATAAACTTTTTATTTTTGAAAATATTTACATACATGCAGCGAAGAAAATAAAGCCTAATAATCACAAAAGTTTTTGAAACAATATATTTTTTTCCTAAAATGTACCGTGTTGCAACAGCGATTTTTTTTATCAGCGCTAAATGCGACATTGGGACGCAATTAATACACCTCGCATGCAGGGTTGGTCAGATTAGTCGCGTAGAAGTGGCGGTTGTCGAAATCATTAAGTATTCATTTTTCGGATAAAAATTGTGACAATCGAAAATGTGCTTGTTTTAAGGAAGGCCTAAAATGTTGCAACGAGTGTAAATGTCGTTCCTGTAACAACATTATTAAAGATTTCGAGGCAGATAGGAACGAATTAGAATGCTATTAATGTAGGGCCTACATAAACTACATACTACATATTTATCTATCCAAATAGAAAATTTATTTCGACAATAAAACTCATTTTATGCGTACGTTTTTACTTTCATTCATTTAAAAATGTCTAATAAACTTACTAATTAGGTGGGTAGTTAGTAACATTGATCGATATTTATAGATTAGGTATTTATATCTATCTACCTGTCTTTTTATTATTAAAAGGAGACTATTAACATATGATCAATACTACTGTACAATATATGAAATATTGAACAATAATATTGATCCCGTAGATGCTTTTGATCACTACTGGTTTTGTATCTATTGATATAAGTTAAGGCGCAGTTACACGGCGCGTGATTAGACGAGCCTGGCTCGGCGAGTCACGAAACACGCGCCGTGTGACATAGGCAACTTGGCATGGCTTGCGACTCGGGAGACGTTGCTCGCGTCGGCTCGCGTCTTTCATCTAGTTGTCGGTAACTGCGCCTGAAGATCAGTCATCAGTCTATCCATGCAGTTTTGACGAGCCTACAATCCATAATCCCACACGAAATCTGCATTCGTCACGCGCCGTATTGACACATCTGGCTCGCTATCCGTTACACGGCGCGTGGTTTGCCGAACCACGCACCAGGTTCGTGGATCGGTGAACCACGCGCCGTGTGAAAGGCGCAGTTACACGGCGCGTGGTTCGCCGATCCACGAACCTGGCGCGTGGTTCGGCAAACCACGCGCCGTGTAACGGATAGCGAGCCAGATGTGTCAATACGGCGCGTAACCAATGCAGATTTCGTGTGGGGTTGTGGATTGTAGGCTCGTCAAAACTGCATGGATCGACTGATGACTGATCTTCAGGCGCAATTACCGATAACTAGATGGAAGACGCGAGCAACGTCTCCCGAGTCGCAAGCCATGCCAAATTGCCTATGTCACATGGCGCGTGTTTCGTGACTCGCCGAGCCAAGCTCGCCTAATCACGCGCCGTGTAACTGCGCCTTAACTGCGTCTTTAAACTGCTACAAACACCCCGACCGGGACCGTCAGATCGTTGCAGTCGGCAGGTTTGCTACAGCCGAGCGCGAATATGACTTTGGCCCGTTAAAAAAAATCGCTGACTCAATACTATGAACGAAACATGAAAAATTTTTATCCTAAAAACTTTTTTCAACTATTTGCTTCAATTTGTATGCAGCATGTATATACAAATTTTCATAAATAATTTTTTTTTTCGATTGTCTAAAATTACGCTACTGAAAATAACAAGTTTGAGTTTCTTATTATTTTTTCAACTTAAAAAAAATAATAAATCGGGTTCACGTGGGACGTTGTTCGAAGCGCTATTGTGTCTACTTTAATCTGAAAAAAAATAGCTTGATAGCACAAATATTTTCAGATATATAGCGGTGGAGACGTTAAAAAACATATTTCATTAAAAATCTATTTTTTTGAGTTTCTCCGAAATAAAAAAGTTCTCGACCACCAAAAAATGTAAAAAATGATTTCGTGTACACGATTATCTTACTAAAGAATCCCACTAAGTCTGGTTTGGTTCTACGCCGGTTTTTTTTTCTCGAAAACTAAGCGACTTTACTTCCAGATTTTACTCTACTAACTTGCATTCACAGCCGTGTTCACTGGGCGGTTCAGCCATCTGACGTCACAACTCGACTACATGGTTATCCCGAGCGTTTTTAAGCGCGCCGACTTTTAATAATAATAATTTTTTTATACATGAAGGCGGCGTCAGTAAATTCTAATTTTTGGCATACTTAATATACTCACCAAGCTCTTTCAGAATATGTAATAATAAAAAATTGTTAAATGAACCTATATGCCAGAGAAGTCAGCTTTTTTTGTAATAGAGCCATAACATGTTCTGTTTTAGATATCTAACCTGTATTATCTAATGAACCCTAATTTGTTTAAACAAATTTACTTTGTTTAAATAAATTAGGGTTTGTTAAATTATACACCTAAGATATGAAAAACATAAAATTGACTACCTAATATGCAAAGGACCACGGACACAATACATGAGATTTCATACAGCCGTCGATTTGGCTGAAAATTTGGTACGTTATAGTCCATAACTACCTGATCAAAAGTGCTTATGGCCACAAAAACCAAAATGTCCTAAATTTCGAGATATTGAAGGTCAAAGGTCGTATGAGCTATATCACTTATTATAGCGATTGCGACTCAGTCCTTTGGTAGAAAGTCAAATTGGAGTAAGTAGGTGTCGTTGATCATGACACACTGACCCTTGACCTTGACCCGTGAGTCATGGGCCAAGAGTCAAGCTAAAAAAAAACTGTCGGTACCTCTTTTTTTATATGCCAGATAAATATTACTATGGTTAGTGTGGCACTTTAAGGTAACTTTGACCATTATCCATGGTGAAAAACTGCCTGTAACTCGGAAAATTAGCAAGTTACAAAAAAATTCCAAGAGACAAAGAATATTTAGAAGGCCTCAATGCATACGTCTGAATTTTTTCAAATTTTTAAATTACATATTTTTAAAGCGCTACGATTTCAAAAAAAGAGGTAGTTTTTCATGTTTTTCCGGAAAAACTCGGTAAAAACGAACTTTACAGAAAAGTTACAAATGAAAAAGTCTTGGATTTCGATGATACATACATTCATCTGAATTTTTCAGATTTTTTTTTCAACATTTACATTTCCTCTTCCCCACTTTTTGGAACTTTAGAGTGACCATATCTAGAAAAACATGCTTTTTTCGAAAAAATTAACAAGAGTAAAAACATCTTATTTTGGGCCAGAAAAGGTAAATACATTGTTTTTTTTTTCATTTTTGACCTAATTCTACAAGTTACGGAACCCGTGATAAAAGGTGTTTTCTTCCGATCATTTCCTACTCTAATCTTTTTTTCAACTTTTTTATTAACGTCATTGCAAACACATTACACAAGGTTTCATCAAAATCCATTCATTAGCACTCAAGTTAGAGAGTTTCACCCCCCCCGTTGACTGGACTAAATATACTCTTCGTTTTTGCGAAGAGTATAACAGACGCCAGTCCGATCTCAGAAAACAGGATTTTTGACGAATTTTCAAGAAAAAGAATTATTTAAACAAATGGACAAAAGAAATTAATTTCAAACGGATTTTCGTTCATAAAAAAATCATGGCGCTAGTGCTAACAGCTAAGCCAGAATGACGAAACTTGTGAACAAGGATGGAGTTTAATTAAAAATACATGAACACCTAATAGTTATTAAGGTACCAAGGGTGTTATAAGGATAATAACGCACCGAGGTCAGCAGTGTACTTCCCGAGGGCCTCTGGCCCGAGGGAATGTATGTCGACCGAGGGCGTCATTATCCTTTAGCACCCGTGGTGCATTCAACGTTTAATGTCCTACAAGTCTGTTATTTAATTCGAATTTTTTTTTTTGTTGACATTTACGATTTATTAATTTGACATCTATTATGTTCAGAACGATTTGATTTAAAAGAGAGTAAAAATAAAAATTGTTTGTAAACGCCGCCGTTGCATAGCAACGCATTATGTTTGTCAATAACGCTATCATAATTTGCTTGTTTTGGGTTGTGTTATAATTTTATAATGCCCTAGGGCGTTATAGATATTCATAACGCCCTAGGGCGTTATTTATCATTTAATGTATCTCAAAATAGGGTGGCTATTGTGAAATAACAGACTTGTAGGACATTAAGTAATAAATTTCGCATAACATACATGGGGGTCAAATCAATGTGTATTCCTCTATCAATTTGCGCCTGTTGGTCCGTCCTCCATGAAACACCCTGTATATATAGAGCAGAGTGTAATATGTTTTCACCTAATTTTATCTGCCCGGTGAATCCTCTGGGTATTTCCCGATGAGCTAGAAACTTGAAATTTGTCATGCGGTGAGGGTGTGCCTTTCCGACCCTTCCAAAATTTACAGAAATTCAAAATGGCTGATCCAATATGGCGGCCAATCTATATATCTATAGATAGATAGAAATGTATTGACTACATTATATAAAATTGTTACATTTGTAGCAAGTCATAGTTGCTGCTATTACCTTAAGTAATGCATTCATTAAATTACAGTAATAAAAATGCCTATCTACAGACTAAAAATAGAATATTTATTTAGATCGAATATTAAATATGGACGAAAACAATTAAAATTATTATTAAAAAGTGTACCAGAGTTAAAATTAAACACAGTCTAATAAGAAGTAAAGAAATTTCACTATATTTATAACAGAATATAAAAGAGAGATAATTGTAAAAGGTGTGAGCATATTCCATAAAGAAACAACCATCAAATATAATTAGTTTTCCATAGAGAAACTCATTTATTCATCTACCGAATAAAAACATTTTAAGAGATGAATTTCCATGCTTGTTTTGAATCTGATATAGTCCAGTTTTTTCACATTTTCGGATATTTTATTGTATAGTTTAAAATCTAGTACTTTTAATTCATTTGATGATCTAGTCTCGTAATGAGGGGGTGTAGAGAAGGTACCTTTTTTTTTAATGAATTTCCAGCACTGAGTCAAGCTCGGCAAAGGGATTTTGCCATATTTAAGGAACAAAGGTTTGCAATGATCCCGATAATTAGCACCAGCAATTATTCTAATTGGTCATTTTTGCAAGATGAATATTTTATAAGCATGAGTGGAATGTCCCCAGAGTACAACGTATGTAATCTGCGATTGGATTAAAGCATGATACGCAGATAGCAATGTTTTGACATTTATATTCTTTTTCAGTTGACGTAGTAGAAAAATTTAACTCGAGATTTTACCATTTAATTGTACAATATGAGAATCCCACTTTATCATCTAGTACAACTCCAAGTAGCTTAACAATGCCGCCTTTGAAAATTGCGTTGTTGGTCGAGAAAATCAATTTTTGGGCTTTATCTCTTTGTAACTTTAACGTGTTATTATTATACCAGTGTTCTGCAGAATGTTGATATATATACTTAGATGTTTGTAGAGACATTAAATTGTCATTTTTATTTATTAAAGTTGCATCATCTGTATACATAACAGATTTATTTGGAGAAAGATAGAAAAAAAGATCGTTAATAAAAATGATAAATAATAGAGGGCCCAATACGGGGTACTTGGGGTGTTTCATTGTCCTAAATTCCGACATTTGATTATCAGTTTTTACACATAGGTCACGATTAAGCAGATACGATTCTAATAAATTTAGTGGTAGACCGCCAACACCATAGTAGCTAAATTTCTTAATGAGAAGGCTGTGAGAGACACAGTCGCCTTGCTAAGGTCTACTAGCGCAATCACCGTATATTTATCTTCTTCAAAACCCTGAACAATGTCACCCACAACCTTACAGACTGCATCTACAATGGAACACCATTTCCTAAAACCAAAGTGGCCCTTGTGAAATGATTGAATGATTTTCGAAGAATTCGTTAAGCGATGTTTTAAAATGATCTCAATTATCTTACCGAACACTGGGATAACTGATATTATCAGGATTATCAGGATACCCTTTTTTGAGAATAGGCACTACTCTAGAGCTAGCATCTAAGACATCTGGAAAAGAGCCTTTACTGGAACATACATTTATTAAGAAAGTTAACGAATAAATAATAATATCTATGGCATTTTTAATAATTTTGCTATTTAAATCATACACTCAAAGAAAATGATAGGTAAATTCAACCAAAAAGAGCATATGAAATCGCGCCTATCTAATTTCATAGTTAAATCAATCAGAAAAGAATAGTCATACAACTTTATTTGTTTTCGTAAACAAATAGTAGTTTAATAATCATATCTTCTTGTAACAAATTAAATAGTACAATGACATTTTTTTATGTTCACTAACCATTTTCAATTTGGTTTACAATTAAATAGTACAACGACTTTGTTTTTTGTTCACCAACTAATTTTTAGGTTGATCTACACTTTATTGTATGATGAAATTTTCTTTGGCTAGCCAAAATCTCAGTATTGAGACATCAGACCTCCCAAACCAAAGATTAGAGATCGTTTATAAGATCCATCCAAATATATCGATGATCCCTGAGAGAATTTGAACATTGCAATCATGTTATTAATTTTCTATAAATTCATAAGAGTATAAGATAATGCATGATTGATTATTGTCAGTGATTTGTATGTGGCGTCATCTGGGAATAATTTCTGTAATGGACTACGTGGTAAGCAAGCAAATTTTATGGTAATTCTTTTAGAACTTCTAGAAGACGACAATAATATTGGTTTGTCTACCAAGTACAAAATAATACAGCGAACTAATACTGGGTTAGAATTACAATTCGATAATAGTTAAAAATAAAATATACTATTATCTAGTTTAATTTGACAGAATTCAACAAAATAATAGTCAGACGAACAAAATAATAGTCTTATTCATCTATTTTTTAAGTTAATGTTTGTTTTGTTGTACGACAACTTTTTATTAATTAAAATAACAATTACCTCTTGTTTAAAAATACCATCAATATAGTTTGTTTAACAAAATTAACGATATTGTTAGTTAACCATTTTTTTTGTTGAATTTACCCATACTATCTCTTTGAGTGTAAATGTCTAAACTATTTGTATTTTTCAAGCTATTTACTGCCTCCACCACATCAAAAGTAGTAACTGGTTGAAGAAAAAAAACGTAGGATGTGTCGACGGGACATGTTTTAAGAAATTAAGAGCATGTTCATTACTTGGAGGTAAATGATTAATAACATTATCTGCAACTGTAGCAAAAAAGTCAACAAGTACATTAGCTGCCAAAGTGGTAAGAAATATGAAAAAACGGTTTTATAGATTTCTGATCAAATAAAATAATATGAGTTTTAACTTAATTGAAGCCTTCTTAGTCTACGATTAAGAGCATCTACCTCTAAAACCAACTCTGTGTATATTTATTTATTCTAGCAATACATAATATGCAATTTAAATATATATTATATTACTTACTCCGTTATGGGAGGAAGCAATT
Organism: Rutpela maculata; assembly: GCA_936432065.2. Lineage (NCBI taxonomy): Eukaryota > Metazoa > Arthropoda > Insecta > Coleoptera > Cerambycidae > Rutpela > Rutpela maculata. The sequence continues at coordinate 279,782,063 of OW386286.2, read as the reverse complement.
AGAAAAATGCTTTAGTACACACATATTATGAATTGCCGATAAAATTACAGTTATAAATAATAATCAATAGTTTCCTTGAAATAGGTAACATTAGATAAAAGAAAAGCCGGTTAATTGTGAGAAATACCTGCTGTATAATTTAATAAAAATTAACACGAAGACTGTAATACATAAACATAGTGCTCTTTGCAGCGGACACTGCAAAGGAATATTTCAAATATTTATACGTGAAATGTCATGCGATGAAATTTTACATGTGCTTTCATAATTTATGATTAAATTCCTATATACGGACAACCAGTCAAAGGCCAATATTGATTTTATACCTTGATATTGATATTGGGTTTCATTGAGAAAGTTTTCCAATAACATATCCAGTACGTAACTAAATTAATTAAGGATAATTGTAAACTAGATTGAGTTTCGGTAGTTAAGAACTAATTGTTGACCAACTTCATAACATTTAATTAAATAGAGAGAAGGTTCTCTGTTCGACCCGTTTGTATGTTTTTTTACATATCTTACTCTGGACTAGCTTAAGCGATTTCTATGAAATTTCTCTCAAACTATATGGCAAGACTCGGCAGTGGTCCCCTAATAATATTGCAACGAATTATCAACAACCTGAGAAGAACGACATAAGAACAGGAACGACCTACTACTTATGCGTGCCTTACCTATCTCGCTGGAATCACAGATAGGTGAAGTAGACTTTTGAACGGTAAAGAAAATTCAACAAGTGCTTACCTCAAACAAGGATCCCACCTCTAGATCACTAGCCAAGGGTGTTTACCAGTTGGAGTGATCATGTGGTAACAGTTATATCGGACAAACAGGGCTTAGCTTCCTGTGTAGAATCAAGGAACACCAGAGAAACACAGACTCGGTTACACAGATAATTCAGCAAAGGCAGAACATGTTCATCAGAATGAGAATCATAAAATGAACTACGAGAACATCAAAATATTGGATAGAAATAGAAATGGTTTATTGATGTTCCAAACAAGTTTTACATAAGTCAAATTAGTTAAGTTCTAGTAATGCAAAAATATTGATAATAATTGAAGATATTGAATTAATAAACACAAATAAATCATTTACATAGTTTTGAAAAACAGGAATTAAAATAACAGTTAAGTTTTATACTTTAAAATATTTTTAAAATTGGTAATAAAAATTTGATACAATTCCGTTCGCAAAATCAGTCGAAAAAAATTCTTGAAAATTATAGAGAGCTCCGTTTATAAGTAAACTTTCAACCTGGCCACAAAACTGTTTGTATGGTAAAGAGGTAATATGAAACGAGGGCCCAAAGTATTTAATTACTTCCACGTCCAGTGGAAGTATAGTAACGACAAAAAAATTTTTAAAAATTTTTATTGTCCAAATAGGCTTAAAATGTCATGAAACGTCGAGATTTTAAGTTTGAGAGAAAAAAAATTTCTGTCTGTCTGTCTGTAACTTTTTTTTGTGCGCACGTTTACTCTGAAACCGTTTAAGATATTGACTTGAAATTTGGTACACATATGTACTTTAACGAGATCTAGAACTAGATTATATTTTCATCTTGTTCCGTCGAAGGGTTGGGGGGTAAATTGGGGTAAATTTGGGGTAAATGGGTAAATCAAGCAGGTAAGAGTCCATGAAATTGGTATTTAGTATATACAAGAGAAGCTGAGGTCTCAAAAAAATTTTTCGCATTAGCCACCCCCATTACCACCCCCACTTCCTTATTAAAGGGGATGAAAAAAAAAATGTGATTTAGTGCATGTACAGGATCCAGAAACCTCAAAATATTTTTTACTTCATCCACCCCTCACTACCACCCCCCTATCACCACCCCCACCCCACTACCGATGTGGGGTATCGTTTTATGGGTTTTTGGGGTTTGGGGAGAGAATTTTAAATATTATATTATTAAAGTTCCATAAACAATTATTTTCACATACAAAGTTTTTTCGTTGTGAGTGACTTGGATAGAGAATCTGGATGTGGAATTAGTGATTCCTTGGGCAGCGGTTTTTTATTTTTACTTTTTTCTAATCGTAGATATATCAAGGATATCTTATTATTGAACCTTGTATCATGGCCATGTATATCCATATGAACGACGTAATCGTTTATGTTTTCTTTAACATATATCAAGGATATTAGAAGAAGGAACTGTTAATATTCCATGTTCAATGAATTTATATTTTACATCATCTCTGTATCCAAGACTTGAACTCGATCTTGGAATATGTCTCTGTAAACTAAATATTCTATCTAAATGAGCTGTATGCCCCCAGGTTAGAATTGCATAAGAAAAGGTGCCTCTCGGTAGATTGCATTTACATTAGTTAATGGACATTAAAAACACTTACCTTTTTAATAAAAGATACTACTAAACTTAGCCATTCTGCTCCATGGATTTTATTGAAATTGTATCAACTCTGTATTCTTGTGTATTATATAGTGTTTTATATAGATTTTATACATACTTATAAGCATTTTATGCTTAATTCGTAAAATTATATCCTGTTTTATGTTATACCCTGTGTACAAATTTATTTTTGCAGGGTTTATTATATTATCATACAGTAATAATAATTAGGAATAGATACTGTAAGAATGCATTAAAATGTACTTAAATTTTTAAACTGAAATAAAAATATTATTTAAACATTGGCTCGGAAGTAGTCGACTTTCTTTGCAGCATATTTTCCAACTCAATCTGGTTCTCATTACAATTTACTTTAGTAGCATCATCTGCATCTAAGCATTTAAAGCATATTGTGATAAATCATTGACATAGATCAAGAATAACAGGTGTCCAAGGACGGATCCCCGAGGCACTCCATGATATATGCCCACTATTGTTGATGTCATACCGTTATAAGCAGGCACTTGGTTTTAATGACCTTGGTTTTACACCATATTTGTTCAATTTTCTTAATATATTATGCCGAACACGTCGAATGCCTTCGAAAGGTCACAAAAAGTACAGCCTGCGTAATTTTTAATTTCATATACATCTGTGATGTATTCAAGAGGAAATAATACATTAATCTTGTGTGTAGCAATTTTTCATATATCTTTCCAAGAATGGGTATAATTGATATGGGGCGGTGAAAGTTTGCATTCTACAACTTTTTTTAATTTAGAATTTGGCGGGTCAGGAGGTCTATTCTCGAATCTATTAAAAAAAGTCGCCTACGACTTTGGGGAAATGCCTACCGAAATTTGCACAATTCTAAACATACGTATTCTCGAATGTCGCATTCTATAATTGTTGACGTTGATAATACGAAGTAATTTTATCATAGTTTCCGAAAACACGTTGCTTGGTAATATCCCACGCCGCGCCGCGCACCGTAGGTGGAGGGATATTACCTAAAAGCAACGTGCTTGAGTTGTTTCCGCACACGTGATTAGGAATGGGCGAATTTAATAGGATTTTTATTTGAGCAAAAAATTTTCAGTAGAATTTTCAACGAGTGCGTAAAGACCAGACGACATTATATTCTCGCATGCGAATAGGTGACAGTAGCAAAGTTTTATAAAAATTGCTAACTTGAACGAAGCAAATATGCTTGCTGTAATCGAAAACTTCGAATTTCAAGATGTAGGTGGATCAATATCGACGAAGGTATTACAAGAAATATAATCCATTTGAACTTAACGATCGGTAGTTTATAAGTGTTTAGGTTAGGTAAACATTTAGTAATAAATCTAGTAAAATATTGGCAAGCAATTCCAAGGGGGTCCCGAGCTATTGAGAAAAAACCAATAAAGTTAAATCATTTATTCTAAAATCTAAAAATCTAAATATTACACACATACAATTTTAATGAAACCAATTTTTAATGAGAAATCATACCAAAAACTATAACAAGAAATTTTAAAATTTGATTGATTTTAGATTTTATTAATAGAGATCGAGGTTGGGGGTGGCGAGAGGGTAAACTTGTTTTTTCTTTTTGTAAGGGTGGTTCGAAAAAGGTTGAAAACCGCTGGGTTAGACCATTTACAAAGGCAAATGCGAGCTTCCGTGCAAAGTGTGAATACGAAGGTAAGGCTATGCTATACTTTTTTATTTCATAATTTTTAGCACCCAAAAACGACATGATTTCCTGTGTTGATTCTGCGGAGGATTTTAAAGAGCTCATTTCCTATTGTCATAAGTTGAACTTATATGGAAGGTGGCAATATTAATACAGCTAATTTTTACAACAATAAACCATTGTTTTATTGGTGTGTATATTAAAATTTAATTAATGATTACATGATGACAGGATGTACTACCAAAATTTTTTTATTTATCAGTCTAATTTGGAATCAAGTGGACTTATTTGCATGCTTTAAATTCACAGTGGTCTTACCAATGGCAGTTTTTGATGTCGTTTTAAATAATATTAATTATTGATGTATCCTAAAGCCATCGAGATTTTAGCGTAACTGCTCACGTTTTTCTGCCAGAGGAATTCCTAGAGGTCACACTTAAAATCATCGAAATACGGGGTGTTACATTTTAGCCGCAAGTAACTTTTTTCTGGGGACTGAGACCATATGACCATATTTGAATCTTGCTAATGCGGGACATGATGAAAAAAGTTTCAAAATTGGCGAGGGGGGGGGGGTGAGATCTGAAAAAAAAATTGTCCCTGTTTCAAAATTGATAAACGGAACGGGGGGGGGGGATAATCTGAAAAAAAAATTGCCCTTATTTCAAAGTTGGTGAAAAATCAATGCTGTACTTTTTGCACCAATGCAGGGCAGCACCTGGAAAAACGGGACTGCCCCGCCTAATCTGGGACGAATGGTCACCTTACACTAGGTATATAAAAGTGTATATTAAAAAAATAGTTCAAGATAACACTGAAGATATTAGTATACAGAGTTTACTTTTGTTGGGATTCGACAGAATGTCCTGCTGATGTAACCCCGTATATTACGTAGTCTTCAAACACAACCAAAAAAGAACTTGCCCCGCCTTGTATATCAGTAAACATTAATCGTGTAGGTACTATTTTTAACTTGTCTTATTTATTCAGTAGATATTAAAATAGCTTATTATTTACTAAGTTATTAATACACGTACATATTTGCACTAAAATATGTAAAATGAACAATGTTTAATTTAATAATAAATAATTAAATTGTTGACTGCGAGAAAGGTAAGCAATAACTTATTTATTCCTTATTATAACAGTTCTATTTTTAGCCTCTCCTTATTAGTGTTAATGATAATTGGAAGGTTAAAAAAACTATTTTGTCGTCGACTGTTTTATTGTTGATTATAACATTCTTGACCATGTACAGTGTGGTTTCAGAAAGTCTGTAAATACGGTAACGTTATTACCAAGTTTGTTATAATTTGTTACAAAATACGCAAATCGTTATGCTGCAATCGCAGTCAGAGGAAACTACAAAATGGATAAGACGGTGGTGGGAATGTTTTACAGAATATTAATAATATTAACAGATGCATATTTAGAATAATGTAATGTTTACTTTCTCATATCTAAATGGAAAATAAAAGATAACGTGCCCCCTAAATATCCCAAATGCTAGATTGCATTTCGTAAAATTTTACTAAACACTGTTTTTTTTAACCTTAAGTGCGTACTTTGCATAATTCAAGTCTTATCATTATTAAATTTATGTATCGTGTCAGTTACCCTCTACAACCCCCTGACAGAGGGAAATTGACATAAACATATATAGTCCAGTCACATTAGAATCCGTCTGCTAAAAACATCTAAGTGAGCTGAAATTTTGCATACAACTTTATTTTCACTTTACAAATAATGTCTCAAAAGTCCACATCGATATCGCGCTTGCATCTTCAGTTATTCAAGGTCAAATGTCAAGGAAATCAGTTTCTCGCAAATATCCTGCTTCCTATGGGTCGTATGACTTTTTTCGGCTAGTACAAAAATGCAGATTAGGAAATTCTCTACAAAAAATATTATATACATATTTTACGAATAACCAACTGTTTTCACGCTATAATATGTTAGAGAAATAATGAGCAGCGGTGTATCTGTTTCCATACCATCTCAGAGGTAGGGTGCAAGGTGCGTTTTTTTACATTGTTTGCCCAGTAGGCAAAATCCGTGTTTTTCCTTGTTTTAATTAACTTCTATAGCTCGTCCTCGTCCTCTCCCTCCCCCTCCACATGTTCCTCTTCGTCATCTTCTATCACTTCGTTAACTTCTTCCTCAACATTTTCTTTTGTAATCTATAATATTTTCTGTCAAGAAATCAACGGGATTAATTTAGTTATATTCTTCATCTTGAATACTTTCTATGGGTCGCGTGCGCCGACGTCACGGATTTTGAGACCTTAGGAAAAACAAACAGCTGTCATTGAGACATCCGCCGATTAAACGTGTTTCTTTAAAGTGAATTTTGCAGTGTTTGTGCCATTTAAGAACTTGTTGTTGGATTATTTAACATCTACAACTATTCTTAATACTGTTATATAAACAATTTTGTTCGTCAGGATGACGGTTAGTTCGTATTTTGCAGAATTGTCTCCTGATGTAGAGGTTAGGTATACGGCTGCCATCGAATTAAATCCTTATATTTTGAGAAAAAAATACTTTAGTACAAATATTAATGTATTTCCAAATGTTACACATGGGGATGTTGCAAATTACTTGATTTTTGAAAGAATTACGTAGACAGAAGGACTAATTCAAGGCATTGCGAAGTCTTGAAGCTATTTGTGGTTAGGTGAAAGAAGTACTCTGCAAGAAATTTGCAGGATAAAAGCTTGTTACAACGGTAAGAATTTAGTCATCAACCATTTTTTTCATATATGCTTGCCTAATTAAATGTTTTATAAATAATTACTAATGCAGAAATTAATTTTTCAGGATATGAATTCCTAGGCATCATGAATAAAAGCTTCTTGGACTATTGCAGATTCAGATGGTTCCTTAATGCTCATTGGGATTATGTTGTCAGTCTAGACAAAACATGTTCACCATTAACAGGAAATCTTTCCTTTTAGTTTTTTAGCAATGAACATGGCTATGGTTGGAGATTAACCGCTGTAAACTTTGTGAAAAAGACACTTTATAAAATAAACAATGAAAGACTGACGTACCTACTGTAAACTGTTTGAAGTATGTAATAAGATGTACACAATTTCTTCCAGCGGTTAACCCCTCGTCTATACCTTATATACCTATAGATTGGTCTACGCAAACCGTTGTAATTTTTGTAAATTTTTTATTATATTATATAAAATGTTTAACATGTATTTTACTATTTCATGTAGGTCAATTGTTAATTATGATTTGTATTCTCTTAAATATACTCTCCCTCCGTGCAGTTCATGCTTCGCTCAACTAAAATTTAAATAAGAAATAGTTATTAAAAATAGAGACAAACCAATATAAAATGTTAATTTTCTTTACCATGGATTGTTTATTGCTTGTTTGAGCAGCAGTTGTTACTATCTCAATCATTCTTATGCATTAAATTAAAGCATTTCTTTTAAATGCCTGGAATTGTTTAACCTAACCTCTTCTGGCTGTAAATTGACGTTATTTTACAAAAACTGATGTTGTCTAGGATTGCCACATTTCCGTAATTAATAATACAATAAAAACTAGCCATTTTGTATCATATAATATCGATAAAAACTCTAGGATTACGAAAAATTTAATTCTGAGGTTGTCAGTCGCCATTTGACAGCTAATGACAGCGGTTTGTTTTTCCTAAGGTCTGGGACCTGTGACGTCACGCGCACGCGACCCATTCAGTCTTCCTTAGCACTATTGACATAAGTGACCGTGACAGTGGCCACAAAGTATTGAACAAGACACCCCAACTATTATGCACCCGCAATTTGTGTTACATCCTTTAGTGTATTTGCAAAAGATGGCGTTTAGAAGTACATCTAGTGCAGGTGACGATAGTGTCTTAGTGGGCTCCAAAATATGATTATTGATCGCCCACTGTTCAAGATTTAAATCATTACCAAGCCAATTCTGTATCTGATCATAAACTCGACTCAGATGTTAGTGAGCGGCTGCGGCAGTAGTTGGAAGTGCAGACAATTTCAAAGCGGTGCGGTGTTGAATTTTGTTGACTTCGCGAATGTCATGTATCGATAGTTGTTAATGGATACTTCTGATTTAGAAGCTCCATACATTACCAGAAGAATGCGTACTCCATTTTGTAAAATAGTTTCTACTGGACAATTTTCCTGCTTAAAAATTTCTGCTGATTGCTGCATGTCTGGGCATTTTTCGAACATTTTAAGAACTTTTATTTTTCCTTTGCTAACAAGTGCAGATGTCTACATCTTCTCCAACGATAGTTGTGATGTTCTGTAGTGATTTTTCAAGCGCCGCCCATTTGCACCGCCGCGCCGTGTCTAGAATATTGCATATCCTCTCTAGTAGCTACATTTTCAATTAGTCATGAATTTTTGTTGCTTAGAGAATAATGGCTCAGGTATTGAATATATATAAAGAGTTGTGTACCTTGCTGCAAAACTTAACAGAGTTTGTTATTTACTGAATGGTTAGTTGTACGCAGAATACCTGTATAATCTTTTTTTTGTAGAGAATTTCCTAATCTTCATTTTTTATAATAGCCAAAAAAGTCATGTGACCCATATAAATAATGCGAGGAAGTGAGATATTTGAGAAAAACTGATCTCTGTGTCCTTTGACCTTAAATAACTGAAGACGCAAGCGCGATATCGATGAGGACTTTTCAAACGTTGTTTTTAAGATGAAAATAAGGTTATGCAAAATTTCAGCTCACTTGGATTTTTTTGGCAGATGCTGCTTTTTCCCGCCTAATGTGACTGGAGTAATAGCCCTGTCAATGAACGTTCAATAAGGGAGTCTAGAGGGAAATGCCGAGATCACAATTTTTGACTTGACGATAGTGTTTGGACTACTTAGGAGGTAAACATACTAAAAGTCCCCGAACGTAGGAGGTGGAGGTGGTGGAGGAGGTTTTGATATTATAAATTTATTATAAATTGAAAAAAAATTAATAATCATCGTAGAAAAAATTTCTTGTACAGATAGCCGCTTCACAGCAGACTGAACTTAAATATCGAATAAAAAATCTCTTTGCGTATGTAAGTGTGTGCGTCTGCGTGTATATGTATGTGTGCGTTAATACCATGTCATGTGTATAATTTGTAAATTGAAAACAATAACTTTTTAAATCTCCGACATCTGAAAGTGAGGTTTATTTTGAAAATGGCTCATAAGCTGGTTCACTGTTTAGTACAGTTTTTATTTAATGTGGTTTAATGTGATCGATTCTACAATAATCCGTATGTTAAAATTTTAGTTAATAATTTTTTTTATCTGATACTATTAATTACATTAACATGTTTTTAAGTAGAACGTCAATATAGATAAAAAATACTAGGTAATTTCTTATCAGTATGAAAGTTTCGCTTGCGTATTACCTAGGTAATTAACGTATAGATACTTACGTATAGATACACGTAATAAAATGAGAAAAATATTGTCTAGAAAAAGATGCTTATAAATGGTATGAATGTAATAGGTACACTCAAAGAAATAGTATGGGTAAATTCAACAAAAAAAAATGGTTAACTAACAATATCGTTAATTTTGTTAAACCAAACTATATTGATGGTATTTTTAAACAAGAGGTGATTGTTATTTTAATTAATAAAAAGTTGTACAACAAAACAAACATTAACTTAAAAAATAGATGAATAAGACTATTATTTTGTTGTATTCTGTCAAATTAAACTAGATAATAGTATATTTTATTTTTAACTATTATCGAATTGTAATTTTAACCCAGTATTAGTTCGCTGTATTATTGTACTTGGTAGACAAACCAATATTATTGTCGTCTTCTAAAAGTTTTAAAAGAATTACCATAAAATTTGCTTGCTTACCACGTAGTCTATTACAGAAATTATTCCCAGATGACGCCACATACAAATCACTGACAATAATCAATCATGCATTATCTTATACTCTTATGAATTTATAGAAAATTAATAACAAGATTGCAATGTTCAAATTCTCTCAGGGATCATCGATATATTTGGATGGATCTTATAAACGATCTCTAATCTTTGGTTTGGGTGGTCTGATGTCTCAATACTGAGATTTTGGCTAACCAAAAAAAAACTTCATCATACAATAAAGTGTAGATCAACCTAAAAATTAGTTGGTGAACAAAAAACAAAGTCGTTGTACTATTTAATTGTAGACCAAATTGAAAATGGTTAGTGAACATAAAAAAATGTCATTGTACTATTTAATTTGTTACAAGAAGATATGATTATTAAACTACTATTTGTTTACGAAAACAAATAAAGTTGTATGACTATTCTTTTCTGATTGATTTAACTATGAAACTAGATAGGCGCGATTTCATATGCTCTTTTTGGTTGAATTTCCCTATCATGTTCTTTGAGTGTAATATCAAACATTAATCTGTTCACTGTAAGTAATCAATGTAATCGTACGACTTTCTGAAGATTTTTAAAATGAATGAAAAGTCTTGGCCAGTGTTTTGGAGTTTCATTTTTGAGTAAGTATTCAATAGAAATTTGATTGAAAGTTATTTTATTAACTCTTTAAGTTGTTTTTTAATTATATAAAATTAATATATTAACATGTAGAAATAGAACGTCAAAATAAATTAAGAAACTATGTCATTTCTTATCAATATGAAAGTTTCGCTTGAGCGATACCTTAATAATGTATATACAGGGTGTAACGCAACTTACCCGAAAAATTTTAACCACCTTGAAATAAGTCGACTTCTTAAAAAAAAATGTAATAAAAGTCCAACACAGAAAAAGATACACATTGTTAAAGTTACAAATTAATGGAAATGTTAAAATAACCTTCTATTTAAAATTAAAATTTTAATTAAAATATTTTATAATTTTTTTTTTTTATTTTTTTCCAACTTTTTTTTTAAGAAATCGACTTCTTATTTAAAGGTGTATGTATGGTCAAGAATGTTTGGGTAAGTTGCGTTACACCCTGTATATAAGGGTTGTATACTTACTAACGTAAAACAAAAAGAATCCCCAAAAAATATTAATAATGTAAAATTTTCTAGTTTTTCTTCACTTTTGTCGCTTTATTGAAAATGTTTAACAAAACTGGTGTCGATCACCAGCTATTAATATTTAACTACGTAATCATTTTTATCGTGATTGTGGACTAAAAATAACTTGGCCAAGTTCTTATCATTAGGCAAATAATTATTATTAATATCCTAGTTAAATCTAGCTGGCATAGGACGTCTTCAGTTACATTGCACATTTTCAAGTTTCGGTGTACAAAATTCCAAAGAGGTATTTAATACGGTTTTAATTGAAGGTAAGTTATATACCTCTGTAAATAAAAGACGAAATAGAGAATTGTTTCCTGTGTGTTGGTTCCTTTTTTCGATTCTTCGCTTATAACTCGGAAACGATGCGTCGTATGGAAAAAGGTAATCTATGCAAAAGTAAATGTAATTAAATTTTCCACAAGAATGTTTATATTCATTTTCTTCCTATGTGTTATAGTTTACGAGATACTCGCCAGCGAAAATCGAGGATTAATAAAAAAAAAGCAATTATGTACCTTGACTATTTCTATCAAAGCGGTTTACCGTGGTCTGCTAATAAATCACAGTCACAAAACAAACTTTATTTTACAACACTCGACGTATTTACTAACGTAATATTGTGTCGAAATCTATACATTTCCTTAAATATACAGTGTGACTCGCTTAAAATGAAGATACCCTTATAAGTTTTTTATTTTGTTTGAATCAAATTTTACTCAAGTATAGAACAAATTAGAATCTACTTGACCAGAAAAACATTCGGCTGCTACAAAGGCAAAGCCACCTGCGGTACCAAAATATGCTTAAAAAAATAAAACATTTTGAATGTTAGAAATTCTAAAAAATGCATCCGATTGGCGCCACAAACGTACATACACCAAAATATGATTTGGTTATTGATGGGGGATTTCTCATACATAAGCTCATCTGGCAAATAGGGATCGCAATTTACCGGAAGTTTTAATAACTGGTAAATCGGTAAATAAAAATGTAAATAACCGGTTAACCGGTATTTACCGGTAATTTTTAGAATGAATGATTAGGGTGGCGAAAATGGCAATTGTCTTTTTCCATGTACAAAATTATCTAAATTTAACAAAAAACATTTTTATATACGTATAATTAATAATGAACAAACAAAAGGTTTTTTATCAAAAGGAAAAAATTTAAATGAAATAAATTTAAATAAATTATATTATCCTGTAAATAACAAAAGTTATAAACGCAAACACAATAGAGCATTTACTGAATACCTGAATAAACTAAACATACAATATTTTTTTAAAAATAGCCCGTTAAAAGGGTTATTTTTTCAAAACTATATCTGCATAGAATACCACCAGCTGAAGAAGCCCTTCCTCAATCGATATTGGTAGGTCGATAAGTTAATAAGAATTGGTAATAACATACTTCTAAATGTATTCTACGGATATTTGCGGCAGGGAAATTGTTCAATTTCCTGTCGCAAGATATTGTCAATGTCTCTCTTGCATTTCTTTGGGCTTAGTGGTTGGGTTTTACTTTTTATAATATTATTTATTTATTGTTAAAAGTGCTCAGTGTTGGGACAGTCACTCTGTATTTAGTGAATACTAGTCACTGACATAAATAGAAACGTTGAATACGTGACATATCGTAGTTCAGAATTTACCGAAATGACCGGTAAAAAATTAAAATAACGGGTAAATATCGTCATGTGTTTTTTGTCCCATTAACCGGTTAACCGGCTAACCAGTATTGCAATCCCTACTGGCAAAGGGGAGCCTCAGTTTCCGCAATTTGTGGTGGCTACGTGAAATTCGTTAAGACCCATCAATATGATTTTTAATCTTTTTCCTCATATTTTGGTACCGCAGGTGGCTTTGTCTTTATAGCAGGTGAATGATTTTCTGGTCATAAGTAGATTCTAATTTGTTTAATACTTGAGTAAAATTTGATTCAAATCGCAAACAATAAAAACGTTATAAGGGTATCTTCATTTGAGTCACACTGTATATTTAAGGAAACGTATAGATTTTGACAAAATGCCACATTAGTAAATACTTCGAGTGTTGTAAAATAAAGATTGTTTTGTGACTGTGATTTATTAGCAGACCACGGTAAACCGATTTGATAGAAATATTTAAGGTACATAATGATTTTTTTTATTAATCATCGATTTTCGCGGGCGAGTATAGACGTGTAGACTATAACCAAGGGCGGATCCAGAAAGGTTACTGGGGGGGGCACTAACATTTTATGTAGAACTAACAATTTTTTTGTAGTGTAGAGAACTGGCAGATGTATTTCAGTTTTTAAATTCAGTTATTTATTTTGGCTATCAATCAATAAGGATAAGATAAAACCGCCGAACGATCAATAATTATATTGACATTTTCAATATTCAATAAGAACTAATATTAGATCCTATTCTTCTCGGGGTCCTGGGGGGGGTGGGGGGTGGAGGGCAATTGCTCCTGGTGCCCCCGCCTGGATCCGCCCTTAGACTATAACACAGGAAGAAAATGAATATAAACATTCTTGTGGAAAATTTAATTACGTTTAATTTTGCATAGTTTACCTTTTTCCATACGACGCATCGTTTCCGAGCTATAAGCGATGAATTGAAAAAAAGGAACCTTTCCAACTCCCCCCCCCATGAAGCGGCGGGGACTTTTAGTATTTTTACCTCCTAACTACCCCCAACACATCCCTGAAGAGGAAAATTCTCCCCTCCTAAGTGTTCTCTAATATGGCGGCCTATCTATATGTGTAGAAGGCAATACCCATATTAAAAGGAAGCACATATTATCAAAACAATAAAAGATGTAAATATGCCACCACTCACTTTTTATGCGAAATGTTGTTCCTATAGTTTTTTTCACATTTCTTACCATTTTGGCAACGTCTTCATTTTAATGCTTTAATTACCTTTTATGTTGGCATCGTACATAAGTTGGATGACGTTTAGTACCCTTTTCGCACATATACTTTTTTATTTTCGACTTAATATCAATTTTTTATTGTATCATTCGACGATATATCACACTTCACCCTTTTCCGTCAAAAAGACTCGTTTAAGTCCCGCAATGATGGGTCGTTAAGGTATAAGTTCTGATGCCCATGGAACGGAGGCCTGCATCACATAGCTCAGCCGTTATTAATAACTGAGTTAACGAATTTCCGCAAACATTTAGTGGGGAGGTTCCAACAGCTTCGAGTAACTACCCAGTTTTTTGTTCCATGTTCATTAATTTTCTTTTCCTTATTTAAAATGTTTTAAAAAATATTCGAGTTTGATTTAAATCCTTATTTTAAATTAAAATAAATCAGCTGATTTAAATCAGACAAACTCTGTTCTGGGTGATATCTGAACATGCTTCAGTTATTGTAGCGGGTAGTTCTTCAACTGACTGCGGTCTTGACTATTTGCTAGCCTACCCCAAAGGAGAAAGTCGAGTGACGTCAAGTCCGGAGATCTTGGCGGCCAACCAATGAGAAGACTGTTTCATTCAGTCATTCTCTTACCACTGTTGGGTTATGCACAAGAGTCTCATCTAATCGAAATTTCAAATTCTGACGTGATTGATTTGTTAAGTCATGTTGTCATGTAGAGCGTCCCAAAACTCCATTCTTAGGAAGTTCAAAACCAGATTTCTATTCAAATTACTCTCAAAGAAAATAAGATCAATAATCAATCCTATTAGCAATTTGTAATGTTTTATTAAACAAAATTGAATTGATTATTTACTGAACAGTTTATTACTACCCCTTTAGTAATCTATCAAAAATTCCAGAACGTCAAGTAATCCACGTTCTAAAAAAGAACTTAAACCATGCCGCAACTCACTTCATATTTGCATTGTCAAGTTAGCTTCATATCCCTTCATATCTCACAGCAATATAAGATATTGGATATGAGGAAAAAAATATATTGTTTACTTTGTGTGCGTGCTTTATCGAACTAATAACAAATGCATCGCCAGGATCGTAACGACACATTGTTATTACATCACATAACAGTGTAACGTAGTTTTGGCATCACTTTATTCAATTTTATAATGTAAATAAATAAATAAATTGTGTAGATATGTATACAGGGTGTTTAATTAATAATGGGTCATACGTTAACTGAAGAATCCTTAGCCCAAAATATAAAGCTTTAACCAAAAACACTTAGATAAAATGTGATTCAGGGTGTTGAAGTTAAAAATTAAAAACTCATTTTCACATATTTTAAAGTTTCTTAATTTTTCTTTATCATATTTGGTAGATGATGTTAGTGGTCCAAGACGCATAGTATCAGCAAAGAACTAGTTCCTCACTATTGCCAGGGTCCTAGGGGGGGGGGGGCTTGTTTCTGATTAAAATGTGCATTTTGTAGTTGTTGCCAAAGTTCCTGACGACTGTTGATCGCTTGTGCATAAACTAATGATTTCATAAGCCCTCAGAGTATACATCTAACGGGTTTAAATCTGGGTTACGAGGTGGCGATTGAAATTCACTTCTTTGGCCAATCCATCGATGGGGAAATTGTTCATTTAAGTAATTGCGGACCGCAATAGACTAATGAAGCGGGGCCCATCTTGCATGAACCAGATATTCCTCTTTACAAATTTTGAATTTCGTTCGGTCTGAAAGGTCGAGGATTTTCAGAGGGCGCTTTCGCTTGCGTTTTCTAATTAATGTAACAGCTAAACCGCATTCCTCTTAGATATATCCTTAATTAAATATTTTTTTCTTTACAAATCTCTGTTTCATTCAGAGGGAAACTTAATAGACGATGAATAAAAAAAAATAGAGACTAGTCATTTTGTGCTGGGAACGATGGTGAGTCATTAGGGATATACTTTAGAACGCTGGTTTTTTGTATATGTTAAATTTCGGCTTTTCACTATTCGTAATTGCTAACATACAGGACCGGCCTTAGTTCCTCAAGCGCCCTCGTGCGAAATTTTGAAAGGCGCCCCTTTTTCTGGTCAAGTCAGAAAAATAAATCCAAAACAAATTTTTTTTCGTCATAAATTTTACTCGAAAAAAAGAAAATAAGCTCTTGGCGCCCTCGTGCGGGGCACCACGGTCACCCCGTCCCCCCTCCCAAGGCCGGCCCTGCTATCATATTTAAAAATGGTAGTTGGTCCCCATTTCATATTAGTCGACCTAGCTGTACGTGCACCCCCGCCCGATCCTTGGAGACAATGTTTTTCATAAAGATTAAAGCCTAAGAAGGTTAGTACTTGGATGGGCTCCCATCTTGGGAAATACAGCGTTCTCGTCCCACCTTCTAGAGGCTTTTATATCAGTGTATACTCGGAAGTTACGTAATTTCAGACGAGGATTACGTAGTGGATATACCATCCTTCGGAGGGGATGTAAAGCAGGCGGTCCCTTGTCTATTAAATGTTAGGCAAGTAAAAGATCCCTACTCTTCTTAAGGGAAGAGGTTCGGCAAAATTTCCAGGTTGGGGGTAGCTCGTCTCCTGGCGTCGGTGATAGGCCCTGGTAGCGGAAATAGGCCGACGTTAAACAGTTTAAAAAAAAAAAAAAGCCTAAGGAACAATTTAAGACATGTCCTAAAAAAAAACTGGCTGTACTTTCAAAATGGCGGCCATATGTTAAAAAAATTGTTGCCAATGTTGTTTTTGTCATTTAACACGAAAACTAAAAAAGATGGACTAAAACTTTTTTTACAAAAAACAACGTGCATAAAATTTTTTACAATTTTGTGTCTATACGATATTTTCATAGGAGTTACCATTTTCCAGATAAATGAGTCTAAAATTAAGAAAACATGGAAATTCATATATCGGTAAATCACTTAGAAGAAATAACTGTGACAATTATTGTAACGCGTATAATATGACTTTATATTATTAACATAACAAACAACATAACAAATAATAAACTGAAAAAAATTAATAATAATAATAATATTATAATTTGCACATTTATCTCGAAAACGGTAACAGTGGTATCTGGAAAACGGTAACTCCTATCCAAATATTGTATAGCAACAAAATTATAGAAAATTGTATGCACTTTGTTTTTTGTGCAACAAGTTTTTCTCCATCTTTTTTAGTTCTTGTATTAAATGACAAAAACAATATTTGCATTTTTTTTTAAACTGACGCCATTTTGAAAGTACAGCCAGTTTTTTTTTAGGGCATGTCTTAAATTGTTCCTTAAGGCTTTAATCTTTATAAAAAACATTGTCCCCAAGGATCGGGGGGTGCACGGATAGTTAGGGTGGGTTCCCGTATGTATTACGTTTTATATTAAATTTTATATTTTATTTTAAGGGCTGAATCATTTATCTGAAAAATGGTAACTCCTATCCAAATATTGTATAGGAACAAAATTCTAGAAAATTATATGCACTTTGTTTTTTGTGCAGAAAGTTTTTCTCCATCTTCTTTAGTTTTTGTTAAATGACAAAAACCATATTTGCGAATTGTTTTTTTTTTTTAACGGATGCCATTTTGAAAGTGCAGCCAATTTTTTTTTTTTAGGACATGTCTTAATTATTCCTTAGGCTTTAATCTTTATGAAAAACATTGTCCCCCGTCTTTGAATACTGGGAATATATATCATGCACATATCTGAGTTGTAAATCAGTAATTATTTTGTTATTCATTTACGCTATTTTTTTTAAATTGTTTTATTGTGAATAATAATTTAGTTTATAGTATTTCCAGTCTGTTTTATTTTGCTTTATTTAATTATTAACAAATAACATTAAAAATGTTATTTGTTAATAATTAATTAAGAAATATTTTCTTTCAAAAACGGTGCATTTTATGATATTTTGCCAAGAGATTTTTGTTGTATTTTTAAAACGGTCTTACAAACTTTTTCAACGGGATTTGACAATACTTGAAGGTACACTTTTTCTTGCCTAAAATCTGGCTTAATTTTGGGAAAGGAATTCTATTCAGAAGTTTGCAACATATTTACGGAAGCATCCTATAGATCCTGTGCCGTATCAAATTATAGTGAAAAAGTTACGTTCTAAACAGGCCCTTAGTCTTTCAAGTGGTTAATTGGTTGGCCTGGTTTCTATGGCATTTGATCAGGATTACATTCATTAGGGTCGTATAAACAGCCACAATAGGTTTTTCAGGATCGCATATTATTTACAAAAGATATTTTAATTTCTGATGGGTAAAATCAAGCAAACCGACCATACCATATGCCGTAAGTATTAACGAAATTGATTTATAACATTTGAATGTGACATACAAGATGTCAAAGTTCAAATAATGGAAATTTAAAGGCCAACCGATAGTATTAAGTGGAAAGACGACTATTTATTTTATTATTGCACAGGAAATGCAATTCTCAGTAGGATTGTGTATCATTTCCCGCAGTTTCGTTTTAAAGTTTCCCAAAAACGAGAACTTTTATATGAAACTATGGATGAACATGTAATCGATAGGGGATTATATTTTGTACAAGGTGAAGAAATAAATTGCGAACTGTTCTGGTAGAAGGTGGATGGTAGAAGTACACTATGTAAAATGTATTCATTGTTGTTTTTTTTTTTTTGAATAACCGTAAAATCACACGAAAAGTGTCGCTAGTCACGTAACGATAACTTTTGAAAGTTAATGGGTCAATATTGCAATTTAAGTTTAATTCTCGCGACCACAAATGTACGTTCACACACATGTTTAATCGTGCAATCGGGCAAGATTTAACCAGATTTTTACGTGCTATAATCCAGTTTCCACACAGCTGAATTTTTGTATGTAGCATGTTTTCGACATTTTAAACAAAATGTCAAAAGTAAAAAAATCTGACTGCCTGTCTAACTTTTCTTGTGCACGATTACCCTGGAACCGTTTAAGATGTTGACTTGAAATTTGGTAAACGTATGTACTTTAACGAGATCTGAAACTAGATTAAATTTTGATCTTATTCCGTTGAAAGTTTGGGCGGTAAATTGGGGGAAATGGGGGTAAATAGGTAAATTACGCAAGTAAGTCCGTAAAATTGATATTTACTATGTATAAGAGAAGCTAAGGCCTCAAAAAAAAATTTTGGCCTTAGCCACTCTCACCCCATTATTAAAGGGGTGAAAAAAAATAAAATTGTGATTTAGGGTGTGTACAAGAACGAAATACTTTTAAAAAATTTTTACATCATCCACCTCCACTACCAATTTGGCACATCGTTTTATGAATTTTTGGGGTAGGCGATTTCAAATATTATATTATTACAGTTCTATAAACAATTATTTCCACATAGTAGAGTGCAAATATAATATCAAAATTTTTTTCGTTGTGAGAAACTTGGATAGAACAGAATGTGGAAGTAGTGACTCCTTGGGCAGCGGTTTTAACATTTTAAAATGAAATAAAATTTACTTTATCACGTTGTACACATTTGTGATGCACTCGTTATGCCATTAATCCTTAACTTTGTTATGTATAATTTAATATTATATAAAAATGGTTTATTTTACTGGGAAAGAAATGTTTTATGTTGCCAGCAGCTTATTGGGTTTTTATGCATATGTAATTATTATGAATATAAACATAACAAACACGCCACGTTAGAACAGAAAAGTGTGTGTTTGATTCAAAATTGTTTTTTATTTGCTAGATATGCATTACATGTTTTTGTAAGAATCATTACCGTTTTTAGGTTAAATTTATCACCAAAAATACATAATAGCTGGCAATGATGAATATTTCACCATTTCGTCGTTTTTCTGAATGTTTCAGTAGGTGTTTGCAGTATAATATTATGACTATGAGAGCCGTCTCAGAGATAAATCTCCCGATCCTTGATTATTGTATAAAAAAATAACATTTTTTTTGCTAAAAGTAATTTTACAACCATCATAAATTATATAGTATCATTGAATTTTTCATTCATTTCCTGTGTGAATTCCATTGATAATATGAATTATTCCAGAAAATAAAAGGGAATACACATCCCAAGGTCATTTACGGAAAAACTGTCAGTTCTACAAAAAAAAATGTATAAAGCTTTTTCGGATAGAATTTTAAGAGGTACATTTTTCATAATAACCTCCATTTTGTTATCTCTAAGCGTTCTTGAGTTACAACCAAGCCACCACGACCCGGAAAATTACAGTATTATTCGGAACATCAAAATGAACATCTCCATATGTTTCCAAAAATGTCCCAGTAATTTTCGCCAATTTATCATATAACGTTTAATTACTTCCACGTCCAGTGGAAGTATAGTAACGACAAAAAAAATTTTAAAAATTTTTATTATCCAAATAGGCTTAAAATGTCATGAAACGTCGAGATTTTAAGTTTGAGCGAAAAAAAATTTGTGTCTGTCGGTCTGTCTGTAACTTTTTTTTGTGCGCACGTTTACTCTGGAACCGTTTGAGATATTGACTTGAAATTTGGTACACATATGTACTTTAACGAGATCTAGAACTAGATTATATTTTCATCTTGTTCCGTCGAAGGGTTGGGGTGTAAATTGGGGGAGTAAATGGGTAAATCAAGCAGGTAAGAGTCCACGAAATTGGTATTTAGTATATACAAGAGAAGCTAAGGTCTCAAAACAAATTTTGGCATTAGCCACCCCCCCCATTACCACCCCCACCCCCTTATTAAAGGGGATGAAAAAAAATTGTGATTTAGTGTATGTACAGGAACCAGAAACCTCAAAATATTTTTTACTTCATCCACCTTCCCACTACCACTCCCCTATCACCACCCCCACCCCACTACCGATGTGGGGTATCGTTTTATGGGTTTTTGGGGTAGAAGATTTCAAATATTATATTATTAAAGTTCCATAAACAATTATTTTCACATACAAAGTTTTTTCGTTGTGAGTGACTTGGATAGAGAATCTGAATGTGGAAGTAGTGATTCCTTGGGCAGCGGTTTTTTACTGTAGTATAAGGACTTTTGATATTTTATTTAAAATATTAAAAACTTGCAAAAATTCTGCTGGGTGTAAATTTTTGTCCAAACAAAATTAAATTTGATTGGAGTAACAGTTACTGTTTGAGAAATATTAATATTCATTTGTTATTTAAAAACCAGTTGCAACTACCAAAATTTTTTATTTATAAAATGTATATAAAAATACTTTATTTCATGCTAATGCCGTTTTTTTTAATGTGGAAGTAAGATAATTCAAATCTAGCTTCTGTACGATTTTAATTTAGGTGTAGACAACCACAGTTCCTTTAAATGTAGCGCTGCTACGCTTCATTCAATTAGAAATTCAACATTTGTGAATTCAGCGGAATATTAATTAAGTACACCAGCATACATTCATTCCCATCCCTATTTCCTGCAGTTGGAACTTGTTTCGTGCTGTTACATCTTCTTGCTGAATGAGATTCACTCACTGTTCAAGCCGAATTTGATATCTGAAATTATATTTTTGTAAACAAATCTTCTGAAAATTGTCCTTGTAAAGAATATTTTTATGGGATCTCGCAAACAGCAGAAAAGTAATCTATATGAAAAATCAAAACAGAGAATCTATCTATGAAAATATTAATTATAAATCTTTACATTCTCTTGATAAACTCCATTTTCAAAAAGTAACTAATTATCTATTTAATTAAGAATGAAAATCTAATTAAAGTGTCAATTTTTAATCTTTGTAATTCTCTGGCGACCAAAATCTGGTTGTGCTAGACATAAAGAATTCTAAAATGAATTTTTTGTACATAAATAAATTTTAGAACTCTGTCTCTACTCTTTATTTGCTTCGAGTGGTAACATGGTGTTGAAGTCTTAGCCCTCAATAATTTTCTAAATTTTACTTCCACATCCAGTGGAAGTATAGTAACGACAAAAAATTTTTTAAAAACTTTTATTGTTCAAATAGGCTTAGAATGTCACGAAACGCCGAGATTTTAAGTTTGAACGAAAAAGAAATTTTTGTCTGTCTGTCGGTTTGTAACTTTTTTTGTGCGCACGTTTACTCTGAAACCGTTTGAGATATTGACTTGAAATTTGGTACACATAACTTTAAGGTGATCTAGAACTAGATTATATTTTCATCTTGTTCCGTCGAAGGTTTGGGGGGTAAATTTGGGGAAAATAGGTATATCAAGCAGGTAAGAGTCCATAAAATTGGTATTTAGTATATACAAGAGAAGCTAAGGTCTCAAAAAAAAAATTGGCATTAGCCACCCCCCATTACCACCCCCACCCCATTATTAAAGGGGATGCAAAAAAATTGTGATTTAGTGTGTGTACAAGAACCAGAAACCTCAAAATGTTTTTTTACTTCATCCCACTACCACACCCTATCACCACCCCCACCCCGCTAACGATGTGAGGTATCGTTTTATGGGTTTTTGGGGTAGAGGATTTGAAATATTATATTATTCAAGTTCCATAAACAATTATTTCCACATACAAAATTTTTTCGTTGTGAGTGACTTGGGTAAAAAATCTGGATGTGGAAGTACTGATTCCTTGGGCAGCTGTTTTAAATCTCAATTTTGTTTCCAACGATAAAGACTGCTTGACTTGGTTTTATATAGCACCAATTGTGTTGAAGAAATATAACATAAGCTCGCAGGATTATTATTACTTGTGTTATAATTGCTATATAAAACTGCTCTAGAATGAGTTAATTGTTGTACTACCAACAAGTCGTAATTTATTTTAAACCGTTTTATTTTTAGATTTCTCAGAAAAAATAGTTAATTTATCCAGCATTATGCCTTAGTTCCTTGAAAGTTGAAATATCTTATCAGTATATAAAAGTATCGTAGTTTAAGTAGTCGTTATTTGACTTTTGATTCGTATGTGTCGATAAATAAAGCCAAATATCGAGCCGTACTATTTTCAAATAAACCTTGGAAACCTTGAAATCGTATCATGCAACATGCAAAACTTATATTCAGCTTCGAAATTATATTTTATATTTTCAGTCGTTATGTTCATACAATATACACGAACAAAATTTGTATCCTGCCATATCACCAATACAATTATAATTATCATTTAAATAACTAAGGGCTACAAATACCTGGTATCAGTATTTTTGTTAAATAGGGCCTTACACTGAAGATACTCACTACGTACAAGGTGGTCCAAATTGGATGCGATTTGAGGTTTTCTTTAAAACTATGGCAGATAGACAAAAACCAATATGGGTGTTCTGAGCTCGCAAACCGCGATTGTCCGAAATACAACTAATGTTTTGTTTTCCAATTCTTGTATTAATCCGGTCAATGAATGGTTTCTAGAGGGAAATGCTGAGATCACAATTTTTGACTAGAGAGCTGTGTTTGGACTATTTAGGAGGTAAACATACCAAAAGTCCCCGAACGTAGGGGGGGGGGGTGCAGGGGGGCACGAAGAAGGTCCTGGTTTTCGGTTTTTCGCTCATATCTCGAAAACGATTAGCCCTAATCAAAAAGTGGCTATATGCAAAATTAAAGCTGACTAAATTTTCTACAATAATGTTTCTATTAATTTTTTTCATATCTGCTATGGTTCAGTAATGAATTGTATATCTTTTGACTGTATTCTAACTTTATTATAAATTGAAGATAAATTTTAATAATCATCGTAGAAAAAAATTTCTTGGACAGA
Organism: Rutpela maculata; assembly: GCA_936432065.2. Taxonomy (NCBI): domain Eukaryota; kingdom Metazoa; phylum Arthropoda; class Insecta; order Coleoptera; family Cerambycidae; genus Rutpela; species Rutpela maculata. The sequence goes on along the minus strand of OW386286.2, from coordinate 279,758,442 downwards.
TATCCGCTTCACAGCAGACTGAACTGAAGTATCGAATAAAAAATGTGTTTGCATGTGTAAGTGTGTGTATGTGTGCGCGTGTATATCTATGTGTGCGTGTATACCGCTTCTTGTAAACACGATAATTTCTGTTAGACTTAAAATATTTGATTACAATTTGGAACATATGTAAAACAGCATATTACAATAATTCCTATTGAAATTGGGCCATATCCGTAATACATGGTGATAACCAGAGGCCTACAATTCTCACTTCATAATAATGTTATTAAAAATACCATGTTCCATATTTTAGGATAACACTGATATATCATCTAATTTAAATAAAGTTGGTTTGCCTAACATACACCCGGTATATTGCGGTTTAGAAATCTTATACATCTTATTTTTGTATGTTTTCTTAGTTTGTTGGGTATTTTGCCACTGTAAAAATATTTAAAAATTTTGATGAAATAAACCTCTGCGCCAAAAGGATCAGACAGAGGTTGGTTTTTATACTTCTATTACAAAACGTCTCACACCTAAAAATATATAAACTGAAACAAAATTGTTAAATGATAAATTGAAAAAATTAAAACGAAGGCAGTTGACGTTTCGGAAAATAGTTCTTTTTCCGTTATCAAAACTTTCACTTTTGAGAATGTCAAACCAGACAGTTTGTTGTTTATGTATTTCCATAGTCACGTGAGACATTAAATTATATTTATTTTATTTTTACTTACTTCGTCTCTGAGGATCGGCAACCAGCTAGTACAGAAATCTACAGAATAATTAGAAACACATTTATCCTCATTTAATAAAATAATAGCGGATTCCTTAAGTTTTCTTTTAGTTGAGTTGCTTTCTTTTTCCAAAATTTTCGCGGAGTCCCACTGGATCCTATGATTGTTATCCCACGCATATTCACAAATTTTTGATTTTTGAAATTCTCCCTTTCTAGCATAATCTCGGTGTTCACCAAGCCTTACGTTGAAAGGTCTAGATGACTCACCTACATAATGCTTACCGCACTCACATGGAACACTATAAATACAATCCTTGGAATTTTGAATAATATTCACCGGTTTAGTCTTTGAAATCATGAATATGCCACAAATAATAAATTATAAACAATTATTTTTGTATGCTTAGTAATATTTTCCTCTGAAATTAAAATAAAACGTATTTTACGTATGAGAGTTTGTAGGCTTCTGGTTATCACCATTTATTACAGATATGGCCCAATTTCAATAGGGATATGGTAATATGCTGTTTTACATATGTTCCAAATTGAAATCAAATATTTTAAGTCTAACAGAAGTTATCGTTTTTACAAGAAGCGGTATACACGCACACATAGATATATACGCACACACACACTTACAGAGGCAAAGACATTTTTTATTCGATGTTTCAGTTCAGTCTGCTGTGAAACGGATATCTGTACAAGACATTTTTTTTACGATGATTATTAAAATTTATTTTCAGTTTATAATAAATTTATAATAAAGTTAGAATACAGTCAAAAGATATACAATTCATTACTGAACCATAACAGATACGAAAAAAATTAATAGAAACATTATTGTAGGAAATTTAGTCAGCTTTAATTTTGCATATAGCAACTTTTTGATTAGGGCTAACCGTTTTCGAGATATGAGCGAAAAACCAAAAACCGGGACCTTCTTCATGCCCCCCCACTTCCTACGTTCGGGGACTTTTGGTATGTTTACCTCCTAAATAGTCCAAACACAGCTCTAAAGTCAAAAATTGTGTTCTCGGCATTTCCCTCTAGACCCCCTTATTGAACGTTCATTGATTGGGCTATATGTTATTAGAACGTTCTCTATATATAATATTTTTTAAATAACCCCAAAGCCAAAAGTCGGTAAGGGTTATATCGGGAAATCTAGCTGACCACAAAATAGGACCATTATTTCCTAAAAAATAAACAATATCTAAACTACTTTGTTGTTTATTAGTGTCCAGTTAACTAAATTAATTGTTAGTTATCAATTTAGTTAACTTAGCTAATTGGACATTGATAAACTAATCTTGAGTGAGATCCTCCCCAAATTGAGCATTTAAATAATTTCGTGTTTCATTTGACGTATGACCAGGGGCACCATCGTGTTGGTAAATTAATCTTTGAAATTGTCTTACAGGCATATTGTCTACAAAGGGCTCTATTTATTGCCGTTGAATGTTAATAAAATTTTCGGTATTCAAATTGCCTTGAAATGAGGGTGTATTATTTGGTATCCAATAAAACCACACAATACATCAAATCCAAATCGTCCTTAACGATTAACTGTAGCGGTTACGTGCGGAATTTCATGAGCCCAATGGTCGTTATTATGTTGATTAAAAATTCCGACACTGTTTATATGGGCCTCGTCTGTCCATATAATTGTTCCTTCAAATGCTGGCACTTCATTGCACTGACTCAAAAACCATTGAAAAATCGAGATATTAGGATTTTTTAATATTTTCTACTGCTTCTTTACCTGCTTTATTATATATTTTTGCTCGAGGTTTTACAAATGATCCAAACTCTTTTAAATTTTGTTGTAGCCTTTTGAATGTCTGACTGTCTCTTTTCTGGATATCTAAAAATATTATTTAGGCTGCACTTTTGGCACAAAGTTTTGCTGTCTATAACTTACCTATTAAAATCAAGCTCGGAAGCTAAATTTGAACCTTCTCCGCATTCTATAAAACACTTAATCATATCATATTTTTCACCATTACTAAATTGAACCATTTTTAACAATGCTCACTCACAATTAACTCACAAATTAGTTTTTGACATTTACGATTTCGATTTTCTTTTTTTTTACCAAGGCCTTCTCAATAAATATTCGAACATTTATTGTAGTTTAATTTTCCTATTTTTGGCAAAATTATTTTATATTATAAAAAGTGTTAATAGTTTTCCATCCTCACAAATATATTAAATTTTTCGAAAATTAACCACTTTTTCTAGAGATAAATATGACATATGATATATCATTGGATAGCTAAATTAAGTTGTGATCGAATAATTAAATAATTTACAGGGTGTTACATTTAAAAAAACACAAGTTATGCCTATATTTCGAAAACTGAATCCATAATTTTCTTCTTATCAGCAACGGATTCTACTCAAAAAAGTGCCTTGAGAATGTGTTACTCGATTTTCGATTCGACACTTGGTAATTGAGATATAGAGGTCATCCAAAAATGCCAATTTTCCAAAAACGGTAGTCGAAAAAGATAGACGATCGCGGTTTACGCCATTGTTTATTTCTCGAAAATCGAGACACCTATATTGGTTTTTGTCTATCTGCCATAGTTTTAGAGAAAACCCTATATCCCATCTTATTTGGTTCACCCTGTATACCGCAAAACTGTAAATCGTTAGCCGTTATGTTTTTCGTTTCAATCAAAATTTTAAGAATCGACTTTTGTAGAAACCTGCATATTATGTTCAAACGTATCTTCGGGAGGAGAGTTTGTAAAAGAAGGAAAAGTGGGAGATTGAAAATAAAAAATTTTGGCAGCCAAGGAAATATTGTCCCAAAAGTTTAAATATCTAAAACTGGTACAATTCACCTTTCTTTGGAAGTCGAGGAACCACGCTCTTTAAATGTATACTCTATCAGCAACTTGTAAATAATAAAGGAACAAGCTAACTTCACCGTAATTTACTGTAAATGGTTTGTGATGCATATATGCATCCATTATTTAACATGAATAAATTCCAGCGAAGTATTTCTTTGTTTTACATATTTATATGCGCATAAACTCTTGTTGATTTATTCATAACGCCTTTTTCCTTAGAGTGTCGTTACTGAGACTAATATGTATTTTTTTATTTTCAGGTAAGTGTTATTCTGTAACAAGGCAAGCGGGGTGCCTACTTCAAAATGTAAGTTTCTTGGTTTTCATTTATTAATATTTATGAGACGGTAAAACTTTGTAACTGAAAACTGAAAAGTTTTCCAAGACATATTGTGCTAGGAGAAGTGAAAGAAAATAATTGCATTTTAATTTTTCACATTTCTCTTTTGATACTCTTGATATTCTAGACACATTATTTACAGCGTTCGTTACAGTTAGTATAACTTTAAAATAATAATAATATAAACTTGTAAGGTGTGGAATAAATTGTATCGACAAAAAATTACGAAACTGCATTAAGTAATATCAGAAATATTTTTAAAAAATTTAACTTATAAAGGGCCCCCTTTATAGGGGTAGAAAAAAATTAATAGTTTAAAAAGCTAAAAAAAGAAGAACCTCCGATTAAAGAACTTATATCTAGATCGGGGTGTATTAAATAGGTGGTCCGACATACGGCACTTTCCTATGATAATAATGGCTTCATAAGTGCATGCTTTCTATTTAATTTAGTAGATGGCACAACCTTTAAGGTACTGCAAAAACCTGTATATAGGTACATGAATTTGCTTTGCTGCATATAGTGCTGCATATATTCACAACTGAATAGCAATTTCAGTTATGTAAAGGAACAAATATTCACCAGTTTCAGATTCATATAGGCATGGTAAGAAAATAAAAGTTTTGTAAAATATACAAATTTATTTGTAACAACAGTACGGGGCATCCCGGAAAAGAGTATAGAGTACAATATTATAAGAACAAGATTTACACAATGTTTACAAATAGTTCTTTCTCTAAAATGACTGAGTTGACTTTAATTGCACATCAGAATGAACACTGATAATAATTTGTACTTGGTCCACCTAAGCAAGCATTGTAGAGTAAATTTTTAGACAAACATGCTGCAGTTCTTCTACACTCTACAGTGATTGGTTTACTGATTGGTGTTAACTTAATATCCTTATGCAAAAAATAACCTCTATTGTAGGACCAAACCTGAGACCAAGCCCAACCTGAAAATATTTTTTTTTTAACTATTTAACGTCGGCCTATTTCCGCTACCAGGGCCTATCACCGACGCCAGGAGACGAGCTACCCCCAACCTGGAAATTTTGCCGAACCTCTTCCCTTAAGAAGAGTAGGGATCTTTCACTTGCCTAACATTTAATAGACAAGGGACCGCCTGCTTTACATTCCCTCCGAAGGATGGTATATCCACTACGTAATCCTCGTCTGAAATTACGTAACTTCCGCGTATATACTGATATACAAGCCGCTAGAAGCTGGGACGAGAACGCTGTATTTCCCAAAATGGGACCCCATCCAAGTACTAACCGCGCTCGACGTTGCTTCAACGGAATATCGACTGATATTCACATTGAAGTCGCCTCTACGCTCGCCCCAACCTGAAAATAGAAATTACACAAATAATTACTTGCAAAACTAAATTATCATATGAAAACAAATGTACTTAAAAAGCACTTACCGTCTTAAAACATGTAATTAATTTATCATGCTGTTCTGCCTTATGTAAACATTAAGCTTATACTTTCAATACTGTTATGAATACCCCAAGTCTTATTTGGTAATTTGACGTCACATTCTTCAGACAAAATTTTTTCTAGTAAGTGTAAATACAAACCCTCAGAAATAAGGAGTTATACTATCATGAACTCATATTTAATTACTTCTTAATTTTCTTAGGGACATTTTCTGAAGAACAAGCATCTAATTTGCTTGGAAGTGCACCTTTCTTCAAGCTTTTTCTTTAAAACTGCCGCTAAAAGCATAAAATAGGTATTTATGTAAATTTAAAACTTACAGTGTATATAACAACTCCATTTTCAGACTGTGAAGTAAAACTACTTTTTATACCTACTGCTGGAGCAAAAATGTTTTTCACAAACGTGGCTTTTTATTTAAAGCACTTTGTAAACTATCACATTTCTATCTCTCTTCAGTATTTTTTGGCACTAAGAAAAGTGATAATTTTTGGTCTTTACAGTCAAGCATAAATACACAAATAGGCACTCCATATTTTCACTTCATGTTTTATGAAAATATAGCTGACTTTTATATTTAGCGCCAACGTATTGAATGTATTTCTTCTAGATATTTGATGTCAAATGTCACTGATATCTTGTTTCACTACAAGATTTTTCACTAAACACGAACGAAAGGCCGGGAATGTATGCAACACTGTATGCATGCGTGCACAGAACTTGCAAAATTATCTTTCTATGCGCAAATAACGACGAACGCTATTGCTCCTGCCATCTATTACATTATGTACAAAGTAAGCACTTATGAAGCCACTGTGCGGGCTCTTGTCGCATCACCTTATTTAATACACCCTGATCTAGATACATAATGGTATTCGATTCCATGTTGCTGAGAAGGTCACAATCTAAGGCACTTCTTCCCATAAGTTCTTGATTGGCTAGTCGATCTATTCGCGGCCGATTCGGGCACCATCGGTTCAGTTCGATCTCAGATAAACAAAGAATATTTATTTGTTTATCTGAGAGTTCGATTATCATAATCTCAGTTTGACACTTTCGACGGTGTCCGCCATTAATGTTAATAAGTGTTTTTCGTGTTTTTCGATCAAAATGTGGTGAAGAAGTCTTTTTATTTTAAGTTGTGATTTGCTTAATACCTAAATAATATTCTCTATTCATATTTACACAGTTTAGTGACAATATATTTAGTGCAAAATGCTGAAGTGCTGTGCCGTTTGCAGAAAGCAGTTTCGAAAAGAAGAAAATCGATCGTTCCATAGTCGTAACACGATGAGGTTCAGTTTACAGTTATAAAGTGAATAGCAATTAAATTTCAATATCCTTTCAATACATATTTATCTTACTGTAATATCGTATGCCTACATCACGTATAAAGAGCCGGTAATGCAGGAATTGCAATAATTCATTTTAATGTAAATATTTATCGTTCTACACATTTTCTTCACACACAACGCCACTGTTGCCTATGGAATGTGATGTTCATCTATCCATTTTAATGGACATATAATGTGACTATGTTAGGAGCAAACAAGGTATATAGTGAAAAGATAGCCTGTTATGTATCTAGATATAAGTTCGGAGGCAAGAACAAATTGGTTTTGAAAATAAAAAGGCGGTAAATGATGACGTATCTAATGATCATTCAGTTCTAGAAAATTTTCATGTTTTCATTTATCATCTTGGTGGTAGTGCTCTGTTGATTTGTTTACGTTTACATTATGTGTTTAATATTTGTTTATAATGGAACCTAATTTTGTGAAAGGTACTTCAGAGAATTTACCCATAGTGGATTTTTATATGGTACACGAGTTTTATGTAAACAATTTGAACTATTTAAGTGCCGAATTCCGAAATGTTAAAAAATTGACATTATCATTTCTTTAAAATACAATGACTCACATCGATACTAACTTTAATCTATTAGTCCAGTCAACAGAGTGCTAAAATGATCAAAATCTCTAATTTGAGTGCTAATTAATGGATTTTGATAAAACCTTGTGCAATGTGTTTGTAGTAACGTTAATAAAAAAGTTAAAAAATGATTAGAGTAGAAAATGATCGGAAGGGATAGAAAACACCCCTTTTATCACGGGTTCCGTAACTTGTAGAATTAGCTCAAAAATGAAAAAGAAATAAATTTACCTTTTCTGGCCAAAAATAAGATGTTTTTACTCTTGTGAATTTTTTCGAGAAATGCATATTTTTGGACATATGGCCAGTCGAATATTCCTAAAACTGGGGGAGAGGGGATTTAAAAGTTGAAAAAAAATCTGAAAAAATTCATGTGAATGTATCATCGAAATAAAGGACTTTTTTATTTGCAACTTGTCTGTAAAGTGCGTTTTCACCGAGTTATTCCGGAAAAACATGAAAAACTACCTCTTCGTCTAGTATTTCGATAATATATTCACCTGAACCAGTGACGTAGCCAGGATTTTTATTCGGGGGGGGTCCGAAAATTTTTTTGTAAGTATATTATGTAGGTATTGTTATGTAGCTTTCGCACAATTCTAATGTAAATTGGCGTACAGTCAAATTGCTTGAATTTTTAATATGTTGTAGATTTCGACTTTCTGATCAAAAACTCTCATGGGCCCAACTCGATCCTATGTCTAGTTTCCGAGATACTACTGCTCAAGAAATGTACAAGAATGACCTTTTGTACAATTTAAATAATTTCGAATTCATGATTTTTTTCATACATTTTATATTGTGGTGCGTGATTCGTTCTAATAGCCCTTTATAATATTTTGCACTAAAAGCATTTGTTGTTTTACTTAATAAAAAGAGCGTAGAAAAAATTAAAGTTTGAAAAATGTTGGCAAAGGCGCCGGGAAATCTGTAGAAAAATAACAAGTGAAAATAATATTTGGTCATATTGGCTAAAACATTTTTTACATAAAGTAAGTAAGTATGTGTCTTCCTGATCAAAAAACTTTCGGAAATTGCTTCTCTAACAACAAACACCCCATCAATAAATTAAAAGTTCGACAAGATATACAGAATTTTACCAGAATTTACTTATACTTGTATCTCGAAGACGAGACTAGACTATATAGATCGAGATGGGTTCATGAGGGTTTTTGATCAGAAATAAGTCACATACATATACAACATATTAAAAATTCAGCCAATTTGACTGTTGTAGGTACGCCAATTTGCATAAGAATTGTGCGGGGTCCTTTAGTTGAACTATTCAACAACTTATACCGTGCTTGTAATTTCCCATTAGGCATGTACATTCACGTAGCGCGAGAGATTTGACAACACCGGCAGCCGTAAATTCGTCCGTTGGTGGAGCATTCCAGCTCTGTTATTTCATTGCAGCCAGCTGGCACGCGCGATGTTGTAATTCTTCTCCCCATGCCTAGCCCGCGACTACACACACGGTATTCCAAGTAACTGATGGCGACTATGCGCAATGTAACGTGGATTTCGCTTGGCTAGTAATAAAAATAAATCGAATTTACTCATGATTCCACAAGGTTTTATACATTTGACTGAATTAAGCCCTGTCAATATTGCGGCAAGAAATTACGATTTGCGACGGGACTGGTTGCATGGAATGAAGATTTGTAATCGGCCAAAAAAAATATTTTGACTAAAACCGAAAATAAAATCAATATAATAATTTTATATAAATATCATGTCTATCAATTATACAAATGTCAATAAATTTCGGGGGGGGTCCGGACCCCCAGGACCCCCCCCCTGGCTACGTCACTGACCTGAACCTACTCTGATCTCTTTTCAGCTCTTTTATTAACATCATTACAAACACATTGCACAAAATCTATTCGTTAGCACTCAAATTAGAGGTGAAACCCTCGTTGACTAGACTATGGTTAAATGTTTTTTTTTTTTTTTGTAAATTGAATATTATTATCAGGTATAGTTCATATTTGTAATATACCCATTCGATATTTGGTTATAGTATAATACTGTGGAATTGTGTACCGATTATAAACAGAAAATAAATACTTGTAAATATTCATTTCTTACAGTTATGCGTCTTAGTAATTATTAAAAGAAACAAAACTTCATTTCATAATGTCCAAATATTGATTGATTGTGATATTCATTTCATCAAGTTTCGAACAACTTCGTTAATTAATTATTTCTAAGGGCACTCGTGAAAGGTTAACCAGTGATGACCTGAGTAGCTGTTTTCTCATATTATGAGCGCGCATTTCCCCACCGGTTATTTACACAGAAATTAGAATATACACGGAAAATTGGTTATGTTGTTGTGCTCCCAACGTTATAATATTTTTAAAATATCGCGTATAACCCTTCCGACTTGCGGACTTCATAATGAAATTCCCAACCTCCCATTTTCCGGGCTTTTAGAGTCCAATTAGTGCTAATTGATAATTAAGTATAATTCGCATAGTAAGTTTAAAGTAGAAGATAATTTAAATATGAAACAACCTCAAATACAATTTTGGATGACAATGAAGTAGCATCCACAAAAAATATAATGGTTATACGTTACACTCGATACTATGTTCGGTGCGCATTTCGCTATGTTGGCATCATGTGGAGATAAATAAAGCAGTTTGTTTTCCTCTCATTTTAAAACCTTTAAAAAATGTATAAAACCAACAGCATTCTATGAAAATAAAATTATGTTAGAAACCTTCTCTGTAGTTCTAGAGATAGTCGTCATTACATAGATGTATCCCAACTAGCAGTTTGGTATTTTATAAAAGCTGCAGAAATGTCTCCGACACAAATTTTATAAAACATTACTCTTAGAAACACCGTAGAAACGTTATTGCGACAGCTATAAGTGTAAAATTCTTATAAAATAATTCAGTCACTGTTGTTTTTTGTAAGGCCTATTGCAACCATTACAAAATAACTATAAACATTTCCGCAGGCTTTAAGAAAATACGGTACCGCCACTATAAAACAGTTTTATTGGAGCTTCATTTAATTGCGTTATAAAGCACATACTTCATTGTTTCTTATTATTGCTATAAAACACCAATAAAATAAAACAATTTTTTAAATGTATTCAAAAAGTCGCATACATATACTTACAAATATATAATATGCTAATATCTATATATGCCGAACTTTCAGTGATTTTACTGGATAGCGGATAAGAACTTACTTAATAATTATTTTAGAGACATGTTAACCCATACAGTCTGCAATTTTTGATGCAAAGGAAATTTTACCGTGAATTATGCCATGTGTTTTTGATGAATTTTTAGTGCCTCTCATGTTTACTGAAGGTTTCTAATAATTTTTGGAATTTTATAAAAACTGATTTCACATTTTAAAATTTTTTTGTAAAGAAATTTAAGCCCAATTCGTTTTACTCATCATAACTTTATAATTAGCGCATATTAACTGTCATAAATATTAATAAAAATGTGATTTTGAAACTTTTTATGTCTTGTCATATTTACGACTTCGAACGCTGGTATAGATATATGGATTAGTTTAATATATATCTATAATTAAAAGTTCCAATTCATATTTAAAATGTGTATTTTCGAAGACTAAAAGGTGTTTTGGTTTAACATTTTAATAATACATGTTATTCTGTTTTTATTTAAAAATTGTTATTATTGTGTTTTTTCTTTATTTTCCCTGGTTACTTGAGACTTGGTGAAACTTATATTTACTCAGCAAGTGAACTCATCGCCACACTACTCCCCCGCTAAGAAAAAGAACAGTCAGTCATTCAATTCGTCAATAGCAAAACGAACTTTCTTAATCAACGGTGAAGTGACATCGCTTTTGTCAGATAATAAATATGCTGGTTTAATCCTGTCAATATTTACTGTGACGGCTTTAGTTCCTTTAACAAAAGTAACCAACTTATCTGTACGGGACAACACTTTAAAAGGCCCTTCGTACAGTGGAGTAAAAGATTTCTTAAAACGTTCTTTCCGAACGAAAACAACATTACAAGTCAATATGTCTGAACTGACGAATGATTTGTAATTAACATGGTGAAAAGATTGAATGAACGTTAAATTATGAAAAGAAATACGTAATTTAGTAATAAAACAAGGAATATCCGTACAAGTATATGATTTTATGAAAAATTCACCTGGTAAACGTATAGTTTGACCAAAAACGAGTTCTGCGGAGGAGCATTGCAAATCGTCTTTAGGGATGGTCCTGAGAGCTAATAGTATGATAGGAAGTTCATCTACCCAATGTGGTGTAGAAGCTTTAGCTCTCAGAGCAGTTTTAAGAGATTTATTAAACCTTTCAATCATTCCGTTCGAGGAAGGATGATATGGTGTCGTACGAATTCTATGAAATCCCAAAAATCTTGAAAATTCTTTGAACAGTTTCGATTCAAATTGGACGCCCTGCCCTGATCGGTTGTCACTGTGACAGGGACACCGAATCGGCAAACATAATTCTGAAATAACGTACGCGCTACAGTTTCTGCAGTAATATCCTGAAGTGGATAAGCTTCGGGCCATCTAGTAAAACGTTCGATCACAGTAAGAATATAAGAACAACCTTTTTATTAAATCTATATGTATGTGGTCGAAGCGTCCTTTAGGAATATCAAAATTAGCAATCGGGCTCCTTGTATGTCTTGTCACTTTATTAGTTTGACAGCTAATACAATTTTTTCCCCAGAGATTACAATCTGAAGTCATTTTGGGCCAAAAATAATTTTTAGAAACTAATGTTCTAGTCGCTTTGATACCAGGGTGAGATAAACCATGAAATATATCAAAAATTGTCCGTCTATAAACGATAGGAACAAAAGGACGAAATTTAGGGCGGGAAACGTCGCACCAAATAAACTTGTCAGAATATGGAATTTTAATTTTCTTTAAATGAAAAGTTCTCTTTGTGTTCGATGAAGTATCTGATAATAAAAATTTAAGGTCAGAATCATCTTCCTGAGCTTCGCTCAATAAATTTAAGTCAAAGTTAATATCAATTAGGTTAGACTTTTGGGTAACAATTGGGGAAATGCATTGTTGTAAAGAAGACGTATCATGTTCACGTGATAAAGTTATGTTATTTTTTCCTTTGATATGTCTAATTTCGCAGGCAAATTGAGCAATGAATTCTAAATGTCTAGTTTGCCTGGGAGATCTTCAGTTTTAGTGAATAATGCTTTGACCAAAGGTTTATGGTCAGTAAAGCAAATAAATGTGCGACCTTCTAGTAAAAATCTGAAATGTTTAATCGCTGTAAACAAAGAAAGAAGTTCCTTGTCAAAGGTACTGTATTTTGTCTGTGCTAAAGTAAGTTTTCGTGAGAAAAATGCTAATGGAGCAAGTACACCTTTGTCATCGCGTTGTTCAAGAACTGCCCCCATAGAGACATTTGAACAATCAACTGTCGGCGATAAAAATGAGCTATCATTACAACGAGGATGCGCTAAAAAGGTTGCACCAGCTATAGCTTCTTAATCCAGTTTAAGCTCCTAAAATTGGTAATTGTTGTAGAACTTGACTGTGTGATTAAGAGTTCTCATGGGCCCAACTCGATCCCACGTCTAGTTTTCGAGATACAGCTCAAAAAATGTACAAGCGATCAAGTTAAAAAATTTCCAAATTCATGATTTTTTTCTCATAGGTTTTATATTGTGATACTTTCTAATAGTCCTTTAGAATATTTTCCATTAAAAAGATGTTTTGGCGAAGGCGCCGGACCTAAAAATAACAAGTGAAAAAAAATATTCGGCCAAATTGGCTAACATTTTTTTTACGTAAAATTTGTGTCTCCGATCAAAAAACTCTAATAAAATTTTATTTTGTAACTACTTTATTGCCGTTGTCATATTGCAGTAGATTGCAACGCTATATAATAATTATGTAGCAGACTGGAATAACAATTTACTTTCAATAGCAAAACTGTCCCAAATATTACTGTAATATAACTGTTTTATAAGATAATAGGAAACAATTATAAAATAATTTTAACATATATTTATAACGGTGCTGAAAATACTGCCGGACGTTACTAAAAAAGCGTTTTATAAGCTAGAATGTTTTATAGCTTAGTCACAGAAACGTTTCTAAAATAATTTCTTAACTGCTTCATAAGATATTTTATAATTTTGCTGTAAAGACGTTTTGATGATAAATGTATAAAATAGTTCAGTTGTAGACAACCAGATTGTGTTTTCTGCAGCTCTAATATAATCAATTAGCATTTTAAAAGCATTAATAAAATAACAATAAAACAAAATAATCGTATAACAGTTCATTTTCGTTATTTTGAATGATTCATTTTCGACATCAGATTCGATATCATCTACTCTGAGAATACCGTACAGCCAATTTTAATGCAATTTCGACGAGGTATGAGTTTTGTCCAGTTTTTAACGGTTTTGCTCATTGTGCACTGGACGCAGCCCGATGAAAATAGTACAATGGGACCATCACCGAGCAATAATACCCTATTGTTTATTAAAAATAGGTAAATAGAAATGTCCGTTTGAATGAAACGAGTGATTAAAAAAACCGCCTTAAGTAGTTGTTAATATTTGAATGGGTCCTCTTTTTTTGTTAATTAATTCGTAGGTATAATGTTTTTTTATTAACTTCATGTAATATAAAGAGCAGAGAAGCATTAAACGCAGCCTCTTGAAAATACTATTTAATATGCGCACCATATCAACTCTTACGATATATTATAGTTTGAAACTAGTTCAATGTAATATTTGCTAGAGAAAAATTACCTTTCAAGTTCAAACAATTTGCCAACTTCTAGACGCTGATAATTAGCATGAGAACACGCACACAAAGAACATCATCCACACAAAAAATCAGTCACATCCTATGTAATAGCATGTAAAATACTTCCTATTGAAATTGAGCAATTTCCATCATATAAGTTGATCACCGGAGGCGTGTAAACTGTAATGTTTTATATAAACTACGATTTATTATAGTTTTAGAGCGAAATGTTACCAAAGTTTTTCATTAATGACACAAACATGCAAGGATGTACACAAGCTATTGAAATTGCAATTTAATGTATGTCTTTCAGATTTTCTAACAAACTGCATAGATTAGAAATAAAAGAGATATCGTTATGCTGAATCTCAGCAGCACCACGTAAAAGTGAATTGTGCCGTATTCGAGCAGGGCAATCGCAGTCCGCCACGCCCAACTGCAACTTCTACTTGGTTTATTTTTCAAATGTGTATGTGACCTCAAGAAAAGTTGTATGAACTTGTGAAAAGCTTTTTCCTGAAAATGTTTACCTTTAATCTCATGTAGTCTTCGCAACTAGAAATATACTCGTAATAGGTTTGGACGGAAGTGGCCAAAACTTTTTATATAAAAAAATATGTGCGGAAGTTCCTAAAAAAAACATCTACTATTTTTTCTTGAAACAAAAAGTAATAAAATCAATCGTACTTAAAGTTACACACTTCTTACTACAAAATCACCCCAAGGGATGTCTAGCCAGAGGAAACATACGACTAAACTGACGCAATCTGAAACATAAATCCTAGTTTGTGAGAGAGAATAGATCTAAATCAAGGTAAAATAGCCCACCATCTTATAGTAATAGTTATGGACAAGTACAGCTTTTTTACAAGCTTTTATTTATTTTGTTTTGTATGCACGTTAGTACGTTAGTTAGTTAGTTAGTATGTTTGGGCGGACTGTTACAAGTCAATTTTGAACCATTTAACGACGTCCAATCGACAATATTATGGAATCCAACAATAATATAATGGAACCCTTTCGAGTTACGACGTCCAATCGAACTGAAATTATGCATATACATGTAGTTCTGATGACAATACAATATTTTGGTACCATGGTACAATATTATGGAACCCAACAATAACATAATGGAACCACTTCGAAGTACGAAGTACAATCGAGTTTAAATTTTGCATACACGTGTAGTTCTGATGACAAAACAATATTATGGTACCATGGTACATACAATATTATGGAACCCAACAATAATATAATGGAACCCCTTCGAGATACGACGTCCAATCGAGCTAAAATTTTGCACACACATGTAGTTCTGATGACAATACAATGTGCCATAACAATTATGGTGCAATATTATGGAACCCAACAATAATATAATAGAACCCAGTAATATAATATAATGGGCTCGTTGACTTTGTCTCGATGAGTATAATTGAAAAAATCATAATAGTGATCGGGGTTCTGACGTTATGCGGGGCGATACGAATGAAATAGGCCGCCATAGGGAGGCAAGTAGATCTCCCGTCTTTATTCCACTTATGCATTAAGTGAGATTCTCTCTCACTACAGGTACCCGCCATTCATCTGACGTAGCCTGTGCGCGTAAACTTATGAGTGTCCTGTTTATCCAGGGTCGCAATTAGACCGGACACCGCAGTCGAGCTTAAACTGTCGGGGTGAAGATATACCTAATTCGATAATTACTTTATATTTCTTTATTGGTAATGTGTTTTTGAAAATAATTTTAGTAAGTTTTGTTACCAATTGACGATTTGCACGAAAGAAAGTTTGGTAAAAAGTGTCTAAATTGGTATCACTGTAATTCACTGTACATATTGACCAACTCGTCTAATTTCCAAACTTTGCAACAATTAAATACCTATAATATAATAATCATAACATTGTTTTCAGTATCTTTAATGTTAAACCTATTTCCATTGAATATAAATCATATCTGTTAGGTTGTTTCGTAGTCTACAATATTTAAAAAATGTCTAATTATGCAATTTGTCAAACACTGTTTCCAACTCTCAGTTTAGAAGAGTTGGCAGCAGTGATTGACAAAATGCATAATTCGACATTTTTTAAATATTGTAGACTACGAAACAACCTAATAAAGATGATTTATGTTCGATGGAAGTAGGTTTAACATTAAAGATACTGAAAACAAAGTCATGATTATTATATTATAGGTATTTAATTGTTGCAAAGTTTGGAAATTAGACGAGTTGGTCAACATGTGCAGTGAATTACAGTGATGCCAATCTAGACACTTTTTACCAAACTTTCTTTCGTGCAAATCGTCAATTCATAGCAGTGCTTTGAGGGATATTGAAAGTGTAATATTATAAAAAGTAAACGAGCGAACAATATAGTTAAATCCGGCTCTGCGTTTGGCATTCCTTGCCTCTCAACACTATCGCTTAGATAGGCGGTACGTTTATCACTATTTTAATTGAGGCAACTATTATACTCTGGTCCTAGATGGTATTCGAGGTCTAATGATGGAGACGGAAGGTGGTCGATGCACTATCAGAAGTGCATAGGGTAACTAAAAATTTCGAAATTAAATTAAAAAATATAAAAACAATCTTTTATTATTATTTATGTATACTATAATGAAAAAAATAAAGATATAAAGAAGTTAATTGTCTTAAAAGCTTGTCACGTAGCTCATTAACTCGTTTATTTTGCCTACTTTAGGTGCAGTATTTCTTTAGCTTTAGCCATTATTTCTGGCAGTTGGTCCATTGATGGTGGGTTGTCCAAGCACTAGTCCGTTTCTTGTACTAATTTTGTTCGTTATGTCTTTGTCTTTCCTTCTCCCTCCAGTTTCTTGGTTCGATTTTGCAATGTTGTGTTATTGTGTAACTTCTTGTGTGCGTCTAGTTGTTTCTTCTATACCTTTTCAGATGTATAAAGGTTTAGTTTAGTCGTGATCCTGTTGGTAGGGTTTCTAATGTTTTCTAAAATTAACCTGCATTCGTGATGTTTCTCCGCCTCTACTTTTTTAACGCTTTTTTGAGTTTTTCGTTTATCTTTTTACCTGCTCATACTTGTTAGTTGTTTCTTGTTGGATTCATATGTGACTTCTCCCTTTTTAACGTTTTCCTTGCGACATTTTTTATTTTTAAACTCATTAATAACCAGTCTAGTTCGTGTCAACTGTTTTTCTCTCTTCTCACAGATTTCGTGATGTAGTAGGGAGATATTCTAGGTATTATACACACCGTTATTTCCTTTAGGTCTTTTTTCTTTTCGCATTTTCAGTTTCCCATAGTATTTTGTGGTATGTATTGACTTCTACTGTTCTTTTTGCTACTCATTTTCGGCAGAGAACAATTTTCGAACTTTTGAAGTTTTCCAGATATTTCCGGATATAGACACAAGTATTTTGAAATAGATTATCTAAAATCACGAGTTGCCTTAAATGTAATTAATAATACATGCCACCGTTAAATAGTTAAACATGTTGTATACAGACAAGTTCATATAAAAGCTGAAATATTAGCACTTTTCAGTTTACCGCTACTTCTTATATTACGGCATTAATTTTCTTATTTCCTTTCTTTATTCTAGCGAAACTCGCGTTAAAACCATGCTATATGAGGACATAAAGAATATTTATTAAGTTAATCCGGCTGGAAATTATACTGGAGAAGAGGCAAAGAGACGTTGATTGGCGCACGTGGCTCTGAAAAATGAAATTGTCATATCTTGTTTGTGTCAGTTCAGTAAAGGATCTGTTACTGAAAGATTTTATGAAACATTTCATCGAATATCCGTTTTAACGACCCACACATTTATTTCTTTGCTTACGTCGGACATATAGATACAATGTAGTAGTCACTTATATAACTTTAAAGCAGTCGAGCTTTATTAATAGCGGAATGGAAGCATCTCGTTAGCTTTAACAGATTTCAAGTATGAATCCCAGTGGGTAGTCATTACTTTTTGTATTCATATTTATGAATATATTTTTTCTACTACCGTTTATATAAATGACCTTTGCAACTTTAGCAACATGCGCGATAACGAAACTAAACATTCGAGTTACCTGGTTGCTAAGGCGTTGCTAGCTACGAGAGTAGAACTCTCGTGGCCAGGACAGAAAAAAAAAACAAATTTTAACGCTTCATAAGTTTGCATATACCTTGCTTTGGATTTCTTGGGGTAAAGCGAGGCACAAGCAATATTGGTTGCTTCTTTTTGATCGCCACCAAACATATTTGTTTATTCTAGTTTGAAACCACCAGAAATTAAAATGTTTAACTAAACCTCGATGACAGATAGTAAATGTTTCGTTGGTATGGAAACAAAACACAGACAACCTCCTAAACTATAAAATTGATTAAAATAACAGTGATTAAAGTAATTTCATGAAATAACTAGTTTTAAATTATTAAATCCCATGATATCTTTCGGTAGTAGAAAAAATATAATACATTATACGATGCAAAAGTCCTTTTAGGTGTTCGGTGTTTTTTGAAAGGTCTCTGCTTCGCCTCGGCCATTAATAAATCACCTCACATAGCCCAGACGACAGAGAACATTTTAGAGTCAAACCCACAAAAATTTGCAAACTGAATAATTTTTTTTCCTGAGTTCCTGAAACTGTATAGAATAATATCCTGAAAAGTTTACATTTCGCTCGGATGCAGAACATAAAAAAAAATTGTATCCATTTTTTCAAAATTTTGAAGCGCGCTTACGCCTGCATCTCGCTCCAAGTTATAACGTTACACTTGACTATTTTTTCCGGGGAAACCGTGGCTTTAACGATAAATTTTGTTAGGACATTTTTTGTTCATAAATACTGTTTTTTATTTTTTTTAGCTTGATTTAATATCAAAATTTTGAAAAAAATGGATGAAAAATTGTTTTTTTCACTTTTACTTTCACATCCAGTGACATAGTAACGACAAAAAATTTTTTAAAAATTTTACTTCCACACCCAGTGGAAGTAAAAGTATAATAACGACAAAAAATTTTTAAAAATTTTTATTGTTCAAATAGGCTTAGAATGTAATGAAACGTCGAGATTTTCAGTTTGAGCGAAAAACAAATTTCTGTCTGTCTGTCGGTCTCTCCGTCTGTAACTTTTTTTGTGCGCACGTTTACTCTGGAACCGTTTGAGATATTGATTTGAAATTTGGTACACATATATGCTTTAACGAGATCTGGAACTGGATTATATTTTCATCTTGTTCCGTCGAAGGGTTGGGGGGTAAATTGGCGTAAATGGGAGTAAATAGGTAAATCAAGCAGATAAGAGTCCATAAAATTGGTATTTAGTATATACAAGAGAAGCTAAGATCTCAAAAAATATTTTGGCATTAGCCACCCCCATTATTAAATGGGATGAAAAAAAAATGTGATTTAGTGTCTGTACAAGAACCAGAAACCTCAAAATATTTTTTTACTTCATCCACCCCCACTACCGATGTGGGGTATCGTTTTATGGGTTTTTGGGGTAGAAGATTTCAAATATTGTATTATTAAAATTCCATAAACAATTATTTCCATATACAAAATTTTTTCGTTGCGAGTGACTTGGATAGAAAATCTGGATGTGGAAGTAGTGCTTCCTTGGGCAGCGGTTTTTATTGTTCAAATAGGCTTAAAATGTCATGAAACGTCGAGATTTTAAGTTTCAGTGAAAAAAATTTTCTGTCTGTCGGTCTGTCTGTTTGTCTGTAACTTTTTTGTGCGCACGTTTACTCTGAAACCGTTTAAAATATTGACTTGAAATTTGGTACACATGTACTTTAACAAGATCTGGAACTAAATTATATTTTGTTCCGTTGAAGGGTTGGATGGTAAATTTGGGTTAAAAGAGTAAATCAAGCAGGTAAGAATCATTAAAATTGGTATTTAGTAGATACAAGAGGTCTCAAAAAAATTGTTGGCATTAGCCACCCCCATTACCACCCCCACCCCCTTATTAAAGGGGATGAAAAAAAATGTGATTTGGTCATTTAGTGTATGTATTATTATGTGCAAAAAAAAGCGTACAACTTTTGAGCGTGATTTTAAGGTTTTTTTAGCTATGTAAATAGTGTTCTTAAACAATACATATTGATTGACAAGCAATGACAGGACCTATTTTTGACATTTGTAGATATTCATTGACATCTGCGATTTAAACAATTACAATATAGTTGTTATGGAAATGAAGTCTGACTTATACAGGCAGATAGTAGATGTACGCTTTTTTTGCACAGAATAGTACAAGAACCAGAAACCTCAAAATATTTTTTTACTTCATCCACCCCCACCCCACTACCGATGTGGGATATCGTTTTATGGGTTTTTGGGGTAGAGGATTATTATTAAAGATCCATAAACAATTATTTCCACATAGAAAGTTTTTTCGTTGTGAGTGACATGGATAGAGAATCTAGATGTGGAAGTAGTGATTCCTTAGCCAGCGGTTTTTTTATGTTCTGCATCCGAGCGAAATGTAAACTTTTCAGGATATTGTTTTATACATTTTCACGAACTCATTAAAAATATATATTCAGTTTGCAAATTTTTGTGGGTAAATGCCTTCATCGTCTGGGCTAACACCTAAAAGTAAACTTTCGCATCTAGTAATGTAAATAACGATTTCAGCCCTAGTAACACGCGCGATAACGAAAGTAAGCATTCGAGTTACCTGGTTGCTAAGGCGTTGCTAGCTACGAAAGTAGAACTTTCGTGGCCAGGACAGAAAAATTAAAAAAAAAACAAATTTTAACGCTTCATAAATTTGCATATACCTTGCTTTGGGTTTCATAGGCACAAGCAATATTGGCTGCTTCCTGTACGCATTTTCTTCACCACCAAATATATTTGTTTATTTTAGTTTGAAACCACCAGAAATTAAAATGTTTAACATAAACCTCGATGACAGATAGTAAATGTTTCGATAGCATGGAAACAATTTTCACAGACAGCCTCCTAAACTATAAAATGTATTAAGAACGTCAAACAATTTCATAAAATAATCAGTTTTAAATTATTAAATCCCATCATATCTTTCGGTAGTAGAAAAAATATAATACATTACATGATGCGAAAGCCCTTTTAGGTGTTCGGTGTTTTTTGAAAGGTCTCGGCTTCGCCTCTACCATTCAAAAATCACCTCACACCAAAAGTAAACTTTCGCATCTAGTAATGTATACATCTATAGTTTATAAAAGTACCGGTAATATAAAAACCCCTCAAGCCGATTTACTATAAAGTTTAGAACATTTAATCATTAATCTCTCGAACTGGTATTACTCTGTTCTGTTTCAATTTAACGTATAACAGTGTCGAGATCGGAAAAGCGGATGGTAGTTTCCGGCTGATTTACTGATTCAAATTAAAATCTACCTTTGACGGGGTAACGGGGATATATTTTGCGTTTTATTGCCGACTAAATCGGCAACTCAGCTGTTTACGTGCTATTTCGCCTCAAGTCCGGTCGTTTCGTGCCAGCATCTGGAGTGTTATGCGAGTTTATTGTATTTCCCTCTTCTGACTTTCTAATTTTTTTTGTCACACCTAAAAGGAAAAGCGTATTTTACCTATTGAGCTAGAAAACGCAAGATCGTTAATATAATAGTACAGTAACGGAGTAATGTCACATAAATTGGATTTCGTTAGTTTTACTTCCACATCCAGTGGAAGTGTATAAGTAGTAACGAAAAAAAAATTTTTTGACATATTATTGTTCAAATAATCTTGTCATGAAACATCGAGATTTTAAGTTTGAGCGAAAAAAAAATTCTGTCTGCCTGTCGGTTTGTCTGTAACTTTTTTGTGCGCACTATTACTCTGGAACCGTTTAAGATATTGACTTGAAATTTGGTACACGTATGTATTTTAATGTTATGTGGAAATAGATTATATTTTAATCTTATTCCGTTGAAGGGTTGGGGAATAAATTGGGGTAAATGGGGGTAAATAGGTAAATCAAGCAAGTAGGAGTCCATAAAATTGGTATTTAGTATATACAAGATAAGCTTTAAGGTCTCAAACAAATTTTTGGCATTAGCCACCTCCCATTATCACCCCCACCCCATTATTAGAGGGGGTGAAAAAAATTGTGATTTAGGCCACTTTAAAAATGATTCTTCTTTTTGTTTCTGTACCATAAAAAACGATTATGGTGGAAACAGTGTGCATCTCTAAATTTTTTTTTAACAAAAATGTCGCAATTTAGTTTCTATAATTGTCCATTATTAAAAAAAATCTCTGATACTGGTTTCCATTTCTATATAGCATCACCTAGATGCTTATTTTTTTATTACTTCCACGGGAAGTATAGTAACGACAAAAAAATTTTTGAAAATTTTTATTGTTCAAATAAACTTGAATGTCATGAAACGTCGAGATTTTAAGTTTGAGCAAAAAAAAATTTCTGTCTGTCGGTGTGTCTGTAACTTTTTTGTGCGCACGATTACTCTGGAACCGTTTAAGATATTGACTTGAAATTTGGTACTTTAACGGGATCTGGAACTAGATTATATTTTCATCTCATTTCGTCGAAGGGTTGGGGGGTAAATAGGTAAATCAAACGGGTAAGAGTCCATAAAATTGGTACTTAGTGTATACAAAAGAGGCTAAGGTCTCAAAAAATTTTTTGCACACGCCATTAGCGATTGCGACACAACCTTAGCGTTTTTTCCAAAGGAAAGGTTAATGCAATCAATGTGCTTAATAAAAGAGATGACTTAGAAGACATCGTGCAAACTTTTAATAATGAAAAAGCTGGTCATGAAGAAATTGCAGATGTAGGAGAGCGATTTGTTCTAGCTTTATACAACTCTTCCTCCGCAGAAAAAAGTCTAGATATATACAGATTCATGTCTTTTAACAAACTTGTTAGTAAAGCGAACAATACTCTAATGTTATCAAAACTACCACCAACTTCTGCTGCTGCTCGGCAACACTCATATAGCGTTTTTTACCAAATTCAAACGTGGAAAAACGTTACGCTAGAAGCTACTGATTGGGGATGGAAGAAAGTCGGCCCCACTATGACAACAAAAGAACGAATCTGTTTCTTTTTCATGCAAGTGCGAAAACAGGTGCAGTTGCAGAAGAGCAGACTTACGTTGCTTCACAATGTGTTACCATTGCCACGGACAAGCATGCATGAATGTCGAATTTATGAAAGACGACGAAGATTGATTAACGCAGGTAACTTTCTAATAATTAGGGGACACCACGAGCCAATTACTTTGGGGTGGCACACAGTGGGAAAAATATGCCTTTTTTTTGGACAAAAATCTGCCGACAGTAGAGATTTCAATCAAATTAAATTAAAAAAATGGCAAATACTCTTAAGACATTGTACTTTAGAGTAGTGCTGCGGCAAAGTGGCTTTGAGTTAACCTAATCTAAAAATCGCAGATATTACTTCCACATCCAGTGGAAGTATAGAAACGACAAAAAATTTAAAAATTTTTTTATTGTTTAAATAGGCTTAGAATATCATGAAACGTCGAGATTTTAGGTTTGAGCAAAAAAATGTCTGTCGGTCTGTCTGTAACTTTTTTGTGCGCACGATTACTCTGGAACCGTTTAAGATATCGACTTGAAATTTGGTACACATATGTATTTTAACGAGATCTGGAACTAGGTTATATTTTTATCTTATTCCGTTGAATGGTTGTGGGGTAAATTGGGGTAAATGGATGTACATAGGTAAATCAAGCAGGTAAGAGTCCATAAAATTGGTATTTAATATATACAAGAGAAGCTAATGTCTCAAAAAAAATTTTAGCATTGGCCACCCCCAATACTACCCCCACCCCATTATAAAAGGGGGTGAAAAAAATTATTTCATCGTAGATGACCATTCGAAAGCTTATTTTAAAGAGGAAGATTAAATGATGTATTTATTAGAAATAAATTAAAATTTTTTTTGAATCCTATACATAAACCTCATTTGCTAAAAAAGTCATTTTTTAAGTAACTTAAAATATTTCAAAATCCTGACATGATGGGCCAATTCTGAGGCCAGATTCGAATTCCTCGCGAAAAATTACTTCGGAAATTGGATAATATTAGGGTTAAAACTGAATGAAGTAAAAAAAAATTGGGGCCTTTGGTTCTTGTACACATACAAATCACATTTTTTTTCACCCCCTTTTATAATGGGGTGGGGGTAGTAATGGGGGATACTAATGCCAACATTTTTTTTGAGACATTAGCTTCTCTTATATATACTAAATATTCTGGAACCGTCTAAGATATCGACTTGAAATTTGGTACATATAAGTATTTTAAGGAGATCTGGAATTAGATTATATTTTTATATTATTCTGTTGAAGGGTTGGGGGAAGTTGGGGGATAAATTGTGGTAAATGTGGGTAAATAGGTAAATCAAGCAGGTAAGAATCCATATAATTGGTATTTAGTACATATAAGAGAAGCTAATGTCCCAAAAAAAATTTTGGCATTAGCCTCCATTACTACCCCCACCCCATTATAAAAGGGGGTGAAAAAAAATGCGATTTAGTATGTGTACAAGAACCAAAGGCCTCAATTTTTTTTACTTCATTCAGTTTTAACCCCAACATTATCCAATTTCCGAAGTAATTTTTCGCGCTAAATCCGAATTTGGCCTCAGAATTGGCCCATCATGTCAGGAATATTTTAGGTTACTTAAAAAATAACTTTTTTGGCAAATTTTGAGGTTATGTATAGGATTCAAACAAATTTTCAATTTATTTCTAATAAATACATCATTAAATCTTCCTCTTTAAAATAAGCTCTTGAATGATCATCTACGATGAAATAATTTTTTTCACCCCCTTTTATAATGGGGTGGGGGTAGTTTTGGGGGTGGCTAATGCTAAATTTTTTTTTGAGACATTAGCTTCTCTTATATATTAAATACCAATTTTATGGACTCTTACCTGCTTGATTTACCTATTTACCCCAATTTAGCCTACAACCATTCAACGGAATAAGATGAAAATATAACCTAGTTCCAGATCTCGATAAAATACATATGTGTACCAAATTTCAAGTCGATATCTTAAACGCTTCCAGAGTAATCGTGCGCACAAAAAGTTACAGACAGACCGACAGACATTTTTTTGCTCAAACCTAAAATCTCGACGTTTCATGACATTCTAAGCCTATTTGAACAATAAAATTTTTTTAAAAATTTTTGTCGTTTCTATACTTTCACTGGATGTGGAAGTAATATCTGCGATTTTTAGGTTAGGTTAATCCAAAGCCACTTTGCCGCAGCACTACTCTAAAGTACAATGTCTTAAGAGTATTTGCCATTTTTTTTAATTTAATTTGATTGAAATCTCTACTGTCGGCAGATTTTTGTCCAAAAAAGGGCATATTTTTCCCACTGTGTGGCGTGGCAACAAGTACAATATACAATATTCTCGCTTCTTTAAAAATTGCTAAATCTTTTATGGATGAGAGGGTAGAAGCACTACATTTATTATATTTTTAAGTGGAGTTTAATAGCTACTGCTTTAGCGTTAAGCGTTGAACTCTAAAGTAGGTTATAGTAAAGATTACAATTTATTGTGTTAACTGGAACCAGCCCTTAATGTGTGCACCTGATTTACCACGGTACTATTACTTTTAGGAAAAAAAAATGTAGATACGTTTTTGATAGAGAATTTTATAAGGAATAATTTTGTATATAGGTATTTTTATACAAAAAGTGTACCGTTCCAGAGATAATTTAGAAAACCTGAAAATTCTCATAATTCTTATGCTATCCTTAACATTTGTACCAATTTTCAAAACTTTATGAATTTTGTCCGATATAAATCGTTATATTACTGAACTACTTTGTGTAACAGCAAGTGTCGGAGCGATCTAGAAACTGAAGGAGACACCTTTTACTATAAGAATCACCCGTAAAAGAAATTATCATTACATATGATTATTTCTAAATTTTACATATTTTTTACCTCTAGGTACTGTAGTATAATTCGTTTATACAGGGTGATTTACCACAACATGCGAAAAAATTATCAGTAAGTTGTCCCCACCGAAAGGAGTTAAAAAAATGAAAAATTAAAATAATATGACCAAAAAAATTACTTAATTTTTTTTTGTAGGAATGCGCCGCCTATGACTAACTAATCTGACGTAACGCGGCCCAACTATATCACTTCCTCTCCCCCTTTATCAGACCTGGGATTGACAGCAAAGCTGGAGGGTAGAAGTAACTCTTTGGTTTTAATAACACTGCAAAAATAGCAAAAATTAAAATAATTGTTGTAGAATACAGCGCAGCACAAAAGTTTAAAATAATGGAAATTCAAAGAAAATGCACTGTTCTAAGCATTGAACGTCGATCTACGAATACAATTTAAAATTTAATTTTAATAGGCTCAATGTCTTCCCGATACATTGACCCTATGCCAGTGAACTCCACAACAAGTGGGATATTTACTTAAACCCGTCGATAACAGAAAACACCAAACTTCGGTTATACTTTGTACCAGCCGCGGCGTTCTACCGAAAGCAAAAAATGTGGCCCTTTGAGGACGCGCCAGCTTAACTTCTTATGCTTATTAAGGAAATGTAAACAT
Organism: Rutpela maculata; assembly: GCA_936432065.2. Classification (NCBI taxonomy): domain Eukaryota; kingdom Metazoa; phylum Arthropoda; class Insecta; order Coleoptera; family Cerambycidae; genus Rutpela; species Rutpela maculata. Next base: position 279,731,823 of record OW386286.2, on the reverse strand, counting down.
CTCGTATATATTCTTTCCCAACTAAGTTCCCTGCCCTATCACTAACCACAGACAACTAACATTAGCCATCTTTTCAAGTTTTAATGCAACGAAAATTACTAAATTAACTACTCCAAAATTTTGCATGGACTTTCCCACATATAAAACTAGAACGCATGTCGTGGTAAATCACCCTGTATAATTCAAATTAATCAAGGGGGATCAAAGTATCTATGTGGGTAATTAAACTTGAGACTAACTTAAGACATCGATATATATTAGGTCGATTCACTTAAAATATTGCACGAAAGTTAAAATTTAATTCTGCAAACGTTCGACTTAAATGCAAGAAAACTTTTGGAAAACTTTTGTCCCAGTGTGATCAGCATAATTCGCATTCTTAAGATGTATAGGCGTTGGTTGGCTTGAGGACCGCGCCTTAGGAGCGCCTAGATGCAGGATTAGGTCCCTACCGGACGCACTTTCATAATGGGCTAGTAGACAATAACGAAAACGACAAAATTAATAATATAGCATTATAGTGTGACTCTCCTACATCTTATAAATATAATTTCAAGGTAATTTTACTGACTATTATTGGGGTTTTATTGTAAAATGAATATGCTTAAAATCAGAGTGGATTTAAAATAAGGCAGTTTGCCGGATATTTCTTGACGTAATAGCGTAATAACCTCTAAAACAGGGGCACTTTACATTTGACAGTAACCAGCTACGTTGCCACATTTGCACTACTGCACTGTCTGAAATAAATTTTAATATTTATTTTAACACTGTTTCAAATACCCAGCAAGTAAATATTTTATATTGTTTTAAGGCTGATTGATGATAATTTGCTAATACAGAATTGTAATATTACAGAGCATTCCGTATAGCAGTTCAGAATATCTTACATGATTTATCGAAACATGGCAACGTAGCACTAATTTTTCTGTTTAAGCACAAATTCGAATTTTCTGATTACGCTATTACGTCATAGCCATACCCCGAAAATTTGCGGTAATATCTAATCGTTTAACCACAGTTTAAACTTCATGATTTTTTTTGCTGAGGCATTATTAAAAAAATAATCAACTGTTTTTATGTGTAGATGTTATTAAAATTATTTTAAAAAAATTGTATACTTACCCATCTCCATATGTAACTTTGTGAAAATTTCTACTACTTATTATTTATAGTGTAAAAAAATAGAAAAAACAGGCCACAAATGGCGCTAAAAAGAAAGTTAAAAGAGCGAAGCCAGACTGACAGTATAAAGAAAATTATAAAATCTACAGGATAAATCAACCAATACATATTTTAACCCAATAATAACGCAGGAGTTGGAAATTATTCCACAAGAATTATGGAATGTCATGAGTAACCGCAGAAAAATGAAAAATTTGTCTTATTAATGCACCACAGTGGAAAATTATGGACTTTTTTTGGACAGAATTCGCCAGACAACTGAATTCGCAACGAAATCTAACATTTTTTTTTAATTACATAGAAAGGTTGTCGTTACAACAAGGTGCTGCTGCAAAGTGATTAAAATTAAATCTGACCTGACAATTCCTATTAAACCTTTCAGTCTAGTCAATTTTGACGTTTTTATAAAATTATTTCAAATAGAACATATCTTTATTGCAAAATCAACTTAAGCGCCTCGACCGTGGTATAAATTTATAGTATATTAATTTAAGTTGGGAAACATATTAATTTACTAGAAACACAAATATTTAGAATTGCAAATATACATAATGTCGACTTTAGTTGAAAAGTTAAATACAATTTCCCATCGTCTATGTACCGCAATCATTTGTTTGTTGGAAACTAAATTTGTTGCTCTAAATAATTTCTGCATTCCCTTTATTTCCTCTTGTATATTTTCCAAAGCAGTGTCTTGCAATGTGCTTGCAACTTAAAGTTGTGTTTTGTTTTATAAGCTCTACTGTAAAAGCGGTTCACATAATATTTATATTACAAAAATACTTACAATACAGTCCTACAAAGGAACAATGGACGGTTTAAAAAAGTTATAATTCGATTTGAAGCAGTATTTTCCTATCCATAAATTGGAAAAATACGTCTGATTTGTTGTTTGTTCATTTTTACACCGACCTCGATCTCACTATTAGGTAATAAGGTTCAATTAACTATAGTCTAGGTGCCCTCGTACATAAATGTAATTTATACACATCCTCGTATAACTTCTTGTACGGCATAATTGCGCCTAGTCTATCACTTTTTTCCTTTGCGAAAATTTTCGTAAACGCGGCGTTCCTCTGCATGAAAAAGACGATTTCCACACGCCGGACTGGAAAATCGGCAAATATATTTTGTCCGACAATTCGAAAATTGGATTCTACATATATATTCTATATATTTCTACAAACTGTCCGACAATAAACACCGCGTTTACGAAAATTCTCGCGAAGGAAAAAAGTAATAGACTAGGTGCAATTATGCCGTACAAGAAGTTATACGAGGATATGTATAAATTGCATTTATGTACGCGGGCACCTAGACTAGTAATGAATGTTGTAAGAAGCATATTACGTAATGCGTAATAGGGAACTTGCCCAAAAAATAAAATTGAATTAAAATACTCAAAATCGTAAACTAACATCATTAAAAACCCCATAGACAACAAAAAATAAAAAAAAAATTCCTCCAGAAATATAAGCGATTAAAATCTGCCGGATTTTACCCACTCCTGAAACGTGACGTCAGAGGGTGAAAGTCGGATGACGGTGTCAAGCGACACCGATTCTGCTTTCGCATGCTCATTTGTCAGAAACAACTAACAGTGGACACAACCTAACCTAAAATTCGTTGGAAAAACATCTTCAATATTCTGAAATGTCACAAAATGCTACTTTTGATTCGTTCGTGCCGAGTCGAATTTTCGAATTTCGCCGTGCAATTTACGATCAGGTTTATCTGAAAGACTTCCTTTTTACGTCGCGACATCGTACGGCCATCCCAATGGTGTTTTTTAAAAAATATGAACGTGTCAAGATTGCATGTTTTTGCAATTTTTTCGGCTCCGAAATGTAAGCTATTTTTGCTATTTTTCGCAGATATCTCCGAAACGGTGGGAGTTAGCTCGAAATAAAAAACAAGGTCAAACGAGTATTTTCCATTACGAATCTTTTGCTATCACCAGACTTTTGATTTTTTTTTTCGTTTCGGAGATAACTACAGAAATGTCGGCCTCGTACGGTAAAAAATCGCAAATTTTGAGCTTCTACAGTTGGCAACTTTTTAATCTTTGCGCCTACGCCAAAACACTACTCTAGCTAATTTAAATATAATTGAATTTGCTAAAACTCTTTTTTTTAATTTTTTGAATTCCGACAAAAAATAAGGAATTAGAGGGAGCAGGATTTGGGACTTTTTTTTTTTTTTTTCGGTAAAATTTCTCCATTTTGTCACCGTAATTAATCGATAATTAACTGAAATCGATCTCATTTACGATGTTCACTTAATATCATGTACCATTTTGACGCTCCGTTAATCTCGGCCCTTCAAAACAAAGGTTTCTGAGAAAAATTATTTTTTTAAGATTTACATACACTCTATAGGAAAACGTGTAATTTCCTACATTTCCTCGAATATCTCGATAATTATTGTTTTTTTCAAAAAATTTGTAGACAGCTTATGTAAAGAGAATTAATTGAGCTTTCCGACACTTTTTTTCTCTAACATAAGAAACAAAAGACTTATGACCGAATATGCGGATGTCTCAAAGCTAACCGCCGCCCAGACTATTAATTAGGGTGAATGGCTAAAATACGCCATCTGTTGGACACCACGCAAGACCAGTTTTCACCCGGTGACGTCACAGTGCTTTTCGTGAGGAGTGGCCAGGATTTCAACTTTAATTATTTATTGCAAAGTAAGTACTGCGATTTAAGAGCTGATATTTGGTGTGGCGTGTTTTTATACATAAATACACACTTTAATGAAATAAAAAAAAAATGGGCAAGTTCCCCATTGCTTTACAACTCGAATTATGTACTATACTTTATCTACGATTATATTTATTTATTTAGTAAAATCTGAATTTAGTTTACTGGTCAACAATATTATTCAACAAATATTGTCAGTTTTGACAGCGTTTGAAAATTTCGTAGGCGCATTTGTTTTTTTAAACCCCGCGTCAGCGAACTAAGCCACCTATATTTGCGTGTCCCATGCGTTTTGTTTACAATATGTACAATTTAACTTACATAGATGGTAGGTAGTGTGTTTTTTACTATTTACAGTAGTGGTCGTAGGTAAAGTTTGTTAACCATTTGTAAAGTAAATAAAACATCAAACTTAATTATTAAGAGTACAATTTATTAATATCACTCTACGTATATTCATTGCTAGCATAGTCGGTGAATACTACTTCACCGATTAGTATTATGCTAGCAATGAATATATGTAGAGTGATATTAATAAATTGTACTCTCAATAATTAAGTTCGATGTTTTATTTACTTTACAAATGGTTAAGAAACTTTACACGGATATGCCATGGCATGTTTCTGACATGCTCAGAGTCTTACCAAACATGCTTTAGAACATATATGGTAGTATATAACTCATAAAATCTAATATATAAAAATTTCGTGTCACAGTGTTTGTTGTCGAACTCCTCCGAAACGGCTTGACCGATTTTTATGAAATTTTTGGTGTATATTTGGTAGGTCTGAGAATAAGTCGTAGGCTATTTTTTATACTCCTAGGTGATAAGGGTGGCCTTATCCAGAAATTTTCGTTTTATTTTTTGGACAAAAATTTATAATTTATATGGCAAAACAACGTTTGCTGGGTCAGCTAGTATTCATATATGTATTTAAAGAATATTTATAAGTTATATGAAAATCGCGAATCAGTCTCGTCTCTAAGTCAAAATCTAGTAATTACTTTGGGTTGGGCCCATAAGAACTTTTGATCATAATCTATAACATATCTCAATTTGAGACAATTTGACTGAGAGCCAATTTACCTAAGGTTTCTGCGGGGTCCTTTCCCAATGAGAACACAATCGTTAAAAAAACGTTTTTTATAACGATAACCATGAGTTGAATAACCATTTTAGTGCACCGTCGATATTACGTACAAATGTCCCGCTAAACAACGTTGTTCTTAACGTAATATTTAACGGTTTTTTTCATCGTAATACCACTATAATTTAACGTTGATATTAGCGTTAGTAAAACGATATATCTTCTAGTTGAATAACCATTATAGTGCACCGTCAATTTTACGTACAAATGTCCTGCTAAACAACGTTGTTTTTAACGTAACTTTTAACGTTATTTTTTCATCGTAGTAACACTATAATTTAACGTCGATATTAGCCTTATTATTGATGGTTTATAAAAGGAATACAAGTTAAATAATCACGTTTTTTTAACGTGTCTTTTAACGTCTTTTTATTATTGTAATATAATTACAATTTAACGTCGGTATCAACGTTATTAAAGGTTTAAATAACGTTAAATATTTACTAATTATGTAAGTTAATTAAACGAAATTAAACTGGGTCTAGGAGGTCCCCCCATTTTCAAATATATGATGGGTTACAGAACGAGTCGTCATGTAGATGAATGGTCAATTAATAGGTTAAGCACATTAGTTTTATCATAAAACCTGGGTGGGTGCTAACCTATTGAACAAATAACACAAAACTTTTATGCTACCTCGGCCGAGCCACAAAATAATGATCTTTAATCTGATCCTTATAAAATCCGTCCACATAAACCGTTGTTCCCTGAAAGAATTTGAACATTGCAATTTATGTTTTTTAATTTCTATAAATTCATAAGACCATAAGCTAAAGCATGACAAATTATTGCCAGTGGTTTGTATGTATCGCCATCTACAAATAACTTCTGCAACAACTACGTGGTAAGTATGCAAATTTTATGCATTAAGATAGATGAATAGAAAAACGTTAAAACAACGTCAACATCTACTATTTATTTTACCTGTAGATTTAGAATGTCAGTGTATTTTAATAAGTGGAAAACATCAGTTATTTTAACGTTGTATATAATGTAACTTCAATATATAATTGTTATTAATGATACTAGTTTGGTATGAACATTATATAATTTTTAGCATTAGTATAACGAAACATTTAGTATAACTTAACCAGGAGGCGGAGCCGAGTGACTTTATCACACTCATTCAAAATTTAATACATTTAACTTTAAACTTTAAAATAACATTCAGCTTTTAGATATGGTACATTTGTCATTAATTTCTTACGTCAAAAACACGTAAAAATTTAAATCATTAAATAATTAATATGTTAATGTAAAAATTGCATTTGATTTTCACACAAATTTATTTTTGGTGTAATTTTGCAGTCATTAAAAATGCTTGGAATAAGCGTTATTTAATAATTTACTAAATATGTAAATATAACGTTATATTTTATAGCATGATTCATTAATATCTTACGTTTAAAACTCATCTAAACAAAACGTTTTTTCAAATGTTATTTGTAACGTTATAGTTAGTGAAATTTTACGTAATTAGGATGTTCATAACAAACGTCGGTAAATATTTAACTTAGAAAGTTAAATTAACGTCCAATGTTAACACATGGTATATTTATCATTAATTTCTTATATCAAAAATACGTAAAAAATTAAATTGTTAAACAGCGATATGTTAACGTGAAAATCACATTTGACTTTCACGAGAAATATTTTTTTAGTGGATTTTTGTCGTTTCCAGAACGTTAAAAATAAATGATATTTAATAATTCACTGAATTCGTTATGATAATGTTTTAATGCATGATTCATTTTAAATTTATAATATTACATTTCAGTAAATATTTACGCAATTAAAACGTTCAAAACTAACTTTGGTAAACATTTAACTTTAAACATTAAAATAACGTTTAGCTTATTGTCTGGTATATTTTTCATTAATTCCTTCCGTTAAAAACACGTAAAAATTAAATAATTAATATGTTAATGTGAAAATTGCATTTGATTTTCACAATTTATCTTCAGTGTAATTTTGCAGTCGACAAAAACGCTTAGAATAGACGTTATTTAATAATTCACTAAATATGTTAAAATAACGTTATATTTTATCGCATGATTAATTTTTCATCAATATCTTTAAATCTTATCTAAACAAAATGTTTCAATATATATATATTTTGTAATGTTATAGTCACCAATACATTTTTACCCAATTAGAACGTTCATAACAAACGTTGATAAACGTTTAACTTTCAACGTTAAAGTAACGTCCATTCTTAACAAATGGTATATTTATCATTAATTTCTTACATTAAAAACACGTAAAAAACTAAATTGTTAAACAGTAATATGTTAATGTGAAATTCACGTTTGAATTTCACGGCAAATTTATTTTTAGTGCATTCTTGTCATTTTCAGAACGTTAAAAATTTACGTTACTTGATAATTCACTGAATAAGTTAAAATAATGTTATGTCTTAAGGAATGATTAATTTTTATAACCTTATATTCAGTAAAATTTTACGCAATTAAAACGTTTAAAACAAACGTTGATAAATATTTAACTTTGAACGTTACAGTAACGTTGTTAAACATTAATATGTATACGTGAAAATTACGCTTGAATTTCACAGATAATTTATTTTCAGCGAATTATTGTCATTTTTAGGACTGTAAAAATACACGTTATTTGATAATTAACTGAATACGTTAAAAGGAGTTATGTCTTGAGGCATGATTAATTTCTCGTTTTCTCTTACGTTTAAAACTCTTCTAAATAAAACGTTTTTTCCATATGTTATTTAAAACCATATATGCAGTAAAAATTTTACGTACCTAATTAAAATGTTTAAAAACAAACTTTGATAAACATTTAATTTTCAACGTTACAGTAACGTTTATTTTTAACACATGGGGTATACATCATTAATTTCTAACATTGAAAACACGTAAAAAATTAAATTGTTAAACAGTAATATGTTAACGTGAAAATCACGCTAGAATTTCACAGACAATTTATTTTTGGTGAATTGTTGTCGTTTTTAGGACATTAAAAATATACGTTATTTAATAATTCACTGAATACGTTAAAATAACGTTATGTCTTAAGGCATGATTCATTTTTCGTTAATATCTTACGTTTAAAACGCATATAAAGAAAACGTTTTTTTATATGTTGTTTATAACCATATATTCAGTAAAATTTTTCGCAATTAAAACGTTTAAAACAATCGCTGATAAACACTTAACTTTGAACGTTACAGTAACGTTTATTTTTAACACATTGTGTATTTGTTATTCATGTCTAACATTAAAAACACGTAAAAAATTAAATTGTTACATGGTAATATGTTAACGTGAAAATAACGCTGTAATTTCACTGACAATTTATTTTTAGAGGATTTTTCTCGTTTATAGGACGTTAAAGATAAACGTTAACCCAACATAGTAGTTTAACGTTTCTTAATAGTAATTTTAACACTTTAAGTTATTTTGTGCCGTTACATTAACGTTTAAAAAATGTTCAGTTGAAAAGGCGTTTAAAAAAAAACGTTGTATTTTTAACCATAAACGTTATTTCAACCAAGGCAACGTTATTTTAACGTTTTTTTAACTATAGTGTTCTCACTGGGTTGTAATACTCATCGAATCACAAGAGTAACTAGTACATGCGGTAGGAACAGCCGATACGCTGTCAATTATCGTGAAAGGAAAGACGTTCGCACCACTTTTCAAAGATGACGAATGTCTTTTCGCACTCAGGAGGTTCATACTTACCAGGCTCCTGATTGCCATTCATAAACTTATCATTTTTTTATCTCACTTTTTTTCAAATTAAATATGTTTCCTAATAATACATCTAATGCGTTGAAATATGATTTTCGAAAGATATATATTATAGACATTAAATTTTTGTAGTAATGTGTGATGGCTCAGAGGCTAAAGTTTTGCCTTGCAATAAAGTTCGTGTGTTCGAATCCCAGACGGGTGATTTTTTTTTTTTCTATTTTTTTTTACATATACCTATTTTTTTTCACAATATTTAGGATGTCCAAAAACTCACATTATTTACAAGAAAATTGCGAAAGTATCCTGTAGAATGTGTAACAATTATATAAAAAGCTCAGTAAATTGGCGAAGAGTACGTTTTTAGCTTGTTTTTTTTTTTCATGTTAGTGGCTAATAATAATAGTATTTTAATGGAAACAGAAAATATTACTGCAGCCAACAGTAGAGAAAATGTTGGTGAGGTTAGTAAAGGAAGGCCTAAACATTTTGTTGGATAAATTCTCCGTTAAGTTTGTATATAGAGATGCCACATTAAAGTAATAGTGATTTTATTTAGATTAAATTGACTTTGTAATGAAATTTGACATAATAGTAATATATTTTATGCTCGGGCCGAATATGACCACCTTACGTCTTTAGTGCAGAAACAACTATTAACAAGGCATAACCTTATTAGCATTACCTTCGTTTTCACACTTAGGCAAGCTCACGTCTGCTTTTGTGAATATGGTCTAACCTAGTGGTTCTTAAACTTTTCTAAAGCGGGATCCCCTTTTGACAAGAATTTTCCATCCCAAATAGAGATAAATTATTGCTGTGATTTTAAAATTATTTGGTTAGTTTAAATCTTGGATAATCCGGCTTTGTCTCTGCACCACTGAACGAGCTTCCCCTTGGATAAATATGTATAGTGGTGGAGGTCTAAATGGACTTCCAATGCTGATGTGGGAGCGGTTTTTAGACGAAGTCACTAGAAAAAACTAGAATTATCACAAATTGCAGTTGTCACCTTTCAATGTCAAAATCGTGGAGACTTTAGGATTTCATATAACCGATATAGTCTCTATTGTAGAAAATAATTTGATAAAATCGAATAAAATTATTTAGGTACTTTACGTATTGTCTGATTGTTAGCATTAGCATCGTTAAAAATAAGTAAATTAAGCTAAATAATGTTGAACAGTTGCTAAGGCATTACATTTTTCGTTTCACAATGTTTTGATAAATTTTAATTTGTTAAAATAAAGCATCTGGGTCGAGTCTCAGTTGTTTTTCTTTCAAGCTTATAATTGGAGAGAGAATTTAATAGGAACGAGCATAAGGTAACAACATAAAAACCCGGCAAGAAATAACCTTCTACATTTCCATTTAGTAAATCATTTTCTCTCTTGTTCCTTTGAAAACTTAATCCATTTTCCGATATACTGTCATACTCCACACTGAACTCTCATTCCTCATCCAGCCAGATATATTTATCAATCGGAGAGAGAGAGAGAAATAAGATAAAAGCTCACAGAGGAGTCACAGGTAATTGAAAAATGTAGGTACAGGGTGTTCTACCAAGGGTTTCCCTATCATAGCTAGGCTGTTTATGGTGATATTTGAACATTTCTTAGACTAGGTAAAAATATTGGGTATTCATAAACTAATTGAAAACTCATTTTCAGTAGAATTGTTAGAATTGTCAAAACGTGTTTGCATTTTGTTCACCCAGCACTAGCGCAGCGGTACAATGGAATTCAATGCGACTCCGTTCAAAGTGTGCAACACTGGGCTGTGTGTTGCTGTCGCTTGTTACGAAAGTCTACCTTTAGGGAATTAAATATATTTGGGGTCGGTTTTTCAATCCAAGTTTAAGCACTTTATCCTACAGATAAACTAACTAGAAGTTTAGAATGTGCTTCTATTAAACATTTGCAACTTCACACTCTAAATTTCCAGTTAATTTATCTGTAGGATAAAGTGCTCAACCTCAACTAGGCCTTAATGTGTACGAACATGAAACATCAAGATTGCAGTGTTGTTTTCCATGTTTATTTGTCGAGTTAAAAAATAAATGCTGTATATTATAATAAAGAAACTAATTGAAACGTAATTTTAACTGACTTAAATATCGATGTCAGAGGTTAATAAGGTATTAATTTTTTTTCATTATTACAATTTTTTACTCCCTGTATGTATAGTGGCCATTTTAAGTATATTCAAATACATTTAAAAAATGACGTAGGATAACCATCATTGAAATATCTCTATAATTAAGAAAATAAAGAGAGACTAGCTCAAAACTCAACTTCTACCTACATCAACTTACTTTTTCATTATCTCTATATATTTCCACTTGCCAGAGAATGTGCCAGTTTAATATGGCCCGGTCTGTAAATTTCACGTTACGGGTTAAAACATTCTTAATTAATGGTAGACTGTATAAAGTTTGAGCTCCATCAACTTCTACCCTAAATTAAGACATTTTATCCTCTTCCATAGATTCGTCATGTGTGACGAACCATGTTAAATATCGATCTTTCCATTTTCTGGTAACTACCCGGCATAACTTATTATTCACCTGCGGAATGCTGACATACCCTATACATTTTCTTATTGTATTAATGAAAACGATAGCAGCTAATCTTGAATCTCCTATTTCTGAAGTGTGTACTCTAAATTTTACTTCCACGTCCAGTGGAAGTATAGTAACGACAAATAAATTTTCAAAAATCTTTATTGTTCAAATAGGCTTAAAATGTCATGAAACGTCGAGATTTTAAGTTTGAGCGAAAAAAAATTTTCTGTCTGTCTGTCGGTCTATCTGTCTGTCTGTAACTTTTTTTTTGTGCGCACGTTTACTCTGGAACCGTTTAAGATATTGAATTGAAATTTGGTACACGTATGTACTTTAACGAGATCTGGAACTAGATTATATTTTCATGTTGTTCCGACGAAGGGTAGGTGGGTAAATTGGGGTAAATTTGGGGTAAATGGGTAAATAAAGCAGGTAAGAGTCCATAAAATTGGTATTTAGTACATACAAGAGAAGCTAAGGTCTCAAAAAAATTTTTGGCATTAGCCACCCTCATTACCACCCCCACCACCCTTATTAAAGGGGATGAAAAAAAATTGTGATTTAGTGTATGTACAAGAACCAAAAACCTCAAAATATTTTTTTACTTCATCCACCCCCACTACCACCCCTTTCACCACCCCCACTACCGATGTGGGGTATCGTTTTATTGGTTTTTGGGGTAGAGGATTTCAAATATTATATTATTAAAGTTCCATAAACAATTATTTCCACATACAAAGTTTTTTTTGTTGTGATTGACTTGGATGTGGAAGTAGTGATTCCTTGGGCAGCGGTTTTATTATTCATTTGAAATGGATGCCCTATAATTAAACGCGTGATCAAACACAAAAAAAAGATCTTTAGAAAATTTCCATATACCTTAAATCTGCAAAATTTTGCAATGTGCCATTATTGCGAAATTTTGCCTTACTGCCATTTTAAATTGTTAACTTCTGTTTTCAGCTATTATAAAAATATCTAACTACCTGCTGTAATTTTAAAACAATTCACCGTGGAAGAAAATTCTATAAACAAAAGTTTTGGGAAATTTTGTGATCTACAATATTGATAATAGCCAATTACTACAAAGGAGCAACGAGGACCAGAGCTGGGTAGAGTACCGCACTAAAGTACTCACGAGTACTTCACAACGAGTACCTTTAAAAAGTACTCATGAAAACTTGAGTATGAGTACTTGTTTTTGAAGTACTCTAAAAAATGAGTACTTTTGCAAAATTTGGAGAGTACTCTTCTAAAACACGAGTACGAGTACTTCGAAAGATACCAAATTGAAATAGGTAATAGACAAAAAATTAGAATACCACTTACACCATTATCAGTAAATAAAAGTATATCGGCATTTTAATTGCATTTTTAATAATAATAATAATAATAAAAGATCTTTATTGGTAATACAAGTAAACAATACAAATATTACCAAAAGGCCATCGACCGAGGTCCTTCAGTCTGTCCATTACATCATTTAATATTTATTGCAAAAATTAAATATAGTGAAAAGTAAGATCAATTTCAGTGTAAAAAGAACATTTCATAATACAATAGAAACAAAAAATCATATTACAATTGGAAAGCAAAAATACAAATAGGAGAATATCAAAAAGTGTTTAATTAGCTACTTGTGTAGAGATCAAAATTTCTTGAATAGTCCTCTCGGAAAAACGATACCTTGGCCTCTGAACTGTTCGTGATCTCAGGAGAGGATTTATAATCCCTAAATTTTGAGGACTTCGTGCGAATCTCTGGGAAAGTATATTTTGTCTCTCCTGGATAGGAGTGACTTTCAACTTGGTATAAAGATAATTATTAGAAGCCTTGTGGAGTGGATTCCTTCGTAATTAGTCTCAAAGCGGAGGTTTCAGCAACTTGGATGTTTTTTGTGATTGATTTACGGCAGTTCAGGAATAAAGTATGTCCATAATCTAAAAGAGGCCGGCAAATGGATTTGTATATTTTGGCTGCGTTTTTAATTAATTGTTAATTAAAAAATCAGCAACGACATAATGACTGAAATGGTTTTTCCGGCTTTTTATTATGACGTCTTTACACTTTTCAACTTCAGTCAGACAATAAGATCATATAAAAATTTCTGTCACCAGCTCCCTAGCTATAACGTGATACATGAATCACCACAACAAAGTTAACAAAGCCTAAAGCACCAACTTTACCACTGCGTGATGTTTCACACGTCAAACGCTCACTTCTGGCCTGACCACACTGACTGCCCATTTGTATGGAAAAAGACAAGCTAAGACTTACCTGTGTTGCACGTCGGTACTCGTACTCGTTACTCGTCGGTTGTGGCCGCCAAAAGTACTCGAGTACCTAATAATGTAGAGTACTAGAAAATTTCGAGTACAGAGTGCCATCCAAATAAAAGTACTCTCGAGTACTTGTTACTGAGTACTTTGAGTACTCAGTACGAGTAAAATTTACTCGAGCTCTGACGAGGACAGATAATTTCAAAAATGTGCAGCGAAGCACAAATTTTCACCATTCTGAAGGTTGTAAATCGTAAAATATTAATATAGTGCAATGCATTTAGATGAAAAATGTGCTTTATTATTACGGAAATACTTTGAACTTAAGGGATTTGAATGAAACCTTTTGCAACGTACTAAAAATTTACCCATTAAAAAAAGTGTGTAAATAATTTTTGTTTGAAAAAATCCAAAATCCAAATCACAAAATATTTTACAACTATAACTCAAATAATTTAAATGATTATGTCACTCATTAACGCTATAGCCAATGAGAGCCCGTTTTTTCACAACATTGCACCAATCAAGTGTCATTATTAGTGGTAATTCAAGCTAGATCGGCTTTTGACAGTACCAACATGCAAAATTTATCGCTCTAATTTTGTATGTCGCTGCAGCCGCAAATACTGCGATAATTTTTTGACGTTTTGTTTCGTGAAATATTTTCGGCAAATAGGGCAACTCACGCTTTTAAATTTTATCTATAAATATCTTCTCTAGCTTATTACTAATTGTTAACTTACCTTGTAAATTGTAATATTGTATTATGTACTAGCAAACATAAACACACCACATAGTAAACAATCGTCAGTTCCAAAGAGAAGCCTGTCTGAAATATATAGGCTATCTGTAACTATTTCAATTTACCTACTTTTCAATCAGGTAACAATAATATACAAAGATTGTAATTCATATACCTAGCTCATAATACAGGAACAAGTCAAGCACAGCTTTCAATAGCTCAATAACGTAGTTACAAAGTTAAGCAAAGCATTTATTATAAATGTCAAGTAAACACATTCGCTCTGGAAACAAACTAAAAATGTACCTAGGTACCTACTTACATACGGTAATCTATCAAAAAGTAACTAGTTGAATCAAAGCTGTGCAATATTTTAATTTGTTGTATTTAAAATTCACTCTACCTAACGAAGCAAACCTCAACATAATTTGTAAACTTCGTAAGTTAAAAATAAGGATTAAATACGTAAATATGAATCAATGAACAATTATTATGGAATATAACTCTAGTAGCGGTAGCGCAGATGGCGCTCTCTATGTCAATCTCGGAACCATGAGTGTATAGTAATAAATAGGCGAGACATCGGGAATAAAGTAGTGCTCGCAGATTAAAGATGTAGTGCTCTCTCTATCGTTCCTCGTCATATTGCACCTCAGAAACGCCTGAAAGGTGTTAAGCCAGTCTATGTATTATAATATCTAAGGTTTCAACTCGTTTTATTTACTAGTTGCCATAGAAACGTCACTAGATTATTTTAAAATATAGGGAATCTCCATTGTTTCTACTGCGTTTGTTTCAGATTTGCTGTTTTGACAATATAAGTCAGTTTGGAAATATTTCTGTAAATCAAATTAATGAGGAAATTGAAAATAAAGGTCAGTAAACTCTAAAAAGTGACAAGAAAACGTCTGAAGGCAATTAATGAGAAAACATAATATTGAAGATGTACTTAATGAATTATTTATTCGTGAAATATTCTCCTTAAATACCACTCGTGCTTTAAATTTTATCTAAAAATTTTTTCTCAAGCTAAGTTGCCCCTAGTTAATATAACTCGTGCAAATTGGCAGTTTATTATCAAAGATTAAATCCCTCCCGCTAAAGCGGTCGGGATTTAATCAGATAATAAACTGCCAATTTGCACTCTTTATATTACCAGGCAACACGCCTTCGAAAAAATTTTCGATAAAATTTTAAGCACTAGTGATATTACATACGATAAAATTACGTAAAAATTCATACAAGGATTTTCGACATCACTGATTATGATGTTGACATTATAATTGCAAAACTGAAAATGATGGATTCAAAACGGCCAACTTAAACTTGAAAACTATGCAAATATTGCAAAAAAATACATAAATATGTTGCACTTCTTACAATACACACAATAAAATGAGAACGCTGCCAAAATTGTAAGAGGAATGAAAAGAAAATGTAAAAGCAGAGAATTAAATTCTCTACAAAAGATTCAATTACAGCATATGTCTATCTTTTATAGAATGTGCAAAGGAAGAGTGCACAGTGTGGTGTCGTACAGATTCATCGAATTTATACGCATATATTCCCAAATCAATAAAAGATACATATATGCCGCCACTCACTTTTTTATGTCTTTAATTTTCTATAACTTTGTCTTTGCAGCTCTTACCATTTTGGCAGAGTTTTGAGTTTAATGTTGATCTAGAGAATAATATAAAATCATTTCAATGCAAAAAATCAAAATAATTGATAACTCTGATAAATTAGTAGCAAAATTTTTGTAGATCTAAAAAATCGTTCAGAGGTTCCAGGAATCGAGTTTTTGGCGGATGCGCCGCCATGAAAATCATGTAACGCGTAAATGTGGCTATTATCCAGGGTTGATCCTTTCAGTTGTGCTCGGTATATTTATTTTCCACTTATTTTTCCTACAACAAAATGTATACATATAATAAATCTGTAGAGTTGGCGTGTCTCTATATTGAAAATATTTGCAAAAAACTTATCTAGGGAGATGTAAGATGGGTAATAGAATACATTAAGATAGTTTTTATCCGTTTGTTTGAACGCGCATCACACAGAAACTACTGAATCAATTTGAATAGGGTTTTCACAGGTAAATTTATCTAAGCTTGGTTTTTATTTCATCGAAATCGGCCCACTCTAAGCCAATAGTGCAAGAAAAATAAATTGGTACAAGCAAGGAATTTGGTGGAGATGTTCCACTTGCCATCCTAATGAATGTACCAAAAAAGTCCCCTAAAATCGAAACTGTTCTTCGCCCGCCATATTGAAAGATGGCGGCTCATTTTCAGATTTTTATATATACATCCTTTACTGTTGCAGATAGGGAAAAAGTTTCAAATAAAAAATGTAGGCAATAATAAAACAAACAATTTATGATATTAACATGTTTTCTCTAAATCGAGCGGCTTTTGAATTATGAGGTGCAGAATGTTATTGAATTTTCAAAAATCCCAATTGTGTACAAAATACACTGTAAAATGTGTGTTTATAGGTTGTAAGTAAAACAAATAACATTTTTTAGGTATATTACCATTACGGAAGAAAAATATACTGTAATTATGAAGCCTATAACAAATAGAATAAAATACGAAAACACGGTGTAACATTAGTTCGTCATTATCAATGTCATCGTCAGGTAACATATCCTCTGAGTTGCTGCAAGATAATCCCTGGCAATATCCACACAAGGCAGAACACTTTAACCCTGCTGATGAGCACTCACAACGTTTTGTGCATCCCGATTTGCAACCACAGGATATGAGCTTCAGTAAATTGCTAGGAGCTGGATCTAAACATGTAAAAAGTGGTTTCAAAGCCCCATGGCTTAATTGGCAACCCCAGATAGTCGGCTCTAAATTATTACCCCATTCACTGCTGGACTTGGAGGTATGTGCGATATGAGTGATTGGCAGCTGCTGCACTTGTAGGAGGCAACACTGCCAAGTTAAATTTGGAGTGTAATTGCTGCTTACTGATCAGACGATTGTATAAAAAAACCGTTGCCCAAGGAATCATTACTTCCACATCCAGATTTTCTATCCAAGTCAATCACAACGAAAAAATTTTGTATGTGGAAATAATTGCTTAAGGAACTTTAATAATATAATATTTGAAATCCTCTACCCCAAAAACCTATAAAACGATACTCCACATCGGTAGTGGGGTGGGGGTGTTGATAAGGGGGTGGAAGTGGGGGTGGATGAAGTAAAAAAATATTTTGAGGTTTCTGGTTCTTGTACACACACTAAATCACATTTTTTTTTTCATCCCCTTTAATAATGGGGTGAGGGTGGTAATGAGGGTGGCTAATGCCAAAAATTTTTTTCGAGACCTTAGCTTCTCTTGAATATACTAAATACCAATTTTCTGGACTCTTACCTGCTTCATTTACCTAATTACCCCAAATTTACCCCAATTTACCCCCAACCCTTCGATGGAACAAGATGAAAATATAATCTAGTTCCAGATCACGTTAAAATACATACGTGTACCAAATTTCAAGTCAATATCTCAAACGGTTCCAGAGTAAACGTGCGCACAAAAGAAGTTACAGACCGGCAGACAGACAGAAATTTTTTTTTCGCTCAAACTTAAAATCTCGACGTTTCATGACATTCTAAGCCTATTTGAACAATAAAAATTTTTTAATTTTTTTTTGTCGTTACTATACTTCCACTGGATGTGGAAGTAATATCTATACTCATCAAGCGTCTGGGGCTTTGTTGCCCCATAAAAGGCAAGCAGAAATTTCTCCCCTGCAGCTGCAATGTCATCTTGGGATACAACATCCTCCGTAAATAATGCAACAGTCTGTCGGATTCAGATTTTGTTCTAAAAGGCGTAAGCCTTTAATCTTGCTCTTTGTAAAGAGCGCGGAAGTTGTGTCATAACCTGTAACAGCATGTATGAACATCAGACAGTGTAATGTATTCCTGTGCAAATTTAGTTGCTTTGGAATGTAAAAAATCGACCTCTTTTTATTCCCTAAGCCTGGTCGAAGGAACCAAATATGCATCTCATCTGTTGACAAAGTAATTAGGAGGACTAATAAGTCGGTGTCCTGGCCAACAACAACTACTCGAGAACCATGGCTTGCTTTCTCAATAGCTGCTGCTACGATCGACACATCAGCATCAGCTTCGGCCTCTTCTACCTGGACACCCCGACTTCTTAACTGGACGGCTAGATATTTTACAAGAAGTTTTTTATTTGCACTGTTTGCAAGAAATGCCGCTTGCGTTGTTGTGGTAACAGTATTCAAAGTATTTTCACTTATGTTTATAACTGCTGATGTCCTTCTTGCCGCTCTTCTTTCTTATTCGTTCCCCTTCGTTGTTGGGTATAAGGGATAACCATATACCTTCTAATTCAAAAACCGTTCGATTTAGAGAAAAAATGTTAATATATCAAAAATTGTTTATTTTATTATTGCCTACATTTTTTATTTGAAACTTTTGTCCTATCTACAACGGTATACAAAAATCTGAAAATGGGCCGCCGTTTTTCAATATGGCGGGCGTAGCACAGCTTAGATTTTAGGGGACTTTTAGTATATTCATTTGGATGGCAAGTGGAACATCTCCACCAATTTCTTGCTTGTACTAATTTTTTCAAGGTTCGCATACTTTTAGGCTTATTTTTCTTGCACACGTTTTATGAAAATCTGTTCAGTAGAACCGGAGATACAGCTTGATCTCTACAATAATCGTATTTGCACGGCACAAACTTTCATGATTAAACTTGTGTAATATTACAGAAAATTCGAGAATATTCTGGAATATTCTAGCTGCACGTTGCGGGTGTGGACCTCAGTGTCAGTTGCTTTTCCCACGGTCAGCTCTCGTGGCTCTCTTCCATGTCAGTGACGCAAATAATCTCTTTGTACATGTCCCTGGTGATTCAACCTCAAACGACGTTTACAAAGAAGCTTTTTAGTTAATTTCAAAATTCCACGCGAACGTAGTCGACAAATAAAAATGCGCAATATAAAACAGTAGTTTGATTGAATCTATTTAACTTGTTCAGTTTACCAACTAAATACGCAACTCCCGCTGGCACTATAACATGTGTTATCTAAACATGACATATAATTAATGAACACGATTGAACTGTAATCTATTACCTTTTTATGTGTATTTAGTATGGTAAATTTTAATAAAAACAATAACGTGTGGTTGATTTTAAATGACTTGCATTGACTAACGGAAAATATCTGGGATATTTTAGAGATTTTATGATACGAGTACATACGATCATTGGGGATCAACCATTTTTTAAATATACTCTAGTCAAGTCAACTATGTTTGTTCACAATTGTCTTGGAATACTTTCGATGTGTTCCTGCCTCTCCAGAAATATACATAAAAAATTAATTAGTTGCGGACATGTATTTCGGAATTATTGTTCCTCATCAGCACAGAATGCGGACAATACTTTAAGATCTTGGATTTTTTTAACGTAAAGTGAGCTTCTACGCAATAGACGTTATCAAACAGAAAATTTTAGCCATGAAAGCGGGATGGTGACAGCTTTGTAGCGCTTCAGTGTTATGTGAACTAGATACTTATGTCCCACAATTTTATAATTGTGTGGTCTCTCGCCTTACTGTGACTGATTGATATCGCTTCCTTTTGTTTTATGAATAGCCTTTCTCGCAACATTGGAATTTAATATTTTTAATGTTTTGTTGGGGATTTATAAAACACGTATCTATTTTCTACTAAAAATATACCAGTTTTTTTTCCTTGATAATTGTGTCAACTACATACTGAATATTATTATTTGCCCCCCCACCAAATTTTTTATCATGAATTTTTTTTATGAAGTTCACTCCGTATAATCATATTATCATTATTCTGCGTCAGATAGTTTTTTAGATAAGTCCATCGCCAACAGACACACAGACTGACGGAATTGATGTTAGTTTCCGTACTCTGCCTAATCTGAAATACGAAAAACCAAAGAAATCTCGAGTGTGATTTTTCTCCCGATTACAATACTTCCTTTCTTTCGATAAGCAGGGAAAGTATAAATAAACAAAGTATTTCAAAATTTGATTATATTACATACTACATATGATACAACGTCTGTAAGAACAGAGTTAAAGGTCAGCTCCTAAGATTTTTTAAACTGAAATATACAAAATGATAACAAGAAAATTATATGTAAATAAATAAAAATAAATAAATACATAAATAAACGCACAAATCAACAAATAATAATAAAACAAATTGCAGACGTAGTGTATCATACTCTTGGCAAATACGAAAATGTAGAGTATAATAGTAATAATAATAATACTTGGAACAGCCTACATACTACGGAAGGTTCTATCTATGTAAGACCAACATTCCTGAGATCTCAGGTAGAGATCTGGAAGGGAAGTGAAGAGTCCTCTCCAACATCAAGCTGAGGGAGTGAATTGAAAATAATAATAATAATATTTATTAATTTCAGAAACTGTACAAAGCGCAGTTAAGAAATATTTTCGGTAGAAATACAAAGAAAAATATCACAAATAACATTGTAAAAATATATACACACAAAAATATAAAAAAAAAAACTAGAGAAAAGTAGTCACACATTTTGTAAAAATTGGTCAACATTATAGCTGTTTATGCCCAACAAAAGCGATTTTAAAGCCTTTCTAAACTTAAAAAATATTGCATATGCTTAGCACATTTCTAAAATAAATGTCGCTTGTAGAGAAAAAAATCCATATCATTGTAGTCGGGGAGCCCTCCCTAGCTGTACGTACACCACCTTGGAGACAATGTTTTTCATAAAGATTAAAGCCTAAGGAACAATTTAAGATATATCCTAAAAAAAACTGGCTGTACTTTCAAAATGGCGGCCATGTGTTAAAAAATACTGTGGCCAATGTTGTTTTGTCATTTAACACAAAAACTAAAATGATGGACAAAAACTTTTTTCACAAAAAACAACGTGCATAAAATTTTCTACAATTTTGTTCCTGTACAATATTTTCCAGATAAATGAGTCCAAAATTAAGAAAACATGGAAATTCATATATCGGTAAATCACTTAGAGGAAATAAGTGTGACAATTATTGTAAGGCGTATAATATAACTTTATATTATTAACATAACAAAAAATAAAATAAACTGAAAACAATTATTAATAATAATAATGTTATAATTTGCAGACATTTATCTCGAAAACGGTAACAATGGTATCTGGAAAATGGTAACCCCTATCCAAATATTCTATAGGAACAAAATTCTAGAAAATTTTATGCACTTTGTTTTTTGTGCAGAAAGTTTTTCTCCATCTTTTTTAGTTTTTGTGTTAAATGACAAAAACAATATTTGCATTTTTTTTTAAACGGACGCCATTTTGAAAGTACAGCCAGTTTTTTTTTTGGGGACATGTCTTAAATTGTTCCTTAGGCTTTAATCTTTATGAAAAACATTGTCCTCAATGATCGGGGACAGTTAGGGTGTGCTCCCGTAGTATTAAGTTTTATATTGAATTTTATGTTTTATTTTAAGAGCTGAATCATTTATCTGGAAAATGGTAACTCCTATCCAAATATTGTATAGGAACAAAATTGTAAAAAAATGTATGTACTTTGTTTTTATATATGTATGCAGAAAGTTTTTCTCCATCTTTTTTAGTTTTTGTGTTAAATGACAAAAACCATATTTGCAATTTTTCTTTTAACGGACGCCATTTTGAAAATGCAGCCAATTTTTTTTTTTTTTTTGGGACATATCTAAAATTGTTCCTTAGGCTTTAATCTTTAAACATTGTCCCCAAGGATCGGAGGGGGGCACTTAGGGTGGGCTCCCGTAGTATTGCGTTAATAAACGAGTTCTGAATAGCTTTCAAAATGTCCGTCACGTTTCTTGTAAGCACGCTAACTTAAGAAAGAAAAATCCGGTTGTAGTAAAATTTTTACAGTAAATTAGTATTAGCTAGAGTTTTTGAATACAATCGGTGAGTAAATAAAAAATATTAATCATTTAAAATTAAAAAAATATTTTCCTAATTTTTATGTTTCGTAACTGCACAAAAATCTTGCGAAATGTTATTTCATATGATTGTTTGGTTTGAATGTGCTGTGTTTATGTGTATTCTATGTATCTTTTACTACTATATATTTCATAATAATATATCCAAGTTATTAACTATTTAATATTTGAAAATTGTAATTTTATGGAGGCCGTAATTTGAAAACTATAAATCAGAATGTTAAATTTTGGATATAGGGATTATTTAATTAGCTGTAGGGTACCCTGGTACCCTAATTAATAACAGTTGTATGCTAACATCCCGCCAAGTTGAATAAAGGCATTTATTATTATTATTATATATCGAAAAATAAAAGTAGCGATGTCATGATAATATGAATATAGAAATTGTTTGCCATATCACGTGTCCAGACAACTGGAAATTAAATGACAGAAGTTGTTGATGCCTAAAGAATGAGAACGGGAAAAGTCGTGATGCAAGGTGACGTGTGAAAACTCTTATGTCCTCCAATTTAAATATGGTATAAAATAAAAAATAAAATCACTTATTTTGTAGTGTAACCTAGTAAAATTAGATATTTATTTGAACATAATTCGTAACTGATTTTTTCAGTGCCTTAAAGTACTTACTTTTCAAGAATTCAAGGCGGATCAAAATAAACTTTTTTGCAAAACTGTCAAAAAAATTGTTTTCGGCAAAAAACTTTTTGGAGCCTCTTAAAGCTTTCTACTTTAGGCTACCTAGTTTTACAGAGTCCACCGTTTTTTTAATCAAATAAGAAAAACTATCTAGCTCAACTTCCGTCGTACAGCAACAATGAAAAAAACAAATTTTATTAATTTGTCATATTATTATATCTAAGTAGAAAAAAAAATCTGTTGTAAATTTGCTCTCGACAATTTTTTTTTGCGATATTGTAGCTCAATAAGTCGATTATTTTAATTCTTATGTGTTCAGTGCTATTTTCTGTCAGTTCGTAAATTGCACATTTCATAATCCTCTTAAAAAAAAATCTTTCTGCGTATTTTTTTGTATTTGCATGTATCGACATATCTCCCTCTCATTATTTAAGCTTCTTACAACATTACGCTTCTCGAGTCCCATAAAGTAAATCCAAGCAAGCTTTTTTTGTCCCTTCTTTCTTCCCTTTCTCCCTCTTTAATGATTGTACTCTTTGTACTCTGGTAGAAAATGGCTTCTCAGTTTGCAAACCAAGAGGAAAAATTATTTGTATATGTACTAAATACGGATCAACGTTTAGTTGGGAAAGTAAGGTAATTAACCCGCATTGATTTCACAGTGAAAGGTCTCTTTCAATTCCAGTTGTTTTAAAGTTTTAGAAGATGGAAAATAGAAGGGCTGGTAGAGAAGTTGTGCTTATCATTTTTAATTAGTGAAAAGAGTATAAAGTAAATTCAGCGGGGGGGGAAAGTTTGACTAGAAGACATTCTGTAATTTTGATATACAGGTTTTCTGTACAAAATCCCAAAGCACATGCATTTTACTTTTTCGCTGGCAACATTTCAGCAGTAGTGTTTTTTGTTTATGAACGACATGAACGACGGTTTATTCCATTTTTCTGTCAATGAACGGCCGACTAGTCCTTGGGGGTAGTTTCGATAATTTGGGTGCAGGATGGTCAAATATATAAAGACAACGTCGTTCTAATTAAACCTTTAATACGATAGCTTGGTACGTAGTACAATATACATGGTTGACTCCCAGTGTATTGCAGAGTGGGTACTGTACGTTAAACATTAAAATTTTGTTCAGGGCACAGGGTGACCACCCTACCCCACGTTAGCTGTTTAGCAGCCTTTGGGGCTCCCCTTTACAAGTAGGCCGAGGCCCTGTAACAAACCTTAGTAACATTTTGCAATTAAAACCTAGTTTACGTAAGAGTGAGAGTTTGTAGGCCTCTGGTTATCACCATGTATTACAGATATGGCCCAATTTCAATGGGGGGTTATTGTACTATGTTGTTTTTACATATGTTATAATTATAATTAAATATTTTAAGTCTATCGTGTTTACAAGAAACGGTATACACACACACATACATATTTACAGAAATAAAGACATTTTTTATTCGATATTTGAGTTCAGTTTACTGTGAAACGGATATCTGTACAAAAAATGTTTTTCTAAGATGATTATTAAAAATATTCTTCAATTTATTATAAATTTATAATAAAGTTAGAATACAGTTAAAAGATATACAATCCATTATTGAACCATAACAGATACAAAAAAAAAATTATAAAAATATTATTGTAGAAAAGGGCATATAAGCAGGATACAATAAGCATGTAAAATCTGCCCCCAAACAAAATTTTGTGTTATCAACTCTAAATATGATTTTCCCAAAATTTCAGGTCTGCAGCCGCCTTATTGGAGGAGTGGTGGTGGGTTTTTGATTTTCGTTTTTAAAATTTTCTCGGATACCGCTGTACGAAAAAATCCGAAAAAATTCAGTTGTTACGTACATGTTGGACTATTTACCCAATTTTTTTCATAATTTTTAAATGCAAATTTCGTATGCAAAAAAAATTGAAAATTTTTGCATACAATTTTTTTGCATTTTATTTAAGAAAGAAGGTCACTCTGAATTTTTCATCGTAAATTACTCATTTATCAAGGCCTATTCTCAAATTATTTTGATATTTTTAAACAATGTGGAAGATAGTTAAAAAAAATGAAAAACTGTATTACCGACTATTCTCTTATACGCGCCTCACTATCTATTGGACGCATGTCTTGTTAACAAATATACAGGATGTTTCATTAATAATTAGACATACGCTAACTGGAGAATCCTTAGTCCAAAATATGAAGATTTAACCTGAAACACTTAGATAAAATGTGCCTCCTTACTGAGTACAGGGTGTCAAAGTTTTTTTCTTTTTTTTGCAATATCTCAATTACCTCTTGACCGATCTTCTCCCAATTTGGTAAGGAAACATTTTTTAAGCTAAGAAACAATAATTTATGTACATGCGTCCAAATGATAGTGAGGAGCGTATAAGAGAATGGTCGGTAATGCAGTTTTTCGTTTTATTAACTATCTTCCACATTTTTTAAAAATATGAAAATAATTTGAGAATAGGTCTTGATAAATGAGTAATTTACGATGAAAAATTCAGAGTGGCCTTCTTTCTTAAAGTGCCAAAAAATTGTATGTAAAAATTTGCAAATTTTTTTTGCATACGAAATTTGCATTTAAAAATTATGGAAAAAATTGGGTAAATAGTCCAACATGTAAGTAACAACTGTGAATTTTTTCGGATTTTTTCGTACAACGGTATCCGAGAAAATTTAAAAAAACGAAAATCAAAAAACCCTCACGTCTCCTTCAATATGGCGGCTGCAGGCTTGAAATTTTGGGAAAATCATATTTAGAGTAAGCACTTTCAAATAGTTAATAACAAACAAAATTTTGTTTGGGGGCAGATTTTACGTGCTTATCCTGCTATGCCCTTTAGTCAGCTTTAATTTTGCATATAGCCACTTTTTTATTAGGGCTAAGGGTTTTCGAGATATGAGTGAAAAACCAGAAACCGGGACCTTCTTCGTGCCCCCCTGCGCCCCCCGCACCTCCTATGTTCGGGGACTTTTGGTATATTTACCTCCTAAATAGTCCAAACACAGCCCTCAAGTCAAAAATTGTGATCTCGGCATTTCCCTCTAGAAACCATAGGACTATATGTAAAAATGAAAAAAAGTATTATCATTCTACATAAAAAAAGTTACGGTAAAAAACCAGTTCGGTAACGTAAGCAAGTGCCCCCCCTTTCGGAAATGCTGAGATATTTTACACGTCAGTTTGATGTAGCATGTAAAATTTCATTCAAATCGATTTATTAGTAGTTTTTGAGTATTTGAGGAAAAACGTCATTTATACGCCCCCTGTACAGCCCCATTTGACCTCATAAAAATTAGATTTCAACAAACCCAGAAATTACTAGCCTAGAAGATAGCTACACATATGGGGCCTGGAATATAACAAAATAGTATCTGTGAGTGCCAAGATTTTTTTCTCATTGTAACCCCCCCCCCCCCCCCCCCAAACCACACCCAAAACCCCCAAACATACCGATTATTATGCCAAAATAGATTAAAAAATGACACATTTAGCGAGTAATGACCGAGAAATTATCCTTTTTAACATAACAAAGTATTTGAGAAAAAAATGTTGGCACTCACAGAGACTATTCTTTGGTACAAAAACTACAAGTTTGAGAAGGTGCCAACATTTTTTTGATAGGCACCAGTTTTAGCCCATTTTAGACCAAAAGTCCAATTTTTGGCTAAATAATCTGGAAAATGGGCAAGCAGAAAATGTTGGCATATGGTTTTCCAGCAATGAGCATTGACAACGAAAATTTCCCGCCTGGTCAGAAAGTTCCAATTTTGGCCATAATTGATGTCGCCAGTGCTGCCAATTGACGATTTGCACGAAAGAAAGTTTGGTAAAAAGTGTCTAGATTGGTATCACTGTAATTCACTGCACATATTGACCAACTCGTCTAATTTCCAAACTTTGCAACAATTAAATACCTGTAATATAATAATCATAACATTGTTTTCATTATCTTTAATGTTAAACCTACTTCCATTGAATATAAATCATATTTATTAGGTTGTTTCGTAGTCTCGTAGTCTTTAAGAAAATGTTGAATTATGCAATTTGTCAAACACTGTTTCCAACTCTCAGTTTAGAAGAGTTGGCAGCAGTGATTGACAAAATGCATAATTCGACATTTTTTAAATATTATAGACCTCGAAATAACCTAATAAAGATGATTTATATTCAATGGAAATAGATTTAACATTAAAAATAATGAAAACAATGTTATGATTATTATATTATAGGTATTTAATTGTTGTAAAGTTTGGAAATTAGACGAGTTGGTCAACATGTGCAGTGAATTACAATGATACCAATCTAGATACTTTTTACCAAACTTTCTTTCGTGAAAATCGTCAATTGGACGGAGAGAAAATGTTGGCATATATCGAATGTTGATCTCCAAGATGTTATGTTATATTTTGTTCCACAATTGAATATTTTCGGGGGCGGCTATCGCCAAAACCGACAGGGGGGGGAGGTCTGACTCACATAAGATAAAATGCTCAGAAAAATATTTGCTAAAACATAACAGCAATGCCAACATGTTATATCCCAGGCCCCATATATGTAGCTATCTCCTAGACCATACAGGCCTCTTTATTTTCAATGTTTTATCTGCAGTATCATTTTGGCAGCGTCGTTTTGATTCGCCCTGTATATCGCCATTTTTTAAAATTCGCCGACAACCGAATTTATTCCACTGCATGTGCAGATATTGCACAGCACATGCATTTAGAAGAGTTATTAAATCAAACATCGATAATAATTAATTATTAACTAATTTCAAACCATATAATATCTCATCCGTCATCCCTTTTACAAATGCGAACTCGTCAGTATTATTTGCTCTGTTTATCCAATACCCATTATATAATTTCCCCTGATTCGTAAATATTTTGTGCCTTTAAATCATATTTTCTTATATACATCTAAAGCGGAGCTTTATCCGTATTAGCTGAACATCCATATTCCCTGTGCAGGTTGCATTTTTGTATTTTTTGCTAAGCTCGAATCACGAGTTGGAAGAAGATTCGCTACGCTTGTTGGCTGTAATTGCATTTTTCGCCTTTACCCCAATGTGTATGTCCAAACTGTATTTAAGGAACCTTCCGAGCTTCTGAAAGATGAAATGTATACGTTGTGTGTACGCCACCGTCTGTTACACGTTTGGTTCTATTAAATTTCAATTTTATATCACGAAATTATATTTAATCTATCTCAAGAAGCATAATGGTATGAACTATCTAATGGAAGCTTGTAATTTCATGTAAATATCTATCATTTTGCAGTTGTGCGATCTCAGGAGAGTACATTCCGGAATAAAAGCAAATAAATATGATATTTTTACTCAATAATCATATTCTATGATATTTTATGTTTTAAAGTTTTATAAGGTCATTATATTCGTTACTTTTTTATTAATATTGTTCAATTTTAGTAAAGCCTCAAGATGCTCCAATATTTTTGGGATTGGTACACTTGGAAACAATGAACAAACATCAAAAGAGATACATTTCACCTTCTTGCAATTATATCTTGTTAATTTTCTCTATGAATTAAAAAAAAAAACACATGTTTCTACCTCTTTTTCTAAAGGTCGCGCCATATTGGATTCTCCATACTAAATATTCGATTTGGGATTTTTAAAGTCAACATTAGGTGCCAAGGAATGTCCGTGATGAATTTTATGTTTCTAGGTGATCAGGAAAGACCAAAAAAAGTGTTCGGACATTTTTTGCTAATAGACAGAACCACGCATCATAGTACAGTCGAATTGATTTAGTTTAATTTTTTTCTGCGACAACATTCCACCTGTTTTATTGTTGATTCTTATGTATTATGACCTCCCGATTACGAAAAAAATATTTGTGCCTAAAAATTCCTTGTGCGTCAAAAGTTATATGCACTTTTTGACGCGCTTTCACGCATTTTAAACTTATCTGATTAATATATCTTGTACTGTCGTGAGCAAAAAAAAAATAGGACAACTATTTTTTTCTAATGTAAATCTGTCTCTATTTGCACACTTGCAATGAATTTTGACAAATAATTGACAATGTCACAAAAATTAAAGTTAAATGTACACAACTAGATATGTGTGTCTTAAATTTGAGGGTTGTTTGGCTGCTGCATACAAATCTGATATTTTTTAATTCACATTTTGACTCAAGGCATAAATTCAATTAATGTCACAGATAATAATTTGTTTTGGGATGCACAGTTGCTTAATAAATTTATTTAATTAATAAATGATTGATAAATAATAGATTAAGAGATGTGACCCATTAACTTCAATAAAAAAAGGTTAATGGTTAAATATAATTGAATAGTACATCAATTATTTTATCAATATGTATTCAATTTTCAATTGCTGTTTATAGGATACATGATTTGTGTTTGAATGGCAGCATTGAACTTAAATATACATAGAACATTGAAATCGTGCCGAAAAATATATATTTTGTTAATCGGTGCATGTAAATAAAAACAGAATAATTTTTTTATTCGTTTTTAAATTTGAGATAAGGGAATTTGATTATCCACGAGTTTAAATTAAATTATGAAATCTTTCTTAGAATACTCTACTGACTTTTTATTTTCCAATAAAATCAAGAAAACATGTAATTATAAAAATGTTAGTGTTTAGAATCAGTTAGCAAACATTTTTTTACTTTGCTTTAACAAAGGATTAATAAGCTTTTTAGAACGTCACAATCTTTTAACTGCACGTCAAAATGGATTTAGAAAAAATAAATCGACAACCGCTATTGAACAATTATGTGAGTATATTTATAATACGTTGAAAAACAAACAACAGCCATTAGCCTAATTTTTTATACCTGCAGAGCTTTTGATACCGTTGATCACAGTTTGCTTTTAGAAAAAATTTTTATATTCGGAGCATTAGTGGCCCATCAATGGATCACCTCTTATCTAAATAACAAAAAGCAACATGCAGTTATAGGTTTTTACCAATCAGATATTAGGGAACAGCCATTCTGGTATACTACAAAGTTCGATTTTAGGTCCTCTGTTATTTTTAATTTTTCTTAACGATTTGTAAAATTTTTGTACATCGTACCGAATGCTGCAATTGTTTATGCAGATGACATATTTTTTATCGACCAACTCTTTGAATCCGACAATCAGTAGAACTAACAAATCGGTAAATGACTTTTTCCAAAAGGGCCCAAAAAATAAAATTGAATTAAAATACTCAAAATCGTAAACTAACATCATTAAAAACCCCATAGACAACAAGAAATTTTAAAAAAATCTCTTCCAGAAATATAAGCGATTAAATTCTGCCTGATTTTATCTTGAAACGTGACGTCAGAGAAAGAAAGTCGGACGACGGCGTCAAGCGACATCTATTCTGCTTTGTCTTTGACAATTCCGCATGCGCATGCGCATTGGTCAGAAACAACTAACAGTGAACACAACCTAAATTTAAATACTACTCCGTGTAAAAGCCCATAGCCAGATACGTATTCGTTGGAAAAACATCTTCAATATTCGTTGATTTTGAGTGATATTTGTTATTATACTCTTCGCAAAAACGAAGAGTATATTGCATTTAATCGGCACATTTCTAAAATCGGAAATATCGCTCGTAGAGAAAAAAATTTCATATCATTGTGTTAGTGAACGAATTCTGATTAACTTTCAAAATATCCGTCTCTCTGTCCGTCCGTCACGTTTCTGGTAAGCACGATATCTAAGAAAGAAAAGTCCGATTGTATTGAAATTTGGAAAGTAAGTTAGTGTTAGTTAGAGGAAGAACCTATTGTTTTTGAAGACAATCAATCAGTAAATAAGAAAGTTATTAATCATTTAATTTTAAAAAAAAGTTGTTTTTTTAATTTTTGTCGCTTGTACTTAAATAGAAATCTTGCGAAATGTTACCTCTGACAAGCGAAATAAAATTACTAGGACTAAAGCTGGATCACAAAATGATATGGTGTGTGATTCTAAAGTGTTTATTGCAGAAAAGGTACGGTGTACGGGTTGGTTGGTTGGTTTACCTTCATAAACCCATTGTAAAGATGTATTTATAACATTATCAATTTTAACTGTACCATATCTTTATATATCTTTGGTTACAACAAATATAAAAAAAACAACAAAATATCTTTTTAAGAAATTATACTGTTCATAATTATCACACTCACAGCAGCGGATGTCCTTTTCGCGACTGAGTGTGGACCAAAGCTCCCAGGGTATTGTTTGAATCATTTGATTTTAATTTATTTTCAAATTATCTGTTAACATTTTAATTAGTGAAACTTTTTATTCTATAGACGAATATGCACAATGTTAGTTTTAATTCAAATTTTAATGTGTCATGTACTGTACTGTATACGAATATTGTGGCCAGAACTTGTAACAAAAATTTGATTTTAAATATTTATGCTTTTACAAACAGACCGGAAACATTTTTAAGGAAGTTGTTAAGGTACAAAAATGAATTTTCTACATTCAACATATCCCAAACGTGCACAAACTCTCAGAAGCAGTCCATGCAATATTAATCCGAGCACAAAACCATCTGTGGTAAATCCCTAGTAGCATACTATACCTTTCTATTGCCATAGTTACAGAAAACGTTCACGTTTCACCAGCCCTGACTGACTGTGGCTTTATTGGCGACACTCGAACAGAAATTATATAGGCCAGTAGTCACGAAATACAGAATTCGCGGGAATTTATTCGACTAACCGTTCCACTTATGATATGCTTAGGGTTTCAAATTCATTAAGTTGTGTTCATTTACGTTTCCAGCTATTTGATGTTAATTAGTTAGTTTAGAGGCTCTAATTAACACTCTTGTTATACGATCACGTTTATAAACGTATGACATTACAGTAATATTGATATCACTATTTTGTTCGCTATTATTTTTTTTTCTAAGATTGAAGATGTATTCTCTTCTAAAAATAGTGTCCGTAAAATCTACAAAATCAACAATTATCCAGTGTATTACTGAAAGATAATCTCTACGCCTGTGGCTTTTACGTCAACGGAACAGTTAGAGGATGTTTAAATTCTTTTATCATTGGTAGAATTTAAATAGAAAGTGAAGAATGACTTTTTTTTATAAAATAATTCGTTTCCAAGTTTCCATTATTTAATATTTGAAAAATGTAATTTTAGGGGGCCTAATTCGAAAACCATAAATTAACAGGTCGTTAAATTTTTGACCTACGGATTCTAAAGCTTGCTGATCAGTAATATTGCATTCGTTTTTCAATAAAAAAAAACCGCTGCCCAAGGAATCACTACTTCCACATCCAAATTTTCTATCGAAGTCACTCACAATCAAAAAAATTTTGTATTTGGAAATATTTGATATTTGAAATCCTCTACCCCAAAAACCCATAAAACGATACCCCACATCGGTAATGGGGTGGGGGTGGTGATAGGGGGTGGTAGTGAAAGTGGATGAAGTAAAAAATATTTTGAAGTTGGTTCTTGTACACACACTAAATCACAATTTTTTTCATCCCCTTTAATAATGGGGTGGGAGGTGGTAATGGGGGTGGCTAATGCCAAAATTTTTTTTGAGACCTCGTATCAGCTTCTCTTGCATATACTAAATACCAATTTTATCAACTCTTACCTGCTTGATTTACCTATTTACCCCAAATTTACCCCCCAACCCTTCGACGGAACAAGATGAAAATATAATCTAGTTCTAGATCTCGTTAAAGTACATACGTGTACCAAATTTCAAGTCAATATTTCAAACGGTTCCAGAGTAAACGTGCGCACAAAAAAAGTTACAGACAGACAGACCGACAGACAGAAATTTTTTTTTTCGTTCAAACTTAAAATCTCGACGTTTCATGACATTCTAAGCCTATTTAAACAATAAAAATTTTTTAAAATTTTTTTGTCGTTACTATACTTCCACTGGAAGTAAAATACCTAATATGACTTCTCGAAGAATCGATCCTTTTTTCTTAATGAAAATGCACGCCAATAAATGAATAAGTTTTGTTTTACTCAAAAAGGATATAGTAAAGGTCTCTTTGATATCATTTCAAATTTGGTTGAAATTGGATGACCTAAATTTTTATTTTCATACGAAGATTTTTTGCCGTATGAGGCACCCGACGCGAGACATTTCAAAGAAAATGTTTTTGTGCGCCATGTTTTCAATATGGCAACGCCGGCGGCTGAAATTACATTTTGCATTTTTTCTTATTTCATTGAGGGCATCGAAATCTACAAATTCCTATAGTGTTTCAAAACTGCCGCACTTATTGGGATAAGAATCTACCTATCGACTGTACTAAAGTTATTTACAGAAAAACATATTTGTGCATTTGATCTAATATATAAAAATCTCGTGTCACAGTGTTTGTTATCGAACTCCTCCGAAACGGCTTGACCGACTTTTATGAAATTTTTGGTGTATATTTGGTAGGTCTGAGAATAGGTCGTAGGCTATTTTTATACCCCTAGGTGATAAGGGTGGCCCTATCCAGAAATTTTATTTTTATTTTTTGGACAAACATTTATAATTACTTCCACATCCAGTGGAAGTATAGTAACGACAAAACATTTTTTAAAAATTTTTATTGTCCAAATAGGCTTAGAATGTCATGAAACGTCGAGATTTTAAGTTTGAGCGAAAAAAAAAATTTCTGTCTGTCGGTCTGCCTGTAACTTTTTTTTGTGCGCACGTTTACTCTGGAACCGTTTAAGATATTGACTTGAAATTTGGTACACATATATACTTTAATGAGATCTGGAACTAGATTATATTTTCATCTTGTTCCGTCGAAGGGTTGGGGGGTAAATTGGGGTAAATTTGGGGTAAATAGGTAAATCAAGCTCGTGAGAGTCCATAAAATTGGTATTTAATATATACAAGAGAAGCTAAAGATTCAAAAAAATTTTTGGCATTAGCCACCCCCATTACCACCCCCACCCCATTATTAAAGGGGATGAAAAAAAATGTGATTTAGTGTGTGTACAAGAACCAGAAACCTCAAAATATTTTTTACTTCATCCACCCCCACTACCACCCCCCCATCACCACCCCCACCCCACTACCGATGTGGGGTATCGTTTTATGGTTTTTTGGGGTAGAGGATTTCAAATATTATATTATTAAAGTTCCATAAACAATTATTTCCACATACAAAGTTTTTTCGATGTGAATGATTTGGATAGAAAATATGGATGTGGAAGTAGTGATTCCTTGGGCAGCGGTTTTATATGGCAAAACAACGTTTGCAGGGTCAGCTAGTCTAATATATAAAAATCTCATGTCACAGTGTTTGTTATCGAACTCCTCCGAAACGGCTTGACCAATTTTTATGAAATTTTTGGTGTATATTTGGTAGATCTGAGAATAGGTCGTAGCCTATTTTTTTATACCCCTAGGTGATAAGGGTGGCCCTATCCAGAAATTTTATTTTTATTTTTTGGACAAAAATTTATAATTTATATGGCAAAACAACGTTTGCTGGGTCAGCTAGTTTGTTAAATAAAAAAACATGACGCGGGGTTACGCGGTAAACAAATTTTCAACGAGTTCAGAGAATTTCTAATGCATTTGACTATTAAACGGTATTTTGGTGAATTTCCTGTTATACAAAATTAGTCAATTCAGTAATATGTACTGGATATCTTTTTAACCCTTGAGCTGTTTACTTCAATAATGTTATGCCTAAACGAGAAGGAAATTTGTTTAAGTGGATTTAAAATTAGCACAACAATAAACTTATGCATTATTAATAAGCTAATGCTGGTACAAAATAAATATAGCATAAGGTAATTGCTTATCTCATTTTGGGGAACGCGTATGGTATGGTTATGTTCTGTTAATTGAACATAAAGCCTCACTCTACCTTATTAATTCTTGCCGCGTATTATACGGATTTTGTTAAGGAAATTATATATCTTCATTAGTTAAAATCACTCACTGATGTAGTCGTGGGTGGTACTCAAAGTCAACTCAAGGTAACGTGCGAATGTGAAAACAGAACGGTAAGGAAATTCGATCGTGCTTAGATCAAAGAAATAAATATGTTAGTTTTTACTCCATCGCAAGTCCTTTATACTTTTAAAATATACACTTATTTTCAAAAAAAATCTAACGCCCCTAGTAATAAAGTTATGTTCTTGAAACCTGTTATAAAACTGAGGACTTTATAAAAGTTGTTCTCTTATAAATATACAAATGATGAAAAAACTACATCAAACAAACGGGGTTTGTTAAGGTACTTATATACTAAAATGAACTTTTAAAGTTTTAAATATAATTTGGTATACTAATAAACAAAGTGATTTTACACTTGAATTTTCAATAAAAATAAAATCGTCCGTTTAGTTTCGGAGTACCTAATCGATTCGGAAAGTTTGACTTTCATAGGCAAAGATGCCTTATTTGACATAGTAGAGCTCGGCTTAAGTTAATTTTCCCTCTTAATACCACATTTTTTTAGAAACACCGCTGTCCAAGGAATCACTACTTCCACATCCAGATTTTCTATCCAAGGCACTCACAACGAAAAAATGTTGTATGTGGAAATAATTGTTTATGGAACTTCAATAATATAATATTTGAAATCCTCTACCCCAAAAACCCATAAAACGATACCCCACATTGGTAGCGGGGTGGGGGTGGTAGTAGGGGTGGATGAGGTAAAAAAATATTTTGAGGTTTCTGGTTCTCGTACACACACTAAATCACAATTTTTTTCATCCCCTTTAATATTGGGGTGGGGTGGTAATGGTGGTTAATGTCAAATTTTTTTTGAGACCTTAGCTTCTCTTGTATATACTAAATACCAGTTTCATGGACTCTTACCTGCTTGATTTACCTATTTATCCCAAATGTACCCCAATTTACCCCCCCAACTCTTCAACGGAACAAGATGAATATATAATCTAGTTCTAGATCTCGTTAAAGTACATATGTGTACCAAATTTCAAGTCAATATCTCAAACGGTTCCAGAGTAATCGTGCGCACAAAAAAAAGTTACAGACCGACAGCCAGACAGACAGAAAAAATTTTTTCGCTCAAACTTAAAATCTCGACGTTTCATGACATTCTAAGCCTATTTGAACAATAAAAATTTTAAAACATTTTTTTGTCGTTACTATACTTCCACTGGATGTGGAAGTAATATGCTTCAAAAACTAACATAACATTAAGTAGTTTCTTATTAATACTCTGTTAAAACCCTGAAAAAATCGTCCGTCTAGCATAAAAGTTATTAGAACTTTAACCAATTTTAAGTCCTACATTTAATTTGTGTAAATAAAACAGCTGTTGAAATTGATTGGCAACATTGCATATTAAGAAGATGGCGTGAATATTTAAATTTTTAAAAAGTATAAAATTAAAATGTAGTATAAATGCTCTTTAAATTTGTTACCTACTTTCGGAAAAACCGCTAAATATCGAGATATTCGAGTAAGTGGAGAAAATTTCGAGTTTTCCTAGAAAAAGCATGTAAATCTTAAAAAAACAATTTTGTAAACAATCGTATTTAATACAGTGTTGCCAAATCCTTTTACTCTATCTCTCTCGCACTTTAATTTATTAAATCCATCGCTAGATTTGTTCTTATCAGTATACCTTACAATTAAAACTCAGTAATTACCTTTTTATATTAAAAACAATACTTCTTGTTATTATTAATTTGTTAAAAACACATGAAGCTCGTTCAAGGGTAATTCACAATTCTCTTCATGTTTTTCTGGGATTTTTCTTTGGAAGTTTCAGCCATTGCTGCAGATGGAAGTAGCAATAATGACATTATCGAAAAAAAATTCAGTCTTTCGCAAACATGCAACCCGAGAGGGACATTGAAAATGATGAAGTTGGATTTTTAGCCGTTAACAGGAAACCTATAGTTTCAGTAACCTTGTTTACATCATGCTACAATCAGCCATTACCAAGCAACCTATAACTACAGCAACCTTGTCGTCCTCAAAGGTGAATGTCGAGAGGCGTCAAGTCTGGTCGTAAAATCTGTGACACTTTGTAAAATAGTATATATGACTATATAAGTTCTAAGTCACCCCCTCTATCGCTTCCTTAAAACTTTCTACCGATATACCGAACATCCTGTATACTATTTCCTTTACAAAAATGTGTTGAGATTTCTGGAAAAATTATACCCGTTTTTCATTCGTGCTAACGCAACTTAAATTATCAGATGTTACATATAACTGTAATAATTGGTAAGTGTCAAAGATTTTTGTAAATACTCATAAATAAAAAATAGTCCCATAAAAACTTCAATTTGGAAAATTTACGTTCGTTTACCCCGCTCTTCCTAGCATGAAGCAAATTTTGTGTCGAGGAGAATAACGCATAACGTTTTCAACAATGTAGACTGAGGGCAAATAGACTACATTATTCTACCTTAACAGTGCTACTCAGAGTTTAACCCTTGTGTACACACGGAGTTATAAAGTATACACTATAATTCAACCTGTAATTGAGTTGAGCCGCCGTGACGTGAGCCATTTCCATATACTCACTATATTATTGCTCCTGGTGTCGTTCCTACGACGTCTCAGGGTATTTTACTATTATAACTTAGTAAACAAATTATATTCTTATTTTTTATGCAGAAATAATTACTGACGATCGTAATTTTTGCTCGTTGTCTTTTAATATTCACTAATAGATCATAATTATTATATACATTTTTCGCAAATATGAAAACGATTGTAGTATATTGCGTTTAGACTATCTGTGGAAGAGATAAGAATTCTTATCTGCAAGACGTCTGTAAAGAACTGGTCACATACTGATTAGAATAATAGCAAAGACCTTTTCCAAACAGTAAGGATGATAATTTTTACTAGTAAAACAGTTTGTCGAACTCCCCTGTACGTTTCCTTAAATAGATAAGAAGTAAAAAATCCTTGCCAGCTGCATTTTTCAAACTTAAATATCTTGGAACCCCTCACTTTAGGGGCTTGAGACTTTTATTCAGCATGGTTTGAAGTACAACATACTCCAGTTTTATGACATTTGACTGAAACCACTTCTACATAAGGTCAGATGGTGGGGTCCTTTTTGACATCTAAGCAAAAATTTTAACATTTTTTTTCATCGCCCGACGACCATAATTGTGAATTATTTCCATCCGGCGACTTGACCGTGGGCCAGGAGCACCGGATGGCCATCAGAAAAATATAATTTTGTGTCGAGAGGCGAATTTTGAATTTTAACAAAATTATGAAAAATGTCAAATACCTAGTCCATAAAAATCTTTATGCGAATATCTCCACAGGGCTCAAGAGCGGAGCTCCTTATTGAGTTATATGATATGCCGCTGCTGGTACGTTTTGCAGAAAGCCGGAAAGTCGCATAACTTATATATTGCTCTAAAAAGCCTTTCAAATTATTGCCGTGAGTCCCAAGTTTAATAGCCAAGCATACTCTTCTAAGAAATTTTGAATCTTTTTGTATCAGTCGATTGATACTATTACTCTCTATTGTTTTTAGTTGAGATAAACGTCCTTTGAGGGAGGCGTCCACCCTTGCCATGTTTGGTATGAAAATGGTTGCAATTAGCCATAGGGAAGTACTTACAAAAAATGTTTGCTTTTCATTTCTTCATCACATCGTCGAAAACTACATTTGAAAAAATTGAGAAAATTCAATTCAAAGAGTTCTTAATTGAAAAATAATTTTTGGCCACCCTGTACATTTTTAGGAAGTAAAAATGATTCAGAAACATTAATTATATGTCTCGTGACTAGCACTCACAAAAGTTTTTCTTAAAACCCATAATTGTGACTTTGGTGATTTTTTAATTCCACATCCAGTGGAAGTATAGTAACGACAAAAAAATGTTTAAAAATTTTTATTGTTCAAATAGGCTTAGAATGTCATGAAACGTCGAGATTTTAAGTTTGAGCGAAAAAAAATTTCTGTCTGTCGGTCTGTCTGTCTGTAACTTTTTTTTGTGCGCACGTTTACTCAGGAACCGTTTGAGATATTGACTTGAAATTTGGTACACATATGTACTTTAACGAGATCTAGAACTAGATTATATTTTCATCTTATTCCGTTGAAGGGTTGGGGGGTATATTGGGGTAAATAGGTAGATCAAGCAGGTAAGAGTCCATAAAATTGGTATTTAGTATATATAAGAGAACCTAAGGTCTCAAAAAAAAAATTGGCATTAGCCACCACCAAAGGGGATGAAAAAAAAATGTGATTTAGTGTGTGTACAAGAACCAGAAACCTCAAAATATTCTTTTACTTCATCCACCCCCACTACCACCCCCTTCACAACCCCCACCTCAGCGATACCCCACTACCGATGTGGGGTATCGCTGAATGGGTTTTTGGGGTAGAGGATTTCAAATATTACATTATTAAAGTTCCATAAACAATTATTTTCACATAAGGAATTTTTTCGTTGTGGAAGTGGATGTGGAAGTAGTGATTCCTTGGGCAGCGGTTTTCAATGTGCATCTGCAAGTCAATAATAATAGAGGTATACATAGAGTCTAGAAAGGCTTAAAAAAATGTACTGATACACATAGCTTTCCACTCGGCTTTCTATTTAAAAAAAACAGGTACTTGATCTTGTAATTTCGTCTTGGCTCGTCCTGTATATTTGAAAATACATTTATAATACAATTACATTTGATCGGCCCATTTCTAAAACTGTAAAATATCGGTCGTAGAGAAAAAAAAATCATATCATAATGGTATTGATCGAATTTTAAACAACTTGCAAAATGTCCGTCCGTCGTCCCATAGCACCACCTGAGCCGTATATTATCCGTATTAAATGTCACGGATAATCCAATCAGAGCCTCCGCTGATAAGAAAATTACGGGGTAATACAGTTATGTGCGAAATTAAAATATATAGGATTTGATTAAATTTCTCTAACTTATTTTATTCATGTCTTTCAAATAGAAGTCAAAAAGTTATTATGCATAATGCATAATAGTGTCCGAAAAGTACAAATATTACTTCAGCAAGGATCTAACCATGCCCCCTTGCTATTTCTGATCTACATCGCGGATCTTATGCTAAATTCAAAACTTGTCAAATGTAATAGCCCACAGAAATTAGCATTTCACCTAGACAAAATTAGTAAAAATCTGAATTTTTGCACAGACGTTCTTTGAGGTGTCCCAAACCCAAATCCACAAAAATCACAAAAATCCCAACATGGCTACCCAAGATATTGAAGGTCAAAGTTTTTTGCAAATATCTCGCGTCCTATGCATCGGATGCTTATGAGGTTGAAAGTTGTCGAGAATTAAATTATCTACAAATTGTCTTTTTTATTTTTTTTTCACCTCCCCCCTCCCTTTTCGAGATATTCAAGGTGAAAGTTTCAAAAACGTGGTTTTTCGCGAATA
This sequence comes from Rutpela maculata, assembly GCA_936432065.2. NCBI lineage: Eukaryota > Metazoa > Arthropoda > Insecta > Coleoptera > Cerambycidae > Rutpela > Rutpela maculata. Next base: position 279,691,473 of record OW386286.2, on the reverse strand, counting down.
TCTCGCGTCAAAAAAATCGGACGGCAATAAAGTTAACATGAAAGTTGTAGAGAATTCAATTATCTACAAGATTGGTATTTTGCATTTTTTCCCAAAACCTCGCCCTTAAAAAAAAACGGTTTTTTGCATGTAGACTTCGTCGCGGTCTAATGCATAGAGAGTGAGATATTCGTGGAGTCTACATACAAGAAACAGTTTTTGTTATTTAAAAAAAAAATATCTGTAAATATAAAAGTAATGAAAATATTTTAAGAAAAAAAAGTTCACATAAAAAAATGTTCATAAGATTATATAAACACAAAGATGCATAGTATACTGACGACGTTTCGCCGTGATGATTACAATTATAATGTTATCAATTAAACCTAAAAAATTAACTTACTTAAAAAAATTGCGAAGAGTTTAGTATAGAGAATGTTCAGCAGTTATACAGACAATTTCAATAATCCGGCGCACAGTGGTCAATTTGCCATATTTAGGAGGAAAATATTATTAACACTTCATTTCTAGCTATATTTTTGTTTAAATATGTTAAATTTATGATACGATGCATAAAAAAATACATAAATAAACATATACAGGGTGAGTCAGTAGCATGGGGACAGTCAATATCTCCTCAACCGTTTGAAATTAGAAAAAATGTCTCAGATAAATATTGTGGGAGATGAAGAGTGTAATATTCAAAAATTAGTTTCAAATCTACAGGGTGTTTTACAGAGTGGTAGCAAGCTAATGTCAGAATTTTTTAAATGAAACACCCAATAGTAAAATCTGCAAAAGACGCATTTTCGTAAATTTGAGCGTCATTTCATTTTGAATGTTAGTCGAGACCATGTACTAATTTACAGGACTCCCAGAGTTGAAAACAATTCTACAGGGTGTTCTCCACAACGATTTAAATTTTTGCATATTTAAACTGTCATAATTCAATTTTTTCAAACCAAACACCTTGTATATTTTTATTTAATATGCCTATGCAATTAATCACCTAGATGCTGATACTTTATAGTGACAACTTTTTTCGACGATTTCAAGAAAAAAAAGGTCCGTTTTTCTTTACCTCTTTTATTGCTGTATGCAAACTTGTATTTCGGAACTTTCTCAAAATTTACTCCCGGAATACTGTACGCGGAGAGCTCCTTCCAAGTTTTTTATTACGGAAGCCACATTACGTTTACCACTTGCATGATATGCGGCTTGAGTTGCTAAGCTTAACTCTTCTGGAGTATGTTCCAATAATGGTTGCACTTTTTTTTTTTCGACTTTTGTCCACTACTACTAAAACTCTGACTGTTGACCTACTTTCGACCTAGAAGGCTCACATACATTTTCTTTATTAGTTTCATATTTTAATTCTCCATTTAACCAACCAGAATGTTTTTTTTAAATGAAGCCACATTAAATTTACAAGACCGCCAGCGTTTAAGTAAATTACATACCTAAGAATAGCTTAATAATTTGAATAAGTTCTTCATTTTCTTCTAACAACCCGCGCTAGTCTTCTTTCTCTTGTTCAATATTTTCAATTATCCTGTGGGCTATCCTTACGGATGCTCCATCACCTAACAATTTTTCATTCAGCAGCAATTCAAACAGGTAATTTCTCTTCACGGAAATGACAACGTGTGCAGTAAAATTAAATATCTTCTAATAAAAGTACAAGAAAGTAAACTCTCAGTATATGTTCCAAAGTATAGAAACTGACCTACGATATACAACAGAAATTTCGGTGAAACTTTGTGAAACTTTTTTTAAAACTCAAATATAAGTGCGCAAATGCAGGCTTCCGCGAAATAAATCAGTAATATGGTTTTGCCCAAGAGGACACATACCTCGTGACATTTTTTCGATAGTTAAAGGCATGTATTAACAACACACGACAACAGTTTTATAATATTGGATACAATAAACAACTTGCTTGGACGAATATTAGCGGTAAATTATTTGCCGCGGAACCACCCAATTACTATTTGACGTCACCACCTTGAACACGTGCGGCATAAACAAAATATTTTTTGGGTTTCTGATGGTCCGGTATTCAGGTATCGACATATATATTAATTTTAATTTTTGGATAAATTTTATTTTTGTAATACTTTCCTCCTAATATTGGCAAATTGACCATAGTGCGGCGAAGAGTATAATATTTTTTTCTACATATTTCCTATTTTTATAAAACTTGTATAATGTCCCATTCAGAGATTATAACTTCAATTTTCTCAATTCAGATGTCAGTAGTCTAACCGTTCTTTCCTCCATTTATTCAGTTATTCATGTATATATTTTTTTTACAGTAGACTTCTTAAAACAATTGATAGGAACCCTAATTGTTTTTAAATGTTTTGTCCTTGTTTCATCAGCGACCTAAAAGCAAAATTCCATTAAAACTTCTATATAGTCGTTCCTGCGAGTAAACGGATCATAATTTGCCACAGGCGATGACAACAACGGCTTACAACTTTTTAATGTTTTATCTGCCCCGAGGATGAAATTTCCCTTCAAAAAGGCCAGTTTTTATCTGGCTTTTTACTCTCTGTCAGAGATTCTAAAATATAATTTTTAATTTCCCAGAGATTTGCTTATAGGCCAGTTCTTAGGCAGGGAAAATGGACTCATATAGCAAAAGCTTCATAACAGCAATTTTTGTATACTTAAGTATTTGAACTTCAAAAACGTAGACTTAGTTTGAAAAACGAAAGTCATAGAGGAACATACAGTGTGTCTCACTTTTCACCACTACACCCCAATATCTCGGCCATTTGTTGATCGACTTCGATCAAATTTGGTATACTACTTTTGCTTCAGATTGTGATTAAAAAATTATTTAAAATTTTTTTTTTTTCGAAATTAAATACGCCTACTATGATCAAAAGAAATTGGCAAAAATTGGGATTTTATATTAGCGATTGAGATGGGGTTTTTGTTTTTACAGAATCTTGTTCGGCCTGACCTAAAACCCCTGTATATCGTTAAAAAATATTAATTCCTCTACAAAAAATCATATCTAAGATTTCAATAATAATCACTCTACTATTCGAGTTATTTATTATCGGATATTTCCATAACTTGGTAGTCGTGTAATAAAGACGCTAATTAAGCATTAGGACACATTTTTTATCCAAAACACTATTATGAAATGAATATTTGAAAAATGGTAGCTATTTTTTAAAATACTTAGAACTCGGCATACCAACAGCTTTGTTAACATGGAGTGCTTTGGAATAGATTTGACAATTGCATCGAATCTCAAATTAAACTTAAACATGGTTGCACAACAATTAATTATTGCTGATAAAATTGAAATAATAAGATTTGTCAAATCCATTCCAAAGCAGTCCATGTTAACAAAGATATTGGTATGCCGAGTTCTAAGTATTTTAAAAAATAGCCACCATTTTTCAAATATTCATTTCATAATAGTGTTTTGGACAAAAAATGTGTCCTAATGCTTAATTAGCGTTATCATTACACAAGTTATGTAAATATCCGACAATAAATAACTCGAATAGTAAGGTGATTATTATTGAAATCTTAGATGTGATTTTTTTGTATAGGAATGAATATTTTTTTAACGAAATTTGGTATACAGGGGTTTTAGGTCATGCCGAACAAGATTCTGAATTCTCAATCGCTAATATAAATTCCTAATTTTTGCCAATTTCTTTTGATCATAGTAGGCGTATTTAATTTCGAAAAAAAAATGTTTAAATAACTTTTTAATCGCAATCTGAAGCAAAAGTAGTATACCAAATTTGATCTAAATCGATCAACAAATGGCCGAGATATTGAGGTGTAGTGATGAAAAGTGAGACACACTGTAGAAAAAATTGAACAAGGGTACATCTTTTCACTTTTGGCGCTGCAGCTGGAGAACTGTCCAAAATATCTCTAAGATGTTATATATTTTTCTTTACTTCCTTTAGGAGAAAATGGGTGAAAATAGTGATTAGGTACTTTTTTTTACGTTTTCTACTGAAAAAAAAATGGTAGAACAGTATCTCACACTCTGCGACGATTTGGATAGTTCTCGAGTCGCAGCGCGAAAAGTGAATAAGATTATTTTTTCTGTTTTCTCTTCTATGTTCCCCTATTAAATCGTTTCTGAAAACCAGAAGCACTTTTTGGAAGTTTTAACATATTCAAAAATGCAAAAAAGCGGCGATTCAGAAATATTCCTAATTAAATCCACTGGAGACTGGCCTATTACATTTATTATTGAAATAAATCCGCAACGTTTTTATATTCGCTGCCACGTGTCTTGGGCTTCTGACATTTAGTTGGCATCACTTGCAAAAATTTCACAACGATTTCAGTTTAGTATTTTATGTAAAATAACAAAACTGTCAACAACAAATAATACATGTTTATTTTGTATCGCATGCCTGTTAATACAATACCTCTGTATGTTAAATAACATGTGACGTTGCTGTTTATAGCACCGACCAACAAATCGCCGCATTTTGCTTTCGGATTACCTGAGTTTACTGCCGGTTGTATGCTAGGAGCCCGGCAAGCGGTTGAAGCTTGGATGAAATTTTAACGGAGGATGCAGAATTAATAGTTTAAGAACATGTCAACAAATTATTTAAAATGTTTTATATTCGCTGGAACTTTCTAGAAACATATTTTTTTCATACCTGAAAAAGATATCGACCGCCTGACTGGGCAACCCTGACCCTAATTTTGGAGTTTTTTTTTTTCATCCTGGCTAGTAAAGTGCACTCCTATTTTTTTTTAAATTGCAGAAAATAAGGCTGAAAAAAGTGAAGTAGACCTCTTGGAATGTTAATGCACAAAATGTTGTACCTTTTTGATAATAAGAAAATTGCCTGGAATTTTTACAGCATATTTCTAATACTAAAAAAGTAATTGATGTTGAAGTGGTCATCCTAAACATAATAATTATTACCAAAAGACGACGGTGGAAATAATGTGTCATATAAAAATTTGGGTACCATTTAAGCGCGCGTTATTTTAAATACTTTGAGCATATAAATTATTTCTTTGCTCATTAAAATATGACATACGTCACAATAAATAAACATATCTATTTTAAACATATACACTCAAAGAAAATGATAGGTAAATTCAACCAAAAAGAGCATATGAAATCGCGCCTATCTAGTTTCATAGTTAAATTAATCAGAAAAGAATAGTCATACAACTTTATTTGTTTCCGTAAACAAATAGTAGTTTAATAATCATATCTTCTTGTAACAAATTAAAAACCGCTGCCCAAGGAATCACTACTTCCACATCCAGATTCTCTATCCAACTCACTCACAACGAAAAAACTTTGTATGTGAAAATAATTGTTTATGGATCTTTAATAATATAATATTTGAAATCCTCTACCCCAAAAACCCATAAAACGATACCCCACATCGGTAGAGGGGGTGGGGGGTAGTGGGGGGTGGATGAAGTAAAAAAATATTTTGAGGTTTCTGGTTCCTGTACAAACACTAAATCACAATTTTTTTTCATCCCCTTTATTAAGGGGGTGGGGGTGGTAATGGGGGTGGCTAATGCCAAAAATTTTTTTGAGACCTTAGCTTCTCTTGTATATACTAAATACCAATTTTATGGACTCTTACCTGCTTGATTGACCTATTTACCCCAAATTTACCCCAATTTACCCCCAACCCTTCGACGGAACTAGATGAAAATATAATCTAGTTCTAGATCTCGTTAAAGTACATATGTGTACCAAATTTCAAGTCAATATCTTAAACGGTTCCAGAGTAAACGTGCGCACAAAAAAAAGTTACAGACAGACCGACAGACAGAAATTTTTTTTTCGCTGAAACTTAAAATCTCGACGTTTCATGACATTTTAAGCCTATTTGGACAATAAAAATTTTTAAAAATTTTTTTGTCGTTACTATACTTCCACTGGACGTGGAAGTAATAGTACAATGACATTTTTTTATGTTCACTAACCGTTTTCAATTTCGTCTACAATTAAATAGTACAACGACTTTGTTTTTTGTTCACCAACTAATTTTTAGGTTGATCTTCACTTTATTGTATGATGAAGTTTTTTTTGGTTAGCTAAAATCTCAGTATTGAGACATCAGACCACCCAAACCAAAGATTAGAAATCGTTTATAAGATCCATCCAAATATATCGATGATCCCTGAGAGAATTTGAACATTGCAATCATGTTATTAATTTTCTATAAATTCATAAGAGTATAAGATAATGCATGATTGATTATTGTCAGTGATTTGTATGTGGCGTCATCTGGGAATTATTTCTGTAATAGACTACGTGGTAAGCAAGCATATTTTATGGTAATTCTTTTAAAACTTCTAGAAGACGACAATAATATTGGTTTGTCTACCAAGTACAATAATACAGCGAACTAATACTGGGTTAGAATTACAATTCGATAATAGTTAAAAATAAAATATACTATTATCTAATTTAATTTGACAGAATTCAACAAAATAATAGTCAGACGAAAAAAATAATAGTCTTATTCATCTATTTTTTAAGTTAATGTTTGTTTTGTTGTACGACAACTTTTTATTAATTAAAATAACAATCACCTCTTGTTTAAAAATATCATCAATATAGTTTGGTTTAACAAAATTGACGATATTGTTAGTTAACCATTTTTTTTTTTTTGTTGAATTTACCCATTTTATTTCTTTGAGTGTAATATTCAAATGCACATTATAGTAAATAGTTGTGCGAAATATATTAAATTTCTGGGCATTAAAATAAGATTTTTTTAGCATTACTGTTCGTGCATTAAGACAATGACTAGTAAGTATTTCAATTGTTCCACTATTTTAAATAAGTAACAATAACTAAAACGAACCTAACCAACGATCTCTTTAAAGCGCGCGAAAGCGCTAACAAACAACTATGGGTAAAAAACAAAATGTGAATAATACAATATCAATTGAAGACCTAAGTGGATAAAGGTGTTATGTCGCACTTTTAAAAAAAATTACTTTATGCAATTTTTGAACACCCACGATATAGATTTAACACCCAATAAACGGGGAATTCTAAATTTGTAATATTTTATAGAAACTTTTTAATTATAAAGGCGCCATGTCATACATACAACCAGTAATTTTAGTGGATGTACACAGTTTTGGGCAGAAAAATCTAGTTTCATAACAGCTTGATATTTTTCTTTAATATTAGTGCAAACAAAAGAACATAATCCAAAATTATCTATTTTATGAGGTATTATTCATTTGAATCGAAGACAAAATAAATAAGTTCCAACTCAAAACCGTTTTGTTTAATTTACTCAAAACTTTAAAAGTGTGACATAACACCTTTATCCACTTAGGTCTTCAAGGAAATAAAATTCGAACATAATAAATAAATAACAACTAACATCAACTAAAACGAACCTAACCAACAATCTCTTAAAAGCGCGCGAAAGTACAGTGGCTAACGCTAACCGAGCTGTAACACGTAACATGTCCCATATCCCACGATTTGAAAAGCTTACACCTTATAGTGCGCATTTTACCTTTTTTAATGCGTATTTATTAATTTTAGGGCTAAAATAATATTTCAGCTGCTCATAAAAGTTTTAGCTCAGAACACATTAAATAAATCAAGGGGAGTGAAATTAAAATATTATGAAATTAATAATTTTAATGTAATTTTATTTCAAATATTGCTGATTTTTTCTTCTTAGTATGCATTAATTTTTTTCATGTAACTAACATAATGTTAGTTTAATTATTGTATATCAATTATATTTAAGCGTAAAGTCTTTTATTTTTACTCAATATCAGAATGATTTTTTAGATGCGGTTAGTATTTGTTAGTGTTACAATTAATAAATTGTTTCCCGGTAAATTATTGTATTGGAAAGTAATTTTGTGAAATGCTTGATTTGATTATATTAGGAAATATTTATTATAATGCTCAAAGCCAATGCCCATTATATTTAAAATAATGATCATCAAAATTATTCTCTAAAAATTTTAATCCGACCGGCGACCGTGGAATTTTCTATCTTTGATTATTCAAGTATATTGATAATTAATAGTGTACAGGGTGGACCAAATTAGATGGGATTTGGGGTTTTCTCTAAAACTATGGCACATAGACAAAAACCAGTGTAGGTGTGGTATATGACTGTAGTGTAGGTGTCCTGAGCTCGATTTTCGAGAAACATCCAATGGCGCAAACAGCAATCGTCATCTTTTTCGACTACTGAACTACAGAGCGTTTTTGGAAAATTGGCATTTTTTGATGACCTCTATATCTCAATTACCAAGTGTCCAATAGAAAATCGAGTAACACATTCGTAAGGCACTTTTTTGAGCAGAATCCGTTACTGACACGAGGAAAATTATGCATGCCTCAGTTTTCGAGATATAGACATAACTTGTGTTTCTTTTAAATCGAACACCCTGTAAATTATTTCATTATTCGATCACAACTCAACCTAGCTATCCAACGATATATCATAATGTCATATTTAACTCCAAAAAAAAGTGATTTATTTTCGAAAAATTTAATAAATTTGCGAGGAGGCCATGAAAAACTCTATTAATAATAACAACACTTCTTATAACATACAATAATTTTGCCAAAAATAGAAAAAACTAAACTACAATTAAAGTTTTTCAGATAATTAAGCACTTAATCTTACTATGTTGTTGTATTTTAATTAAACAAAATATAATTCATGTTCTCCACGGTTTCATCCGAACTCCATTAAAACTAGTAATTAGTACTATTCTTATTGTATTAAGCATAAAATAGCAAACGATTGAATTCCTGGAATGGTAATTCACCAATTTCTGTTGAAACAAAAGTTTTAGCGTGAAAAGAGCGGAACCGTATTTATCCCGTGATATTGTCTATGGCCATTGGCAATGAACTATATGTATCAGCTTCTATTGTGTTCGTTTCATTACAAATAGACCAGACTCGCTTTATAAATGGTTTCATCTAAATGAAAAGCGATTAATTACAGTGGTTAAGACTTCATTGTTATGTTTTCTGAGTTTATTGATAGTAGTAAATTAATGTAAATTATCTCTTAATTAGCAAACACATTGTCTTAATAAAGTCTGCTTTCAATGGCGTGACTAAATGCTGTGCAGAGTTCCATAAGTGTACAACAAATAGATCTGTAAGTATAAATGGCGTCGTTTGTTAACTTTTGATCTCCTCGTTTTTAAAAAGAGGTTTGATATTTAGACCATTGCATCTGATTTATCAACTAACATTATACCAAACCATAGATATGTTCTAGAAATTACCATTTGCTCACCTGAATAATGCCTGCAAATTAGGAAAACATTTTGAAAATAATTGAACGCCTTAAAAAAAAATACGAAATAAAATTTCGCCCGGTTATTTGCACCTTAATTACCTATTATCGATGATACCCTGGATTGGAATACTGTTCTGTAATCTGTTGTATGTTATTCTTATTTAATGCAAAATGATAAAAATAGAATACAGAGATATGTATTAGATATTATGTATTTTGCATACCTATTAGGGAACATGCCTTAATAACAAGTTTAAAATAAATATGAGATTAAGGTACTTGTTTTATTTTTACAATTAATTATTTTTTATTTATTTGCTCTCATCATGATTAGAGAGTATTATTTAGGTATTGAGCAAATCACAACTTCCACACTTTTTTATTTAATATGGAATTACCTACTTTCTGTATATTGCTGCCCTAATCTGGGCACGCTAATATACTAAAAACACACCACAGACAGTAGACAACCCCCCAAATCCAGAGCCAAGGCTATGCGGAAGGGGGTTACACATTTGGAAAAACGCAGACATACATCCACACCCACAGGTGTTGTCAATACCGGGGTCGAACTCAGAGTGCGGTAGACAGTCAATCAGCATAGGTTCAGTTCGATCATCATAATTTCAGTTTGATGTGTCAGTCATTATTGTTAATAAATGTTTTTTGTGTTCTCCGATCAAAAAGTAGTGAAGAAGTCATATTTATACAGTTTAGTGACAATATATTTAGTGCAAAATGCATAGGCGGCTTTTTATCTACTGCTAGTCAGTCGAGATCGCGGAAGAATTTTCCTTGCATCGGTTTTGCCCAGAGTACTTCACTATTTTCATCTTTTCGATGCTGGCATTAATTCTCTTCTTGCGTCATTCTTATTAGTGGTTTCGGTTCCCAGATATTCTTCCTGGTTTTTACGCGCTCCCTTCTGAATGGAATACTTGTCCTTGTCATCCTCTAACTAGAATTTGTTTTTCATCAGTCAGATATATACGCTCAGTTCCACGATAGAAGAGTCACAAGCAGATTCTAGCTCTATTAATCCATGGCCGCATTTTCGCGATGTTGCTTCGAAACCAATCAACAATTACAAAGCTGTAGGAAGTGTATACTCCAGTCGAATTAGACATAATAAAAAATTTTGCGTACTGCGGACTTTTTTTTGTGGAAGTTGTTTAAGAGGGCATAATAAGCAAGCACAGAAAACTACACCCTGCTACAAGAGGTTGAAACTTTGAAATTTTACTTATGTGTCCATATCTTCTTCCCTATTGCCCGTAGGGCTCTTTACCAAGTTACACTTTTTGAAGATTCATCCCTCCTCTACATAATATACATATTACACATTTGCCGTAGGACAAAAGGTTTCGGCTGTACGAGGCCGGAAAGGTCGCGCTGTCCGAATTTGGGGGTCTTCTGTACAGGACAAACGGCTATTATTTCCAATCTACAATACTGCACATACTAATGCCCTTAAGGAGGGATGATGATTTGTGAAAAAATTTTCATCGAATAGGGATGTTGAAATTTTTAAATTTTGAAAATTTAGAAAAAAGGTGGAACCTACTTTTTTCGCCCATTTTTTTTTCATGCATGTACGACCCTAATATAAGAAAATTTACGTTCGTTTCATTTTAATACATTCATTGGTTTAGGAGCTAGATAGCAAAATATGCCAAAAATGGCTATTTTGGTATTGTTGCGTTAAAAAAACAAAACCAATATAATTCTGGTAAGTGTATTTGTTTATCCTAAACGTTCAATTCATTGCGCATAGAAAATGTGTTTTTGTATTTAAATAGGATCAACACTTATTGTGTAATAACGATTTATGTCATGTGTTCTCCAGTCTCCTTTCTCACATTTTTTTTTGCGGCCTTGTCGTTCATAATACGATACAAAGTATTATATACGTGGACAGGGCACATAATAGGGTGTTAAAATGGGTCTCTTGTTAAAATGCGATAGGACGTACTGTAAGTAGGTTCACTTTTTTTTAAAAAAAGGGGTTTTCAAAATTTCAACATCCCATATCATGAAAACCGCGCGGTATTCGATGAAAGTTTTTTCACAAATCATCATCCCTCCTTAAGGGCATTAGCATGTGTAGTATTGTAGATTGGAAATAATAGCCGTTTGCCCTGTACAGATGTATGTACAAATTCGGACAGCGCGACCTTTCCGGCCTCGTACAGCCAAAACCGTTTGTCCTACGGCAAATGTGTAATATGTATATTATGTAGAGGAGGGATGAATCTTCAAAAAGTGTAACTTGGTATAGAGCCCTACGGGCAATAGGGAAACAGATATGGACAGATAAGTAAAATTTCAAAGTTTCAACCCATAAAAATAGGGGACGCACATGGTGTAGCAGGGTGCAGTTTTCTGTGCTTGCTTATTATGCCCTGTTAAACAACTTCCACAAAAAAAAGTCCGCAGTACGCAAAATTTTTTTTGATGTCTAATTCGACTGGACTATAGGAACAGTAATAGTGTTTATTGCTACGATGTTGTTCTTGCTAGCTGGCGTGTAGCTAATACGACGGTAGTGATCCCTCGCGACCGTATTTTTCCTTTCGTTGTTGTCGATTCCGACGCAATCTTCACTTTATTATTATTGTTACATTAATTATAAATCCAATCCAAATTGCATGTCCCGTTTTTTGTTCACATTTTCTATCCTGACATAAATCAGCAAGAAACTAGATTGAGGTATATCAGAGTGTTTAAAAATACTAATCAAATAAGCATTCACCCAGGTCGCGACAATTGTTAATCGATTTTTATGAAAATTGTAGTTGTAAATTTTAACGAAAATTTAATAGGATTACAAGTACTATCATGTATAGCTACAGAGATAGTAACAAAGACAATTAACATTTCAAAGCTAAATATTTTTCCTTCCAATTCCTTACCCAATAAGCCAACCCTGGAAGTAAGCCGGTATATTTAATAAAAGCAAGGAGCACTCAGTCCTCAGTAAAAATTCTGACCTCAACGTCGAAGACAGCTACGTGATTTCAAGTATGTCCCTGATTGTAAGACGATTCATATTCCATTTTTTTCAAGTATGAAATATCCTGTCAGTATATTTACCGTTTTCCATTTTTATATATTTTGTAGCAATGTAAATATCTGTCCTATTTAACGATGAGGTATAAATTCAAAGTGCTTTAGAACCCAAAATAAATTTGACAAGTAAATTCACTGCAATTTTAGAAAAACGTTAACTAACATGCAGGCTATACAAAGTAAGTATCAGTAGTCTTATTTTAAATCTTTTACATAAATAGCAAACACGTTGTTAGAACCCAAAAACTATAATTATGTGATTTGCTAACATTACATTAGGCAATTCGTAGTTAAATTGATTGTGTTTAATAATTAACGCAAAAAAATTGACCATTACTAGAGCAATAGCCTCCGGCGAGGCTAGGTTCCAAGAATTGTTTTTTATTTATTATAATAGCCCATTAACTTGCGTAATTTAATTCTTAGCCGTAATATAGGCATTGGGATATTTCGATTAATTGTTGATAAAATCAAAGGTAAAGAAGATTATCTACTTCTACTTCGATAAAGTTGTAATAACAGAGACCTTTTACCATAAAAATCACCCATAAAAAATTATCATTACATGTGACATTTTTTCTAAGTCTTGCATCTTTTCCACCTTTCAATACTATACTAATATTTACAACTCACAGATACCTCTTGTATATACTGTGAAAGTTGTGTGCAAAAACCGTCTTTAAAATTTAAACTTTAAAAATATCTCCAGAGGAAAAGGAAAATTATAGATATCTCTAGTGTTACTTCCACCCAACTATACGCTTCCGAAGAATTGCCTCATACTCCTGGAACAGCCCGTTTGGCAAATTTCGACTTTTTCCATTGCAGATATATGTCGCAGAGTTTTGGTACTTAATCAACAATTTCCCTTACTCTTTGCTAATTAAGTACGAAAGTTACTCTAACATAAAATAAGGCATATGTTTTTTTATATATTCTCTCCTCCATTAAGCATTAATATTAATGATCTCTTGCTGCTATAAAAACTTTGTATTATATAAAGTTAAAGTTCTTTACTTAATCGGCTTTTAAAATTAAACTATTAAAGTTGGAAGTTGAGCATTTTAATTAAGAATGCTTGTCGTAAGCTTTATGACATTTCAAAGAGGGTAGAAAATAATGATAATAAAATAACCGGGCTAGACAAAGGTGTCCCAATTACGTTTAATTTTTTTTCATATCAAACTTGATGACTACTACTCGGAAAAACAACAACCAATTTTAATGCAATTCCAACGAAATATAAATTTCCTGTAGTGTTTAAGTGTTTGGTTCACTGTGCACTGGATGTAGCTTGATAAAAAAACTAGAATGAAACCATCACCCAATTGTTATAAATCTAACTCAAATCACCATTTGCAAATATGCTGGTAAAATAAAAAAAATTGTTTTTAATTTTTGTTCACTTTACATTAGCTTGATGAAACCTCAACGGGGCCACCAGCCTTACCATACAATGTGTGACAGTAACTGTTAAAAATTATGTAAATAAATAAATAAAATTTCACTGTTTTACAAATACCTGTCTACCTATTATTATTATTATTTTTGCACCGTCTTCAAATTGATATTAGGTAATAAGGTACAGTTCCTGGCTGATGCCAAAATAAAATTATTTGGCATTTGGTTATTGTACACACACTAAATCACAATTTTATTTTTTTACTCTCTTTAATTATGAAGTTGGTAGTGGGGGAAATCGCTTAACCTACGCCAAAGTAATCGTTGAACAAAAATAAAAAAAACGGGTCCAATTGAAAACCTCCTCCTTTTTAAAATTAATTGAAGTCTGTTAAAAATGAATCGATGTTCGTTATTTTTTACCCTAACTTCAAATCGCACTATCATTTTCTTCGTAAAGAAGTAAAAAAAATGGTGTATAGTTTTTACATTCTTTTTAATAGTTATAGATTACAGCGTATAAATGAAGAAATGTCTTGTCTTTTTTGATACGAAAAATAATTAACAATCAGTTCACTCTTGTTCCCTTTTCTGTTAGAAATTAATTACAATAAACTTTGTTTCACTGTCATGCTCAACCAGTTGCGTCTGAATGATGTCGAGGCATCATATCCAGGAAATCTACGTAATAGACAACTGCTGGTTGCCAATTTCTCCTGTTTAAGCACGAAACGAGCACCTTGGTGTAGTTGAGACTTTAATTTAATATACGCCAGTCACTACCGTCATTTGCATATAATATTACGCTCTGTAATCTCATGTATAGGGTGGGTTTTACAACCCTTCTTTATTTCCTTGCAGTTAATTTATATCATTAACTTGAGCTTTGAGACTAGAATATTTCCAGATGACCTGAAGGATGCCTTTATATTACCTGTCCTAAAAAGCGACAAACAAAATGACCTAGAAAACTTAAAACCAATTGCCCTTCTATCAAATATTTTATAATAGAAAAAACTATCAATAAAAGGATAATGAATTATCTAGAAAAATATGAAATTCTCAGTGATGCTCAAAATGGTTATACAAAGGGCAGCCTTTCAGTTCGTCGAGGATGTTATTGATGCACTGAATTCCGGAAAATAAATAGTAGGTATTTTTTTAGACTTGTCAAAGGCATTTGATAGTACTGGTCATGTTCACTTACTAACAAAGTTGGAAGAGTATGATTTTCGTGGCACCAGGTCATATGTTATTTAAATCCTATCACACAAACAGAAGGCAGTGTGTGTATGTAAAAGACGAATGTACTGGAAAAACCATAACTTCAAAGTCATCAAACTGGGAGTGTGTGAAGAGGGTAGCATCCTGAGACCTTTACTCTTTTTATTATACTTTAATAACCTCCCAGAAAATCTCAATCAAAAAGTGGTTATGTTTGTTGACGATAATACTCTTTCTATCAAAGAAACGAATAGACAAAATCTTGAACAATCTATAATAAATACAATATACAATGAATGTTGTGCAAACTTACTACGGTCAAAACTATTTAAAGCTAAATGTGGAGAAAACAAAAATGATAAAATTTTCCACCACCCCAGAAGAGATCATAAAAATCCATTTACACAATGGGGAAATTACCTTATCTTTTTACACACAATTCTTGATTGATAGTAGAATTAATTTTAAAGAGCTCAGGGTAAACTGCTGCTAGTATCCTCGGCATGTGTAGTCACATTTAAATGTACAGGCTTGTTTTACAAATTGATGGCTTCGATGCATCGACTAAATCTGCGGCCTGAACTTCTAGTTGCGTAGCATCTTCGGCATGTACGTACTTTAAGAGGTTGAATACATTTTACGAATTACATTACATTACATTTTTACCTTTTACCATTTTCCCAGAACGAGTGTGTTTAGATTGTCTTTATACAATGTCCCCGGATCGATGCATGTAGGTGAAATACTCTGAAAATATTTGAGTTGAAATTTCATATGTTGGGGTTCAGCCCTGCTTGGATAGAAACTAATTTGTGCCATAATTTTAGTTTCAAAAAGTCAAGTATGCCTTGGAAATTTGCAAGAAAGTTAATTTTCCCACTAGTAAAGTGCTTTTACTTCCACATCCAGTAGAAGTCTAACGACAAAAAAATTTTTTCAAATAGGTTTAGAATGTCATGAAACGTCGAGATTTTAGATTTGAGCTGTCTGTCCGTCGGTCTGTAACTTTTTTTGTGCGCACGTTTACTCTGAAACCGTTTAAGATATTGACTTGAAATTTGGTACACGTATCTACTTTAACGGGATCTAGAACTAGATTATATTTTAATCTTATTCCGTCGAATGGTTAGGGGGTAAAATGGGGTAATTGGGGGGGGGGGGGGGGTGAATCAAGGAGGTAAGAGTCCATAAAATTGGTATTTAGTGTATACAAGAGAAGTTAAGGTTTCAAAAAAATTTTTGGCATTAGCCACCTCCATTACCACCCGTACCCTATTTTAAAAGGGGATGAAAAAAAATTGTGATTTAGTGTGTGTACAAGAACCAAAAGCCTCAAAATATTTTTTTACTTCATCCACCTCCACCCCTCTGCCGATGTAGGGTATCATTTTATGGGTTTTTGGGGTAGAGGATTTCAAATATTATATTATTAAAGTTCTGGATGTGGAAGTAGTGATTCCTTGGGCAGCGGTTTTTCTGTAGGAGATACAACAAAATATAAGAAGAGTTTAGAAAGTAAAACAGAGTAACAGCCTATTTCACAATCGTTGATTATCTTTTTGGTTGACTAACCAGAACCTGAAAGTTACAATTATTAATAAACACAACTTTACCAGACATTCTTACTTTTATGGTAATAAATCATTGGTCAAATCCTAACTATTAATTAACCAACAGTTGTAAAACTGGCTGTTAATGTCATACATTTTTATAATAAACTATTGGCCAAATCCTAACTATTAGTTAACCAACGATTGTGAAACTGGTTGATAGAGTGTAAAATTTCTGAGTCCTCTGCTTTTTTTGATATTTGTCTTATTTTTTATTATATCTCCCATTAAACACGAGGAAGCCATTCTTTCTTTTATTTCCGCATTTCTTCCTGGTGTGTTTTATAAAAAGCAAACTTATGTTTGTTTTTAAATTCGTCGACGATTTGCATTACTGCAGATAATCCTGCGCATTTAATATTATAACACAGACACAGAGTATATAATAATATAATTATACAGAATCGCTTCCATATGTTAAATTTCCTCAAAATAACGTATTTGCGTCACAAAGGTTAAAGGTCCTCTGCTGTTGGTATTTATATAGGGCGTTCTATATAAGCGAGCTGTTTAGTTTTCTTGTCTAGGTAGAGTTGAATTTAAACTCTTTAGACTAATGGGAGGCTCGATCTTTAATGTTTTTAAAAAAATATATTCGTCGATACAGTGTACCCAAGTCCAAGTAATTTCCCAGAGGTCACCATTTTTAATTGATATGCGAATAAAAATAACTCGAGGCTTAATTAGTGTATAATTGTATAGTAGCAATTAAATCTAATTATAAGTTTTTATCACACTATTTCTGCACTTATTTCACATAAAAATAGTCGCCTAATATTACTAACATATACATATAGTACATAAATCTGTCAGCTTGCAACAGAATCTGTATTAAAAGTATTTTCTTTATTTTCAGGTAAGTGATATCCTATTACCATTAGCAATGGAGAGTTATCAACTCTACGTAGTAAGTATACACCAAATTCTATCCAAGTCGCCCAGTTTCGGTTTTATATCTGCTCTATGTTCTATAAACGATAAAAATGTTAAAAAAATGACTTCATTTTAATAATACCCACTGAAGCGCTACATTAAAAATTTTTCGAATTTTTTTGTTGCTGACGTAATGTCACTCAGCAATGTTCTTATTACTAGTCGCAGCAACTCGTAGCGCCACTCCTAGATGGCGTAGTGCTGCTGCCTTCTGTCAACATTCACCTTATTGTTATTTAGCAAAGTGGTTTTAGTAAGTCTCCAAAATTTTTTAAATTTCACAAAATTAATATATTATG
Organism: Rutpela maculata; assembly: GCA_936432065.2. Lineage (NCBI taxonomy): Eukaryota > Metazoa > Arthropoda > Insecta > Coleoptera > Cerambycidae > Rutpela > Rutpela maculata. Next base: position 279,673,671 of record OW386286.2, on the reverse strand, counting down.
CTCAGAAGTAGAACGGCAATAAAAATAAAAAGCTGGGCAATTTTTTATCAGTATAGAAGTTGCTTGCATAATACCTAAATAATGTATAGATATAAGTATATACACTTTTTTTCAATTTGTATATTGGTGCCTCAATCTGGTCACGCGTATATACAGGGTGATTCTTTTAAGGCGGCCATTAGAATATTTCCCACTTGCTGATGAGATAGACATTTGAGATTTGGTACCCTACCATAGTCGACCATTGCGGGTCAGAAAATAATAGTTTCTAAATGGCGGCACTTCCGGAAATACCAGAAGTCGATACCAACTTGCTTATTTTAAATGAACACCCTATATTTTCGACTTTTCGAAATGGATCATAAAATTCAGTCAAAATATATAGAACACACTATACCTAAACCGAGCAGTTTCGGAGATATTTGACATTTTATAAAAAATTTGACAGGTGCAACGGTTTGCAAGAACCGTTATAACTTTCTTCGTGTAGGAGATCCTTATTTGCTCTTCGGTACGTAGAAAGAACACAAGATGAACTGCTCTCTGCAAAAAAAAATAGATTCCAAAATAGTATACCAAGTGTTTTATTTTTCACGTTACATTTTGTCAAATTCAAACCTTAAAAACTTTTTTATTTCAAATGGAACACCCTGTATTTTTTTACATCGAATTATGTTAAATTAAATTCCCTTTTTTCTGGTATAAGCATTGTAGGGGTTTAAGTTACAACTTTTCGAAATATTGGCGATTTTCTTAAATGTCCGAAAATTTTTAATAAAAATTGCCATCAACTCACCCATGATTAGAAACAATCATTAATATCAGTCATTATTTTATGTTAAAAAACGCCAGCACGTTTAAATTACACCCACGAAGACCTTTAGGTTTGTTTATTATTTATGGAGAATGTGATAAAGTAATACCAAGAACATGTAACACATTTGTTGCTACTCGATACCCACAAGAACAGAAACCATCCACCATACACTGTAAAACGCATATTGGATAATTTTAGAATATTTGGCTGTCAAATGGCACGTGGTAAATTTTATTATGGCAATCGATGTAGAATTAAATTTGAGGTGGACTTATATCAGCATGTCCTATATTTAACACATGTATTTTTTAAATTTTTTGTTGAAAATTATAATTTATCCAAAAAAACGTAGAAGCCTATGAAATAATTGAAACAATAAAGTGGGTATCGATTAGCAAATGTGTTACATGTTCTTGGTATTATTACTTTATCACAATCTCCATAAATAATAAACAAATCTAAAAGTCTTCGTGGGTGTAATTTAAACGTGCTGGCATGTTTTAACAAAAGAGAATGACTGACATTAATGATTGTTTCTAATCATGGGTAAGTTGATGGCAATTTTTACTAAAAATTCTTGGACATTTAAGAAAATCGCCAATATTTCGGAAAGTTGTAACTTTAACCCCTACAATGCTTATACTAGAAAAAAGGGAATTACTTTAACATAATTTGATTTAAAAAAATATAGGGTGTTCCATTTGAAATAAAAAAGTTTTTGAGGTTTGAATTTGACAAAATGTAACGAGAAAAATAAAACACTTGGTATACTATTTTGGAATCTATTTTTTTTTGTAGAGAGTAGCTCATCTTGTGTTCTTTCTACGTACCAAAGAGCAAATTAGGATCTTTTACACGAAGAAAGTTATAACGGTTCTTGCAAACCGTTGTACCTGTCAAATTTTTTATAAAATGTCAAATATCTACGAAATTGCTCGGTTTGGGTATAGGGTGTGCTACATGTTTTGACTCAGAATTTTATGATCATTTCGAAAAGTCGAAAATATATAGATTTAAATTAAGCAAGTTGGTATCGACTTCCGGTATTTCCGGAAGTGCCGCCATTTTGAAATTATTATTTTCGGACTCGCAATGGTCGACTATGGTAGGGTACCAAATCTCAAATGGCTATCTGCAAGTGGGAAATATTCTAATGGCCGCCTTAAAAGAATCACCCTGTATAGTTGAAGTAATCTTAATAGTGAGCCGTTATGAGGGGCGAGAGGAACTAATAGGCGGCAACTAGATCTCCTGTCTTTACTCTGCTTTTACATTAAGTGAGAGAAAATAGAAGATAGCGGTCATTCGATGTCAGCTATCTGACGTGGCTTGTGGAAGTATACCTTTGAGTGTGTTGTTTAATCCAGGGCCGCAGTTAGAGACACCGCAGTCGAGCTTATACTATCGGGGTGAAGATATAATTCGATAATTACTTTATATTTCTTTATTTGGTAATGCGTTTTTGAAAATAATTTTAGTAAGTTTTGTTACCAATGCAGTGCTTTGGGGGATATTGTAAGTGTAATATTATAAAAAGTAAACGTGCGAACAATATAGTTAAATCCGGCTCTGCGTTCTGCGCCCCTTGCCTCTCAACGTCACTCACAAATGCGATTGCTTCAACTATACTAGTTAGGTAAACACTTTAAAACGTTCTTCTAGCTAATACTGACGAAGTATTGAATTACGTGATGGGATTCCTAGCATTTTAAAGCAAAAAATATATCGAAAATACTAAAATCATGTATTGAAATTCAGTCATTCACAACATCTATTGAACCTTGCATTTTGTTTCAACTCTAGAAAAGTTGTAAGTTTTTTCGAACTCGTTAGTTCTCATCAGTAGAGTATAGAAACATTCATTCATTATTTACAAGCATATTCTTGATTTATTTTTACAATTAATTATTTTTTATTTATTTGCTTTCATCGTGATTAGAAAATATTGTTTAGGTATTAAGCAAATCACACTTACGCACTTTTTTACATACATTTATTTAACTTCCTTTGCAAGTCAATTTTGAACCACTAAACGACGTCCAATTGATTTGCATACACGTGTAATTCTGATGACAATACAATATTATGGAACCAATGGTGCAATATTGTGGAACCCAACAATAATATAATGGAACCTCTTCGAGATACGACGTCTAGTTGAGCTGAAATTTTGCATACACGTGTAGTTCTGACGACAATACAATATTATGGTACCATAATAATTATGGCATAGAATATAATAGAACCTCTTCGAGTTTGAGCTCGTTGAATTTGTCTCTATACTGTGGTCCTAGGTGGTGTTCAGAGTCTAATCATGGAGCCGGAAGGTAAAAATATAAAAATAAAATTATATGTAAAAAAACTTTTTGAGGCACCAATATTTAAAATTAACGAAACATTTAGTGTGGAGGTTCTAGTCGCTTCTAGTGGGTGCCCATTTTTAAACCTGCCCTTTAACAAATGTATAACCAAAAGGTTCTTGTTGTAGAGACCATTTTTAATAATTTCCACCAAAGTTATCTCGTACATTGGACAGTGAACTCTAGTCCAGGACCCGGACTATCAAGTGAATGAATAATAATCTTGTGTTTTTTAAACCAATATGTTAAAACCTGTTGGATTTGGCTGTCTGTCCACGAACACCAATGAAAATATTTTAGATGGCAACAGTTAGACGTTTCCAATAATATTTTAATTGAGAAATAAATTTGACATTTACATTGATGTGTTTGTATAAAAATAAATGCAGACTTATTTTTAATATAAAATAAACTGTATAGTTAGCTGTAGAATAATAAACTGAACTTTTAAAGTCTGTTTACATACACCAAACTATGATGTGTGCTGGAGAATTGCCAGCGAGTTTCTAATATTGCAAATGTTGAGAATTTATTCCTTTGAAATTGTTAGACGGCAAATGTATGATTATTTTTTTTGAATGTACGAGTAGTCAGTGGATAAAATCACAGGCAGTATTATGTATCCGGGCGTGCTTGTAATGCAAAGGAGTGGCAGGAATTGAACAAATCGTTTTACTTTCTTTTTAACATGAATAAAAATATAATTTTTAACTGCTTGAGCGATTTGCTGAACGCGATTTGCAAAACACGGTACGCATTATAACCACTTTTTTAAGTTTTAATACTTTAAAATGGCGTAGAGAGATAAATTTTACCGATTTTCACTGATTTTGTACACAAATGTCTACAAATGTATAGGGCAATATAACGTCGTTATTTTCTGAAAAGGAATTATCTTTATTCCAGTCCCCAAAAAGAGGCAAAAAGTGTAACCCGGCTTTATTATAAAAAACTATTAAAAATATAAAAGGTATGGTAGAGCAATTGGCAAATCAGGGCCGAGAAAATAAAATATATGCTTGGATTACAAGATTCAAAGATCAAACAGAACGAAAGATGTACAGGGAGATAGACAGATTTATCATATACTAAAAAAGGTAAATATATCCGGTAACTTACAAGATAAATCCATTATTATAGGCAGAAAGCCACAATATATAAAAACTACTGTAAAGAGTTCAAAAAGATAGATACCTAAATTATTAGTTGGCCAACGTAGATATTACTAACTGAAAAGATTAAAACATTTTACTAATAAACAAATTTTGATATTTTGTATCATAAGAAAATCTCTAAACGTAAATAAAGGAATTTTAAACATAGGAAATGAAATACATAGTAGCATTTTAAGCTACAAGATACGTACAAAAAACAATTTGCTCTGCTCAGACAATTATTTATGGTATTCAACAAGAAATCTTATTAACAGTCTTCAAGAAGTGATACGTACACTCGCAAAAATGATGTAGTTTGTCAAAACAAACCTATAAAACACAAAAAGTCGTATCGGTAGGCGTCTTTGGTCACGATGTAAAAGGAAAGTTACAAGAACTTCGCCAGGGGCTGTTGCCAGTTGCCGGTAAACATAAGGTAGAAATTTAAATGTTTCTGTACTTACGAAACTGCAGCAAAAAGGACGAAGGCGCTGTTATGGTTACAAACACAAGTTTATAGGTCGATATCAGTTGTAACCTCAACAAACTGAATAACTATACCATTATAGGTAATGAACACTGACTCTTAACTTTAAATTTCTTATTAAACTATACGTAAAGCAGCTAGCATTACACTTACTTTAATTCAGGATGTGTACACTAGACAGATCTTGGTACTTCTAAACTAATTGGTACAATTTACCAAAGAAGTTAAATCTCAATCTAATAAACATTTAAATGGCTCAAATTCCAGCCATAATTTTAGCGACCTCCCGGCTTGCAGCCGATGTGGAGAGTCTCATTATGAAGGCCGGTATGAGTCAGCCTTTCTTAGGGCAAGCTCCTGACTCTCGACTCCCGTTTCTAAGATGGACACCACTCTATTTCTTATTTATAGAGTGGGGTGGGGATTGACAAAATGGCATAACGGAACGATTGTAGTGAACCAATCATGCTCTTAGTTTATAAATACTACCATATAAGCGAAAAGATTAAGCATTCAAAAGATCCAACTACAGGGCCGGCATAAGGCATTTTAAAGTTTCGTGAAATAAAAATTGTTAATTAATTTGGCACTAAGAGACCACAATAAATGGGCCATTAAAAATGGACCGTTACAGCACATAAAAAAGGCGATAAAAGCCGACCATAAAAATATCAAAGTCAGCGCTATTACATGTTAACAAGAGTACTACAGAGCACTACTTCAAATTTTTGCGTCTTAGAATGAACAAAATAATACTAGAGATTTAAAAAACGTGTTTTCAGTAGAAACTTAATGACGTTTCTGGTAAATCTTACTCTGTTTTGCGTCAAGATCTTACACATCTGTCGACACATTGTCCGTCCTTCGCGACATTGACAGATAAATTCAAAGGCTTGGGGCGTTTTTTGAACGCTATTTCGAACATTTTTTAGCATTTTTAATGAGCTGTTAATTGATAACGCAGAAATAACGTAATGCCCGAGGTGGCTATTAGTGTTTTTTATTGTTAGTTCTTCACTATTTTCAACTTTTGGCACACGAAAAAAAATTATTAAAAATTGCTGCCACCAGCTCCCTAGCTTTATAGTGAATAATAGATGCTTGGCGTATGTAATTAAGTTTTCAATTACCATTTTTATATTGACACTAGATCTGCGTGTTTTACCAACCGCAAAACACTATGTAATATACATATTCCATAGCACTTTCTGCGCCTTTAATAATTCCGTGTGCTATGCGCTATCCATTAAGTTGTTAGTCAATTAGTAAAACCCAAGCGAAATTAGGTCTTTTAAAGTTTTTATGCCAAGTTAATTAACACCGTCGTAATATTATAATTGAATATATTGAAATTGTGTATTTGAAGTTGAAAAATACGTGCCTTTACATAACGTCACATCATGTCTCAGAGTTATGTCATTTTAATGAAATTACGAAGTACTGTAAAAGAAAAATGACTTCTTTATTTATTTACGGGTCTAAGCTCATTTCCAATACAATTTAAAATAGTGCATGTAAAAATAAAATAAATTACGATAATACTAGACAAAAATTTAATGTAGACTAAAGCAAATGTACTGTAATCGCCAATTATGAAGAAGCAGCCGGGCGCAGATAAATCCCACTGACGGCTTAAAATTGAGTTAACTTTTTTCGGAACTTGTATAATTTATAGATGGTCATTATTTGAATAGTTTGCTTTTGTTTAATAAAAATTGGATGGGGGTGTTACTCATTATTTTTAAATCAAGATTTGTAATCGATTTGAAAGGGACATACTCATATGTTGAACTTATTTTAGATTGTAGATATGAGTGTTATAATATGAACTCCAAACACAAGAAACATTCTATGTGTGGTCTTACAAGTCAACAATAGAGTAGCTTAATAGAAGTAATATTAGTAAGTTGTGATTTGCATAATACCTAAATAATATTCTCTAATCATGATAAAAGCAAATAAATAAAAAATAATTAATTGTAATAATAATATTAGTAAAATTACACGAAGTTCGTTTAATGAAACTTTTTTAGTGATTTGGTAACAGTTTGAGAAATATGAGATATTAGAGTTTAATGATGGGTCTTTGGGTCTAGTAGACTAGTATTACTATGAGAAGATGTCAGGGCGGAGCCAAAATGCACGAATATTTTTACCAGTGGGATAGCTTTATCTGGGATATAGGGATATGTAATTGCAATAAAAGTTTCGCGGTCATAGAACTGTGAAAATGGAGTAGATTAAAACTTGCCAACTGTTACGAGTAACCTTTGTTCAGGAGAAGTCAGAATAGTAAGTTCTACTAAACTTTGCCTAATAAAGTTGTTTTATTATTATTATTACCGTCACCGCCGCTCTACTGCAGGGCACCGCCGCCACTAGTGTTGACATTGAATGTCACGTAATTCTTTCCCATTGGCTTAGAATGATGGAGCGCACAAACTCGTTTCTGCGCATATTTTTTGCTGGCATCTTCTCATAGTAATACTACTTTATTACACTCAGGTCTTTAATAACAGAAACTTTATCAATAATCCAGGGAAATGAGGTTTTGGCCGGGACTGTGACTCATCCAGGCAGAGACCACGATTTTTAGGTAGTATAGGTGTCAATAAATGAAACCTATATAACCTATATAAAATCTGCGGTCGATTTTCTGCATATGTTTATTTACAGCCATTTTAATGCAAAAAAATGGAAAAAACGTGTTTTTTCACACTTTTTCACCTGCTAGTAAAAAGTAAACTATCTTACAAATAAATCAAATGAATCGCCTTGTAGGAAATTAAAAAAGCTTTAAAATGGCGGTTGTTAAATGTCGATATAGTTAATTGTTGCTAAGATAATTGCAAAATGCGGAATTTTATTCAATAAACAATATCTTGTGTAAAAAAACAATCTACTGTTTTGTCCTTGCGTAAATAGTTGACTCTCATAGTGCTTAATATCTGGTAAAAATTTCAAATCGATTCGTCAAATAGTTTTTGCAAAATTGCATTAATTTATCCCAGAGACCTTTTTTTTGCAACCCCACCACGTGCAGAGAAATCAAAATACAATGATTCTACGACCTCCACCTGAAAGGGAAAGACTTGATTTACCAAAATGCTTTGTTAGATATCGAAAAAATTAATTTTCAGACCTGCAAAATGACGTTGCAAAAGAACTCAGATTTTTACCTTATAAACAAATAGAATAATTTTTTAACAATTGATTGTAGAGCATCGGTTTTTCGATATTTGAAAAGCTGATATTTTTACACGAATTTTGAAAAAAAAAAGAAGGTCCTAGGTCAATTTGGGGCAAAGTTAGCAATTTTTTTTCAAAAATTCATAGCTCCTTTGTTTATAATAATTAAGAAACGTAACAAGCGCCATTTTAAAGGGGAAGAGTTCAACTTTTAGTGTAAAAAATTTGAAAATGATTGCACTTTCTCAAAACTGTTGGCAAAGCTTCTAAAATGAGGCTCGAATCAACTTAGCTCGGAGGTTGTGGAGGGGGAACCCTCAAATCCGCGCATTCAAAAATTGAAACAGCATCTTCAAACTGACCACATAAGTCATAACTTTGGCGTTTGTTAACCGATTTTGATGTTTCTTTTTTCAATTTGGAGTACCTTTTTGCGTACGTTAATAATATTCAATCTGTTAAACTATTAACATTAATATTAACAATGTAATTTGTTTAAACATTAAAAAAAAATTTTTTTTTGCAAAATATCAAAATTTTTTATTTTGTTCTTGTTGAAAGTTGTAGAAAACGCTTATGTACACGTAAATATATATCTTATTGTTATAAACAATTGAATTTTTCGAATTTATAAAATAAAAACACTATTCGATATAATTTACATTTTTAAGATATTTTTCAAATGCAAAATTACCATACAATTTATGAAAAGTGCTCTTATTAATTTGCGTATTATTAGTTATTAATAAATAATAAAACAAACCATTACTTCTTTCGTAGAAGTATACAACACGCGTGTGAATGTACATGTAGTGACAGCGTTTGTCATGTATAATGGTTTGTATGATACAGTAGAAACTTTCTATGGTTCAACACATCTGCTCCAAAATAATAAGAGAGTAATAATTACCTGTAATTTGTTTAAATATTTTACAAAAAAATATTTTTATACATTATCAAAATTTTTGTATTATTCTTATTGAAAATGATAGGAAAGGTTTGTGTATAATTAAATATATAAATTACTGTTATATTAAGTTATAAACAATAGAATTTGTAAAGTGTGAAAAGAAACACATTGTTCGATATAAATAACGCTGTAATTTATAATAATACAGAATATTTGTCGATTCACATATAAATTTACTTAATAATATACCTATACACATTCTAATAAGGTAAAATCAATCAACTCGTATTTTTTTTAGGATCGGCTCATTATCATCAACATTAGAATGATCAAAGTTATCTAACATTAAATTAATATTCTCAATATCATCATCGTCGTCATTACAATTAATTTCACAATCATTTTCAAATTTTTTACACTAAAAGTTGAACTCTTCCCCTTTAAAATGGCGCTTGTTACGTTTCTTAATTATTATAAACAAAGGAGCTATGAATTTTTGAAAAAAAAATTGCTAACTTTGCCTCAAATTGACCTAGGACCTTCTTTTTTTTTCAAAATTCGTGTAAAAATATCAGCTCTTCAAATATCGAAAAACCGATGCTCTACAATCAATTGTTAAAAAATTATTCTATTTGTTTATAAGGTGAAAATCTGAGTTCTTTTGCAACGTCATTTTGCAGGTCTGAAAATTAATTTTTTCGATATCTAACAAAGCATTTTGGTAATTTCAGGTGGAGGCCGTAGAATCATTGTATTTTGATTTCTCTGGACGTGGTGGGGTTGCAAAAAAAAGGTCTCTGGGATAAATTAATGCAATTTTGCAAAAAGTATTTGACGAATCGATTTGAAATTTTTACCAGATATTAAGCACTATGAGAGTCAACTATTTACGCAAGGACAAAACAGTAGATTGTTTTTTACACAAGATATTGTTTATTGAATAAAATTCCGCATTTTGCAATTATCTTAGCAACAATTAACTATATCGACATTTAACAACCGCCATTTTAAAGCTTTTTTAATTTCCTACAAGGTGATTCATTTGATTTATCTGTAAGATAGTTTACTTTTTACTGGCAGGTGAAAAAGTGTGAAAAAACACGTTTTTTCCATTTTTTGCATTAAAATGGCTGTAAATAAACATATGCAGAAAATCGACCGCAGATTTTATATAGGTTTCATTTATTGACACCTATACCACCTAAAAATCGTGGTCTCTGCCTGGATGAGTCAGAGTCCCGAACATGGTACTTTTTTTACTCATTTCCCTGAACTACAAGTAGTATGTTATTAATGAAGTAAACATATTGGAGATGATCACTGTTATGATAGAAGGACAATGGCATTTACTTGCATTAAGTTCCATACCATGTGATAAGACTATTCAGATCTGTAATTTGTTGCAATCTTTAGTGGTGCTATCTTAATTTTGTTAATATAACTTGTATACAAACTATATATAGTTAGTTAGTAATTTATTTTATGAATATAACCATAAAAAAATGTTATTTTGGACATATACCAAAAAAACTTTAATTTACTTAATATCTAATTATTTATTAATAATGTGAAAAAAAAATTATCTATCTCTGTACTTTTATTACACCCAATATTTCTTATTTATTTACTTTCCTATCCAGCACAATTTGTCCCGCTGTTTATATCATCTTCGCTATATTTAAGGTTGGTTACAAGACAAAATATTTCGAACAACAACAATGTATAAAAAACTTACTAGCGTCATCGCCAATAAACTGTGAAATAAAGTTATAAAAATGTATAAAAATTATTTTGATATTCCTAAGTATCAATAACAAGCTTTTAAAATTAGTACGTCTGGAGTTGAGGAGAGCCTGACTTGTGAACCTAGGCGTCGAATAAAAAAGTGTCGAGAAAAACTGTACTACCAAAACCGGTTTTAGCAGACATATTAAAAAATAGTTCATTAAAATATGCAAATTTATTTCTAGCTAAGAATAATATACATCGCGGTTTTATCTATATTAAGTTTGACTAAGAGCATAGCAATAGACTGAGAATGAATTCTAATTTTGGATAGAAAAATGTAATGCAGTGTAGTCGAACTGTTTCCTGGTTTAAACGGATTTTGGCCTCGTATTTTACACATGGAAAAATGCAGTACTTGTATTTTAACGCCTTATTTATGTTAACGTCCCGGTGAAGTTTAGCCATAGCATAGGATGCACACACATAGATAATCGCACATCAACCATTTCCTGCGACATTGCCATCTGCCGCAGCTGAGACTCGAACTCAGGAAAGATAACAGCGAGTAGCAGTATTGTCTCACTTAAACGTGATTTAGGCCACTGCTACCGTCTCGGTAACACATTGAAAATGCCACCAAATAGCCATACCCCAGCCAGGATTCGAACCTGGAACTCCGTGGTCTCAAGCCTAATGCGTAAGCACTGAGTCACTGATTTGAAAGTTCTGCGAGGTGTGCTTGTAGAAGAACCTACCACACTGCGTCTGAAGGACGTGACACTGATTTTTTTAAGGCGCCAGCCGCGCTCCCCTTTTTTACTGTGTGTGAGGCTACTTTCACTCCCAGACGAGTTCTGTATATTTATGGGATGCTTGATAGATGAGAAAAGTAAAAGTTGTACTTATGGACTGCTAACTGCTCTGTATCTCCAAGACTGGCTTCTCTTTCGATGCACTTTAGCTTATATTTAAGACTGTATTGGATCTTAGCTTAGAAATATCTTAATCAGTTTTATAGAATGCCTCCATCGAACTTTCACGATCTGATCGGCGTTCTGAATTTCATATGTATGAGGAGATCTCGTTTATTCAGTGCGGAACCAACACACAAAAGCCCTCGAAGGATAGATTTAAAGTTCAATCAGTAAAATGCAACAGTTCAAATAATACCATCTATTGGTTTGATCCAACATTCTACAGGAAATGTCTATGCAATATCTAAAAAATATAATGTACTGAAAGAATCGCCTCTCCAAATAGGGCAAGGACGAGCGCCTCTTCTAGAGGACGTTTATCTCAACCACCATACAATGGAGAGCGTGCAATTATAATCGACTTAGCATAAAAGATTCACACAACTTCGTAAAAGTGTATGAAAGCATAATAGCATAATAATTGCATGAAGACGCTCCACGGCTTTGTCAAAATTCGGCGTACTTTGGAAATTTGACTTTGGGTGTTTTGCGTCTCTGCAAACGTGTTTGAGTTTTTTTTGGAACGGTCTTCGGCGCTGATGCCTTAATTATGATTATATATTCTTTCAAAATGCTTTTTAACTCGTCGCTACCAGTATACCTTTAAAAATCAATATGATATCGAAGATCCAATACCTTTTTTGTTATCTGACTTCTAAGATGAGACTACTACAAAATGCATCAATGCCATCGATTTTCAATCTTGATACTCGTGGCAAATCGAAAAATTAATTATAAAATATGCGCGTGAGTTCTAGAAGCGATTCACACTTGAAAAATCCATTTTTCCCAATTGAAAAAGCGTTTCTATAACGCGAAAAAGGGGGCTCTAAGTTGCGTTAAAGAACGTTGCATTAAAGACCACCGTCCGCCCGCCATATGCGGATGTCAAGTAGAAGTCGAGAACTTTCATTTGGTGCAAATTTCGACCTTTTAAGCCATGGCGGGGGCTAACCACCTTCGCAAAATAGCTTCATACGCGAGGTAGTGGCGGAAGGGGAGGGCCAAGATCCAATACTTTTTTTTATGAACAAAAAAGAAAATGTCCAGTTTTTAAGTTTAAGTAACCTATTAAATACAACAATTAAAAATTTATCATGAACGTAAAAAAATGCCAGAGAAATTCTTAATTCATTTATTAATAAAATCATCATACGAAAATATGCAAGTTTTAATAATTATTTTCTAATTTCAACGGGCAGTCACCCAACTCAAACTATTGGGCCAGGTCTTGGATGTGCTGCATTGAGGGGGTTGTCTTAGCTCTTTTACTGATAGGAAATGTTGAAGATATATTTTTCAAATAAGTAATTTGTGTTGAAGTAAAATTTGAAACAGTGATTGCTTTTTTTATGCAAATTTTACTACGCTGCATTTTTTTCAGTCTTACAATTTATGGTTCTTCTAATTTTAGTGCAAACTCTCTGTCAATAATATACTAAAATTTGCGCAAAATATTTTTGTTTGTTTGTTTGTTTGTTTTGTGAGAAAACATGATGATGCCGAAACAAATAGAAGTCAATTCGGAAATCAGCAATAAAAAATGATTTAGAGATGTCGTTTTCCATAAAAATTTATATCTTCAAAATGCAGAATAAATATGTTTCTCTTCTAGTTTTTCCGCCTCTGATGGTCACACTGTATGCACAGTAGGTAATTTAATACGTCTATTATAATAATTAGTGGCTGCATTGTTATTTATTGCTCAACATATTTAAATTGAATTAATTGTTGCTCTCTCGGTCGGTCTATTTTTAGTACTTACCTGTAACGAACTTTAAAAATGGTAACACTAAGAACGATTTTATTTCAAATTAATTCGCTGTCGACACTTGTAAACAATTACATCATTACGATAATACGAGTTTAGCAACTTTTTACTGAATATCATAAATAATCGTTCTCCTAGCTTGATAATCCTGCCCTGAAATGAACCCAAAAGACTCATCGATACCAAAACTGGAAGGTGGAGTATAAGTCCACCTTCTTGGATTATATCATAGTCATCAATTTCACAAACTGATGTAACTCAATTAACAGTCTCAAAATGCATATTTTGTACAAAATAATAATTATTACACTAATTATTAAGGAGATAATTTAGTGAGTATAATAATTATATGAATGCGTATTATAGAATCGACCATGACGCATGAAGTTTTCATACACAATATCTGGATTATCGGAATCCATTAAAACTTAAAAAAGCATTCCTTTCGGAGAGATATTTTTCAACAATTCGTGGATTCCTCTGGATTTTTTCCAACTCCGGTTCGTTGAATTCGTTAATTGAAAAGAGCTTAGATCTTTTAAAAAGCCGTAAAATTAAAAATAAATAATGCTGTTTGTTACCGCAGCAGCTTTGTGAGTTTATATTAATTCACCACAATGAATTTCCTGAGCTTTCTAAAGAAAATTCATTTATAATCATGGATTTACTGGAAGTTAAGCAACACATTTTAACGGATCTTTGTGAACTTGAGTTGTTTTTTATGAAGTGTGCTAGAACAGAGTTATTTTTTTGTATGAAATATCGTCCTAAATTAAAATTCTGTATTCTGCAGAATTTTGCCTTATTAAAATGCATATTAAAGTTTATTTTTATAAAAATTTGCGTGGAGTTTAGCATATAATCGGAGTTATCTTTGATTTATTATTCAACTAGAAAAGGACGGGAATAGGGGATTATATTCACGTGTACTTTGTATTTTTTGTTTAATTAAATTTTGCTCGTGGCGAACAAAGCGGAATTTAAAATTTTAAGGGTATTACGTGATGTATCACAGCATACTATTTATAAAATAAATATTCGCAGTATATAGTGAATTTCTCCTCATGATCTAGCCATATATTATGCCAGTTAAAGATACGCCTTTTGCCAAAATAGAGATTAAAGTAAATAAAAACAGGAATAGAAATAATTATACAGGGTGGTAGAAATACCACGAAATTTACGTTTCAAGTCTTTAATTTTTTACTAGTGACAAGTTGTTAAGATCAAGCTAAATCATATCTATGGTGGTGGTGAATGTTTCGCGGTGAAAGTATTTCTGAGGTTTCCATCTCTAGGTACTGTACCATAATTACTTTTCATCAGTCGTGATACTTAGAAATCCAAGATTTTTATTCCCCACTCCCTTATAAACCATACATGAATGGTTTCAAATACTAGGAATTAGGGATGCACCAAGTAGTGGTTTTCATAAATGCCGGGTACCGGGTTTCTTCTAAAATTTACTCATTTTCGTGAATTATAACGCCCCTCTGGTAAATTATGAATACTACAGTAAAATTCTAATGTAAAACTAGCAAAGCTTTATAAAATATTAACGTTCGTCATTTTGTCTTTTTTCTTTTTAAATTTGGGTATGTACGCAATTTTTCTAATTTAGTTTATTACACAATAATATAAAAATATATAGTGTTAATATAATGCTATTATCTTGTTAGGTATTTATTTGTTCTTTATAAATAAACCTTCCAAAAAATCAAAAATACTTATTTCATATTTCATTACTACCCGGGACCCGGTTTATTATCAGGTGATAACGAGTTTTCCTTAAAATTGGCCGGATATCCGGTTACCAGGTACCGGGTACCATCCCTACTAGTATAATTCAATACTTCGTAGTATTAATAATAATAATAGTCTTTATTTCTCCATTGCCAAAAAATTATATACAAATAATTTGCACTTGCCATTTTGAAATCAATGTAGAAAACGTCACAAGAAACATTAACAAACAGTTAACAGAAAAAAACCAATACAATAAAATATATAAAATAGATGAACATACAAGACATTTTGTAGTTGGTCATATAAAACAAATATATTAAATTACAAAAATTCATTTATCGTGTAGTAATTTTTGTCTAGCAATATGTTTTTTAATTTATGTTTGAAAATATTTATGCTACCCGAAGACCTAACATCTTCATCTAATGAATTAAAAAGCTTACACCCTTGGTAAAGAAAACTTTTCTGGTACATAGCAGTTCTAAGAGACTCAAACAGTAGAAAATTCTTTGCTCTAGTGTCATGTAAATGACTCACTTGATTTCTTAAAAAGATTGATTTATCTTTATGAACATATGAGTACAGCTCAAGAATGTAGAGACCAGCAACTATCAAAATGTTTAAATTTAATAAAATACGAATTCCATATTTCTGTAACAAAAATACCCTAGTCACATTACAAGTATTGCCCCAGTTTACAATTCCGTACCTAAGATGCGAATGGAAATTGTATAATAGAATACTTTAAGAATTTCCTGGCTACAATGTTTAGACATAAATTTCAAAGCATAACAACTTGTTCTTAGCTTTATACATAATGTGTCGATATATTGAGTCCATTGTAAGTGTTTATCAAAAGTAACACCTAAGAAAATACTAGCAAGACAAGTTTTTGTTTCCCAGTCAGTACCATTAAAAAGTATTAGGCTCTCGGAATTATTATTCAATGAAAATTGTATTGAAACTGTCTTTGTTTTATTTAGATTTAGGTTATTATTTTGAGACTAATGTATGATTTCTTGATAAACTCTTTCAGTGGTTTCTTTTGCATCAATTAGGTTGTTTCCAGTAACTAGGGTGTTTGTATCATCAGCATAACAGATCACATGAACATTTGGTATTTTTTGTAGATGACTAACCACATCATTAGCAAATATTGTGTAAAAGTGGTCCCAAAATTGACCCCTGTGGAACTCCTTGTTTAATATCACAAATATTACTTTCAACTCCACCGGCCATTTTTACAATTTGTTGTCTAAATAGGAGGAAAATATTTGTAAAGCAGTTCCTCGAATACCATATCGTGCTAGTTTGGCCTTAAGCAGCTGATGATCTACCAAATCAAAAGCTCGTGAGAAATTACGGAAAGTCTGATTTCTTGTTGTCTAAAGTTTTAATGATTTTGTGATGAAAATCGCACAACGCAGACTCAGTGCTTTTGTTTATAATAGTGAAACCATGTTGAGCAGGAGACAGTAACATATTCTGATGTAAAAAAATCTGATAATTGCTCCTTGAGATGAAGTTCTAAAATTTTAGGGAAACTACATAGACTAATGGCTCTATAATTATTATAGTCATTTGGATCTCCCTTCTTGTATAATGGAGAGACTATGGTTCTTTTAAATTTACTGGGAAATATACCTTTCTCTATAGAAAGGTTTATTATATAACATAATGGACCGCTTATCGCATATTTGCATTTGAAGGCTTTAATTTATCTATAAGAATTTCAACATCCTTAGTTGAAACTGGGGGCGAGCGTAGAGGCGACTTCAATGTGAATATCATTTATGCGCCTCATTTCAGCCTCTGAGGTACACCTCCCTCAGAGATCTCTATGCACGTTGCCACGACATAACCCCACTAGCGGACTACGTCCAAGAAACGTCTCAGAAATTCTATCAGTTCAAACTGGACGGTAGCCCGCTTACCCGCAACATCACTCGAATCAGACAGCATAATGCCATACTTTTCAATATAAAACACCCCCTACCATACCAGGCGTTGCCTATCTTCCAGCAACTCCCTTAGCCACACTCTCTCCTACGATAACCTACCTTTCCCCTATCTTTATCTTTCCCTTTCATGTTTTTTCAGTTTTGTTTGTTTATCCTTTTTGTTGTTTTTTGTAATTTTTTGTCCCTAAATCCCCTTCAGGCCGAAACTTATCCAAATCCTAATTTTTTAAATCACAGCTTTTATCTTTCCATCTTACCTTCCTTGTCGGCGATCAGACCGCAAGGCCGTCATTTGTTCGAACGGGTTTTTTCGTTCAGTTTTCCCGTGTCAATAACCAAAATTGTGTAGTGCGCGTTCGCCAATGTTTTTAGAGTTGTATTTATTTTTAATTTACTTGTAGGTCCATATGGACAATAAAATATTTTAACCTAGTTTTTAAGTCCACCTGAGGTGGACAGGAGCTTCTAGCCCCCCACACGAACTATCTCTAAGCTGGTTAATACTTGGATGGGCGACCCACCTATTTTGGGAAATACAGCGTTCTCGCCCCACCTTCTAGAGGCTTGTATATCAGTGTATACTCGGAATACGTAATTTCAGACGAGGATTACGTAGTGGATATACCATCCTTCGGAGGGGATGAAAAGCAGGCGGTCCCTTGTCTATTAAATGTTAGGCAAGTAAAAGATCCCTACTCTTCTTAAGGGAAGAGGTTCGGCAAAATTTCCAGGTTTGGGGTAGCTCGTCTCCTGGCGTCGGTGATAGGCCCTGGTAGCGGAAATAGGCCGACGTTAAATAGTTAAAAAAAAAAAATAGTTGAAACTGGAGATACATAAATTGAGAGGCATATTATTTTCTAAGTAGTCAAAATTATGTAAAGCATTTACATATGTGGCCCTCGAAAATAGCAAGTTAAAATTGTCATCTACATCTTCTATAGATGTTTCGTTGCCATCTTTTACAAAACGAAAATCTTGAGAAACTAACTTTGTTCCTTGTATTCTTTTTATTATATTCTACATAGTTTTGGTTTTGTTATTATAATTATAAATTTCACGATCATGATGTGCTTGTTTAGCAGTTTTTAATTTGTAACGATATAAGTTATTTAGGTATGTACTATGACCTTTATAATACATTAGCTAAAAGTGCAGTTAAGTTGTTTTAATTGCTTTTCCGACGGTGTATTGTGTTGTTGTGGGTTGTCTTTACCTAACTAGTAATATACAGAAAGTAGGTATTTTTATTATAAATAAAAAAATGTGTATGTTGTGATTTGCTTAATACCTAAATAATATTATTTAATTTTAACTAGTATGTTAGCGTACTCAGTATACAAAAAAAAAACAAGGTAATTTTATATTAAATATATTTCCTAAAAAGTGCTATTGAAGTACCTACTTACATCAAAATTAATTTTCCATATTTGAAATACATTTCTGACATAGAATATTATCTATGCCAAAATATTTACAAAAGCATGAACTTAACGAACGAACGACTTAATCTATGCTTTAAATGGTTCAGGGTTACTAGTATATTCACACTGAATTGTTCTGAAAATGGAATATCTGATACATCAGTTTTAAGTCTATAATGATAAATTAAGCGATGACACTAATCCTGCCACTCCCTGTCACACTTCCTCCGACTAATTTGTCATCCTGAATTCACTTAGTTTTAGTTTTATTCAAACAGACGAACCCACATTATTGACTTGCATCTAAAGGTCGTATAATTCACAAACACAGTAAAAGTTCCGTCGCAATATTATGCAATAAACACACTGTATATTACCACCGATGCTATAATCAGTAATCACAGACAACCTTATTTTCAGTGTTTGGTTCATGGTCAGGGTGTTCGGAAGATTCTATAAATAGAGACAAGTTATTCACTCACGGCCATACAGAGATACTTACTTATGAATACTTGTGAAATTTAAATGCCTCTTTAAAATGCAATTATAAAATTTCAAAGTAAGGTCTTGAATACATTAGAATTCGTTAAATTGTCGTGAGTAATTTTAAACAAAAGATGATTGCGTGGCTGCCGGTAGAAGATCAAGTTATCTACTATTTGCTGCATAAAGCCATGTTATTTTATACGTACTGCATTTGAACCTGTTTTGCCCTTAAATCATACTACTGGCTTGTAGCATCTGTTAATTTTTTGGAAAAATATTTTCTACATCTTCTAGTAGCTTTGCTGTGTGCACCTATCGCGGCCAAGTAACAATTTTAGTTTTAAAATACTTTGTAAGGTATTCTAAAAGCTTATTCATAAGACTATTTATGGACGTAAATGATCTGGAAAGATCTTATTAAACTCATTTAAAACCCGTATAAAAGTACAAGGACACGCTTAGGCCTACATGCCTCTTTTTAAAATTACTATTAAACCTTTCAAGTTTTAATCAATCATCTAAATTTTTACTCGCAGAATATCTGAAGAGTATTATAAAACCATACTTGCTTTGGGAAGCACTATTATTAAAATTTAAAAAGCTTACACAAATACTTTGAGTGAACGTTTTGAATTTAATAAAGTAAATATAAATGAAAATAAATCTGTTGCCACACTCACTTGATCCAAACGGTATATGGCATATAAGGACCGCCATGCATAGTTATAAAATAGCCATAAGGCGAATACTGGCTTATAGATGGACCACTTATAAATAATGTAGTATTGGGACTCCTCATAGTTGGCTAAAATTTTCAACGAAGCTAAGTTTACCGTAAAACATGGGTTAAATAGTTCTTAAAAATTCGTGCGCTGTCTAAAAACACTAAAAAAATGTGGATAAGTAATTAATTTTTCTTTTCGGTGATTTAAAAATAAATTAATCGGTAGCATGGGAGGATGCTACCGATTAATTTATTTGGGCGGGTGCAAACTGGGCATTGTACTACCGGCAATTTTAATCCTACATGTAATCTGGGCATCAGCCAAATCTGTACCTGAAAAAGATATACAGGGTCGACCATTAATAATAGGCCAGGGTAGATTCTTTGGACCAAAATATGAGGATATAACCAAACATGCTTTAGTAAATTGTGGCAGTGGAAAAAGATACAGGGTGTCAAAATTGTAATTTTTTTTTCTTTTTTTTTTGCAATCTCAACTACCTCTTGACCAATTTGGTAAGGAAACAATAATTTATGTATTACATTATGCTAGCCTGTGGAGGGCGCCTCATGAGTTATACCTGATGATGAATATTTTTTCTCTGTTTTTTTAACGAAACGTAGTGGCACTTTTGACTAGAAAATCTCATGCAGGAGTCATTTCTACGTAAAAAAAGGTACACTTGATAGAACTTGATAATTCCAACCGTTTTCGAGAAAACTGCCACATAGATCTCAAAAATTCTTTGAAAAGGAAAAATTGTATGGCTTCTGTGAGTCGGAAAAAACTTCGAATAGTGTCACTAATTTATAGCTTAGGAGACTATGTCTCCCCCCCGTTTTCAAGGATGCTGAACACAATGGCGGTGGTTTAAACTCTTTGGAACGCACTGTAAACAAGTCGCACGGTAAACAAAACGCACGGAATACGCAATTATAGGTGGCTTATATCGCTGACGCGGTGTTTAAAAAAAACAAATGCGCCTAGTTAATTTTCAAACTCTGTCAAAACTGACACAATATTTGTTGAATAATATTGTTGACTAGTAAACTAAATCCAGATTTTACTAAATAAATAAATATGATCGTAGGTAAAGTATAGTACATAATTCGAGTTGTAAGGCAATTACGTAATATGCTTCTTACATCACTCATTACGTAATATACTATTGTATGTCTGTCTGTCTGTGGCTTCATATCTCTTCAACGGGTGATCCGATTTTGATGCACTTTTTTTTATTTGAAAGAGTATTTTGTCGAGAAGGTTTTAGGCCATATTAGATTTTGATGATTGGTCGCCATCTTGAATTCGCCATGTTGAACTTCTCTAGAAATTGTCCGATTGAAGTAAAATTGAAAATGTGCAGATGATTATGGTAGCCGAATATGATTTCGGCCTCATTTTGATTGGGTCATACGAAATTGGTACGATTTAGATACATTGATCGGGGATTTTTAAAAATGTTCAATTTTTTAACCCCCGACCCAAAAAGTATAAGTTTGACTCGTATATTTGTATGTCTGTCTGTCTGTCTGTCTGTCTCTCTGTGGCTTTATACATCTTCAACGGGAGATCCGATTTTGATGCAGTTTTTATTAAAATAAAATATAACACATAAATATATTTATAATAGAACCGGTCTTGTAGACCGTGTGCGACTAGTAGAATACAAAATTGGACCACGTCGGCTTAAAGGCTTAAAGGTTAAAAAGTTCTGTGTGGGACTCGTGATATAATAATACGCTATGTTGTATGTATATGTTTAGTTTAAAAAGTATAAAATAAAATTAAATTACAAATTAAAAAAAAAACCGACACAAAAATATTGACTAAATAACTAATATAAAAAAAATAAATTATGAAATAATTTTGATTCCATATACGAACTCTTATGATTTATTTAAATCCGGCTTACATTTTCTTTATGTCTTCGAGATTTGCTGTCTTATACGCATGAATATGTCGGGGGCTGCTGTAAAGACGAACTACTAAATAGTTATATATTCATGCGTATAAGAAAGCAAATTTCGAGGACATAAAGAAAATGTAAGCTGGATTTAAATAAATCATAAGAGTTCCTATATGGAATCAAAATTATTTCATAATTTATTTTTTTTTATATTAGTTATTTAGTCGATATTTTTGTGTCGGGGTTTTTTTAAATTTGTAATTAGATCATAAGAATAGCGTACCTAATATTAAACTCTTCGAATAGTGAATTTTGGGGGCTACACCTACACTGAGCCTATTAACTTATTTACAAAAATGCTTTATCAGTAAGATAGGAATGTTAATGTGCTGCAAAATCGCGTATGCACAACAAAAAAGAATATGCACTATTTTTGGTCATTAATGAAAGACATCATTCAGATAGCAATATTTGTAATTTCCTTATCCAAAGAGAAAAATAAAACTTAAAAGCTTAACAGAGAAACATCAATTTCATTCCAAAAGTCCTCTCATCCTTTTTGACCCAAGCTAGCTAACCATCGATTAAAAGAACAGTTCTGGCTATGAGAGAGTTTCAAGCCTCAATTTACTTATTTCCCGCCTTTTGCGCCATGCTATTATTGTTAATTATAAATAATAAATAAAATAAGTGGTAAAAATGTCCTTACAAAAAATTATAAATATTATAATGCCAGTGAATCATGCTTTACCATTTTTGATGACCGAAGCGTCATTTGAATCAATTAACAAACCCATTAAAATCGTTACAGTATATTAGAAATAAGCAATAATTGTTGTGGGAGAAATTTGTTTCATTGAGAAACAGGTTATGTCATATACATGAGTTTATAAATAGAAATACTTGTAATGTTATTTATAGAACGAAAAACGTGCAAAAATGCCAACCGGTATATCAGGGTGGTAACGCAACTGGACCAACCAGCAATACAACAAGAAAAAAACTCCAGCTAAAAATAGAATTGTTTATATATTGTCCTTTGACGGTGATGGTCAACTCAACCTGGTGTTTTAAAATTGTTTTATGCAAGTCATTTCATTTATTCGGTGTAATAATATGATGGACGAGTGATTCTCATAAAATAGGTATACTTTTCTTTCATTGTTTACTGCGGTTGCTTTTTCCAGGCTTGAAACACGTGGACTTAATTCTCGTACATTTTTAGAACGCATTACTTAAGTTTTATAGTTTTGTTTGTCCAATTTTAGCTATTTGTGAGCATAAGTTTAGACATACCGAATATACCAAGAGGCTGTTAGGCTAATTAAGGATCGGTATTTACATCTCCCAGCATTTATTCCATAGACCAGATCAATCCTAGAGATCTTACAATTCTGCATGCTTACCTTAATAGACTTAATTCTTATTTGGAGATAAATTAAATAAATTAACAATTATTACTCGTCTTCTTCTTATTTCGCCCATGTTTGTGACTCAAACTGCGAATTTTGTGTAACATTCTGACGGTACCACTGACAGAAGTTCACACGCTGTGGAGAATCCCTGTACTCTTAGAATATGGTAAGGATACAACAAAAAATCAACCAAAATTCGCCAAACCATTTGATGACAAATATTCAAAGCTCTATACTACGGGAGCCCACCCTAGGAGTCCGTGCACCCCCCTTATCCTTGGGGACAATGTTTTTCATAAAGATTAAAGCCTCAGGAACAATTTAAGACATGTCCTAAAAAAAATTGGCTGCACTTTCAAAATGGCGTCAAAAAAAAAATTGCAAATATTGTTTTTCAATCATTTAACACAAAAACTAAAAAGATGGAGAAAAACTTTCTGCACAAAAAACAAAGTGCATACAATTTTCTACAATTTTGTTCCTATACAATATTTGGATAAATGATTCAGCTCTTAAAATAAAATATAAAATTCAATATAAAACGTAATACTACAGAAGCCCACCCTAACTGTCCGTGCATCCCCCCCCCCCCGATCCTTGGGGACAATGTTTTTCATAAAGATTAAGGCCTAAGAAACAATTTAAGACATGTCCTAAAAAAAAAATCTGGCTGTACTTTCAAAATGGCGTCATTTTGTCATTTAACACAAAAACTAAAAAAGATGGAGAAAAACGTTGTGCACAAAAAACAAAGTGCATGAAATTTTCTACAATTTTGTTCCTATACAATATTTGGATAAGAGTTACCATTTTCCAGATACCATTGTTACCGTTTTCGAGATAAATGTCTGCAAATTATATTATTATTATTATTAATTTTTTTCAGTTTATTTTATTTTTTGTTATGTTAATAATATAAAGTTATATTATACGTCTTACAATAATTGTCACAGTTATTTCCTCTAAATGATTTACCGATATATGAATTTCCATGTTTTCTTAATTTTGGACTCATTTATCTGGAAAATGGTAACTCCTATCAAAATATTGTATAGGAACAAATTTGTAGAAAATTTTATGCACGTTGTTTTTTGTGAAAAAAGTTTTTGTCCATCTTTTTTAGTTTTTGTGTTAAATGACAAAAACAACATTGGCAACAGTTTTTTTAACATATGGCCGCCATTTTGAAAGTACAGCCAGTTTTTTTTTAGGACATGTCTTAAATTGCTCCTTAGGATTTAATCTTTATGAAAAACATTGTTCCCAAATATCGGTGAGTGGGGGGCGGGGGTGCACGTACAGCTAGAGAGGGCTCCCCGACTACTAGCAATCCTCCCCGTACTCGTCTCAGGATGTTGGTCGATTTCCTGCAGCACCGCTTCTTCAATTTCGGGTGTTCTGACAGTTCTAGGTCAACTTTCATTTGTAGAAACTATGAGTTTCACAAAGATGACGATGAATAGTCGAAAAGAATCGGCTATGTGGCAAGGCACGATTAAGATATCTTTCCTGATACATATTTCTGACTGTTGTTGCATTACCACCTACGAGACCATATACGTAATGCATTGTCGCCATTCCGCATTCGTATAATTCACCATATTTACTGAGATATTCGAATAAAAACAGCGAAAAAATAAAATAAACTCAATGAAACACTAAAAATTGAAGAAATAATACGATAAGATGGTTTTGAACATCAACAACTTACTTTATACTCCAGTCGGTAAAGTAAAAAATACATCAGAAGCTCCCAAAAATGTTATCTGAGATTTTCCTTCAGTAACTATTAGTGGAAGGGTTATACATCATAAAACCACAAAAATCCGTTCTGGGGTTGCGGCAACCCCCCAAAAAACCACCCCTTCGGTGAAAGAAGCCCTATTCGGTTTTAGGAAAAATAAATCCACTACATTAGCTATCCTGTCCTTAATTGATTTCATAAACAATGGTTTTGAAAAAGGTTTATACATTTATTCGCAATTCTTGGATCTTACCAAAGCGTTTGACTGTGTATCCCACGATATTTTACTAGATAAGCTAAAGTTCTACGGTTTTGACAAGAACAGTGAAAACCTAATCGCCTCCTACCTCAGCAACCGTCATCAATTTGTTACTAACAAAAGTAAAAGCTCGGCCTTATTACCTATAAAATATGGTGTGCCTCAAGGGTCTATAATTGGCCCCATATTATTCCTCATATATATAAATGATTTGCCGAGTTCACTAGCTGACAGCCACTTTACTCTATTTGCCGACGACACCACTATTTCAAATCCTTCTTCCAATCTTAATGAATTAATAGATAATGTAAATATATCACAGTCAAAAGTTTTGAAATGGTTCCTAGCCAATCAGTTGTGTTTAAATCAGAATAAAACTGAGAAAGTAATATTTAGCCTAAAAAATGTAAATGACATAGACAACTCTACTTTTAGTAATACAATTAAATTTTTAGGAGTCTTCCTTGACACAAAATTATCGTGGGAACCTCAAACAACGCATGTATGTAAAAAAGTATCGAAAAGTGTATATCTATTACGGAGTCTGTCTTACAAAGTCTCACAAAAAACTCTCCTAACTGCTTACCATGGATTAATACATACCACTCTTTCTTACGCAATTCTGACCTGGGGTCATGCCCCATCTGCCAGTTCCGTTTTCTCATTACAAAGAAAATCAGTTAGAGTGATCGCTGGTCTGAATTATAGAGATGATTGCAAAAACGCATTTATTAAACTTAAAATTCTTACATTGCCTTGTATGTACATTCTTCATTGTCTAATGCATATAAAAGAAAATGAAAGCAAATATGCAACCCATGGCCAATTACATAGCTACTCCACAAGAAGGTGTAATTCAATTTTGCCAGACTATCTGAGGTTAACTAAATCTAGGAACAGCATCAATTATTACGGTATAAAGTTTTTTAATGCATTACCCACCCACATCAAACAGTCAAACTGTAAGAAATTTAAAGAAACGGTGAAACGTTTTTTGCTCGGGCAAGCGTTCTATTCATTTGAGGAATTTCTGTGTGCAGATTTTAGTCACTTTGACGTGTGTTAGTTCTCACTTATGTACGCTGTTATGTATTTCGTTTGTTTTTTATCTGTGTTATAATAATTTTATGATTTTTACTTATAACATCTTATGTAATACTTTTTGATATTACTTCTTTTAATTTGTTCTCAAACTGTACCTTGACTTATGTAAATACTTATTGTATACTAGCACCAATAAACTATTATTATTATTATTATTATTATTATTATTTTACTGATAACTCGTTAACCGTTGAAGATATAAAAAAGTTGCTCATCATAAAAAAGAAAGCTTGACTACTTTCCTAAAAAAAGTCCCATTTGTAATTTTGTTGTACATGCCATGGTGTTCGAGAAAATCGATTTTGAAAAACAATTCCAAAATTTGTATTTTTAATACGCACGAATTTTCGTTTATTTGAAATTTATTTCGCGCGGCCTATAGAAAAAATTGAATTGCTGGAAAACCATACAAGCAAGGAAGAGAAATCAAAATGGGTTTTAAAGGGGATATAAAATACTCTCTTGTGTTGCCATTTTTGATGGCTATTGATATTTATTAGTATATAAAAGTAACAATATAATATAGTTATCTCTTAATTTTTTGCGCCTCTAACTATTCACAGGCCCATAAAAAATAACTGACTTTAATATAAGTTATAAATGCATTATCTTTTAGTTCAAGGCAGTACTTTAATGCAGAAAAAATTAGGAATAAAATTATTCACATTTACAAATTTACCAGCATGTTGAAGTTAGCCAAATTTTTGCCAATTTTTTTATTTTTTATTTTGATTTTGCCAATATAACCATTTTCATATAGGTAATCCAAAATTTGACCGTTTTTCCTCTCTTTTCAATTTAATCCATTTTATTGAATAATTTTTTGAGCGAAATTTTCAAGATGTTTGGGTATTTTTTTTATTTTTAGGAAGCAATAAAAAATTGGCCAAAATTTGGCTAACTTCTCGAAAACCATGGCATATACAATAAAATTACAATAGGACTTTGTTTTAGGAAATTAGTCAAGCTTTCTTTTTTATGATGAGCAAATTTTTAACGAGTTATCAGTAAAAGAAGGCTTTTTTTACCGAAGGGGTTGAATTATCTTCAAATTTCTAAAGTATAACAAAACGAAGGACCACCTATTTGAGCTAACAGGAAAGCATGTGTGACCTACCTTGTAATCCCTTACTTTTTGCATGAAAGTGTCCCGGACGCCAAGGTTCTGTCGGCGGCAAATTGTTCACAGGGTCGAGGAGCTCTAGAGCTGTGTTCTCGCTAATTGGCCGGATAATTGTATCCCACACCATAGATTTAGTTATAGGGAACTAAATCTGGATCGATTGATTTAAGCTTGCTAAACTTAGCAGTTCACAATGCTGACTACATAACCACACATAATGAGTTTTCAAGACAAACTGAGACTAGATTCACAATCTCTCTCTCTAGGAAGCTGGTTTGGCGGCAAGGCATTCCATTGGTCGATACAAACTGTCATGCCCAAATAAAGTGGCGCATTTTCCTTTTTAAATTTCTATTTCGCGAACACGAAACAGAGGTGGTTTTTTGGGGGGGGTTACGGCACCCCCCCCCCCCCCAGAACGGATTTTTGTGGTTTTGTGATGTATAACCCCTCCACTAACAGTTACTGAAGGAAAATCTCAGATAACATTTTTTGTGATGGAAATTTTTATAATTATTGGACTATTAGGTGAACAAATATTGTTTTGAAATTTTTTTGATAGTTCTAACAACCAATTAAATTTAGTTATTTCTTGTCATGTGACACAAATCATCCAATCATTTTAACATTACACTGATAACACCATCCAAGGAAATTTTCAATCACTATGACAATAAAATTATTTAACTTTGACAACTTCATAATAACTGCCAAATAAATTTCAAAATGTCACGCTTCAGCAATGCCAATTCTGAATCTATAAACGCGCTAATCAAAGAACAGTGTTTTGTTGTGTTGCGGCTTTTTGATTTTATTTTCTCACAAAATTTTCTGACCGAGTATCCCTCTGACATTGACAAATGCCTCATGATTTTATGACAACCTCAAGCACCTTGCTCTGCCTTCGGCGTCGGGCTATTACCAAGCAACGTGCTTTCGATTGTCATAAAATTATCTCGTGCATTATCAATGTCCTAGGGATATTATAGCTGAAAATGATGTTTGTAAAAACTTCATTTATTCCAGAATAACTAGATTTATGTGTCAATTAGTCAATAATTTAATCAAGAACTGTGAGTCTGACGAGAAAAACGCAAAAGACCATTTTCATGTGGCGTACCACTTTTTTGGTAAAAAATATCAGAGGACATGTTTGCAAACCTTTTTAACTAAAATATGCGGTTTTATATCCTATTAACACATAGCAAAATTGAAAATAACACCTAAAGTACTTTCTGAGATATTAAAAAATAAGGATTTAAAAAAAAATTCTCGTTGCGGACATATGTTCATATGAACTTTTCTTCATAAAATGACCTAAGGAGTCACACCTTGAAATATTAGCACGTCATTAAGGAACACCGTGTATGTATGGATCGAACCAACGTCTTCCTTTTCTAAATTTTTTCAAATCGGTAAAAAAATGACCCTTTTCATGAGTCATACCGCTCTCAAAGTACGCACTGCGACACGCGTGACGCGACTCACGATGCCCATAAAACACCATTCAGTGCTCTAGAATTGTACGCTTTTTTGCACACAACTGTACTATGTTGAAAGAGAAATAAAGTATTACATTACTTTTTTTTATAAATCTTTAGTTAGTTTTGCCAAGGTTACATCTATATCAAAACATTACGTTCTATTTTTTTTTTTTACTTTAGTGTATATACATTATACTACATTACTCTTGATAATGTATTTATTAGAAGGTAACGGCTGAAGTTAACACACTGTTATCGCTTTTTCTCCGAAAAATGTACAATTAATTAAATATACAGACGAATTTTAATGTATTTCAAGAATTTGATACTAATAAAACAGTTTTTGAAAAAAATTGAACCACATTCAAAAAAATGTCAAAATAGTCTATTAGGAAATTGTTAATTAATTTATTCCACTGTGATGAAATGTCGAAGTTAGGACTGGTGCTCATAAATTTAACAACCGAGTGAAAACATGGAAAAGTCAAAAATGTTTATTTACTTTTTTGAAATGTTCAAAATTTAATTGTTTAACATTTTTTGGTAGATGAATATAAAAACTAGTATGTACAGAATTGTTTTCTGATTCAGTCAATCTATACCTTGTAGCATCTATACCTTAGGTTAGCGCCTCTAAAATAAAATTAGACCGTAAGTGATATTTGACTGAAAAATAGGAAGTTATTAACGCCTTTATTTTTAATTTGAAACCTTCTTTAATTGCCTTAGTAAAAAATTTGAGCTAGTTAATTTCTTGCCGTAAGTGGTTTACGTGACCTGGCCAATTTAAATTGCCATCAGGAACAATCCCCGGCAGCCCCACATCTGCATTTCCAATATTTTGAAGGGCAGTGGTGATCCGCCGTGTCTTGGTAGTATTTAAATTTAAGATAATTGCAGAGAACTATTTCACTGTTTAATATTGAAGCGTTTAGGTTGTTTAATCTCTATCACTATAAATTAAGGTTGTGCCATCGGCGAATAATACACAAGAGCCAGGAAAAAGATATGTAAATATATCGTACATTTGTAAATAACAAAGAGTAGAGGCCCCAAGACAGAGCCTCGGGGTGCACCATATTTCACTAGAAGAGAATTTGGAGTTTGGTCGTTAAAGAGACGCTGAGTGCTGTTATAGTCAAGTATTACAAGTTCTCAACGATTCCCGCCACTATTCTTCATTTTTTAAAATTATACTGTAAAAATAAATTAAATCCTAAGGGTTTCATTTCATTAAATATTTTTTTCACAAATAAAAGAATTATAAGTTGATTTTTAACTGACTTTAAACATTTTTAAAAAGATAAAGGTTCTCATTTCGACGCGTATGTATGTTTTTTTATATATATGTTGAAATATTATTCTGGATTGGCTTACGTAATTTCTATGAAATCTTGCAAATTGTATACTTAAAAATTTTGGACGACGAACATATTTTCTTTTGTGGAAGCTAAGTAGAAGACCACTAAGAATGGAGAATTTTTTTGAAAAAAAAAATTGAACTTCATTTTATTTTTAGAGATCTTCTTAAAGGCGTTTTAATTTTTTTTTTCAGATTTTTTTTAACGTTATCATTCTCTTTTATGCATAAGTCAATTTACCCATGAATTTTATTAAGTCAAAACTTCGTTGTTTGAACAATAACGAATTTATCAAAATAATAATAAAATTAAAATGAAAATATTGATGCAAACTAATATGATGGTATCGGGGATGCATGACAGGAATGAATCAATCAGTTTTGAGTATTTCGTTAAAAACAAATTAAACTGTAACATATTAATTTGTCAATTGCCTGAATGTATAAAATTGATAACAGAGCAAGCTTGTTATCGATATACACACACACACAGGCTTTCTAGTTAGAAAAGCCGTGAGCGTGTTGCAAAAATAAGCCCGAAGCTGAAATAAATCCTCAAACATAATCAGATTGCGAAGTTAATTTAATTAGTTTTCAGTTTTAATTACAAGTCCAAACAGGTTTAATTAAGGAATTAATTAAAGTAGTTATATTAGACAATGCGATTACAACCTAGAAATAATGCGGTTTTTCGTTTCATAGGTTAGACTAGTTGTCGCAGAGTAGGTAGAGTTACGAGCACAACAGTGTTCGTTAGAGTTACATATAAGTAATTACAATTTTTAATTGAATAAATTAAGATTTCTTTTTACTAAACAGGATGACATTTTGTCTTGAGAACTGGAATGAGTAATCTGATTCATTTATATGCAATACTTAACTGTTTTTTGTCTTTGGGAAAATTCAAATTAATTTCAATTTAAAATTCAATCCAAAAACAAGTAAATTTTAGATTAAAACTACTGATCATCATATTTTTATATTATGTAATTTCCACGCGCCGAAAAGCATCGAGATGTTCATGACTTGTTACATTCTAATTAATCTACATCTATTTACGACTGCTCTCAAAGACATACTGGGTATGATTAGATTTATTCATTCTTCCGTATTTGACATAGGCATGCTCCTTAAAACTGGTAATAATTGGATGTCTCGTTTGTCCAACATCCTTAAAATTATTATCCGGGTTATATCGTAAATCCTAAATTTAGTGTTCTACAAGATTGCCATTTGGCATTTTAATGTACGATCAGCAGTTTACGAAATAATTCGACTGTTAGTTTTTTTAAGCCTTGAATTGACTAAAACTTGTAATTCATCTCGATGAACAGTTGCTATAGCTCTGTTAAAATTCCTACTACCGCGGCAAAAATCTTTTAAACCCACCAAGAAACAACGGCAGGTAGATGCACTCTTGCTACTTACAATTGCAACTCAGCAGCGATCAACTGATCCCAATTAAGCACCTGATAAATCTTATTTGTAATCATGACTGCTAGCAAAAGGAACTTTATACAAATCTTATCTTATGTAAGTAATACATTTTTGCCGGTTACAACTACAAGATTCTGCAGATTCCTGCGAAAAAACAAAGAACTGCCAAATCTGAAGCTAATCGGTCGCGGGTGTCATAAATACCGTTTGTATAACTAAGCTGACTAGCACTCAGATGATAATAATCATTGTAATGACATTTTTAAACAAGAAAGCTTTACATCGATTAAACAAATAAAATGGTTGAAAAATTATAATGAGTTAATTTTGAAATTGGAATAATGAAATAAAACATATAGTGCACTGACAATTATTTATTAATAGTTAAATAATTTTACTTAGTATTCTATACACGGCTTGATTATTCGTGTTTTAATGTCAGGCTCATTATCAGAGAGTTCTGAGAGTTCTCTCCACGTATTAAATTTCAAGTAAATCTATAAAAATATTGCAGATATGGCAGCCATATTGGATTCGCCATTTTGACTTCTTAACTACCAATTTTCATGCAGTGTCGACAAAATATGGATTCTTTACCACTAGAGGCCTTCGCCAAATTGGCAGCTCAAAAAATCTTATTTTCAATTTTTGCTCACCTTACAGTAGATATAGTTTGATGAAATTATTATGGGACCAGATTGCAGTTTGAGAAAGTCCTCAGTATTTGCGTAGGCTGCTTGATGTATTTTTTTAGCACTCATATTTATAGATTTACGAATGATTATTTAAACGATTTACTTTCTTAAGCACTATTACTATATCCTAATTCAGAGAATATCAAAAACAACATCTGCTTATGTTTTTTTTTGCTTGTAATATTAATGGCTGCTTATGGGCCTTTTCCCCTTTACGTGACCCATGTCACTCATCGGTCAGTCTTAAAAGTTAAAAACAAGTTATTATTTAGTTCAAGAGCTGAAAAGAAACATCTAACGAAAGTTTTCCACTTCATCAGAACGCAAAACAATATCTTAACATTTCATTTTGTGTCTCGAGAGCCGCTGCTCGCAATGGGAAGCGAAGTCGTTGAATAATTACCGTCTATTTTTAGCGAAAGTTTAGTTGCAATGTTGAGCCGACATATTTGTTATTGGATTATCAAGTATAATTACTGTCAACATCAATTCCGCCTGCCAAATAATTTGACCCCAAGTTCTAAAACTCAGTTGGCTAATTAATGTTACGCTAGGAGTATATGAGTGTATGGAAATTATTTAAATTATATCACAGTAGAACTGAATGAAACTTGCGTAATTCTTTTTGTTAACATTATGGGTGGTACTAGAGTGGTACTCTAAGACGGGAGAGGTTTGGCACAAATAATGCGAAAAGGTTTAGAAAGTGACCATCCTGAGACAGAAGATGACTTGCAGCAGGATTACGAAGCTTCTGTACCGAAATCAGAAGTGAAAGCAGCCATACAAAAACTAACTAAAATCCTTCACAATATCCCAAAAAAATATGAGACAGAAATCTGACTAAGGGCCGGTTATACTATACAGTCTGACTTTGGGGCTTAGGTCCTTTGATAGACGAGAAGACAAGGTGTACTTACCGTGGATTGCCAATTGCTTTCTCTCTCCAAGATTTACGCCTTCTTACGATGCACTAAACTTATATTTAACATTATATGTGGATTCTAAAAAAGTAATTAAGATATCCAGATATTAAAAAAGTTACAAAAAGAATATTTTACTTTTTGTGGATTACTACCCCGTCAGCCCCTATCTATATCGGATTTTGTTCTGTTTTCTTGAAATAAGTATATAAAGCTATTTTTCCATTGAAAATAATTTATTCGACGTAAAATAAAGAAAGATACGGAGGATTACTAAAAAAAATTGCTATCTTCACTCCGCCAAATATTTATGCTTATTGTGATGTTCAAGCCCTCAAATCTTGAAAAACAGTCATAGCCGAGACTTGTGTCCATGAAAACTTTTGCTCAGAAAAGCAAAAACTACAAAATATCCAGATTTCAGAAAATTCGACTGAGAGCCAATTTCCATACGGTTTGTGGGGGTCCTTTCCAGGTGCGCAGCCAGAGGGGGGCATGGGGCCCGGGCCCCCCCAAGCCGTCTTCCATGAACCAAAAAATAAAGAAGCATTATCACTAGTAGTACAAATAGTCCCTTCAAATTAGGAAATATTTAAGAAAATTTTCCCACAGTTATGAGACCTGTAAAAAGTTAAGTATTTGAGTTGTCTAAACATTATTTTTACCCCCCGCAGTTCTAAAAAAGGGTGGTTTTTGAGAAATATATACATATATATGAATTTTTGCGTTTTTTCGTCTTTTTCTCTATATTGGGGAAAAACTATGGATTTTGGTGAAAAATATCAAGAGAGCAAAGTAGTAGAGAATAAAATTTTTGTCTCTACTTTTTTTTTCGAATTCCGCATAGTTTCGCAGGTAGAGGGCGCGAAAGAAATAAATATACATATAGACTTTTGCGCCTTTTTTTAGATTTTGAGCCAAAAGTATGCATTTCTATGAAAAATTACATGAGATCAAAGTTGTAGAACATAAAATTCATTATCTTTAGTTCTAGTTTTTTTTCTTTTCATAAAGATATATATATTTTGTGTTCTACAACTTTGATCTCACGTAATTTTTCATAAAAATGCATAATTTTGGCTCAAAATCTAAAAAGGCGCAAAAGTCCATATGTATATTTATTTCTTTCGTGCCCTCTAGCGGCGAAACTAAGCGGAATTCGAAAAAAAAATGGTAGAGGCAGAATTTATAGTAAATTTTATGCTCTACAACTTTGCTCTCTTGATATGTTTCACCAAAATGCATAGTTTTTTCTCAAAATAAAGAAAAAGACGAAAAAACGCTGAAATTCATACATATGTATATATTTCTCAAAAACCACCCTTTTTAAGAACTGCGGAGGGGTGAAAATCATGATTAGACAACCCAAATACTTCACTTCTTACAGGTCTCATAACTGTGGGAAGATTTTCCATAAAACAGCAATTTTTTGACTAATTTGAAGGGACTAAAAGCAGTATCCAAATATCTCTTGAAATTAATATTTTGTAATTAATGCCAATATTATCTAGTAGAGGAATCTATACAGATCCGTTTTCAACCATTTTCTGAAAAGTTTTCCTCAACCTCTCGGGAGGCCGGTTCTATTGCCCCCCGATGAATTGTCTGACTGCGCCACTGGTCCTTTCTGTTCTAATGCCAGAAATATGGTCAGTTGTGCTCTCCGATTAAAGAACTTATATATCTAGATACATAACAGGCTATCTTTTAACTATATACCTTGTTTGCTCCTAACATAATCACATTATATGTCCATTAAAATGGATAGATGAACATCACATCCCATAGGCAACAGTGGCGTTGTGTGTGTAGAAAATGTGTAGAATGGTAAATATTTTCATTAAAATGAATTATTGCAATTCCTGCATTACCGGCTCTTTACACAACGTGATGTAGGTATACGATATTACAGTAAGATAAATATGTATTGAAAGGATATTAAAATTTAATTGCTGTTTACTTTATAACTGTAAACTGAACTTCATCATGTTACGACTATGGAACGATCGATTTTCTTCTTTTCTAAACTGCTTTCTGCAAACGGCACAGCACTTTGCACAAAATATATTGTCACTAAACTGTGTAAATATGAATAGAGAATATTATTTAGGTATTAAGCAAATCACAACTTAAAATAAAATTACTTTTTCACCAGTTTTTGGTCAGAGAACACGAAAAACATTTATTGACATTAATGGCCGAACTGTCAACTGAGATTATGATAATCGAACTGAAGCCGATCGTGCACGAGCGGCCGCGAATACGCCGATGGGCCAATCAGCAACTTATGGGAAGAAGTGCCTTAGATTGTGAGTCTTTCAGCGACAAATAAATCAATGCCATTATGTATCTAGATATAAGTTCTTTAATCGGAGGTTGTGCTCCAAAACGTTTTTTTTTAAATTAAATTTTATATTTTTTGCAATTTATTATACCACCTTAGTTTCAGTAAGTGTCACACATATGTGACGGTATTTTCATTTAATAGATCGCCCTCTGATAACCATTCTCCCTAAATTTTCAGCTTCAAATTATTTGTAGTTTTTCTAAAACGTCCAATAGGCCACTAACTGTGATGTACCCTGTATATTACGTGCAACATTGCTCTTAAGCATCAGCAAAGACGTTTATTATTAAAGTCGAAGATCAATAGTTGCCATCTAATTAGTTTACTAATACCCTCAAATGATATCATCATCTTTAGCATCATTAATTTACTGGTATAATGGAAATTAGCAGTGCCACTAAACTATTTATAAACGGACGGATGTATGTGACGCTGCAAACTACAGACCTATTTATTACCTTATCTTATAATAACGAACAGTATTTTGTTCAACATGATTATGATATTAAGGTTGTGTGATGTCAGCACGAATTTTATCTCCAGCCTAAAATACGATCCTCCATCGATCTCAAGAACGTTGCAGGAGTTGACGAAAATCGCTTATCACTTTTTTTTTTGGAGTGTTCGACTTTTAAGTAAGGGGGGTGTGGTTTAGAACCTTTAGGTAACACTGCCTGCTTTGGAAATGATGCAATTCAAAACAAGATTTACAAAAGCTTATCAGATCAACGTCACCCTGTTACATGTGCCACTATTGACAGTACAATTCATCATTATCCTTCTCTTACGGATTTGGATTTTTTTCAACCAGTACTTAGCGTAGCCCACCATGTCACATTCTATACAGATACTAGCTGACCCAGCGAACGTTGTTTTGCCATATAAATTATAAATTTTTGTCCAAAAAATAAAAAGAAAATTTCTGGATAGGGCCACCCTTATCACCTAGGGGTATAAAAAATAGCCTACGACCTATTCTCAGACCAACCAAATATACACCAAAAATTTCATAAAAATCGGTCAAGCCGTTTCGAAGGAGTTCGATAACAGACACCGTGACACAAGATTTTTATATATTAGATAATCTGTGGCAGTGTCACCTGCGCGCAGTTCTGAAAATCTGAAAATTGACATTTTGTCAAATGAGTACCCCACGTTAAACATTTAGTCCACAGTACATCGCCCTTTTTTTAATGATTAGTAACAGGCTGAATTTTCGTGAGTAGCTTCGTTTTGACGAGACGCCCAACTTTTCTTTCTCCGAAAATTCTCGGTAGTGGTAGGCTAATAGCAAAAATTATTTTTTCTATTTCACACGAATTAGACAATTCGACAACCTGTCAAATTATTTTGGCAATATGTTGTTGTGGACAAACACGGGGATTATTATAATTAACTCGCGCAAACGTAACTAAGGCAATCGAAAAACAAACTCTTTTTTCTGAAATCGATCGGCAATGTCTACATTTTCGGCGCGATTTCAGATCGAAAAATGCACAATTCCAGTATTTTAGTCTGTTGCTAAGAAACTATCAGAAAACAGATCGGAAAAATCCGTTGCCAAGCAATGATTAAGAAAACCGTACGGGAATGTTACTTTCCCGGCCTAGGCCGGGAAAGAAACATATGTATATTTTAGACAGCAAATAAATACACGCAGACAAACTAACTCACATTAAAATTGCATTTATTAGTAAGCAGTTAGATTGTAATGAAGAAATGCTATGCATTAATACAAATTCCTTAATTTATAATTTCAGAAAAAAAGTATGTGTACTTCGGTGTGAAAGCACATTCCCGGACTTCGATGCTTTGCATCGTCATCCGGGAATGTATTACTTTCACACCTAAATACACAATATACTATAACAAACGTTTAACGAAAGATAACTATATTGCCAAAATAATTTGACAGGTTATCGAATTGTCTAATTCGTGCGAAATAGAAAAAATAATTTTTGCTATTAGCTACCACTACCGAGAATTTTCGCAGAGAGAAAAGTTGGGCGCCTCGTCAAAACGAAGCTACTCGCGAAAATTCAGCTTGTTACTACTAATCATTAAAAAAAAGGGCGATGTACTGTGGACTAATTGTCTACAATTAAGTATTAAACTAAAAAAATTGTTTGCAACTGTTGCCTTTAGTTATTATAATTTCACAAGAAATATATATTTTTAAATCCTCGTTCGATATTGTCATTTCCAATAGTTCAAGACTGCAGTGTGTAATACATTCCGCTTAGGAGTTGTAAAGGTCAATGAATACCATCCTTAAAAAATTCAATTTTTTTATGTTGCCATTTTAATACAATGCAGAGGAGAGCTAGACTCTAAATTAGTGAATAAGTATCTAACTTTTTTCCATATCCGGATTTGAATGCTAATTCTTACTTTGCATATTTCTGTGTGTTGGTGGCTGAATACGAAATAATTTTTTTATTGCCACATACCTATCTAGCTATTTTTATCACAGATACATGGTGGTTCTTGTATGAAGATATCTGCGTAATGATTTTTAATTATAATATTTTTCGACACTTTGTTATCTAATGTACTTGATTACTGGAATAAAGTATAGGTGTTTCCACAAATTTTTAGTATGGAACGTGTTGTTTTTCCAAAGGACCCGACTGTTTTCTTATGGAAATCGAATTTCAGTCAAATTGGCTGAATTTGTCGTATATTTGGACTTTCTTATCAAAAGCTCTCATAGACCCAACTCGATCCTAGGTATAGTTTTTGAGATATAGTTAAAAAAGTCACAACGCTCAAATTGCGAAAAAAGCGAAGAAAAATTTTGAACAGCAGTTTCTCTGCATAGATAGGAACAAAGTATTCAACCTTTAGAACAAAAAAAGACATGATTTTTGAAATATATATGTATATATAAGTTTTTTCGTTTTTTTTTCATTTGGACGTATGTATTTTGAAAAGTACGTTTTAAGGCTAAACGTACATAGATAAACGTGTTTAGAATACAATTTTCTATAAAATAGGTTCTATACATTTTTCCGATTATCCCATTGGTTTTTTCGAAAAAGTGACTTGAAAAATATATATATGTTTTTTCGTGTTTTTTTAAATTTTGAATGCAAACATCTCGAAAAGTACGCGATTTCAGGGCTAAATGAACATAAGTAAACTTGTTCAGAATGCAATTTCCCACAAAAAAGGTCCTATACATTTTTCCGATTATCCCATTGAAGAATATATATGTTTTTTTTTTCATTTGGACGTGTATATCTGGGAAAGTACGCGTTTTTAAGGCTAAATGAACATTAGTAAACTTGTTCAGAATGTGATTTCCTACAAAAAAAGGTTGAATACACTTTTGCGATTTCCCCTTTTTTCATGAGATATATACCAAATGAAAATGAAAATGAAAAAAAAAAAACAAATATATTCTTCAAGAAGCTCTTCCGGAAAACCAATGAGATAATCGGAAAAATGTATAGGATCTTTTTTGTAGGAAATCTTATTCTGAACAAGTTTACTTATGTTCATTTAGCCCAAAAATCGCGTACTTTTCGAGTTATTTGCATTAAAAAAAAAACACGAAAAACACATGTAAGTATGTATTTTTCAAGTCGCTTTTCCGGAAAAACCAATGGGATAATCGGAAAAATATATATATAGAACTTTTTTGTAGGAAGTCGTATTCTGATCATGTTTACTTATGTGCGTTTAGCCCTAAAAACGCGTACTTTTCGAGATATATAAGTACGTCCAAATGAAAAAAAAAAAAAGACGAAGGAATGTATATATATGTAAAAATCTGTCTTTTTTCTCTGCGCATAAGCAAAAAATTATTCTAAAAGTTGAATACTTACTTTCTATGCCGCGAAACTGCTGTTCAAAGTTTTTCTCTAAAACGGCGTTTTTTTTTTCCTAATATGTGGGGACTAAAGTGGTCAAGTTAAAAAAATGTCCACATTTATAAATGTTTTTAATATATTTTATATTGTGGTACGTTCTAATAGTGTTTAGAATATTTTGACCTAATAAGATTTTCCGTTTTAATAAAAATAACGTAGAAAAAAAAATTGAAAAATTTTGGTTAATGCTTTTGCTTTCCTGATA
The DNA here is from genome assembly GCA_936432065.2 of Rutpela maculata. NCBI lineage: Eukaryota > Metazoa > Arthropoda > Insecta > Coleoptera > Cerambycidae > Rutpela > Rutpela maculata. The sequence goes on along the minus strand of OW386286.2, from coordinate 279,634,062 downwards.
TAAGAGAAACTCTAATTGAAAAGCTTTCAGAAATGGCTCCTTTACCCTCTACAATACTATAGTACAATAATGACTATAATGAATTTTTAATACTTTGATGGGGCATTAAAGGTCAAAGGAGCAAAGAATATTTTTTATAGGATTACACAAACAGCAGAAATGCCGTTTTTGGGATGACGAAAATCCCCACTGGTTTATCAGTACTAAAAGATAATATGTATCAAAAGTTAAAGTTTGATGTGGTTTATGGAATAACAAGATGATCGGGTCTTTTTTCATTCCGTCATTGAATGGAAAACGTATTGAAATTTGTTGCAAAATGACTTATACTCAACCCTTTTTCAATAATCTTCTGCAAGATGTCAGAAGAGACTTGGATTGTCAACTTGATGAGGCCCGGGCTTATGACGTTGCAAGAGATTGGCTAGAAGACAATTTTCTAGGTAGATGGATAGGTCTAAGAAGTCAAGTGCAGGAGTTTCCCCCTAGGTCTCCAGACCTGACACCACTTGATTTCTATTTGTGGGGTTGTTTAAAAAATATAGTGTATAAGAGCAGACCACGTGACCAAGAAGAGTTAGTGATCAGAATTAGACAGGTGTGTGTTGAAATCACTTCGGCTGAGATTAGAAGAGTTGTACACTATATAAGAAAAAAGATTGAGCAATGTATTAGGAATGATAGTGGTAACATAGAAACGCAAAGAATTATGTAATTGAATTGACGCAATAACTTTTGTTTTCGCGGCTTACTTTGGTCTTTATTCAAGATTATTTGTTAGAAAAATTATAGGTATGTACGAATTAGAATTTTTGCCTTATTAAATAAATAATAATTTTGTTGTAGAATCGACTCAAACTAGTACAGTACATTACTCTGAACAAAAAATGAAGAATACATTTTTTTCATCTGAGAATCCGTTTTACGGATAAAAATTATTTTTAGTTGAAAAAATTGTTTTTTGTCGGCCCCTATCTCAAACACATTTGAATCCACTACGATTAGTCGGGGAGCCCTCCCTAGCTGTACGTGCACCCCCCCCCCACCCCCCCCCCCCATGAGCGAAATATGAAGGTGGCTCCATGAAAAGTGGGACACATTGTATATTATTATCGTGGGAACAGTACATTTAAAGGAAGTCATAAGCCTTTACGAACTCTCAATTTAAAAAAAGGTAGTTAAGTGGTCGACTGGGTCATGAGATATACAAGTTTTATCTAAATGTCTAATTTTCGTTATTTTACTTCCACGTCCAGTGGAAGTATAGTAACGACAAAAAAATGTTTAAAAATTTTTATTGTCCAAATAGGCTTAAAATGTCATGAAACGTCGAGATTTTAAGTTTGAGCGAAAAAAAATTTCTGTCTGTCTGTCGGTCTGTCTGTCGGTTTGTCGGTCTGTCTGTCTGTAACTTTTTTTTTGTGCGCACGTTTACTCTGAAACCGTTTAAGATATTGACTTGAAATTTAGTACACATATGTACTGTAACGAGATCTAGAACTAGATTATATTTTCATCTTGTTCCGTCGAAGGGTTGGGGGGTAAATTGGGGTAAATTTGGGGTAAATGGGTAAATCAAGCAGGTAGGAGTCCATGAAATTGGTATTTAGTATATACAAGAGAAGCTGAGGTCTCAAAAAAATTTTTGGCATTAGCCACCCCCATTACCATCCCCACCTCCTTATTAAAGGGGATGAAAAAAAAATGTGATTTAGTGCATGTACAGGAACCAGAAACCTCAAAATATTTTTTTACTTCATCCACCCCCCACTACCACCCCCCTATCACCACCCCCACCCCACTACCGATGTGGGGTATCGTTTTATGGGTTTTTGGGGTAGAGGATTTCAAATATTATATTATTAAAGTTCCATAAACAATTATTTTCACATACAAAGTTTTTTCGTTGTGAGTGACTCGGATAGAGAATCTGGATGTGGAAGTAGTGATTCCTTGGGCAGCGGTTTTTTCACGGTGGAGAGATGCGCGTACACGGGATTCAGTGAGAACTTCAGCAAGAAGAATGAAAAGGGCTTTCCATCGATGTATAGAAACTTTAGTTACTACATTTGGCTGAAACCCCTTTTTACATAGGTTTAGATACGTCCCTTGTCGAAACATACAATAGTTTCATTAAGGAACATGCCAGAGATTAATCTTACGAAAGCAAGATATCAATTCAGTTACTTTACAAAAAAATAATAAAACTTGTCAGTCCAGCCCTGTATATGGATCTGCTGCACCTTCTCTAAATAATTTTATGATAAGACTTAAATCTCCCTGTATATCTTGCTACTTTCATTTGTAAAACAAACAATGTGGTACGTACGTCTACGTTAGGACGTTCACCATGTATACGTTATTGTATTAAAAGTTTATGTGGATGGCAAGGAGGCAAATGAAACTTTAAAACGGCTATATATCGTTCTTAAAGGGCACTTCTGCTTCACAGAATTAGATTACGCTAAGCGAATATGCTCCCTTATGAACATTAAGGAATTTTGAATGAGATTACTAGATGTTGACGTAGAAGATTCTGCGAAAAGCAGCTTAAGTTGTGTATGTGAAATTCACTACAATGTCCTTTAAGTATCACTACTACGGACAATGTAAGGATGAAATATTTTTTATTATTTATGTAGTCGTTGCCCCGTTATATGAAAGACAGAAAATTATTCTCTGTTTACATTCTTCTTCTCCAAAACTCACAGAGTAGACCAGTAAAATGAGTACTGGCCCAAGTAACAATTTAAGTTTTATCACAATCTACAAGAGGTTATCAAGTGTATATAATAAAACTGATCGTCAAACTGTTTATACTAGATAACCTCTTAAAAGCTACAATAAACCCGGCATAAAACCAAAAAGGACCTTTTATAAAGGTTATAAATATCTCCCTTAAAACTATCAATAAAACTAACAGTACTTTAGAACCCATATCTGCAAGATGTTTTCAAGTCTACCATAAAACCTTTTATAAAATCTTCTTAAAACCGTTAGTACTTGCAATCAAACTTTAAGCCTGCTTTGAGAACATCGTAAATAATTGTGTCTTTAATAATTCTTTGTCGAAAATTTGTTGCACTTAAACTGTCTAAATCAGAAAATGTCGCCAAGTAATAAAATATGTCTGCCTCGATTGAAATATCTGCATGTGCTAACGTTTTAAAATTTGATATTAATAAACAACCTAGTATCAAAAAATTGTCAACGCAGACCACATTATTGATAAAGTATATCAAAGAACTTTTAAAAAAATCACACGCCTTTCATTTGTCAGCTTATTAATTATTATTTACAATTAATAATAAAATTATATAAAAAAAGTATTTTTAACAAAAAGCTTTTATCTGAAAAAACTATTAAAAAGTAAAAATAATTTTTTTTAAATTCATACACATGGAAACCAAAAGCTTTGGGGGCGGTCATATAGTGCATAGTTACTTTGCTCAATTGACCACCCCCAAAGCTTTTGGTTTCCATGTGTATGAATTTAAAAAAAATTATTTTTACTTTTTAGTAGTTTTTTCAGATAAAAGCTTTTTCTTAAAAATACTTTTTTTATATAATTTTATTTTTTACTTTTTAGTCCACTTATTTTACAAACAGACAGACAAAACCCTTTCATTTGCCACCGCCATCCACCCCTCCCCTCTCCCGTCTTCTCACCCCTCTAACACTACTTCCCAGTTCTTCCCTCTTTCCACCACTTCCCCTGCCCTTCCCCATCTCTCTCCACCTCTTTCCACCCTATTCCCACCTCTTCCCACCCTTTTCCTACCTCATCTCTTCCCACCCCTTCCCCACCTCTTCCCACCCCTTCCTCACCTCTTCCCACCGCTTCTCCACCTCTTCCCACCCCTTTCCCACCTCTTCCCACCCCTTTCCCACCCTTCCCACCCCTTCCCCACCTCTTCCCACCCGTTTCCCGCTTCTTCCCACCTCTTCCCCACTTCTTCCCACCTCTTCCCACCCCTTTCCCACCCTCTTTAGATAGTTGCAGGCTAACTGTAAATAATAAGAATAAGAAAAATATAACTAGACACTGTTGCCTCAACTTTGTTGAAACATGTCTGCCATAGTTAACAGAACAAAACATGGATGAAAAATTAATAAAACCGTTTATTTTAATACACCCTATTAAGAGTGTAAAACTTTAGGAAATATTTTTATAAAACAATGAATAGGTTTTGTTAAATTCCAATTACTCCACTTATTACTATTTTAAAGCCTGTAAGACTTTACCCAGCCTTACTACTCTTCTTTAAAACCCTTAAAATTTGTCTCTGACAATCTCTAATCCAAATTTACTTAGCTTAGATAACATAACCTAAAAAAACATTATTTATTTCGTGTGTTTTTGAGTGTGCGATCATTAATTTCTCGTTATTTCTGTGATTATAGCGTTAATTGGGCAAGAAAAAGAAAAAACTACAAGTCAGTAGATTTTAAACAGTTTCGCCCTGCTCTGTTAGAACTAGAATCAGTAATCACAAAGTGGCGTTTACAATGCGTTATATGCTCCCTCTCTCAAAGTTTAAAGGTGTAAGTGGGGGAACCAAAGGATTCGTAAGTGCTTTATAAAAACCAAAAAGTTGATAGCTTGATAAAGCTACCAAAAAACTATTAGGTTAGACTACTTAAGAGTTATGTTTTATTGCTTGATCATAAGGAGTACTTAAAGACGATATTTTAAAACTCCCATAAGACCGAAAGATTTATAGATGTCTACCACAAAATTTAAAATATTTAAAATCCACTATAAAACTTAATGAGTTTATTGTGGTTTTGAATAATGCAGCAATAAAGTGGCTATAAAACCAATAGGTCTTAAAGAGCAAAGAAGTTTAACAAATTGCTTTAAAGATAACTTGAAGACCTTTTTACAAGCTTTTATTTAACTTGCAATGTTTGTTTGTATGTATGTTTGTTTAGGTGAAATCTTGCAACTGAATTTTAAATTGAGCAAAGTAACTATGCAAAAGCGCTATATGACCACCCCCAAAGCTTTTGGTTTTCAGGTGTATGAATTGAAAAAAAAATATTTTTACTTTTTTCAAATAAAAGCTATTTCTTAAAAACATTTTTTTTTATATAATTTTGTTCTATCTCGCTTCTTTAAGATTTTTGATCAGGACATCATAAACTACATTATACCATATTTTCATCCAATTCGACTGGGACTCATTTTCCCTTAGGTTTAGTGCGGGGGTCCTTTGTTATTCGAGTTGATGTTTTTGTTATTTACAGAATATTTATTTATTTAAATGTATATAATTCATATTTTTTCCTTTTGATAAAAAAACATTTGTTTGTTCATTAAAAAGGCAATTGCCATTTTCGCTACCCTAATCATTAATTCTAAAAATTACCGGTAAATACCGGTTAACCGGTTATTTACATTTTTTATTTACCGATTTACCGGTTATTAAAATTTCCGGTAAATTGCAAACCCTACACCTTATAATTACATATCTTGGAAACCGTTGACTTTAAGGAGTTGAGCCCATTGAGACTTTTAATCAGCATGGTTATTTACAACACATCGTGTAGTGTGTGTGTGTGTGTGTGTGTGTGTGTGTGTGTGTGTGTGTAGTTTTATGACATTTGACTTTTTACATAGGTACAGATGATGGGACGAAAATATTTGATTTCACTAGAGAATATACAGGATCCAGTTTGTTTGAGACATGCTGTATTACAACATACAACATTATTTTATATCATAAGCACCAGCGCTGGGCTATTACTATAAAACATTTCTATTTTTAAATTGAACAATTACGTAGATAAACAAAATAGTTTTCTATAAATAGAATTTATTGTGCGCTGAAAACTAAACTTAAAACAATCGTTAGAACTTTTATTAACATTTTTATATAGGTAGTATATTAACTTGTGATATAATGACTTATATGACTAAAAACTTGGTATAGGATCCATAGACATGAAATTTGTTCACTGAAGGTTATCAAACGCGCCGACATTAACTTTGATGAGGCCGCCCATTATATTGAAGTAGCTTGAAAGAAAATCTAAGGTCCATTGATCGATTTTTAAGGCTAGAGGTTAGCAGTTCAACAGCTACCATATTTTTTGAAATATGACGTTATCGGCGATGTTTTTAAATGGACGACCCGAAACATTTTTTATTCAGATAGATGCCTTTTCAACATTACAATGATATACGGTTTGAAGGATGTGCATTTCGTGGTTTGAAATCACTCAATAAAATAATAAAGTAAAAATGTATTCATTCAAAATATTTAACATTTAAATATGGAAGCAATAAATGCAGCACGGCACGGTAACTCAGTCGGTTAAAGAGAATTATGTGGCGAATATACTAGTCACACTATTTATCGTGTACTAGGTTCGGACCCGGGACTGCGGCACCGACAATGTCGGTGGATATGGTGTATGTCCACGTTTTTTCAAATATGTTACCCCCTTTTGGATAGCCTTGGGTTTGAATTTGAGGGTTGTCTACTATTAGTCGAGGAGCCCTCCCTAGCTGTACGTGCACCCCCCGCCCGATCCTTGGGGACAATGTTTTTCATAAAGATTAAAGCCTAAGGAACAATTTTAGACATGTCCTAAAAAAAATGGCTGTACTTTCAAAATGGCGGCCATATGTTAAAAAAAAACTGTTGCCAATGTTGTTCTTGTCATTTAACACAAAAACTAAAAAAGATGATCAAAAACTTTTTTCACAAAAAACAACGTGCTTTGCTGACTATGCCTAATGACCTATTTCTAGTTAATAAGATAAGACGAAGTTTATAAATACTGGTACTGTGGGAACGCTCAGCAGATTTTTATCCACGCTTGAGCTTATAACTTGTATTCGTGTAACATTTTTAGAATAAAATTGTTTTTTGTGAATTTGAAAGTTTTTTGTTTTTTTTTAAAAACGCGTCTTCTAGTATCGAAGACTTATTTCTATGGCAGAGCAATCAAGATCTTCTTAGTATTTTTCGAGGCAAAATTCATATCTGATATCGACGAATCCGTATATCCATTGATTAATTCAGAAGGGCCAAAAACGTCCCCTATATAAGGATGAAAATGGGGAAAAATGATGCTATTGAGTTATAGAACTTCCATGAACAGAAATATAATACTAATAATAATAATAAAATTTGCCTAAAGTATAAATAATAATGTAATATATTTTATATTAGTCCCTTTTAATAAATAGGAGTAGTTACACAACTTACAAACTAAGACAAACACAAGAAATCAGTTATAGAATAAAAACATTTATTTAACAAAAATTCTTCTAGTTTAATTTTAAACAACCGCTCATAAGTTTTAATTCGTCCGGTAACAAGTTAAAAATTTTTGGCCCTAAACAAATATAAGTATATTATATACTACTATAGTATAAGTCTATTGGCTGAATGCATGAACGAAGGTGTTGACTAGGGCTTACACAAAGTAATTGAAACACACCCTTAAGAGGGTGAAAACTACTCCAATATTGTACAAAACTGCATAAGAGCTCCAATAACTAGCGAAAAAGTTTGAACCCTCTAAGCTTTACTAATAGAATGAACTATAAATCTGTTATGACCTAGTTTACGAAAACAACCCATCACAGGCACAGGGTGCAAAACTACCCCTCATCTTGAATTATGAACTTGAGTCAGTGAAAAGACAGTGAATGTACCAGATATTGCATTCTGATTGCAGTATGTCTGGATCTGGAACGATAACCAATGATAGCCTTATTATTGCTATATTAAAATATCATATTGGATTGAAAATGTTTATTTTGTATTATATTTTTTTGTTAACATTTTGTGTATCTTGTTAATAATAATAATTTTTTGTTATCTTTTTTGTTTCTTTAGTTTTCTTAGTTACGCCGCTAGACCTCCAGTGTGGACGCTCGCACATATCTTCTACTAGTGTAAGCGAGTCGCTACACCAATATTCTCACAATAGTTTTTTTACACACCTATGAAGGTGAGAAAACAACGCATTTATATAAGCGATCTCGCTGTGAGAATATTACATTAAAGTAAATTCTGTCAGAAAGATAATAAAGGGCGCTCTCTATAAAATTAATGTCCTAATGGTCTGCTTCAAGTGAATTTTATAAGATGGTGGAGGTGCTAGGGGGTGAATATCAGAGACATCGCAATCGCTGTATCACATTGGCGAAAATCCTGTAGCAAGGGTTTTCAAGAGTGCTCTTTAGGAATTAGGGATTGCATTACCGGTTAACCGGTTAACCGGTTAACCGGTAAACAGGACAAAAAACACATGACGATAATTACCGGTTATTTTAATTTTTCACCGGTTATTTCGGTAAATTCTGAACTTACGATATGTCGCGTATTCAACGTTTCTATTTATGTCAGTGACTAGTATTCACTAAATATAGAGTGACTGTCCCAACACTGAGCACTTTTAGCAATAAATACATAATATTATAAAAAATAAAACCCAAACACCAAGCCCTAAGAAATACAAGTAAGAGAGACATTGACAATATTTCGCTACAGGAAATTGAATATTTCACTGCCTCAAATATCCGTGGAAAACATTTAGAAGAATGTTATTACCAATTCTTATTAACTTATCGACCTACCAATATCGATAGAGGAAGGGCATTTTCAGTTGGTGGTATTCTATGTACAAATATAAGACGACTAACAGATACAGCTTTGAAAAACTAGCCCTTTTAACGGGCTATTTTTAAAAAATATTGTATTTTTACATTAGGTATTCAGTACATGCCCTATTTGAGTTTATGTTTGTAATTTTTGTTATTTACAGAATAATTATTTATTTAAATTTATTTCATTTATATTTTTTCCTTTTGATAAAAAAACCTTTTGTTTGTTCATTATAATAATAATAATAATACTACATTTATTTTACTCAAAGTAAAAATGGTGCAAATTGAACTGTAGAGCTCTTCTTCCATTGGCCCAAATACAAATAACCTATTTCTAAGATTATAAAAAGATTATAAAAAAATATTAATACATATAAATCTAAAATTTCAAGAAAAAATAATAATTATTTTATTTGTTAATATTCAGTAATGAATTGTAATAATCTAACAAATGTTATATTTTATAATAATAATAACAATAATAACAACAGCAGCACTCAGACATGCGAGCAGACAAGGGGAACGGGCAGACCCCGCGAAGCGAAGCAAAAAGGTTAAAAGTAAATAAAATTATATCGGAAAAAGAAAAAGAAATATACGCGCATCCACAACGCAGCATCAAGTCTCCTGCTTCTGATCAGCCAAAATGTAATTTTTAACAACTTTAATAAAAAAAAATTTTTATTTATATTGTTTATATTCATTTAGAATTTCATTCCAAAGATGAGATGCAAAATACGTAAATGATTTTTGAAAAATCGCAGTTTCATGCTGAGGCACCAAAAAATTTTGTATGTATCTTGTATTATGCAAGTGATCTCGTGAAATTAACTTATTTTTTAAGTACTGAGGTTCATCATTATGAATTATTCGCCAAATAAGTGTGAGCAGGTGTAAACGTCTGCGGTTTTCCATGTTTAATATGCTATGTTTATTTAGATGTGGTGATATATGTTGTCTATATGGGATATTGTAAATATAACGCGTACATGAATTTTGAAGTTTTTGAATTTTCTTTTTTGCTGTCGCCGATAATAACTTCCCATATACATCACCATAATCAACTAAAGATAATACGAGTGAACCACAAAATTTTGATTTACACTTTCTAGATATGTCTTTCGCAAAACTGTATAATTTTTTCAATCGACTGTAAGCAAATATCAATTTGGAAAAATATGTTTCTCAAAGCCTAATTATATTAATTATACGTATATAAAAATGTTTTTTGTTAAATTTAGATAATTTTGTACATGGAAAAAGACAATTGCCATTTTCGCCACCCTAATCATTCATTCTAAAAATTACCGGTAAATGCCGGTTAACCGGTTATTTACATTTTTATTTACCGATTTACCGGTTATTAAAACTTCCGGTAAATTGCAATCCCTATTAGGAATGTCATGTCCTCGTGATTCTTTCTCATCGCTCTAGAGAAATTCACAAAGGTTAGGGGGTGAAAATCTGAGCAATTTTACAATCATTATTTTGTATGGAAAAATTTCTGACATAAGGGTAAGTATCCCTTTCCCGAACGCCATAGTCTATAGGTCCGTTTTTACCCTTTTATTTTATAAAGGGGTAAGGGTGCGAAGGGATGATATCGGAGCAATCTCGTAATCACTGCATTACATAAAAAAGTACTGATGTAACGGTTTCCAAGAGTGCTTTTCTCTTATGTCAGAGCCTCTTGATTCCTTTTCATCCCTCAAATTACCCCGACGGCCATCAATAAGTTTTCGACCCGTTCTCTTACCCCCGTGTCTTAAAATAGTTACAAAAAATCTAGTTATCGTTCCACATTCATACCTACTGCAATCAAAGTGCGATATCTGGTATATTCACTATTTTTTCCCTGACTCAAGTTCATAATTCAAGATGAGGGGTAGTTTCTTACCCTGTAATAGATTGTTTTCGTGTACTAGATCGTAACAGATTTATGGTTCATTCCTATTAATAAAGCTTAGAGGTTTCAAGCTTTTTCGCCAGTTATTAGAGCTTTTATGCAATTCTGTATAATATTGAGGTAGTTTTCACCCTCATAAGGGTGTGTCTCAATTACTTTGTGTAAGTCCTAGTCAACACCTTCGTTCATGCATTCAGCCAATAGACTTATACTGTATTTCTGTTCATGGGAGCTCTATAATTCAATAGCATCATTTTTCCATATTTTCATCCTTATATAGGGGATGTCTTTGGCCCTTCTGAATTAATCAATGAATATACGGATTAGTCGATATTAGATATGAATTCTGCGTCGAAAAATACTAAGAATATCTTGATTGCTCTGTCATAGCTGATGAGTATTCATTTTTTGATAGCATCACGCATGTCACAACTTCAGTCCCTCTTATCTCAAAAACCAAACATATGCTCATCTTGAAATTTTGTATTCAGGATGTTCTCATTATTAATAATAATTTAGCACAGTTTGAAAAAAAAACTGAGGGCTAGAAAATGGGCGATTTTTGGGGTCACTCTTTGAATTTTCATCACAAATGAAACGTTTTATTCCTAGCGCCTTCGGCATATTGTCGACTAATAGAAATTTTATTTTCAATTTTTTCCCGCCTTAAACTAGACGTAGCTTGATGAAATTATCATGTGCCAACGCCGAGCTATACCTTGCAGTTTGAAAAAGTGTTCATAGAAATCACTTAAGCCAATCCAGTTTAATGATTGAAGAAATATAAAAAAACATACGTGAGGGTCGAATTAGGAACCTCCTCCTTTTTTTAAAAGACGACTAGTAAAAGTTAAACTTTTGCGCCTGTTTCTTAACGATTTTAAATTCATATATTCTATTAAAACGTCTGTTATTTACCGCATATTAAATTAAATACAGTCTGGATATATAAAATGGTAACTCCTATGCAAATATTCTATAGGAACAAAATTGTAGAAAATTTTATGCACTTTGTTTCTTGTGCAGAAAGTTTTTCTCCATCTTTTTTAGTTTTTGTGTTAAATGACAAAAACCTTATTTGCAAATTTTTTTTAAACGGACGCCATTTTGAAAGTGCAGCCAATTTTTTTTTTTGGACATGTCTTAAATTGTTCCTTAGGCTTTAATCTTTATGAAAAACATTGTCCTAAAGGATGGGGGGGGGGGGGGGGGGTGCACGGACACTTAAGGTGGGCTCCCGTAGTATATATGTTGGAGGTGGAGCACGATCCTAATCAATTAACGAAATCTCTTAAGACGTTTTGAATAATGAACAACCATTCCAATTCGAGATTCCAACTCTTCTAGCGATTGACGTTTCAATATGCATCTGCAGATGGCATTACTATTATAGACAACTGATTTTAAACAACCCTTAGAGGTATAGTCTAAAGGATGTAAATCAGGTGATCACGGTGGCTATTCAGCATGCCCTCTTCGACTTACCATCACCGTAGAAACGTTTCATTTGAGGTATTGTCGTACATTACACCCATAATTATGTGGAGCTAAATCTTGCTGATACTAGATACTGTAACACTATGGCACCTAGTTTCCTGTTTTTTCACATTTCCTCCAGCTTTTAAATCAACTCCCAGACTGGATGCTTTAACAAAATGCACCAGCATTTATAACACTTTCAGTGATCAGTCCCCATCCACTATACAGGGTGGATCAAATTAAATGGGATTTGGGGGTTTATGGCAGATAGATAAAAACCAATATATGTGTACTAAGCTCAATTTTCGAAAAACAAACAAAGGCACAAACCGCGATCGTCTTTTTCGACTACCGAGCTACAGAGCGTTTTGGGAAAATTGGCATTTTTGGACGACCTCTATATCTCAATTACCAAGGGTCTAATAAAAAATCCATTAACGCGTTCTTGAGGCACTTTTCTGAGTAGAATCCGTTGTCAATAAGAAGAAAATTATGCATGCCTCAGTTTTCGAGATATAGACATAACTTGTGTTTTTTTAGATGGAACACCCTGTAAATTATTTCATTATTAGACCACAACTTAAACTAGCTATCCAATATGTCATATTTATCTCTAGAAAAAGTGGTTAATTTTCGAAAAATTTAATATATTTGTCAGGAGGCCATGTAGAACTATTAACAACAACAACACTTCTTATAATATAAAATAATTTTGCCAAAAATAGGAAAAACTAAACTACCTAATTTGGTTCACCCTGTACAGTTATCAGTTCTATTTTCTTGACCTCCGACATGTATACAACAAACTTATGTGGTTTTCCAGGGGTACGGTTATAGACTTTTTGTGTTACGGGCTCCCATTCTATTATATTTGCTTGTTGAATCACTCTCAACGAGAATGACATTTGTGACATCCTGTATACAGCTTAAACCTGAAAAGTTATATCAATATTTTGTAACTGTTTATTTTATATATCCAGACTGTATTTAATTTAATATGTGCGGTAAATAACAGACGTTTTAATATGAATTTAAAATCGTTAAGAAACAGGCGCAAAAGTTTAAATCAATAATTTATGTGGCCGACGATAATTCAGAGAAGTTTTAGAAGCTGTCCAATTTTTTTCAACTTTATCACCACGCTCGCGCTCACGTCTTAAATAAAATCAGAGGTAACTTTCTACCTAATAATAAATGTATTTACTATGTTATTTACGGTGATATATAATGACTTTTGCTCAATTTTTTAATCGACTTCACAAAGGTACTAAATTTTACTAGTCCTCTTTTAAAAAAAAATTTTAAAAAGGAGGAAGTTCCCAATAGGGAACTTGCCCAAAAAATAAAATTGAATTAAAATACTCAAAATCGTAAACTAACATGATTAAAAACCCCATAGACAACAAAAAATTAAAAAAAAAAAATTCCTCCAGAAATATAAGCGATTAAAATCTGCCGGATTTTACCCACTCCTGAAACGTGACGTCAGAGGGTGAAAGTCGGATGACGGCGTCAAGAGACACCGATTCTGCTTTCGCATGCTCATTTGTCAGAAACAACTAGCAGTGGACACAACCTAACCTAAAATTCGTTGGAAAAACATCTTCATTATTCTGAAATGTCACAAAATGCTACTATTTATTCGTTCGAGTCGAATTTTCGAATTTCGCCGTGCAATTTACGATCAGGATTATCTGGAAGACTTCCTTTTTACGTCGCGACATCGTACGGTCGTCCCAATGGCGTTTTTCGAAAAATATGAACATGTCAAGATTGCCTGTTTTTGCAATTTTTTCGGCTCCGAAATGTAAGCTGTTTTTTGCTATTTTTCGCAGATATCTCCGAAACGGTGGGAGTTAGCTCGAAATAAAAAATAAGGTCAAACGAGTATTTTCCACTACAAATCTTTTGCTATCACCAGACTTTCGATTTTTTTTTTTCGTTTCGGAGATAACTACAGAAATGTCGGCCACGTACGGCAAAAAATCGCAAATTTTGATCTTCTACAGTTGGCAACTTTTTAATCTTTGCTCCTACGCCAAAACACTACTCTAGCTAATTTAAACATAATTAAATTTGCTAAAACTCTTTTTTATTTTTTGAATTCCGACAAAAATTAAAGAACTAGAGGGGGTGGGATTTTTTTTTCGGTAAATTTTCTCCATTTTGTCACCGTAATTAATCGGTAATTAACTGAAATCGATCTCATTTACGATGTTCGCTTAACATCATGTACTATTTTGACGCTCCGTTAATCTCAGCCCTTCAAAACAAAGGTTTCTGAGAAAAATTATTTTTTTTAGATTTACATACACTCTATAGGAAAACGTGTAATTTCCTACATTTCCTCGAATATCTCGATAATTATTTTTTTTTCGAAAAATTTGTAGAGAATTAATTGAGCTTTCCGACACTTTTTTTATTTTTTCTCTAGCATGAAAAACAAAAGACTTATGACCGAATATGCGGACGTCTCAAAGCTAACCGCCGCACAGTGGGGCAAATAGCTCATTTTTTGGACAAGCGATAATTCCCAAGCCTGGAATTAATGAAATTTAAAATTTTTTTTTTTTAACTCTTCGTTATAAAATTGCCTTTAATTCTATCGAGCCCGAATTTTGAAATTTCAAAATTAAAGGACTTAAATTTTGAAAGTAAATTAAAATTTTATCAAAAGATTGTTTAAAATTATAAAAAATTGTTACTTGGGGGGGGTTTTTTGGTTTCTAATCTCATTTCTGATCCCCGAATTTTGCGATTCAAAAAACCAAGATAGCGGATCCAACATGGCGGCCATAATATTTTTTTAAATGAAATGTACATGCACAAACTGTTAAAAATTGTTACTTAGGACTTTTAAGGGTTTCTAATCGAGAATCTGAAATCTAAATTACGTAATATCGTAATCCAAAATGGCGAATCCAATATGAAGGCCATAATATATTTTTAATTGACATGTAAATGCGCAAATTGTTAAAAATTGTTACTTGGTTTTAGAGATTGCTGATCATGAATCTGAAGTCCAAATTACGTAATATCGAAATCCAAGATGTCGGATCCAATATGGCGGCCATAATATTTTTTTAAATGAGATGTACATGCGCAAATTGATAAAAAATGTTACTCGGGGTTTTTAAGGGTTTCTGACGGTGAATATGAAGTCTAAATTATGTAATATCGTAATCCAAGATGGCGGATTCAATATGGCGGATTCAATATGGCGGATCCAATATGGCGGCGACAATATTTTTTTTGAATGAAATGTACATACGCAAATTATTAAAAATTGTTATTTAGGAGTTTTAGGATGTGCTGAACATGAATCTGAAGTCTAAATTACGTAATATCGAAATTCAAGATGGCGGATCCAAATGGTGTCCGTAAGTTAAAATATAATGATAAATCAAGAAAGAAATTGCTAAAATTTTTTAATCAGGGGCTTAATTCACTAATCTTGTTTCGGATATTTTAGTTTCGTCACTTTGGAAACCATAATATCGGATTCAATATAGCTGTTATAAATTAAAAAAGAAATAAGACGTAGATGCAAAAATCAATAAAAATTAGTTCCTAGAGGTTTCTGATTCCGCAGTTAAAATTTCGTAATTTTGAATTCTAGGGTTGCATTTTCAGTATGTGCTAAAATGAAATAATTTCTTTTTTTCTTATGAGATATTTAAATCTGGATATGCACTAAAAATATATCACATTGCTCACATTTGTAAAGTTACTCTCAGTGTAACTTCAAAACGAAAAACTAATTTTAACAGTTTCCTTCTTGATTTGTCATTCTTTTTTAACTTACGGACACCATATTGGATCCACCATCTTGGATTTCGATATTACGTAATTTGGACTTTATATTCATGATCAGCAATCTCTAAAACCCCCAAGTAACAATTTTTAACAATTTGCGCATTTACATGTCAATTAAAAAAATATTATGGCCGCCATATTGGATTCACCATTTTGGATTACGATATTACGTAATTTAGATTTCAGATTCTCGATCAGAAACCCTTAAAAGTCCTAAGTAACAATTTTTAACAGTTTGTGCATGTACATTTCATTTAAAAAAATATTATGGCCGCCATATTGGATCCGCTATCTTGGTTTTTTGAATCGCAAAATTCGGGGATCAGAAATGAGATTAGAAACCAAAAAAACCCCCCAAGTAACAATTTTTTATAATTTTAAACAATTTTTTGATAAAATTTTAATTTACTTTCAAAATTTAAGTCCTTTAATTTTGAAATTTCAAAATTCGGGCTCGATAGAATTAAAGGCAATTTTATAACGAACAGTTTAAAAAAAAATATTTTAAATTTCATTAATTCCACACTTGGGAATTATCGCTTGTCCAAAAAATGAGCTATTTGCCCCACTGTGCGCCGCCCAGTCTATTAATTAGGGTGAATGGCTAAAGTACGCCATCTGTTGGACACCACGCGACACCAGTTTTCACCCGGTGACGTTGTCGTAGAACTCTCCAAAATCGTCCTAAGTTGAAGACAGAATCAAAATTCAACTTAGGCAAAAATTTCATTTAAAGACATTTTTAAGAGTCTGCAGAGACACAGATCAGTCCATAAGGACCGTTTTGGGTTCTATAAGGCGTTGGAAATGACCAGGTGAAAATTCGAAGAAACACCGAATTTTCACTTAGGAAAAATGTTTTTGGTTCAAAATATGAGAGCAGAAGTATATAATGACAAAGATTTAGGAATAATATACTTTTTCAAAGGTACCACAAATTGGACTTTGAAAAATAATATTTTTGGAAGGGCGTCAAAATTTGGCTCAAGAATCGATTTATCGAAAGTACGCCAAAATTTCACCCGCAGATTAATTTTTCAAAACTACCTTGAAATTTGGCTTGAAAATCGATTTTTCAAAAGTACGCCAAAATTTCACCCGCAGATTAGTTTTTCAAAAGTACCTTGAAATTTGGCTTGAAAATCGATTTTTCAAAAGTACGCCAAAATTTCACCCGCAGATTAGTTTTTCAAAAGTACCTTGAAATTTGGCTTGAAAATAGATTTTTCAAAAGTACCACAAAGTCAGTTTAAAACGTACCACGAAAATATACTTTGAAATATTTTTTATTTTTTATTCCTCCACCAAAGACATTGACCTTTGATGCACGGTCATTGAAAGCCCAATTCTAAAGTATGAGCATAAAATTTTAGCGATGCACTGCATCCAAAAGGCAAAATAGAAGATTTTGACAAGGCCGGCGTAGTGCCGATAAGCAAAAATTGATAAAAATCAATGCACATGTACAAGGCCGGTTTCTCGCATAGAAAGAGTTTGGATTGACTTAGCGGCTCACAATTTGGTCGAGCGCGTTGAGTGGTCCAGACAAAGCAATGGTAGAAAAGCCAATAGCAAGGCTTTTCAAATGACAAAGTTATAGAGGAAAACGCCTTGTGCATAAAAAACCAAAAATTCAATTTTGCCTAAAAGTCGCTCGAAGGTGGGTTGCTGCCATATCGATAATATGGAACAACTGCATAGGAGCAAGTACATCGTGGACTGATCGAACGCCATTAAACTTATGCAGTTATAAGTCCTCGTGAATGTGTTTGAGTACGTGAATCTCCGCGATACAAGAACTTTAAAGCTAAGTAGTCTCAAGCGAAACTAAATTCATTTAGTAAAACTTTTTTAAGTTAATATCAGTCAGCCGTAATTATAAATTACAAATAGTCTCAGACTTCTCTAAAAGGCTCGCATTTTGATTCTGAGAAGGTATGCATGAATCTTTTCTACCTAATCGATCGTTAGCGTGAGCGCTCTCGCTTGTATGGTCTGAAAGTCATTACCTTGATTGGGGAAGGCACGATTCTTATCTTGAGAATTTTGTATAACCAATTCTGTTAAATAAACGGATTCTTTGAACTATAATTTCTTAATTGATCTTGGGGCCTGTTGACGGTCTATAATCCCTGGAACTTTCGTATAGAAAACCGGATGTGTCGAGTTAATTCACATTAACGTTCGACCTTCTGGTTGCTTTACTGAGGTTTGATAGGGATTTTTTTATGCGTTTTTTGAGAAATAGATTCCGTCATTAACAGGCCAAAACGTGGTTTCCACGTACAAAAATTAATCCCTCCGCAGAGAAATTCTTCGGTTGGGATTTTTTTTTATGCAAAAATCCAGAAAATTAAAAGGTGCCTAAACGAGGGAATTCAGGTCCAGAGAGAGCGTCATTTCCGATCTGTGGTAATGGTCCATTATTCGGCTATCGAAATGCATCTTATCTCGAACCCGCCTGGGAGGTAGAAGAACGGGGTAATACGCGACTGGCGCCCCCTGAGAAATAAATTGGTGTCAACAGCTCCACCGGTGATATTAATTATTTTGGAATGTGGTGTATTGTATTGAAGGTTAGAGTTGTTATTGTTATACATTGAAGTGGTTTTTTTGAGTATTTATTAGGTCACTTTTAATTATTGTTATGCATCATAAGGTCCCTCCTGAGACTATACTCGCTGGTTAAGACTGATAGGACAATGCGCAGATCACGGCACAAATTGGTACCTGCCTGGAGTTGATTAATTATCTAAACCATGATACGTCATAAGTAAAATATCTGATTTGTTTCTAATCTGTGCTTTGATTTTGCAAATTCCGCACTTTGAGGCGTTACATAAAAAATATAATAAAAAATTGTTATAATTTCGTTTCCATGTGCAATCACGATCCTAGTAAAAGTTTTATTTATTTCACTGATTGATTCATCTAAGTATATAGTTAAGTCGTTCCACCAGAGATACTACACAATAAAAGGAAATTGGGAATAATATTTCTATTTCCAACGAAAGCAGCGGGTTATATATCTATAAGCGGTTATTTCAATTCAATAAGCGTAGTTTTAAGAGGAAATCGCTCGTACGGGCCCGGATGAACCATCAGGAAAAGTCGATTTCCAATTCAGTTTCCTGACACTAGTTACAAAGCTAGTCGTTCTAGCGGAAATTTATATTTCAACATCACTTTTTTCGTTCATCGCCCGAATATAATTGGAAAATGCCTTCCCTACTTATGGATTAAAGGTCTATTGGAACAAGGGATTTACTGAAATATTGAGTAGGAGGGTGACCTGAGAAAATCGCTTTTTAATATAATATAATAGAAACAGAATGTTTCATAAATTACTACTCTAAGGCATAGATCAACAAAATACGGATATTTAGGCAAATATTCTTAGTAGCAAAATATTGTTATAGTTAATCAAATACAGGCGTTAAAGAATGATGTTAAAAAAGGGCTTTTTTGGCTTTTTTGCCCATCCCTGGTAAAGTGTAGAAGCCATGTTTTTTTACTAATTTACTGAAAACGAATCCGTCACCCGTTTTGACGAAATATCTAGGGAACACATTAAAAAACCCCCCCCATTTGGGTGCCATAAAGTGAAGATTCTCATTTTCCCAACCGAAAGTCATTTAAATAATTAAAGAATTTTTTAATATAAAAACAGGTGATATTTTCTGGATAGTGACATGCACACCGTACACCACAACCCCAAAAGTGTGAGAAATATTAATCTGAAGAGAAATATGATAAAAAAAACATCAGACTAATTGATTAGGGATTTTTTTGCAATTGAAACCAATGAAGACTCTAAAAAAATAAAATCTACCACCTTAATTGGTGGGGATCGGTGTAAGAGTATTCAGAAGTAATCACATTATAACCTGATAATAGCCATTTAACGAGGAGTTTTAGTTTTTTAAAAAGAAATAAATAGCCATATATTAGAAATTGTAACATACACTGTTCTTATGGGCGGTGAGGAAAACAGGGGGGGGGGGGGGGGGGGTGAATTTAGAATTTTCTAATATCAATTTCAATGCCACCTGCAGAAAAGGGCTTTTTTGGCCCATCCGTGGTAAAGTGAGGAAACCATCTTTTTTTTTACTAATTTTGGGGTGCTGAATACGAATGTCATCCGAATTGGCTAAAAACATCGGGAAGGCAGTAAAAAAACAACCCTTATTTGGGGGTGGCTTTAAAATTGATATTAGAACTTGCAACAAAGAGTGATTCTTTAGTACAGGAAATTTTTCAAAATTCTCAGTTTCGTTAGGTAAGTATAAAAAGAAGCAGAAATTCTAAATTCACCCCCCCCCCCCCCCCCCCCCCCCCCCCCCCCTCGTTTCCTTCATCCCTCACCACGCATAAAAACGGTGTAAGTTACAACATCAAATATACGATTATTTATTTATTTAAAAAAAACCAAAACTCCTCGTTAAATGGCTATTATCAGGTTATAATGTGATTACTTCTGAATACTCTTACACCCATACTCACCAATTAAGGTGGTGGATTTTATCTTTTTACAGTTTTTATTGGTTTTAATTGCAGAAGAAATCCCTAATCACCCAGTTTGATGTTTTTTATCATAAGGTGATTTAGTCAATTCAGATGAATATTTCTCGCCTCTGAATATTTCTCAACATTTGGGGTTGAATATTTCTCAACTTTTGGGTACGGTGTTCTTCATATCACTGTCCAGAAAATATTACTTGTTTTTTTTATATTAAAAAATTCTTTAATTATTTAAACGACTTTTAGTTGGGAAAATGAGAATCTTCACTCTATGGTACCCAAACAGGGTTGTTTTTTAATGTATTCCGGAGAATTTTTGCCAAAACGGATGACGCATTTGTTTTCAGCACCCCAAAATTAGTAAAAAAAGATGGCTTTCACACGTTACCACGGATGGGTAAAAAAAGCCCTATTTTTAACATTGTTCTTTAATAATAGTATATTATTCAACCAGTGTGAAATGAGGGCTATTACTCAAGAGGATGACGTTTGTGGCACGAGCCGTAAACGAGTGTCATAATTCATCAGAGTGAGTAATAGCTATTGTACGCGAGAAGAATATTGTAATATGTTGCAACCCCTTAAAATTTAAGGTTATGTTGGTTACTAAAAAGTAGGCAGACTTGAACAGATCGAATGTCTGAATGAATGTAGTGTATTTGCACCTACTCGAGAAACCTACCAGAAGTTAGTTCTGGTGACATCTGGAATTATCTAGAGAATGGTGGCGTCATCACAGAAAAATCGAGATCTGTCGTTTTTAGGTATAAAAGACCGACCGCATTCTCGGCGAGTAGTTCAGAAAGTTCAGAAAGTATAGAAAGTGAGGTTAAAAGTTCAAAGAGAAACAAAGTGATAAAATAAACATTGTGATTTTTAGTCAGTAAAGTGTATTTAAATTAACAATAGTATTGTGAAGTATCCAGTAAATATTTAATAAAGTGTGTTAGTGGACATCTCATGTTATAATTTTTGGAACCCACGGAATTTGCAAGGGGTAGTTTCCTAAGGGTGGAAACACGTCACAATATTATACTTTTTCAACGGCTATTCATCGCTTGAAATCATTTTTTCACAAAAAAAATGTGCAAATTTGTAAAAAAAACCTGATAGTAATTTTAAATACGTGTGCATAACAGATTGACATTTTCATGACCGATTGAATTGAGTCATGGCATACGTGATATTTTTGAACTTTAAATCGTGTTTTGTAATTGCTTCACAACTGTTATAGTCCACAGTACAGCGCCTTTTTTTTTTAATGATTGGTAACAGGCTGAATTTTACTTCCACATGCAGTGGAATTATAGTAACTACAAAAAAATTTTTGAAAATTTTTATTGTTCAAATAGGCTTAGAATGTCATGAAACGTTGAGATTTTAAATTTGAGCGAGAAAAAATTTCTGTCAGTCTGTAACTTTTTTTGTGCACACGTTTACTCTGGAACCGTTTAAGATATTGACTTTAAATTTGGTACACATATGTACTTTTATGAGATCTGGAACTAGATTATATTTTCATCTAATTCCGTCTAAGGGTTGGGGGGTAAATGTGGGTAAATAGGTAAATCAAGAAGGTAAGAGTCCATATAATTGGTATTTAGTGTATACAAGAGAAGCTAAGGTTTCAAAAAATTTTTTTGCATTAGCCACTCCCATTACCACCCCTACCTACCCCATTATTAAAGGGGATGAAAAAAAAATTGTGATTTAGTGTGTGTACAAGAACCAAAAGCCTCAAAATATTTTTTTGCTTCATCTACCCCCACTACCACCCCCCCTATCATCATTCCCACCCCACTATCGTGTGGGATATCGTTTTATGGGTTTTTGAGGTAGACGATTTCAACTATTATATTATTAAAGTTCTACTAACAATTATTTCCACATACAAAATTTTTTCGTTATGAGAGATTTGGATAAGAAATATGGATGTGGATGTAGTGATTCCTTGGGCAGCGGTTTTCGTGAGTAGCTTCGTTTTGACGAGACGCCCAACTTTTCTCTGCGCAAATTCTCGGTAGTGGTAGCTAATAACTGCTCTTGGGTGTATATATAAGTCGATTGGGTGATTGTTCAAATTTTATTAGTAACAGTTAGTTTTTTAGTTAAATCTTGAGATAATTTGATAAAAAACACGATAAAACGTGTGTCCTACAAAATCGATGGTTTGACCGAAGCGTCCCCCATCTCCAACATGTCCAAATAACGAGGTCACAAAAATTATTAGTACCTAGCTGATTTTTTTACTATTGCTTAATAAATGTTTTTAAAATTAAATGGCCACATTGTGCTACAAATTGAATGGTATGTTTTTCCAGTCCTACGCTCGGATATTGTCAGTTCTACGATAACACTTTTCTCATTAGTAACAACCTAATTTTCGTTTTTTTCTCTTGGGAATAAAGTGTGGAACACGAATTTACTAATGTCCTACAAAAAAAGTGGTATATAGTGATAAAAAATTAAAAACACTTATTTTGAACTTTCATTCCATAGGTAAAGTTTTGTATTATTTTTTAAATATTTTAATTGAGTTGATGAAAATAAGTTGTACAAAATTAATAACAGAGGTGCTTCGAAATCGAATATTTTAACAATTTAATATATTTTAATAATTTATAGAGTCTGCTTGTTAATGGCCAGCCCGTGTCATTTTTTAAATTATATATTTTTTTAAACACGTAAAAAAACGTATAAAAAGCAGATTATTACAAATTTTCTCCAATAATTTTAAAACGGTTGAATGTACAGGGTGACTTACTTAAGATGAAGACACCTTTATAACTGTTTTATTTTTTTTTCCGATTTGAATCAAATTGTATTCAAATACAGAACAAATTAGGGTCTAATTATTATCAGGAAAACATTCGCATCTTACAAATGCAGTCACCTGCGGTACCAAAATATGCGGAAATAGTAAAAAAAAATCATATTAGGCATTCCCTCATCGGAAAATTTTGTTAATGAAACTTGTTCAGAATTGTCCAAAAACAATAAGTCCAAAATTGAATCGAAATAAAACGATATTGACATTTTGATTAAAATAATGTCCAAGTCGAAAAATGTCATTTTAATGGGTTTTTTTGTTTAGAAAGCTGTACTGACAATTTTGTTTTGAAATTTAACCCAAGCTGCCAGGTAGTTGTCAAGCAATTTGCAGTTTTTTTTTAATAATTATTTTTAAAATTAAAATTTTAATTTTTCAATTTTTTTATTTTGATTTAAATTTTGGACATGAGGTTTTTGGATCATTCTGAACAAGTGCCATTAACGAAATTGTCGATAAAAAAAATGCCTAATATGATTTTTTGACTTTTTCCGCATATTTTAGTACCGCAGATAGGTGGCTTTGCATTTATAGGAGGCGAATGTTTTTCTGGTTTTTGGCTATTCACAAAAAGATTTTTTTATATATTTTTTTTTTAGTAATTTCCCCAATTTTCTCATAAACTTTTCATATAAATTATGTTATTTTCGAATTAAACAAACACTTAAACATTAAAAATAATATTACATTAGAATTATAAAGAAAATTTTTCGGTCTTGTAGTCGATCATTTAATAAAACATAAAAGTGCATGAAAAATTTAAATATTCGCAACGAATGTAATTATGCAAATTAGGTTTTAAAATCAAGGGAAATGTTTGTTTTTCGATAATCTGAATGTATGTGCTAAATTTGATAGATATCAGAATTCCGCTTAAGTAATAAGAGTATATTAATTTACCAAAACCGCAATTATAAAATAATTCGTTATTTAAAATAATTTTTGTCATACTAGCGATACATACCAATTTTTTTGTAGGACATTATTTTATTTGGGCAGATAATACACTAACCTATCATGTGTTATCTTTGTCCTATAGTTACTAATGATGAAAGTGTTACCGTGGAACTGATAATTTCTGAGCGTAGGACTGGAAAACATACCATTCAATTTGTAGCACAATGTGGCCATTTAGTTTTAAAAACATTTATTAAGCAATAGTAAAAAAATCAGCTGGTTACTAATCATTTTTGTGACCTTGTTATTTGGACATGACGCTTCGGTCAAACCATCTATTTTGTAGGACAAACGTTTTTTCGTGTTTTTTATCAAATTATCTCAAGATTTAATTAAAAAACTAACTGTTACTAATAAAATTTGAACAATCACCCAATCGACATATATACACCCAAGCGCAGTTATTAGCTACCACTACCGAGAATTTTCGCAGAGAGAAAAGTTGGGCGTCTCGTCAGAACGAAGCTACTCACGAAAATTCATCCTGTTACTAATCCTTAAAAAAAGGGGCGTTGTACTGTGGATTAAGTAGTGAATATGAACCCTTGTGATTGGTTCTAGCCCATTGGGTAATGAATTATTACCAACCGCCGTGAATAATGAGCCCCATTACTTGTTCAAAAATGTCTCTGTAGTAAATGAATTATTCAGTAGTCGTAGAAAAACATTATTTATTTATTTATTATTATTACCTATTGTTTTCTAATAAATGCCTAGTTTACTTCCTTTATGTGAATCATAAGTATCTAAGCGTAAATGAAAATGAATCTTGAAACACCCAAAATAACATCCGACGATACGATTGATTACGTTTTCGCGGTAAGGTGGTCCGATTTGTAATCCATTATTATAATACGATTCTCTTAAACGCCTTAAGCTGTATGCTGGCCTTCGTGATTTTAATGTCTGAGTCTTATTTTTAGAACAGTTTACAGTTTGATGTGGTGGTAGTGGTATAGTTCGAATGTTTGTGTACCAGTGATAGTGTGTTTATGTGTATAATATGCATGTATTAGCTAGGCTGTTAAGCCAAATTATAACATAACATAACATGAGAAACTGCGCGCTTTAATAAGAAGTTTTGCAACGCATCCATAGTTAAAAATGCATTTTGTGGGGGAACGTTTTTGAGGTTATATACAAGCATGCCGCTGTTAATATGAATTATAAAGTGTTAGACAGTACCCTGACCTCTCCACGTGTTCCAATTGTTGGGAAATGTATTATGACATTACCTCTCTTTTGTGTTGCTGTAGAGTGCTCATGGTTCCATACAACATTAATTTCTTTATCTTCGTAAGGTAGGTAGTGGATTTATCCGCGATCTAAACTACAATCACACATTAATAATTATTTAATTCAAATGGTGGCATGAGGTTATAAAATTTTCTGTGATTTTTCAGCGTAAAAATTAAAATAAAACATGAACACACCACATTTAGTAGCCAAGCCAAGTCGGGAAGAAGATTAAACATTTGGAAAAACACAGACATACATCCATACCCACCGACATTGTCAGTGCCAGGACTGGGGTTCGAACCCAGTACACGATAGACAGTGCGACCAGCATATTCGTCACACAATACGTCTTAGCCGGTTGAGCTACCGTGCCAATAAACACATAATAGAAGTAAATGTGTGTAGCAACTCAAATCATAAATTATTAATTGTCTTATATTAATCAGCATACAAACCGATAACGTCAGAAGGATTAGATCTATTAAAAAAGTTTCTAATGATGTTATTATCTGCCTTCAATTCCAAATCTTTTTCCAAAAAAAAATTGTTCTTTTTTGGTTCTATTTTTAAAACGCGTATTTGGAAGAGAGAAGACCTCTGTAACAAGATTCAGCAAGCGTGTTTCTAAATAATAATAAGAATAATAAGAATAATAAGAATAATGAGAATAATAAGAATAATAATAACAATAATAATAATCATTTATTGGTGTCAGTACATTGTAGTATTTTATATAACAAGTGGCTAAACCTAAAATGGTGTTTTATTACAAGTGGGGCATTTATAGTACGAGCAGAAGACGAGTGCTATAAACCACACGAGTAAAAAAAACACATTTTAGTCTCGAGTTATATACAAAATTTTTTGTATCGCCATTCGAAATTAGAAAACAATATCATTTTGTAAAAATAGACTAAATTCTATTGCTGTTTCCATAGAAACTCGCCTTCTGCTCGTACTATAAATTCCCCACTTGTAAAAAAACACCATTTTAGGTTTAGCCACTTGTTATATAAAATACTATAATGTACTGACACCAATAAATGATTATTATTATTGTTATTAGTATTATAATTGTTATTTTATTTTATTTTTTTTTTTGTTAAAAACCAGTCACCCTTCTCTGTGGCTCCGACCCTCACAGAGGGGAGCTGGTAGTACCGGCAGCCACTCCCCACACCCGTGGGGTAAGTGACTACTGGGTCCGGGAATCGTGTGCCCTGAGCAGACGTAATGAACCGAGGATGACGGCCTTCTGCATTCTGCCGGCTAAGACCTCTGCCGAATTTCGGCATGCCGGTATGATCTTAAGTTCCGAAAGCAGTGTGTGTCTCGTTCCACCGAGGGCTCCTATAATCAGTGTACCACTATCTTAACAGTATGGTTTGGATACAGTCTGCGGAGTTCGAAGAGCAGATCTCAATATTTTGTCCGTTTTTCCTCCTCCTTCAAGACAATGTTGTTCTCCGCGGGAGCCGAGAACTCCACGACAAACATTGCCTTGAGTTGATGGTCGAGGAGTACCACGACAGGCTTGTTGGCTTGTATTTGCCTGACGGTGGGAAAAGAGTAGTTCCAATAAATTAGACACTTCTCATTTCCCACAACAGACTCAATATCCCCCGGAGCGTAAGGCAGCACTAGTGCTTCGTCTATCCCATACGAGTGCCTTAAATGGTAATAAAGCACTCGTAATTAATTTTTAATTAATAATTAATTATTTTAATTAATTATTGTTATTATTATTATTATTATTCTTATTATTATTATTATTCTTATTATTCTTATTATTCTTATTATTCTTATTATTCTTATTATTCTTATTATTCTTATTATTCTTATTATTCTTATTATTCTTATTATTCTTATTATTCTTATTATTCTTATTATTCTTATTATTCTTATTATTCTTATTATTCTTATTATTCTTATTATTCTTA
Source organism: Rutpela maculata (assembly GCA_936432065.2). NCBI lineage: Eukaryota > Metazoa > Arthropoda > Insecta > Coleoptera > Cerambycidae > Rutpela > Rutpela maculata. The sequence goes on along the minus strand of OW386286.2, from coordinate 279,606,745 downwards.
TTATTCTTATTATTTTTATTACTCTTATTATTCTTATTATTCTTATTATGGATGTGGAAGTAAAACGTAGGTACTCTTCGCCAATTTACTGAGCTTTTTATATAATTGTTACACATTCTATAGGATACTCTTCGCAGTTTTCTTGTAAATAATGTTAGTTTTTGGACATCCTAAATTTTGTGATACCAATTTTGTTGTGAAAAAAATATATGAAAAAAAATTGAAAACAAAAATCATCCAACCTGTCTGGGATTCGAACACAGGATAGACAAGACTTTAGCTACTGCCCCATCACGTATTACTACAAAAATTGAATATCTGTAATATATATCTTTCGAGAATCACGTTTCAACGCATTAGATATATTATTATAAAATATATATTAGTAAAATGCATAAACAAAAAAAAAATATATTATAGAGACAAGATTTCTGTTTAAATACAAGCGACAAAAATTTAAAAAACATTTTGTTTTTTAAATTAAATGATTAATAACTTTCTTATTTACTGATTGATTTTCATTAAAAACAATAGGGTTCTTCCTCTAGCTAACACTAACTTTGTTTCCAAATTTCATACAATCGGATTTTTCTTTCTTAAGTTATCGTGCTTACAAGAAACATGACGGACGGACGGACAGACAGAGAGACGGACATCTTGAAAATTGTTCAAAATTCGTTCACTAACACAATGATATGAAAATTATTTCTCTACGAGCGATATTTCCGGTTTTAAAAATGTGCCGATCAAATGCAACAAACTCTTCGTTTTTGCGAAGAGTATAATAAGAACTTGTTTTGAAACTGTATGCACTGGATTTCTCAGTAATAGTATATTATATTACTAGGAGTAGAACGCACTCTTTTTTTGTGTTGAGCCCAGGATTTGCGGCTGAGGCGAAGCCGAAGCCGCAAACTGGGCGAAACACAAAAAAAGGCGTTCTACTCCGTGTAATATATACTATTTTTTCTTCAAGCGTATTAAAATGCAAAAATTCATTTATTTATCATAAATGTACAAATATTCAAACTAGTCTTACATGTTGACACAATATGACAAGTGGCTAGTGGATAGCGCGCCACCGGTGGCTTTCGGTATTAACATTATGTTACTAGTAAAACAATACCCACTACGGTGGCGCTTTCGGAACTAACATTATGTTACTAGTAAAACAATGTCCACTACGGTGGCGTTCGGTACTAACATTTTGTTACTAGTAAAACAATGTCCTACTTCTACTTCTGTTTTTGGTGACATAATTTAAACATTTTAATACGCTTGAAGAAAAAAAGATTTTTTTTGACAGTGATGAGGATAAGTTTACTATATGGCCTTCCCAACTTAGCTTATGTACCTGAAGTTTCGAACGTTCACTTGAACGAATTTCATTTAAAAAGGAAAGATTAATAAAAATTATAAATCGACTTAGGCGTACCACTTTTACGGTAATATTTGTTGGCAACGATAGTATCGTTGCCAGCAAATATTACCAGAAAAATTGTACGTCCAAGTCGATTAACTTCAAATTTTCAATTTAAATTCGTTCAACTGAACGTTCGAAACTTCAGGTACATCTTAGCTTAGGGTCAATGTACACACCAAGAAATTTTACCACGTTGTCACAGTTGATTTTGAGTCTTGAGTCTTTTGATTCAAGTTCAACTTGTTTGCACAAAACCATTGCTTTATGTTAGATTGTGTACTCATAACATTCTCTGTTAATTGATTCATACCCCGATCAGAGTAAAGAACTATAGTGGCATCAGCGACTAAAAATTAGCATTATCATCACAGTTTGCGAGATCGTTTATATAGAGGATAAATATAATGGGACCAAGTACCGAGCCCTGTGTTTTATCATTGTTACTGTGACCCACTACTGTTATATGACACATACTGCATTCTATCTGAGAATTGACATATTTCACGTTAGAAGGTTTGGTAAAAAGTGTCATGACGAAAACTAGATTGATATGATTAAAAGTCACTGCACATGTAGACCAACTCATCTAATTTCCAAATTTTGTAAAAATTACACCCATAATATAAAAATCATATAATTGTTTTCATTTTCTTTAATGTCCAGTCTACTTTGATTGATTAGAGATCATCTTCATTTGTTTGTTTTGTTGTCTACGATATTTAAAAAAATTTATATTATGCAATTTATTACTTTATCAGAGTTGCAGTGACTTTTTACTAATTTTAGTGATGCCAATCTAGTTATCGCCGTGACACTTTTTTTACCAAACTTTCTAACGTGAAATAAGTAGGTGATTTTCGATATACTCTCATATCCTTAATTTGGCTTCGTCATAGTCGAATAAAAACTTAGAGTACTTCAGATTATTTACAAAGGTGCTTGAATTTCAAGTGCATCACTTGAAAAAATACTTATATTATTTGATAATTTTTAATTCATTTTAAAGTACTACAAAAGTAGATTAAAGATAAGATGCCATTATTGATTGTTGAAATTTAATTAGAAACTATCAAAAAGCTTATATTTCACGGTAACTTGTCAAATATGATGTTTGTATTTTGACTTTTTGTTTATTTAGTAGAAATTACATTATTTTTCGTACTACTAGCTCTGTAAATGTAATTTTTTGACGTCTGTCAGTGAAAGTGCCACTTACAGCCCATAAGCAAAAAAGCACAAAATTTACTTTTATGCCTTAGGGCAAAAAACTAAAGTGTAAATAACTTGAATAGCGGAAATTGTTATGAAGTTATCAGTTTGACAACTTATTGACAGTAACCATAGCAGGAAGCAAACACACTCCAATTAGAGTCTAAGCCAACTAATAGATGAGTTCGACAAATCTTGAAATATAATAATTTGAATGAATTCTCCTAAAAATTTGCAGGTCTCGAGCATTGCACTGTGTTCTAGACCTGTAAAATACACTTACAAGCCTTGGTACATAAATAGTTATTAATTGAAGTGTAATTTAATACAATCGTGCAGAAAATAATGTTATTCTTCTTTGAATAAATAGAAATTTCATTATTTTTTTGGTCTTTATTTTTGTGAGATGACAGGTTTATATTATATTAATTTTACTTATCGTTCAGACGCTGGCGCTGGTAAGTAAATTACTTACCGACGAGTTTGGCCTACCAATCAGTAAACATAAGCCACCGTCTTGGCAACAAATATTGTAAACAGACATAAAAGCTCGATCGTGCAAAAAGTAATATTATATCTGATATTTCATCGATATTAATTAAATATAAACTATATAACACACCTGTTGTTTTGTTGATATATATCAGTATATGCAAAATTGTTTACATATCAGTGTAACACACACTGTAAAAGATGAGATGGCCGATTATATGCATAATCGATGGTCCATTTGTTGTCAGCGATTATTCTGGTAATGGTACATAAATGTATGAAATGCTTCGTGCTTTGCGATAAAATTCCATATAATTGTGTAATATACTGATGGACAGGTTCTGTAATTTACCGAATTAACTATGTATTTATACGTTTTATTATGTAATTTATACATAATTATATGGAAAATTACTTTAATTGAAGCAAAGATGCATGTATGTTTGTAGTTTTAATTTACTTTATGTAATAAACCATAAATATGTTTAACTTTACCCTGAAAGTCTAAGTTTTTTTTAAAATTGAACTAATTTTAACTTAACTTTCAAAGTATTTTTACATCAATTTTTTACAGTGCAGTTTTGTTCAATTTAAAAAACTCAATTTATAGACAAATTTACAGACGCGTCACGAAGCACGTGTGTTCTAAGAGTTGTACAACTAAACTGGTTTGAAAATCGTTAAGAAATGTTGAAAAATAAACTTGTAAATGAGATATAAATATAAAATTGATCCATCTTGAGTAATACATTTTCGGAAAACATTTTTTGCGCCTTTTTGCAATCTTGGCCAGAATGCCCCCCTCCACATTTAGATACGCAAGGTCATTTCAGATGTTGTACGTAACTGTACCTTCGAGTCTATATGTTCGAATTTGACACTCCTGATTCCCAGCTACTTCTACGCCAATGTCTGATGCTGTTCCATATTCAAGATATATTTTTAGTTCCTCAACAGTATACAAATCGCTAACTAGTGTTTAAAATTATCTTTATTTAGTGGAAGTACCGCTTTGTTTTTCATCATGTAGTTTATGGAAATAACGATTCTATGTATATAAACAGCTTGCAGCAGTCACATATTATTAAATGTATTAAAAATAGCATGTTATAATAACAATTTTGATCTTACATTTTTTCCATTACTGATTATAAATATTTATAATATTGGTAGCTAATTATAAATTTTGTGTACATTTCATGAAACTCGATTTGTTGGAAACCTTCAAGAGTTAATATTTTCTGTTACGATGCGTTTAAAAAAATGAATATTAAAATTAGTCCGTTTTGCATGTGGAAAAATATAAAAATTGTGCTAAGTGTTTAAAGATTATGATATAAATTACATAACAAAAATAATTAGTGTCAATATGTGACGTATCAGCGGTGTTAATTTAATTTAAGTATTAGCATCAAATTATTCATATTTACAATATACCTTTTGTGTTAATATAGATTAAGCAAATATTTGTAATTTTTGTGACTTCCTTTTATATTTTTTCACGTATTTCACTTGCTTTATCTGTAAAAAAAATTACACCGTCAAAATCTTAATAAGATGCTGATCTTTTTGTTGCGCCTAATAGTCCAAAAAATAATGATTGTTATAGTTTTCAAGGTTGTTTATAAAGAATTTGTAAAAATAAACTTTAATCTGTAATTTTTAAAATCTATATTGTTGCATTACCAGCTTTTTATTTTAAGGGTGGAAACCGACTCTAAAAACTGGAAAATGATCTACTCTTCTAATTTTACGAATAAATTAACAAAAATCCATAGACTTATGTTTCTGTGGTCGCTGAATATGACTGCGAGATCAAAACTTATGAGACGAAAATAGTAAGGGTTGAAATCACCCTTAAATACTGAAAAATTAATAATTCTTCTAATGTTACAAATAAATTAACGAAAATCCATATACTTATGTTTTTTTGGTCGCTGAATATGGTTATGAGGTCTAAATTTATATTAAAAAATGGTGGATTAAAAATGGTCACAAAAGAGTATAGTAATATGTCTAATTTTATTAAAAACACTGAAAAGTTTCAACATTATTTCAGTCATATCTCTGAAACAGTTTGTCGTAGGAAAAAAAATAAAAACCCAAACTCTTCGTTTTTTATAAGCAGTATATTAGTAATAATATGCATTAACAATATATAGAAGAATTTAAAAACAAATTGAATTAATGTAAGAAATTAGAGCAATAAGACTAAAAAAAATGGCGCCTAAATTTTTAAATGCGTTACTATTTTGTTTGCAACTTTTTTAGTTTTCGGTATAAAAGGTCGTAATACGTAAATTTTAATACCTTTAATTTTTATAAGATAACAATTTTTCTCATAGTTGTAGATTTTGAGTAATTTTAGATTTTAACGTCGTATATTTTTTCTGAACGTTTCGGCGCCATTTTGAAAATGCCATATTTCCAAAACTAAACGTCTGAAGAAAAAAAGAAAAAACCATTCGATTTATTTTCGTAAAAGCTTTAATTTAGTACACTTGCATTTTTTTAAAGTCCACATTTTTCGGGAAATTAAAAAAAAAAACGTCTAGGAGTACTGATTTTAGGGGGTGAAAATTGCAATTTTCAGTTCGCAATATCTTGAAAAATATGCATTTTAGAAAAAAGTGTATAAAACTTGTCTTTCTTATAATTCGATTCTCTATCAGATTATGTGTATTTTTTGTTTTTTTGCGACTAAGAAAGGGTGGGAACTACCACTAACCAATAAGCAGCAAAAATGACAATATAGATTTTTATGTACATACTTTATGAAGCATGTTGAAGAAAAAAAATTTGAACTTCATTACATCGTTTTCGGGCTAGAATTTAAAAGCTCCACTTACTGTAATATTGATTTATTTCGCTTTTTGGAACTTCTGCCATCTTCTAATTGATTTTAAAAAGATTCATTTTTTACAAATTTTTCATAAACAACCTCTAAAACTATAACAATCATTATTTTCTGAAAAGAAATATTAAAAATTCCGATAATTGTATTTTTCGTTGAGATTTCTAAAAATTTTATTTTTTTTTTAATTTACGGATTTTCGAAATTGCGGTAATTTTTAGTGTATGGCATTAAAAATCCAACAACAAAAAATCATTCAAATCGATTCACTATAGCTGGGTTCCGTCATTTTTCATTCATAATGACTAATTGCACTGGACTATAAAATATTGATAAACTTGCTTAGTTAAACACATCGAAGGAATTTCGAGCAGGAATTTTGATGAATTCATTATCATAACATAAGATTTTCCTAGGCTAGGACTGTAGGACTAGAACGAGTAGAGTGAATCACTATTTAGACAAATAAATGTAGGATGAGTTGACTCTTAGAAATCTTAATCTTCACTCCTGTAGATATTTAAGAAACCAAAAATTGTTTATTGGGAATCCTTCAAAGTTGGACTTAACAGCTGTAGAGTTTTATTGAAGGTTTGACAAATATTTTGATAGGCGATCATAAAACAATACCAAGACTAAAAGATAATGTAGATTCTTGAATACCTTTTAAAACTTTCTTTGAGTCAGTCTATCTTTAAGTGAATTTGGCATAAATCACTGGTTTTTGAGGTGGCCATTATAAAACACTTATAAAACCTAAATAAATCTACTTGGGGTAAAACGTTACTGCTGCCGTTTTCTTTTCACGGTACCATTGCACTAAATCACTTGTATTTTGTAACATCCACTTTGGTATTCACAATTTGTTTGCCACCAAATTAATGGCGCTCACGCTGATTATAGTCACAATTAAGCTGCGTCACGAAGATGCTGTGTTACTAGTCTCTATTCTTTCCTAGCCTAGGGGCATGCCAGTATCAATATTTCTTTTTTTTAATGTACTAATAACTAGGTAAAATGTAAAGTAATGTGTGATATTGGTTGTTGCAGGTGATCCTGGAGTTTCGGTGAGGGGGGAGCCTGGCCATGCGCCTCGGCCTGGCTTCTCTGCTGGTCGCGCTGTTGTGTTTCACCTGTCACCCCCTTGCTGTCGTCGCCATCACCAGCCCAACTCTAGAGAATGACGACGCCGCCCTGACGTCTCACCATTTCCAGGCTGTCAGCCCGACCAGCTACCACCATTCTCCGTACAGCTCCATCCCCACCTTGGACACCCACAGTCGCCCTCGCTCCCACCTCGTCAGTAATCACTTGGAAGATGACAAGGGTAAGATATCTTCGAGTGAAGAGGACTTTTTCAACGACACCTTCGAGAGTTTCCCCAATTCCACCGACTTCCATGACTTCAAAGAGAATCTCACGGTGGGTGACCTCAAGAGGGAGCCCATGTTCAAGAAGAAGGAGCTCACTGTGGGATACCTCACGGCGGTTAAGGGGACGGTCAAGGAACGACAAGGGCTGCAAGTGTCTGGAGCTATAACGATGGCTTTAGATGAGGTAACTAATACATACATTTTTTATATTGACTTTACTTTCCCTGGAGATACAATAAAATACTCTATCTGTTTATTGAAGAGCACAAAATTCAGCAAAAAAAAAGTTCTTACCAAAAATTTCGTACATACAAACTGTTTTCACGTACTATAAGAATCAAAGTTATGGGGTTGGGATCTATCAAGCGGCAATCACTGTTTTTTTACAGTAACAACGTCTTCTTAGATATACTTGTTGTTAGCTTGTAATTTTTTTCAGATTTTACTCGATTTTGGGACGGTACTGCACCTCTTAAACTTTATTCCTGAATATATTGCAATTTAAAACACTTTCATATAGTAAATGAACAATCAGTAGCTTCCCCTACATTACAATAAATATACCGGGCGTCTCATTTAATTTGGTATAACGAAATTTATCGAGAAGGCGCGTTTTCGAAAGAAATGTTTCAAATAATACTTTCGAGGAGGAAATAGGTATTAGTTATTTTTGAGCGTTTTCAAGGACAATATTGTATTTTTCAAACGGAAAGCTAAATTTTTATTACAGCACCTTATTCTACGAAAGGAATCAAATAACTTTTGTCTCAACCATTTGGTTTTGAGATCTTTATATGTCACTTTTTGGTATCATGGTAGTCAAAAATGTGCAAATGTTCTGGACAGGAAATTAGTGACTACATTTTTTGTAATTTTCATGAATTCTATAGTTTATTTATTTTTTTTTTTTTAATTGAACCGCCTGCAAAGACGGCCGCTAAAAAATATGAAATAAAATTTCACCGTTGCCCAGTTAATTGAAGATTACCTAATATCAATATTGACGTGAAAAGTGAACAAATAACGAATTTAAACATATTTTGTAACCTATGGCGAGCGAAAGATGAATATTAGTTCTTTCCATTGTATACAGGGTGTAACGCAACTTACCCGAAAAATTTGAACCATACATGCACCTTTAAATAAGAAGTCGACTTCTTAAAAAAAAATTAATAAAGGTCCAACACAGAAAAAGATACACATTGTTAAAGTTACAAATTGATGAAAATGGTAATTTATTGAACTCTACTTAATTGACGGACTGTTGTAAAAAAAAAATTAATTAAAAAGTTTAATTTTATATAGTAGGTTATTTTAACATTTCCATTAATTTGTAACTTTAACAATGTGTATCTTTTTCTGTGTTGGACTTTTAATAATTTTTTTTTAAGAAGTCGACTTCTTATTTAAAGGTGCATGTATGGTTAAAATTTTTGGGGTAAGTTGCGTTACACCCTGTATAGTGAAAGTTTGTGCAGCGGTTAAAACTAAAATGGGCAGGTACAGAACTTCGAAGAAAATTTGTAATGTTTTTTTATTTTTGAGGTATAGTGCTCGATGAGCTTTATTTGATCGATTTGAAAAATTTGTAATTTGCATATTTTCAAGGCCTACTAAGCTCCTCTAAATAGATCTAAATTTCAAGATCGATTATTAGGCAAATTGGATAGCGGCGTATTCGATTCGCAGTTGTCTCAAATGCCCCTATACAAAATTTTAGCTTGATAACCTCATATAGGGTGTTTGTTATTCAATAGCCAAATTTAAAATTTCTCACTTTTCGACTGGCCCTGTATAAAAGTCGGTTAGGTTCGCTAAAAAAGTAAAGTAGTCATTCAACTTAAGGAACACCAAATACTAAATGAGGAAGAAAAAAGAAACGTTATTCTAGAAATAAATAGTGCTTCTATACTAGTTGATATTGAATATTAAAATAGTAATTTAAGTGATTTCAAATCAAAATTAAATTTAATTAATCTTCCTATCAATAGGTGTCCCTAGATATAGGATTTAAATATTTAAATTGCTCCAACTTTTTTCGATGCAAAGCATAGTTGTTGGTTGGTTTTTGTAGAAGAGATAGATAGATCGTTTTTAAACGATATAGTTGATATTTAGTTACATCGCCGCGCTGTATAGAATCTAACTCGAGACAATATTTTGGAAATTAATTAATTATTAGATAGAAATTCATATTATCCTTTTAACCCTTCCCATAGCCCTTATATCTAATAATTGTGAAGTGCATCACTGGATAGGATTTTGGGTAAGTTAATTTCCAATTTACCACTTGTAGAGATTACAGTCCAAATTTACATTTTTATAATAGAAAATAACAAACAATACATTATTCGGTTGCTGTACGTAGGTGCCTTAATGAAAATTTTTCAAACAAATGGATTAGACGAAATAGCTTTTCTTTTTTCTTCCTTATTTAGTACCTGATGTTGATGTCACTACTTTACCTTTTTAGTAAACCTAACCGATTTTTATAGAGGGCCAGTCTAAAAGTGAGGAATTTTAAATTTGGCTATTGAATAACAAACACCCTATATGAGGTATCGAGCTAAAATTTTGTATAGAGGTATTTGAGACAACTGCAAATTGAATACGTTATCCAATTTGCCGATAAAAAATCGCCTAATAGTCGATCTCGAAATTTCGACCCATTTAGAGGAGCTTGTAGGCCTTGAAAAATATGAGAATTATAAATTTTTCAAAACAGTCAAATAAAGCTCATCGAGCACTATATCTCAAAAAACAAAAAAATTAAAATCGGCCAACGCGCTCCTAAATAATGGGATGTTGCGGTATTAAATAGCACTCTGTATATAAACTTTTTTCAGTGTTTCAGAGTTTTATTTTTTAAATCTTTTTACTCTATCGTAAAGAATATAATTTAAACTAGATGGAAATATAATACTTTTCGCCGGATTATTGAATTTTCTATATGATTGTTGAACATTCTGTAGTTTATTCTTCTAAATTTTTGAAAATAAGTAAATTTTGTAGATTTAATTACTACACTTTTTTTTATTTAAAACTCGTAATTTTAATCATTACCCAATAATATCATCTTGATTGGCTAAATGTTCGTCGGTATAGCATCTTATCAAAGGTTACAACACTTTTCATGGGCATTTTTTTCTAAAAATTGTTCATAACTTTTATATTTACGTACTGATAGATATTTTTTTTTATTATAGAGTATAGTATAGTAATAGGGTTCTTCCTTTAGGTAATATTAACTATCCAAAGAACAATGTTAAAAAGGGCTTTTTTGGCCCAGCCGTGTGGATGGGCCGTGTGGAAACCATCTTTTTTTACTAATTTTTGGGGTACTGAATACGAATCTGTTATCCGAATTGGCTAAAAACATCTGGAAAACAGTAAAAACCAACCCTTATTTGGGGGTGGCATTGAAATTGATATTAGAACTTGCAACAAAAGTTATTCTTTAGTGCAGGAAATTCCTGCAAAATACTGTTTCGTTAGGTAAGTAGAAAAAGAATCAAAAATTCTAAATTCACCCCCTTCCCTCATTTCCCTCGCCCTTCACCATCCATAAGAATAGTGTAAGTTACAATATCAAATTTACGGTTATTCATTTATTTAAAAAAAAACAAAACTCCTCGTTAAATGGCTATTATCAGGTTATAATGTGATTACTTCTGAATACTCTTACACGCATCCCCACGAATTAAGGTGGTGGATTTTATCTTTTTAGAGTTTTTATTGGTTTTAATTGCAAAAGAAATCGCTAATCACCCAGTTTGTTGGATTTTTTTACCATAATAAGGTGATTTAGTCAACTCAGATGAATATTTCTCACTCCTGAATATTTCTCACACTTTTGGGATTGGGGTGTACGGTGTCATAATCACTATTCAGAAAATATTACTTGATTTTTATATTAAAAAATTCTTTAATTATTTAAATGACTTTTGGCGAGGAGGTGAATTTAGTTTTCTTACTTCTTTTTCTATTTAGTGCTCGAAACTTTATATATAGTATAGTATTTTAAGAGAATTTCCTGCAAAAGAATAACCTCTTGTAGTTCTAATTCTAGTAGTCAATTTCAATGTCTCCCCCAAATAAGAGTTGTTTTTTCGAGATTCTTCGCCAAAACGGGTGACAAATTCGTTTTCAGCACCCCAAAATTAGTAAAAAAAGATGGCATCCATATTTTACCACGGATGGGCCAAAAAAGCCCTTTTTTAACATTGCTCTTTCAATTTGGTCGGACTTTTCTGCCTTAAGTTATCATGCTTACTAGGAAGGTGACGTACGGATGGATAGACAGACAAACGGATAGACCGACATTTTGACAGTTTCGTTGTGCTTCCGGAAGAAACCACTTCAAATGCAATATACTCTTTGTTTTCGTATTTGCAAAGAGTATAAAAAAGTACCTACTTTTAATTTATTTATTTCATCTTCCTTTAAATACACATCGATGGACAGTGAATGGCATGTTGTCAGCAATATTCGTTAAAAATGTGCAAAACTTGGTTACTAACTAAAGATGGGTCATATATTAGGCAGAATAATTAACCTACGGATTTGAATTCAGTGACTGAAAATATCTAAAGGTTACCAATTGCCAGCAATCTCAACTCAACTGATGCTCAAAATATGTCAACACTCGTTTTTTTTTTATTTACGCGAAGAATTTTGTGCTCTTCACATCTAAATCCCGATTTCTCCGCGACGAAATAATATGTTTAAAAACTTATTAGTCAATTTTCTAGCCATCATAAAAATTACAAAAAGTTACAGCAGTATAACTGAGTCCCGATAAGCATTCTACATCCATGTAATGAAGAAATTTTAATAAAATTACTATCGCTCTTTTTATTTATTTACTTAATTAGACGTTGATTAGCTTCTGCCTGTTTTATGCCACAACGAAGATAATGTGAGCTTATCTGTTGATATATAGGTTGCAGCATGCTATTTATATGTGCCTTATCATCAACCACTTACCTGTTATATGATTAACACATTAATTATAAATTTATTTTCTTGTTGAACATATATTCACTAATTTTAGAAAAGGGAATATACAATCAATAATATACAGTGTGTTAACATTTTTATTTTTTGGCCTTTTGACAGAAAGTTCTCCATAAAAACTTCTGTTTATTCACAGTAGTCGCAAATTTTTGGAAATGCAATCTGTATGTTATCAGGAAGTTACAGTCAAGTTTTGTTCAATCTGAGACTTGGGAGGTGAGCGTTTTTTGGAAGTTAAGTTTTAATTGTGAAAAACGTGTTTTTGCCTCGTTTCTTTTTAATATAAATATGTTTCTGTTTTTATTTTCCGTATTGTGGTACAAATGAGTGTTAAATTGTCCAAATATGTCTTATCTCATCTCACATGATTTGTCTCTGGAGTAAAAACAAATCTAAATATACTTCACAAGTTGATAACTACCTAATTTCCAGGGGCGGCTGGTGAAATTTCAACAATTTTTTTTCTCGTCTGTGGCGCATGGGACCCATACGAAATATGGGAAATAACATCTAGAGAAGCACTCCTTTAACGACCCCTAAAAAATTTTGAAAAAGTAGTTTGCGAAAAATTTTTTCAAAATTCGATTGACCCCCCTAGGTCTAGGGACTCCTGTGTTTAAAATTATTTTTTTTTGTCATATATATTTTACTTTTCATAAAAATACAACAACAGGTTTTGAAGTTTATGAAAATATTTCCATTACTAACTGAGATACAACGAATTGAAATTTTATCATTTGTTAAATTGTAAATTACAAAATTTCAGTTCATTGTGTTTCAGTTAATAATGATAATATTTTCATAAACTTCAAAACCTGTTGTTGTATTTGTATGAAATGTAAAATGTATATGACAAAAAAAATTAATTTTAAACAGGAGTCCCTAGACCTAGGGGGGTCAACCGAATTTTGAAAACATTTTTCGCAAACTGCTTTTTCAAAATTTTTTAGGGTCGTTAGAGGAGTGCTTCTCTAGATGTTATTTACCATATTTCGTCCCATGCGCCACAGACGAGAAAAAAATTGTTGAAATTTGACCAGCCGCCCCTGCTAAGTTCTAATTTCCTGTAGAATCAACATAAAATGGACATAATTTTGCGATTTTCCAGATTAATAACGATCCCACCATTCTTCCAAATGTAACACTAAAACTAAAATGGTACGATACCAAAGGCGACACAGTAGTGGCTACCAAGGCGATGACTGACATGATTTGTGAGGGTGTATCGGCTTTTTTTGGACCTGAAAATACTTGCCACGTAGAAGCTATTATCTCACAGGCTCGAAATATCCCCATGATAAGTTATGTAAGTATAAACTATAGATTGGTTGTTTTTTAGTATTTTTATTTTTCACCAAATGATAGAAAATGTTAATAAAGCTTTTAAAATACAACGACTGAACTCATCAGCGCCTCAGAGACTTAGACTTCTTATACAGGGTTTGTCAATAGTGTGTTGACCCTCGACTGTTTGGAAAAAATGTTTCAGATAAAATTTGTGGGAGATCAAGAATGACATATTCTAAAATTGTCATTATTATAATTACAGGATCTTTCTCAAGCAGCAAGAGGCAAGCTAATACTAGGATTTTTTAAATGAAACACCCAACATTTTTTTTATATATTTGTATTTGATTCTTAATTCAGTAACGCTTCGGCGTTACTTTGTTATTCCACTTTTTCCAAGAAAAAAAAAAAAAACTGCGGTGCAGCGGTGAACAGCAAAATCTGAAGTTTCTCTATTTTCTTATATGACGGAATTACATTTTTGTTACTGGAACTTTAGAAAAACTCTCTGGAAAGAGAACTCTTATTGAAGTTACTATCATCATTTACATCTTTCTTAAGTTCAAAGTACTCATTTGTGTAATGTATAGTCAATAAAATGGTAGGCACTAGAAGTTATTCCATTCCATTCCATTACGATTTGCCGAGTCTAGGCCTTGATTATACAATCTTCAGTTCACAAATAAAAGCTATAATTGCAATAAGATTATTTTATATCTATGGTGCCCTCCGATTAAAGAACTTATACCTAGATACATAACAGCTATCTCTTCACTATATACCTTGTTTGCTCATACATAGTCACATTATATGTCCATTAAAAAGGATAGATAAACATAACATCATAAGCAATAGTGGCGGGTATGTGCAGGGCCGGCCCAACCAAACTCGGCGCCCTAGGCGAACGGGAAATCCCCGCTTGTTGTGTGTATTGCTATAACGCACAGCTGACCGCTCCGCGTGGTCAACGTCGCTGTCAGCCCATCCCATTTTATATATAATTGTTACACATTCTATAGGATATTCTTCGCAGTTTTCTTGTAAATAATGTTAGTTTTTGGACATCCTAAATTTTGTGATACCATCTTTGTTGTGAAAAAAATTATATGAAAAAAAAAATGAAAAAAAAATATCCAACCTGTTTGGGATTTGAACATGGGACCTCTGGATTGCAACGCAAAGCTTTAGCCGCTGCGCCACCACATCTTGCTATGAAAATTGATTGTCTGTGATACTTATATATCTTTCGACAATCATACATATTTCAACTCGTACTTCTATGAAATATATGCTAGTAAAATTCATAAACAAAAAAAAGAAAATATTATGGAAATAATATTTCGCAAGATTTCCATTTTAGTACAAGCGACAAAAATTTAGAGAATATTTTTTTAAATTAAATAATTAATAACTTTTTTATTTACTGATAGATTTTCTTCAAAAACAATAGGGTTCTTCCTCTAGCTAACACTAACTTACTTTCTAAATTTCAATACAATCGGACTTTTCTTTCTTAAGTTATTTTGCTTACAAGAAACGTGACGGACGGACGGACAGACGGACATTTTGAAAGTTGTTCAGAATTCGTTCACTAACAATGATATGAAAATTTTTTCTCTATGAGCGATATTTACGATTTTAGAAATGTGCCGATCAAATACAATATTCTCTTCGTTTTTGCGAAGAGTATAATAATAAATAGCTGCTTTCTGAAGGATATTAAATGAAATATGTATTGAAAGGATATTAAGATTTAATTGCTAGTCACCTTATTACGACTGTAAACTGAACCCCATAATGTTACAACATGAAGTTTATACCGGTACAGCACTTCACCATTTTGCACTAAATATATTGTCACTAAACTGGTAAATATGACTTCTTCACCACTTTTTGATCGGAAGACACGAAAAACATTTATTAACATTAATGGCCAACACGTCGAACTGAGATTATGATAATCGAACTGAACCGATCGTGTCCGAAACGGCCGCGAATAGGCCGACTAGCGAATCAGGAGCTTATGGGATGTTTGCAACTGAAGTGCCTTAGACTGTGACTATCTCAGCAACAAACAAACAAACCAATACACATTATATATCTAGATAATATAAGTTATTTAATTGGAGATGATGCCTGAAATACACTGTACGTTGTAGCAATTAAAAGTGATCATTCAACTCAACTAACAATAGTTACAAGTTGAGATATATGTCATACAATTATTTTACATTCTACCAAATCACTAAATAAAGGAAAAAAAGGTAGTCGCTAAATAATAAATGGAAAACTAAAGATAAATGTGTACAGGAGAGGCATTTTGAAAACTCATCTCTTATTTTTCAGAAATGTTCTGACTACAAAGCTTCCAAAGTCCCTACTTTTGCCAGAACTGAACCCCCTGACACACAGGTAATTATTTGCATTTAATTATTTAGTATGGTTGAAACAGGACAAAATTAAATACTAATATAGTATATTATTTTATAAAATAGTTTTTTTACGATTATTAAAAAAATTATATTCTTTTTTCTTTCCATTACTTTACGTTTATGTTAATTATTGTGAAAAAAGGTAAAAAACGTGAGAAATTATTAGATTTCAAGTCCGTCTCTGTCATGTCGCCCAGAAATCCTATGTTTGGCCATTACCGTACAATTTATAATTGTTTGTTTCAGGTTACCAAATCTGTAGTTTCTCTTTTAAATTATTACAAGTGGCACAAATTTTCCATAATATATGAAGAGGCTTGGGATACCGTGGCAACCTCTTTGAGACAAGAAGCGAAAAATAGAAATATGACTATAAATTATCAAAAAATGGCCCAGGACCGTCATAAATGTTGTGCGGAAAATTTAAAGTGCTGTCAGATAGGCGACTGGTATCAGTTTATCCAGGACACAAAAAACCGAACGAGAAGTAAGTAGGTATATGATTGAACAGTCTTTTATTTTGTTATAAGGAGTGTTCCAACTAAGACAGGTTTTTCCATAACTCTCTCTTATTATCATTAACAAAAAACATGCATGGAATAAAAGGTACATTGTATATGCGGTGCATAAATAGAACATATTTCTGATTACACAGAATGTTCCATTTAGTCTGGGTGCTACACATCTTCAGTATTTTAAATAGTATACACTGGATATCACTCATCATTCTTGGTATATTTTGATTGATTTGTTTTACAGTGTTGCAAGACTATCATTGAAGGATAATAAAACAGTTTTACCGTGTTTAGTCAGTTTTGAAATGAAAACACTAACTGACATTTATCTTATTCCATAGGTTTTATTAGAAAAAGTAGAACATCCAGGTAGGTTTTTTGAAGCTCTTTCTGTCTTTATTGATAAAATGTCATTTACTGTTGGCAAAAAATGCATTTTAAATATGAGAATAAAATATTTCCATTTTTTATTTATTATAGATTTCTTTAACCATTGTAGTAATTCAATTAATAGCGGTTAATTTAATTTCAATAAAAACGTAATTCTTCACCTCGTTCATTACACGGTTTTATTATTTTTACTATAAATCTACTTTAAAACTAGATAAATCGAACAAATTGGCAACACTGTACGATTGGAAGCGGCGGTCTACCTACGGCTTAACTACGAAGTATGAAATACACATGAACATTTTCTTTGAATCAGAGGCGCCGACAGAGAAAGAGACATCGACATTTTTTAAAGTTTTTTTATGTCACATTATCAATACAATTAACATATCTTATGTATCTTAAGTATTTTAATAAATTTCAATTTCAAATTTCAATTTCAATAATAAAAAGGGAAATGTAGGTAGCAAGAAGACATTCAACTTGATTCTAGTTTTTCCCGAAATACTGACCTACACAATATTTTATACAGGGTGTAATCAGTTTCATGTCATTAAAAAAAACTGGTGGTGGGGAATGACTAAACGAACAAAAAAACCTTATATAACCTGGGGTCAAAAACCCATAGTTTTGGAGAGAAAAAAATAAACAAAAATTTCGAAAATTTTCAGTAAAATTGTTTGAGAACTGCTGGAATGTTGGGATAGGCTTTTATATTCGTCTATGTCGGCGCCTCTAACCATCAAATACGCTAATACGGCTCTTTGAAAGTGCCGCATTCCTTTGTTAGAGGCAGCGCGTCGACGAGGACACGAGTTGATAGTCACACTTTTTTATGGCTTTTTAAAATTAGGTAAGGTAAGGTCTTTAGTGGTGCGGTATTTTAGTTTCTGTGGGCATTTCGTTAAGTACACACGTGGAAGCCGTTCGTTGTTTTGCATGTTACTTTGTTCTTTTGAATTTTGGACTATGTATTTACAGTTAAGATTTATTTTATTGACTTACCGTTCAAGTCATTAAGTTCTTGATTACGTACAGATTCTACTTGTTCATTCTTTTTGTGTTTGTTGTGGATTTTGGACTAAGTTTTTATTGTTATTTTCTTTATTGACAACGTTAGTTAATAGTTTAGTGTGGTATTTTAATGTGCATAGAAACCGTAAAAAATGATCCTAATTTACCAAATGTGTTGAACGGAGTGCGTATGTGCTGAAAAGTGTATTGATGCAGACGGAAGCCATTTCGAACAATTTATGTAAATCAACAAATTTATTGGTAAGCTCTAAATTTACCGAATATTTTAGTTTTCGATACCTGATCGGCAATTCGTTAAATAAATCAAATTTTTTTCCTAACTTAAAATACACTTAATTGTTTTCTGTTATCGTGTATCTCATACGTCTAACTCTTTATTTCCCAATGTCATTCAATAATTATTCACTTTTTAAGCTTTTAACCCAGAACACTCATTTAGGTTAAAAATGTTAATAAACCACATTTAAATCTGATAAATTATAAACAACAATAAAAGCTCCAATATTTTGTTCTAAATTAAAAAAACACACATGTTAAGAAATGCTGTATTTAACTTCTACGCCCACCATTTGCTTTTGCAGTTCTGCAAAAAGGAGATAACGAATTATTTATATTTTTATTTGAGGCACTCATCAAATGTGCCGCCCTCCTTTGCTTTGAACCGCCGCGCCGTGCCGGCCGGCGGAACGAGTCGGTCGGTAATCTTTGCACTTTTTTATGACAATTTAAAAGTTGTATAATTGGGAAGTACACGTCCATTGACCCAGAAAGGCAGTGGTTTTCAAATGTTTCCTACCCTAATATTCAAATTGTTGACCTAGGTCAGTTGTTTTCAAAGTGCCCCTAGGGGAAAAGTTATAAAGGTTTTTTGTTTGTCTAGTCGGTCCCCATTACCAGTTTTTTTAATGACATGAAACTGATTACACCCTGTATATACTAGCTGGCCTGGAAATATTGTATTTTTAGAAAATAATTAATTTAAGCAAAACCATTGGAGTAAAGCAAAAATGTTACAACACTTTCTTGCTTCTTTTGGGTCAATATATTATCATGCAAAATATTTGTATGTATACACCAGACACCCTGTATAAAATTTACGAAACCACTCTTCCTTTGCATTTTACTAGGCTTGGGACTAGCATAAACTATATAATTGGCATGTTTAAAAAGTGGTCAAACAAAACGAGAACAATATATCAACACTAAACACAGATCGTACATAAACCAAAATTCTAAATGCAAAAAGAGTAGGTACATAAACTGGAACTGCACTTTTACATCACATATTCGAAATGTCTTCCGTTTTGATCAATATACAAATGAACTTGTTTTTTAAATGACTACTCCACATGGAGGGACTAGCTTCTGAGGAAAAACTAATGTCAGGCATTTTTATGGTAAAAAGTATCCGTATCTTGTATGCGGTATTCCATTCTAACTGTATCCGATCCAGCTCTGTCACATACACATTTTGTTAATAGTAAAAATGTGTGATTGGAGCTAAAATGAACTGTGTAAACCACTAGTTTCTAAGTTCTAAGCAATATTCAAAGCACTATAATCATAATATTTTTTTAAAAACAGTTGAATATCTCAAAAGGCAAACTGAAATGAAATGATGAATACAAACATGCAGTGATGTACAGGATGTTCCATAAAAACGTGTATTATCCAGGTAAAATGAAGCACCCTGTGTAATCAGAAATATTTTCTGTATATGCATGTTTTGGTATTTTATTTGAACCATTTTCATCCTATGGAAGACATAGTTCGAACACTCTATGTAAACTTTGATAATTAAACTAGTATGTCATTTTCGATAGACTTTAATGCTGTTAATGAAAAAATTATTTAAGGAATACTTTTCTAGAATTGTTAATATCCAGTGATTCATTGATTCAACAAAACAGTTATTTTAGAGGTTCTTTAATGTTGATTTTGTTTTTCAGTTTATGTATTTTTGGGAACCACTATGTCATTAGTAGAATTGATGAACACCATGCAAACAGCAAGATTATTTGAAAATGGGGAATATATGGTGATTTTCGTTGATATGAATACCTACTCAGACAAAGAAGCACATAAATATCTCTGGAGTATGTATATTTATATAATTTAGTAGTAAAAGAATGACAGTAAAATTCACCTCTTTTTGCATAGTAAATTTTGGTCTCAAAAAATTAATCTTTGGGAAATTTCAACTAAAGTATATAAGATTCATGCATACCTTCTCAGAATCAAAATGCGAGCTTTATAAAGAAGTCTGAGACTATTTGTAATTCAATAATTACGGCTGACTGAAATTAACTTAAAAAAGTTTTACTAAAAGAATTTAGTTTCGCTAGGGACTACTTAGCTTTAAAGTTCTTGTATCGGTTCACGTACTCAAACACATTCGTGAGGACTTATTACTGCATAAGTTTAATGGCGTTCAATCAGTCCACAACTTACTTGCCCCTATGCAGTTGTTCAATATTAGTAAAAATTACAACGATCCACCTCCGAGCGACTTTTAGGCAAAATTGAATTTTTGGATTTTTATGCACAAGGCGTTTTCCTCTATAACTTTATTATTTGGAGAGCCCTGCTATTGGCTTTCCTACCATCTCTTTGTATAGACTACTCAACGCGCTCGACCAAATTGCGAGCCGCTGAGTGAATCCAAACTCTTTCTATGCGAGAAACTGGCCTTGTGCATGTGCATTGATTTTTATCAAATTTTTGCTTATCGGCACTACGCTGTCTTTGTCAAAATCGTCGGTTTCGCCTCTTGGATGCATTGCATCGTTAAAATTTTATGCTCATACTTTAGAACAGGGCATTCAATGACCGTACCTCAATGGTCAATGTCTTTGGTTGAGGAATAAAAATGGAAAATATTTCAATATTTTTTAAAGTACATTTTCGGGGTACTTTTTAAACTAGCTTCGTGGTACTTTTGAAAAATTAATCTGCAAGTAAAATTTTGGTGTACTTTTGATAAATCGATTTTCAAGCCAAACTTCGACACAGTTTTGAAATATTAATCTGCACGTGAAATTTTGGCGTACTTTTGATAAATCGATTTTCGAGCCAAATTTTGACGCTCTTTCAAAAATATTATTTTTCAAAATCCAACTTGTGGTACCTTTGAAAAAGTATACTATTCATAAATCTTTGTCAATATATATACTTTCGCTCTTATATCCTGAAACAAAACATATTTTCCTAAGTGAAAATGTGTTTCTTCGAATTTTCACCTGGTCATTTCTAACGCCTTATAGAACCCAAAACGGTCCTTACGGGTTGGTCTGTGCCTCTTGAGTCCCTCAGACTCTTAAAAAATGTCTTTAAATGAAATTTTTGCCTAAGTCGAATTTTGATTCTGTCTTCAACTTAGGACGATTTTGGAGAGTTCTACAACACGACCAACATCTTGACGTCATAGAATAGTAATATAAATCGGTGAAAATAGTTGATGCTTGAGGTAACGATTTGTAATATTGTGAAACTATAATAACGCGCTGCAGCTAGCCGCTTCAGCTAGTGGGTTCCTATCAAGTGACGTCACGGCCGATACTCGATCGCGGGTGCGGTCCATTTTTATGATTTTCTTTAGACGATTTATAGGTCTCATAAAATTCTAGTTTTTTTCACGGGGTCTTAAAATGATAACAACTTTCAGATAGTCAAATAAAAAAAAAGTGCTAAATGAGCCCATTACTATAACTCTGATTTTAATAATAATTGCAACAAAATAACGCTTGACTAACGAACATGAACCCCACTGCACTATACACAATAGAAAACCACCCCTAGTGAGTGGGGTTGAAAATGAATAATTACAAAAGCGGTGGAAAATAGGCATAATAATATTGTAATATACTATTGTTTAAATGCTCATTTTTAACTGTTTTTCGTAATTATTGATTTTCAACCCCCCTGGTTAGGGGTCGTTTTTTATTGCGCATAGTGCAGTGGGATTCATGTTTGTTACCCAAGCTTTATTTTGTTGCAATAATTATTAAAATCAGAATTATAATAATTGTTTTATTCTTTTAAATATTTATTTTATATTGGCATTGTTTAAATATTTTCAATCCTTATAAGGGTGGTTTTCGCGTTTTTCCGCAAAACGAAAACATATGATCTCCTTAGAATTTCCCAAAGATTAATTTGAGACCAACACGATCAATTTTGCACCTTTGCTTTCAATACATATACTACTCCAAAAGAGGCGATAAATTATGCCATCCCTTAAAAATTTTGACATGAGCCATAGAGACAAGTAGAGTAGGAAAAAATACCCCAAGACCACGTGAATCATTTCATCAGAGAAATTTCGCCCCTTTTGGGGTTCTCATGAATTTAATTCAAAAGTGGTCTAAATGATAACTTTTGATGATACTTTAAAGTAGGCAAAATTTCAAGTTGAGCATAATTTTTGTTTTGGAGATACGACGAGTCGAACCTGTTAGTTGACCTGTTCACAGTGTTCACAGCAAGATGAATCCAACATTCTTGGCAATCTCGTTCATTATGTTCAAGATTCTCAAATACGCAAAGTGTATCATTTTCTATGTAAAATCTTCCGTTCTTTTCGAATCTATCATTGTATTTTATCAAAAACGTTGTTCAAGTGAGGTATAGCCGATTTTGCAGGAAATAAAATCAGGATTTTTGCTGATAATATTCGATTAATAGGTATTTTTATACTGGAGACTTAGCAAATCTTGATAGAGAAGTATAAGTGCTTCGTATTAAATCCATTGAGATTTGCTATGTTTTCAATAGAAAAATACCGATTGATCAAAGATGTTCAGCAAAATTGCTAATTATTTTTTACAGAAATATTTTGTAACTTTCTTGTACTATATTTCTGGTAAAATCTAATGAAAGATTAGAAAAGAACGGAAAATTTTACGTCAAAAATGGTACTGCTTATATCTGTTGAGAATTTTGAGATAACGCAAGAGGTCACTGAGAATGTCGGATTCGCCTTGGCATGGATGAATCAAATAATGAGTTTAACTCACCATATCTCCAAAACAACAACTATGCTCAACTTTCGCCTAAACTATCATTTAGACCACTTTTAAATAAAATTCATGAATCCCCAAAAGGGGCGAAAAATAGGTTTTTTTTTTGTCACTCTTTCCTAACGACTTGATGAATGTGTAGTGTATCAAGATATGGTCCAACATATTTTTTATTGAAACTCGCTAGCTAATGTTTTCATTGAGTAAATATTACCGGGTATTGTTTTCCATGTTAATATGGTCCAAATGTTTTGTGTCTTTTTCAGAACCAGACGTTTTAAATCAGTACAAGAGATGCGAGGATTTATTTGACTTTGAGGGTTTCAAAAAACGTGCGAAATCTTTATTTGTGGTGGCTCCTACTGCTCCCACTGAGAATTATAAAAATTTTACAGAAAGAGTACAAGAATACAATTCGAGAGAACCGTTTAATTTCGGGGTGTCTAGTCTTTTAAACAATGCTTATGAAACGGTAAGTATATCCGCAATTAAACATGGTACAAGCGTTCACCCTTTTAATCATATACATTTTGAGGAACCCATACCAAGCGAACGAATACGTATGATTTTTACGTGACATTTCAAAGCTTCTTTGGGTCTATGATAATATCTTGTAAAAAAATACAATTTCATATAATATCCATATATAGTTAAAACAGTTTATCTAGTCCTTCAAAAAAATGTTTGGGTTTATATACTGGCGAAATATATTTTTTTATTTTTACAAAAAAAATATACTGTTAAAGGGGTTCCTCAAGGTATCATCTTGAGGCATTTGCATTAATATTTATGATGTTTATTTTGCATATTTTTTGCATCACTGTAATATGCATTGTAAACTGATAATATACATTTAGGTGCCTAGGCAAAAAACGACAAAATCTACTAATAATTTCTATGTGCTAATAATTAATATGTAAGTATTTTTTTTCTTGGAATTTTCGATACCTTGTAGGATTCTTCAATGATGCCAAAGCCATAGAATGTGTTTTTAGAATTTTTGTTTGTTTGTGTCTAAATCTTTGTTCCCTCATCACTCAAAAACGACATCATATTTTAATGAAATTTTGTACACCTGAAGACAACTTAAAGAATAGGCTTCTATTGGGAAGGGATAATAGTGGGGGGAAGGTGAGGAGAAGTGAGAGAAGATTGTGGAAAGTGAGAGAAGGTGATGGGGTAGGGGAAGATAGTGGGAAAATGGTGGGAAAGTGAATAAAAGTGATAGGCATGTGGGAAACAGTGAGTGAAGATGAAAGGGAAGTGGGAGAAATACAAGAATATAATGGAAAAATGTGGTGGGAAAGTGGGGAAAAGTGAAGGAAGATGGGAAAGTGGGGAAAAGTGAAGGAAGATGGAAAAGTGAGTGTGGGAATGTGATGAGAAAGTGGGGAAGGTAGGAAAGACGGTGGCAAAGTGGGGGACATAGTTGATTTTAGTAGGAAGATGGTGGGGAAAAGGACGATGACAAGGAGGATGTTATAAGTGGCCTTCAATATTTTTTTTAAATAAGGTATCTTTGGTTCCTATTGTTTCTTGAAAGAATCTGGGATCGCATGATGTATTTCTCGGATTCATTACATGTAGACTATTCTCTTTTCACACAACTGTGTTCGGTTTGTTACAAAAATCCAAATTTGCAAAGTTCTTTTTTTTTCAGTATGTGACCATTTATGCAGCGTACCTGTTTGATTCTGTAAAGCTCTATGCGTCAGCACTGCATTATCTTTTAATGAAGCAACCCATTTTAACTGACAAAGTGATAACCGACATTTCCAGCAATGGCACAAAAATTATTGAGACCATTATTAAAATTAATAGGACTTATAAAAGTAAGTTTAGTTTCATTGTATTTTTCTAACAATGTGATGTTTTTTTCTACGACTATCGAATAATGCTTATGCTTATGCATTTGCCAATTGATGAATAAGAAAAATTATATTTTTTGGCACTTCCAAATATAAAAAAAAATATAGATGGTCACTGTATTAATAGCTTAATTTTTATTTATAAAAATAGACCAAGTGTGTTGAGAGAGATGTAGATTCATTAGTTAACAAATTTTAGCATTTTGCTAATTTAACTTCAACTTTATTAGAAACAGAAATTTAAATAAATCAAAGTCATTTATTTTGTATACAGGGTGTTCCCTAATGACGTGCTGATATTTCAGGATGTGATTCCTTAGGTCATTTTATGAAGAAAATTTCATATGAGTATATGTCCGAAATGCCTTAATTTTTTTTTAAATCGTTATTTTTTAATATCTCGGAAAGTAATTAAGATATTATTTTCAATTTTGATAAATGTCAATAGAATATAAAACCACATATTTTAGTTAGAAAAGTTATTTTATTACTCCACCAGTGGCGTCCCTGCAAACATGTCGTCTGATATTTTTTACCAAAAAAAGTGCTACGCCACTGGCATTTTTCCATGTGGATATTTTCTCTGATTAGTCTGGTTAATTCTATATGAAAACGGTCTCTTGCGTTTTTCTCATCAGACACGTAGTTCTTGATTAAATCAATTAAATTCAAATGGTTTCATTTAGCAGTATTGACTAATAATTTTTGCACACATAAATCTAGTTATCCTGGAATAAATTACATTTTTACAAACATCATTTTCGAAACAATATTTGTTTACCTAAAGTAAGTTGTTGGTGTTCAAAACCATCTCATCGTATTATTTCTTCGATTTTTAGTGTTTCATTGAATTTATTTTATTTTTTCGCTGTTTTTATTCGAATATCTCAGTAAATATGGTGAATTATATGAATGTGGAAATGGCAACAATGCATTACGTATATGGTCTCGCATATGGTAATGCAACAAAAGCCAGAAGTATGTATCAGGAAAGATATTGCGCCTTGCCAGATAGCCGATTCTTTTCAACTATTCATCACTGTCTTTGTGAAACTGGTAGTTTCCAAAAAAGTTAGATGTACACAACTAGATTTTAGCAAAAATGCGTTATAAGACTTGTCCCATTTTTTTTGCGCACGACAGTACATCTAACTTTAATTTTTGTGACATACTACTTAATTGAAGGACTGTTGTATATAAAAAAAAAAAGTAACAAAAAAAATCTAAATTAAAAATTTTAATTTTAAATAGTAGGGTTATTTTAACATTTCCAATAAATTATCATTTTCATCAATCTGTAACTTTAACAATGCGTATCTTTTTCTGTGTTGGACTTTTATTATTATTTTTTTTAAGAACTCGACTTCTTATTTAATGATGCATATATGGTTAAAATTTTTCGGGTAAGTTGCATTACGCCCTGTATATGGTTTATTTTTATAAAACAAAATTTATCATATCATTGTTAATAATAATTAGTTTCAATTTGTATTTAATTGTTTTAATCGAGAACTTGCGCCTGATCAGAAAAATGCAAGAGACCGCTTTTATGTAGAATTGACCAGACTAATCAGAAAAATTATCCACATGGAAAAATGTCAGTGGCGTACCACGTTTTTGTTAAAAAATATCAGAGGACATATTTGCAGGGATGCCACTGGTGGAGCAATAAAACAACTTTTCTAACTAAAATATGTGGTTTTACATCCTATTAACACATACCAAAATTGAAAATTATGTCTAAAGTACTTTCTGAAATATTAAAAAATAATTAAAAAAAATTAACATATATATGTTCTTCTGAACTTTTCTTCATAAATTGACCTAAGGAATCACACCCTGAAATATCAGCATGTCATTAAGGAACTCCCTATATATATCAAATGGAATAATGCTCTTTAAATATGGTACTTAACAAAACTGTTGTTATAGGTGTAACCGGAGCTATGATGAAACTAGATGAGTTTGGCGATTCTGAAGGAAATTTTTCAGTTCTCGCTTTTAGAGAGACATACCCAAACACACTTGTCCGTTACAATTTTTCTTGCGCTTATCAGATGAGGCCCGTTGGGCAGTTTTTTCAAGCCGATGACGTTGAATTTCCTGTGAGTGAGTTTATAGTATTTTTCTTATTATTTACATTACATATCGTTCAGTATTTTATCCTAAAATTAATGTCAGTGTTGTTTTTTTTTTTTTACTTTTTCATTACCAAAACAGAAATATAATAAGGTAATGGTAGAAAATTCAAACTGATACCAGCAGGTGTTTACATTTAGGGTCTTTCATATCTTACACAATATTCCTCTATGATTTGCTTATTTTTATATTTCAATAGTTTTTTAATCTTGTTTTTAATATGTTTTCCCCTTTTTGGTATCTATATTCTTGTACCCTTTTAACAACTTGTAAGTTTTAAATTTTGTTATTAGTTCCTGAATACTTACTTAAGAAAATTCTGTAGATAGTTAATTTTAATACTCTTATATCAAAATTATACTTAAAAAACGACAGTTGCACTTCCACATTGTGTTTTCATAGGAGTACGATCTGAATGGCAACACACAAATTCACTGGCCCGGAAACAATAGACCCAATGATGAACCGAGTTGTGGGTTTGATAATGAACTTTGTCCTAAACCAAACACGCACCTCAACAGCATCATTGCTGCTGGAGTTCTGGCTATTATGTTGTTCTGTGCTGGAGTAATCACGATGAGTATATACAGGAAATGGAAGATAGAACAAGAGATAGAAGGTCTCCTCTGGAAGATAAACAGGGAAGAAATTCAAAGCTATTTTGAAAGGGATATTATTTCTAGTCCTAGTCGGGTAAGAGCGAGTTTTCTACACTAATATGAATATAAAGTTAAGTTCATTCCCAAGCAGCACAGTTGGTTAGTTTTACCAGCTTAAAACCACAACTTTAGATAGTCGATATAACATAATTCCAACTATTATCTTCAATTTTAACTTAAATAGATCCCATTTGACTTTAATAATATAATTTTTAACCGGCTTTAAGGGGCCATTTGATAATGATATGACGAGTGATTAATTAAAAAAAAATCAGTTATATAGGGTTACTTAACAGATACCAAGACTAATAATATTATATTTTCCCAAGGAACAATTTTGGTTTTTTAAATATATACAAGGGTGCTATAAAACTATTTATAAAATGCCTTGAAAAATCTATTTTACTGTAACAATATCCTTAATACCATCATAAAGTGACTTGTACACTAAAAGAGCCCACCCTTATGAAGGTTGTTAAGGCCTTTTTAAATTCCCCCATAAAACTCCTTAGTGAGGCATAGTGCCGCTCTTGAAAACCTTGTTCGGGCCGTTTTAAAATCATTCTTAAAACCTATTTTAAATCTGTCAGAAGCTTTTTTATTAGCTTCCTGCATTTCTAAAAAACACCTAGAAGGTTACCTTAAAACTTTTAAAAAACGTTTTTAAAACTCTTATAAGTCCATATTAGAACTGAGAAGCTGTAAGAATGTCCACGAAGGAATCCAAATAATTTTATTATTGCATTTATTTTTTCTAAACTGATTTAAGCAAACACACATCAGACTTATTGAAACTGAAATGGAATTTGAAATTTATAAAGCGTAGAGTGGCACTCTCCACAAGGGCGGATCCAGAAAGGTTACTGGGGGGGGCACTAACATTTACGAAAAATTTTAGAAATCAGAAAAAAAAAATTTTTCACCTCGGAATCTAAAAAAATTTTATCGCCTCAGGGGGGGGTGCAAATAAAAATCCAAAAAAAATTTTTTTCGAAAATTTCGGATCATGGGAGGGGGGGGTACAAATTAAAATCCGGACACAAATTTTTTCGCCTCGTACACGGGGGTGCTAATAGAAATCCAAAAAAAATTTTTTTTCACCTCGTAATAGAAAGACATCAGGTATGACAAAAAAATTAAAACCAATGGCAGTTTATCGTTAAAACTGCAAAAGAAAAGCCCAAAAAACAAGGGCGCTTCAGAAATAATGATTTTAATATCCATACAAAATTTGCATAGACGCATAATCAGCAAATTTTAAAAAAGTAGGCTGCTTAATTTGCTAAAGAAAAAGTGATCATTATTAATAATTATAATTGTGAGATTGACCTTGAATATTTTTATATAACAAGAAAAACATGGCCGGCCAACTAAAAACCTAATTGTCATTTTACAGTCTTCTCATTAAACTATATATTCTAATAATGGTAATTAGAACATTTACTCTAAATGAAGTCCTTTTAGTCTTTTTGTATACTATCACAAATAATCCCTTCCTTACATAAATGCAAATGCACTTGGCGAAGATCACATGGACTTGATAAAAGCTATAATAAAACGGTTGGGATTTAAAAGAATCGCCTCCAAGACGAACCGCGTTGACATTTGATACACTTCAGGCAGACATATTTTTTATTATTTTTATAATAAATGTTTTATTGAGGTTTATGGAATTAAAATTTGCCTTTTAGATTTATAGAGGCCTTTTTTTCTTCATAAAGGTTTCATTACAACATTTGTCAAGGATGTTTAAGAGTCTAGTTTTGTAATGACCTTTAATAAGTACTAGTAGACATTGAAAATGTCTAGTTTTAAAAAGGATTTAAAATGCATTTATTGCAAATATGTTAAAACCATAAAGAATAATTTAAAGCCTCTTTATATCTAAATGGAATTTAAGATGTTAATAAAACTAATTAGCTTTATGGAGAGTTTTATGTAGGTATGATAAACCCATTACAAATACTTATTATCCTAGAAGCAAATTAGCTTTATAATTTGGTCTTACAGAATGCTTTAAAACTTACCATATAAGAGTGAGTATACTTGAAGCCTAAAGGGCCTCAACTACAACATTAATAAAGCAAGACTATTTCCTAACCCTGACAAACCTTTCTTAAAACCTCCACAAGTCTAAATGACTGTTAAATTGTTCCTTGGGTTATACTCCAGGAAAATCGTATAAGACAATTTTGTAGGCCTGTTACAAATATCTTAAAAAACATTCGAGCTAAAAAAGTCTTCTTTAAAAAACTAAAATACTTCTGAGATAAAATGGGTACTTATGCTTCTGCTGAAAATTGATTGGCAGTAAGAAACCTTGCAGAGTCATTTGGTCTTCAGGAGGTTTTAAGAAAGTTTTGTCAGGGTTATAAAACAGTCCATTACTTTATTGATGTTGTAATTAAGATATTTTAGGCTTCAAGTATATTTGCCCTTATAAGGTAAGCTTAAAGGCGTTCTGTAAAAAATAATTATAAATTGCTGCTAGAATTATTTGTATTTGTAATGGGTTTATTATACCTATATAAAACTCTCCATAAAGCTAAATGGTTTTGTTATCTTCTTAAATTCCATTAAGATTTAAAAAGACTTTAAATTGTTCTTTATGGTTTAACAAGTATGCAGTAAATATATTTCAAGTTATTTTGAAAACTAGACATTCTAAATGACTACTAGTACCTATTAAAGGCCATTATAAAACTAGTCTCTTCATACATCCTTGAAAAGAAAAAAGGCATCTGTAACTCCTGCTGAACTCTGCCACAAATAAAGGCAATATTGTCGCGTGTTTCCACCCTTAGGAAACCACCCTCGCAAAATCCGTGGGTTCCAAAAATTATAACAAGAGATGTCCACTAACACACTTTATTAAATATTTACTGGATACTTCACAATGTTATTATTAATTTAAATACACTTTATTGACTAAAATCACAATGTTTATCACTTTGTTTATCTTTGAAGTCTTAACCTCACTTTCTATACTTTCTGAACTTTCTGAACTACTCGCCGAGAATGCGGTCGGTCTTTTATACCTAAAAATGACAGATCTCGATTGTTCTGTGATGACGCCACCATTCTCTCGATAATTCCAGATGTCGCTTTGGAATCTTCTGGTAGGTTCTTTTTCGAGTAGGTGCAAATACATCATTCTAGGGGTTGTAACACATTACACTGCCCCCTCCTTAAGCCTGAACGTCCCGGTCAGGCAGTTCAGCCTCTTTCACGTACTTCGCCAGTCTATCCAAGTGTACGATCTTCATCTTGGACTTTTTGTTTCGTTGAATCCGATAGACGACATCATTAATTCGGGTAATAACAGTATAAGGTCCTTCCCAAGGAGGTTGAAGTTTCGGTGACTTCCCTTTCTTTCGCTGTGGGTTATACAGCCAAACTAGATCTCCTGCCTTGAACCCTTCTGAACTACCCTTACGGTCGTATCGAGCCTTCATTCGGTCACTGGCTATGGTGATTTGGTCTCTAACCAGCTCATGAACATTTCTTAGCCGTTCACTCATTTCATCCACATAGCTGTTCACAGGAAGCTGTTCTCCGCCTGGTGTTCCGAAAATCAAATCACACGGCAGTCTGATCTCATGTCCAAATACTACACGGGCTGGTGTTTGTTTCGTAGACTCGTGGATAGCAGCTCTGTATGCCATGAGGAAGAACGGTATGTGGAGATCCCAATCACGTTGATTCTTATGAACCACTTTAGAGAGATGTTCTTTCATGGTCTTGTTATGTCGTTCCACCATTCCATCTGATTGCGGGTGAAGGGCTGTTGTCCGTGTTTTGTGTATCCCCAATAACTTGCAGATTTGCTGAAACACCAGCTCCAGGGGTACACCAAACCGACATATCAAATTATCTACCAAGACTTTGGCGACAGTGACTGCTTCTTGGTTTGGAATTGCATAGGCCTCTGGCCACTTACTGAAATAGTCCATGGCAACCAATATGTACTTGTTCCCATCCTTGGTTACTGGGAATGGGCCGGCTATATCGATCGCGATCCTCTCGAAAGGAGCTCCGACGTTATATTGCTTCATTGCACCCCTACTTCTAGTCTGTGGTCCCTTACTGGCTGCACAAATTTTGCAATTGCGACACCAAGCTTCCACATCTTGACGACTATTTACCCAATAAAATCGTTCTCGTACTTTATTCAGGGTCTTATTAACGCCGAAGTGCCCACCGGACGCTCCATTATGCACTTCCTGAAGTACTTTCGGTACTCGACACCTGGGAATCACTAGACGCATAACAACCTCCCTGCCATCCGGGCTTTCCCAAGCTCTCTTTAGCAGCCCGTTCATGACACTAAGTGAATCCCATTGGGCCCACAAAGCCTTTAATCCAACTGCCTTTTCCGAAACATCCTTCCATGCTGGTCGAATTCCTTTCTCCTTTGCTCTCAATATAGCCCCAATTTCTGTGTCATTCAGTTGTTCTTGTCTCAGGGCTTCGGTTGTCCAATCGTCCGGAACCTCTATTTTAATAGTGTTGACGGCCACCGTACCCTGCAATTTCTCAACGTGGCGGCAGTGCTTGCAATCTTCCTTGCATGGTCTTCTAGATAAAGCGTCTGCGTTCTTATGAGATCTTCCAGGTCGATGTTCTATTTTGAAATCATACTGTTGCAACCGTTCTATCCAACGAGCCAGTTGACCTTCAGGGGTTTTCAACTGCAACAGCCATTTTAATGCAGCATGGTCGGTCCGAATCTTGAAATGTCGTCTATAAAGATATTTATGAAAATGGTCCACTGATTTTACGATGGCCAGTAACTCTTTCCGGGTTACACAATAATTTCTTTCTGGTTTGGACAGCACCTTGCTGAAGTACTCGATCACTCTTTCCTGCCCATTCTGGATTTGAGACAGCACAGATCCGACCGAAGAATTGCTGGCATCAGTGTCTAAAATAAAAAGTCCTTCCCGTTGTGGGTACGCTAGCACAGGACCAGTGCATAGAGCTGCCTTCAATTTTCTCCATGCCGTTTCACATTCCGGTGTCCATTGGTACTGCACTTTCTCTTCTGTCAGCCGGTGTAATGGCTTCGCAATTTCTGCAAACCCTTCCACAAAGCGCCTATAATAAGTGCAGAGGCCAAGGAAGCTCCGTACTTCATGAACGTTAGATGGTCTTGGCCAATCTCGTACAGCAGAAATTTTGTCGGGGTCTGTTTGTATTCCATCCGAAGACACCACGTGACCGAGAAATTTGACTTCTTTCTGGAATAGCAGGCACTTCTTCGGGTTCAACTTCAGATGGGCATTCCTGACTCGCCCAAATACTTCTTGAAGATTTTTCAAATGTTCTGTAAAGTCCTGTCCCATAACAAGCACGTCGTCAAGGTAAACCAGGCACGTCCTCCAGGTTAGCCCTCGCAGCACGAACTCCATCAGTCTTTCAAAGGTAGCTGGCGCATTGCAAAGTCCAAAAGGCATCACGGTAAATTGATAAAGACCACTGCCTGCTGAAAACGCTGTCTTTTCTTTATCATCAGGATGAAGCCCCACTTGCCAGTATCCACTCCTAAGGTCTAACGTAGAAAACCATCGTGAGCCTGCCAACGTGGTTAACGTGTCGTCAATTCGTGGTAATGGGTAACTGTCTTTCTTCGTGACATCGTTTAATTTTCGATAATCGACACAAAATCTTAATGTTCCGTCCTTCTTGCCAACCAAAACTACTGGCGATGACCAGGGACTCGTCGACTCCTCAATGACTCCATCTTGTAGCATCTTGTCTATCATTGCCGAGGCATCTTCTTGTTTTGCTAATGGAAGCCTCCTAGGTGGTTGTCGGATAGCGGGTGAGTCGCCAGTATTTATCCGATGCTGGACTATGTCTGTTTTTGTAAGGGCCTCTGTATTCTTGGCAAATACTGAACTTTCCTTTTCTAGGAACTTGATTGCCTCCCTTCGTTCATCCTCAGATAAATGCTCCAACTGGGTAGTCAGCAAGGTCAAAACTTCCTGGTCTATTTTCATAGATGAACTTCTTCCCTCTGTTTGTTCCTCGCACCTCGCTACCCTTGTGACCGGTTCATAGGAGCCAATCGGTTTGCCTTTCTTAATTGTCACAGAGTGGGAATTTAAATTAACGACTCTAATTGGGATTTTGTCTTTAGTCCGGGTTAAGGTTCTCGCTACAATAATATTGGGTAGGGACTTAATCGATTCGTCATCTTCAACTAGGCCAACACGGTACCCTCCAGGATTTCCTTCTAAGGCAGCATTGATCATTTGTTCTGAATGAGCAGGAATCTTGATTGTCTGTGTTGTTAACAACCTTGCTTTATGGAATTGGTCATCTGCGGTTGCCAGAATAAATTCCTCATTTCCAATTTTTAAGACTCGCTCCCCTACATCAACAATAAATCCCTGCTCTCCCATGATGTCTAGACCCAAAATGAAATCATCCATAATGTCAGCCACAATGACCTTGTAATTGAACCTCAACCGTCCAACCTGCAGTTCCAAGTTGACCTCTCCATGGACCGCAGCCCTGTCCCCCGTGGCTGTCCGAATGATTACTCTATTTTGCTTCTTGTCAATCTGCAAGCCTGATATAAACCCTGGCCGCACTATTGATGACGTAGCACCGGTGTCAATCGTAAACACGCATTTTCTTCCATTCACATATCCTTGCAACAACAGACTACTTGGTATTCTTTGGAGCTGGGAAATCTTTATTTCTCTGGGGGCACCGCATTCCCTAGCCAGCACAGCCCCCTTGGTGCTGGCTATCTTTAGTTTTCCTGCTTCTCTTCTACATTCACAGCATTTACTCGACTCTCCGAGTTCTGCTGTCGACAGTCCCGTTTCATATGTCCAACCTTGCCGCAGTTGAAACATTTAATACCTCCGCTCGGCTTTCCTCTATTTTGTTGTTTTTCTTGCTTTCCGAGGCCATCCAATTTATCGCATAATTTGGTGAATATTTTCTGCATCTCAGTCAGTAAGGGGTTCTGGTTCATTTCTGGTTGCGATTCTTCGAGAGTCACAACTCGCACTCTCGACTTTGGAGTATCCCTGTAAGCGGCTTCTACTTCGAGTGCACGCACCAAAGCTTCGCTACTACTTTGGTGTCTCGTCAGCCTCAGAACTCGCCTGACCTCTTCGTCCCTTATACCATCTAAAAAGGCCCCCACGGCTAATTGTTCCTGGAATTCTTTAGGTGCATTTGGATAAGCCAGGTGTGCCAGTCTCTCTATCGCAGCTTCAAATTCTTGTAAACTTTCCCCAGCTTTTTGCATCCGGGATTTCAGCTGAGCCTGGTATAATTGGGCAAGGTGTTGATCGCCATACCTCAAGTCTAATGCAGCTTCCAAGACTTTGAAGTCCCTTTGTTTCTCAACTGGGATGGTTTGGAGTAACTCTGAAGCTTGGCCCCTTAGCGCTAGAACTAATGCCATGGCCTTTTCCTCATTATCCCAGTTGTTGGCACACGCTGCTGCCTCAAACTGCCTCTTGTACGTCGTCCAGGAACTTTGGCCATCAAAGGAGGGAGGTTTTAATCGAGGGCCTGATGATGTTACTAGCTGGCCTCCTTTTTCTCTCAATTGTCGTTTAAGTCTCTCCATTTCTCCTTCGAACTCGCTCATTTTTCCTCTGATTTGACTAACTTCTGTCTCGACCACAACTACTTTGTCTTCGACCTTGTTTATCTCTTCTTTGACCTCACTCTTTAATTCTTCGTTGGCAGAAATGATAGCGTCCTGCTGTATTTTCATTTGTTCATTCAGAATTTTCCTTCTTGTTGGCGTCCTATTTCCAGATTTTCCATCATTTTCTTTAATTCATCTCTTTCTTCTTGACGTCTTTTTTCTTGTTCTTCTTTTTCCTCTTGATGTCGTCTTTCTTGTTCCTCTTTCTCTTCTTGACGTCGTCTTTCTTGCTCTTCTTTTTCCTCTTGATGTCGTCTTTCTTGTTCTTCTTTTTCTTTCTGACGTCTTGTTTCTTCATCCTCTTTTTCTTTCTGACGTCTTATTTCCTGATCTTCCATTATTTTCTTTAATTCGTTCCTTTCTTCTTGACGCCGTTTTTCTTCCTCCTGGCGTTTTCTTTCTTGCTCTTCTTTATCTACTTGACGTCGCTTTTCTTGTTCTTCTTTCTCCTCTTGACGTTTTTTCTCCTGTTCTTCTTTGTCTTTCTGTCGTTGCTGCGCCATCATTTTTTGGAATTGTTCGAATAAGTCCTGTATTTGTTTATCGGATGCCATACTTCTTGTTGTTACGGGCATACGATGAAATTAAAATAAAATAAATTTAACGGTCACGTCAATATCGGTAATGGAACTTCCCAGACAAATCTCGAAATAGCACGAAAAAGTCTTATCCAGAGTCTTTTGTCACTATCCAGTTCAGAGAATTTAATAATCTCCACTAATGTCCAAATAGAAAAGTTCTAGAAATTTTCACGCACTAAATGAGTCTTTTTCAGTGTCTCTATCACTTCTCAGTTCAAAGGATTTAATTATCACACTAATGTCCTAATAAACTGTTCTACAATGTCTCAAAAATTAAGTGCATTTTCACACTATTTTCCTGTTCGAAAATAACCCTCGAACAATGTCCAGTAAATTAGTCCTGTGTTAGCACTAACTCTCGAGAATACTTCTCGAACACTCCAACACAACTTCAGAGCTCCTCTTGTCATAAAATTCCGCTTTCTGACACCAATTGTCGCGTATTTCCACCCTTAGGAAACCACCCTCGCAAAATCCGTGGGTTCCAAAAATTATAACAAGAGATGTCCACTAACACACTTTATTAAATATTTACTGGATACTTCACAATACTATTATTAATTTAAATACACTTTATTGACTAAAATCACAATGTTTATCACTTTGTTTATCTTTGAAGTCTTAACCTCACTTTCTATACTTTCTGAACTTTCTGAACTACTCGCCGAGAATGCGGTCGGTCTTTTATACCTAAAAATGACAGATCTCGATTGTTCTGTGATGACGCCACCATTCTCTCGATAATTCCAGATGTCACTTTGGAATCTTCTGGTAGGTTCTTTTTCGAGTAGGTGCAAATACATCATTCTAGGGGTTGTAACACATTACAATATATTATTATAAATCTAAAAGGCCTTTCTTAATTCCATAAAACACTTTCTAAAAATTCAATTCATGACAACAAATGTGTTAGAAGCATTTCATGGCTTGTAATTATGTCTTTTCTGGAGATGTGGACGAAAATATAAAATTAACTTGATGTAGGTGTATTCTGGGTTATCGGTCTTTATAATAAAATTACTCTTTTTTACGTCTCGGTTTATTCAACCATCATCAGAGTTAATATTGAATTGCACACTACAACTATTTACATTTTAGATGTATTATATATCGCTGTTTAAACTAGAGTTGCTTTTAAACACTGGTAACTGGTAGATATATTAACGACCACAATTAAAAGCAATATTTACGTTTCAATTTACTGTTCAGGAAAATATGTTCTATAGCTAACAGGTCATTATAACTGAGCAGCTTTATTTAAGATATATCAGCTGTTTTCCTTCGTGTTGAACGAACTGATTGCAATCACTAAACAGCCAATCAAATGGAGGTATTTTTTAAATCCTTGATCTCTATTGGTTGCTTACTGATTGTGTTCACTTTATTCAGCACGAAAGAAAATAGCTATTACTATCTTATTTCCCATTTACCTATATTTTACATCAGTTTTAAGTCAATTAAGTTAGGTTAAACGTGCAAACAAGGCCAAAATGAGGCCTCGGTTACATAATTCTGACGTGTAGTGCTGCTTGGGTTTCTTTATTTTAATAATTTTCCCGTTTGATTTGATGACTCATTGCTCTTTTTTGGTGTATACAGATTTACATCTCTTACAGCTTAGTTTAGCGAGTGCGAGCGTCACATCGTACGAATCCAGGGGAGGGCTGCAGGTGTTTGCGACAACGGCCCAGTACAGAGGTGTGGTGGTACGCATTAAGGAACTCACATTTTCTCGCAAAAAGGACATTTCCCGTGAAGTCATGAAGGAAATGCGCCTATTAAGGGAGTTGCGTCATGATAACGTCAACTCTTTTATCGGAGCTTGCGTCCAACCAACCTCATTGTTTCTAGTCACCGATTATTGTGCCAAAGGAAGCTTATATGTAAGTGTTAATTTTTGGAAACTTTGATAGTGGTAAGGAAGCATTAGATATTCCTTGATTATATTGGAGGGGGTTTTATTTTGTGACCGGCAAGATCGCCTCACCTCGTGCCTTGTGATTTTTTTTTTTCTTTTGTGGGAGTTATATAAAGGAATTGGTTATAGGCAAGAAAGTGGTCCAAACTTGGTAGATCTCCTAGAACAAATCTTAGCAACTGCAAGCCAGAATTGGTACAGCATTCGCGATTTAGATTTTGGCAGATAGAAACTGCAGAAAATTAAAAATTTAAATGTCTCCAAAACAGATCAGTATAATTTGCAATCTGTAAGTTTGTACAATTGAGATCCTTGTGACTTTGTTCCACAAAATATGTTCTTTAACTGCATACTGCCTTATTTCCAAATTTCTACATTCAGGGTTAACTGTATATTCGGTGATCAAAAGTGGTGCGTTATTGTGCGACTCAAACACGTACTAGGCTTTGCTTGTTAGAGAGAGAAACTCAGCCGTCATTTCATGCATAATTGCGTGTTTCTCTTTCTGTTAGGCCAGTCATTACAGGCAAAATTAAACCTTATGGTGACAGATCACTTTTGACCACTGACTGTACACTGGAAAAAATGTTTTCGAGAAATAAAAAACTTGAAATAATCGTATTGCACATTTATCGATCAGCTGATCATAACCAAGATGATTTAAAATAACAAACTAACAATTATTTTACTTATAAGAAAATATAAATAACTGTTTTAGGATATTATAGAAAACGAAGATATTAAATTGGATAAAATGTTCATTGCTTCGCTAGTTCATGATCTCATCAAGGTATGACCGTAGTATTCTTTATTTTTTAATTATGTGTCAGAAATGGTGTCACTTTTTCAGGGCATGTTGTATATACACAATTCGATGCTGATGTGCCATGGTAATTTAAAATCTTCAAATTGTGTAGTAACGAGTCGCTGGGTGCTGCAAGTAACAGATTTTGGCCTGGCCGAAATGCGCCATTGTGCCGAGAACGATAGCATAGGGGAACATCAGTATTATAGGAGTAAGTAAAAATCATCTTTCTAGTTTGAAAGGTACATATAATGGAATAGAAATCCTGTATGAAGTTGTAATAAAAATTTCAGGTTTGTTTTGGAAGGCGCCTGAAATTCTAAGAAGTCCAAGCGCCTACATAAAAGGAACTCAAAAAGGTGATGTGTATGCTTTTGCCATAATACTTTTCGAAATTCTTGGAAGAAAAGGGCCTTTTGGTACCACAGGATATGAGCCAAAAGGTGAGTATAATGGTGTCTAGTTACATTTGGCATTAAATTCCGAGCAAACAACAAAATCTGATCGTGTACCACACTTCTATTCAGCCGGACTTTGTTGCTTGTTGGGAATTTCGTTCTTTCAAACTTTTATTTTCAAATTCATTATTTTATTATAACCTTTTGTTTTATTTTTGAGGTATTTTACAATTATTTCTTCAGATTTAATTAATTCAAGTAATGAAGAATGTAGCAATTCCAGATAAAGGTATTTGTATTCTAGCTAGTAAATATTTTTGTCTAATATTTAAGCTAAGTTTTTGCATCTCTAAGGCAGCAATTTAAATCATAGTTGCTACTGTCAAACTAAGAAAGATATATAGTGACTGGGCTGCGCAAAAAAACATTTGACGATACAAGCAAGCTGCTTTGCACACTTGTTGTTTGAATCGTTTAAATCGATTTGACTTGCAGTTCTGAAAAATTAATCACTTGAATATTCCATATTGTTTTTTTAACGTTAAAATCAATCAAATGATTTCAAATGAACATGACATTAGTCTTGAGTGCCACAGGGCTCGGTACTGGGCCCTTTAATTTTTCATATTTTTGTAAATGACTCGGCATCATTCATGTCGAAAGATAACATCACCATGTTTGCCGATGATAACTCCTTTGGCATATCTGCACCGAGCCTTATGGAGCCCTTGATATTGCTAAGGCTGTTATGATGAAATTTGGAGAGTATTGCCGCTTAAACAATCTCATATTAAACATTGAGAAAACTGTGTGTATGTATTTCACACAAAGAAAATCATTACCTTCCAACACTCCGTTAAATTTTAACAACATGACGCTGTCATTTAGCCCAAATACAAAATTTGTAGGTATTTCAATATAGTCCAGTCAACAGGGTGCTAAAATGACCAAAATCTCTAACTTGAATGCTAATGAATCGATCTTGATGAAACTTTGTGCAATGTGTTTGTAATGACATTAATAAAAAAGTTACAAAAAAGATTAGAGTAGGAAATGATCGGAAGGGGTAGAAAACACTCCTTTTATCACGGGTTCCGTAACTTGTAGAATTATATCAAAAATGGAAAAAAAAACAATGTGTTTACCTTTTTTGACCCAAAATAAGATGTTCTTATTCTTGTGAATTTTTTCGAAAAATGCATATTTTTCGAGATATGGCCACTCGAAAATTTCTGAAAATGGGGGAGGGGAAATGTAAATGTTGAAAAAAAAAATCTGAAAAAACTCAGGTGAATGTATCATCGAAATACAAGACTTTTTTTTATTTGCAACTTTTCTGGAAAGTGTGTTTTCACCGAGTTTTTCTAGAAAAACATGAAAAACTACCCATATCTTTGACATTGTAGCGCTTTAAAAATATGTAATTTAAAAAAATTTAGACATGTGCATTGACGCCTTCCAAACATTTTTTGTCTCTTGGAATTTTTTTGTAACTTGCTAATTTTCCGAGTTACAGGCAGTTTTTCGTGATAAATAATGTACTACATTTTTTGCACGTTAATACATGAATATTCGAAAAATGAGCGTGATTTATATATAGTTCAGAAACGGCGTCATCGAAAGGGGGCGATAGTTACATTAAACGAGGTAGTTGATTTTTTTTTATTTTGTATGTATTGTAGAGTATGTAGAATCCAAACCCTTGGCAAATTTTTGTGTGAACGAAAAAACCACGAATTTTTGTCACTTTCTTCAGTTTGTGGCCTATAACTTAAAAACAATGCATCCAGTCGAAAAGTCATATTATCAATTAAAGAGCATTAAATTTCGCCTCGAATGGATAAAAACATCTTATTTTGGGTTAAAAACGTAAATACATTGTTTTTTTTTCCATTTTTGATCTAATTCTACAAGTTACGGAACCCATGATAAAAGAGGTGCTTTCTACCCCTTGCGATTATTTCCTACTCTAATCTTTTTTTGACTTTTTTATTAACGTCGTTACAAACACATTGTACAAGGTTTCATAAAAATCCAGTCATTAGCACTCAAGTTAGCCCGTTGACTGGGCTAATAGATACAAAACTAAGCTGGGATATTCAAATCGAAGAAAAACTTAACAAAACGCCACTGCAACTGCATTGATCTGTGGGTTATTCTGCCCTGCTAAGCAAGAAGGTCGTAACTGACATTTTGTTGCTTTTGAGATAATCGCATTTTTCCATTATTTACAATGCCATCCACATTTTCAATGGGAAATTCTTAATTTTTTGAGTGAGAGCTTTTTTTATTAGAACAATTTTTATTGTTTAAGTTCCTATAAGAAATATTAAACGTTTTTCAAAAAAATGCAGATACGACATTTTTTAAGAAAAAAATTGAGAAAATACAATAAATAAAAGTCGTAAATGAGTAAAAAAGTAGATTTCTGAAAAATAGTACAACAAAAATTGCTCTGATTGAGTTAAAAGAATGTTATTTATTAAAGAGTCAGTCGTTAAGGAGTTCATTAATTAAGATAAAATACACTTTTTTCAGGACCACACTGAATCGTCAGATGTAAACAATCCCACATAACTTCAAATTGGTAGTCGTAACTGTACATTTTTATTTTGTATTGCCATGCTAATTTGTCGTATCTACCATATAGATACGACATTTATGTTTGGTAATATCAGATAGGACAATTTCGCTTAGTAAAATCAGTATACTTTGCAGATATGACAAATTTTAAATTGAATTTGTATCGTTTATTATGAAAATATGACCTTGAAAATATACCAGAAGTTGCTTGGGTGGCTGTAGATGCGACAAATGTCAATAACTAAATTTTCATGAAAATGTCAGTTACGACCTTCTTGCTTAGCACGGCAGTATTGCCATATATCCTACAATATTATAAAGCAGGGACATGCGAATAATTTTACAGCGGGTTTTTGTCTGCCAAAAGCGTATGATTAGATTAATTTTTAATCTTGATTTCACCACATCGTGTAAAAACTCTTAAAATTCACAGAATATTAACGGTTCCATCCATGTATCTTTTTTCTTTGTTAAATGTAACATAAAGTAAGTTAACATAATTATAATACTTGCCATAATGACCTATTGGCTCAACCTCATCACTTTTTGAAAAGTCACCTTATTACTCTGGTATCAGTATGGAGGGCCTGATTATAAGCCCACTCACATATCCACCTAATCTAACCCTATATCTCGCACACATTTCTAATATTCTCTATATAATAGGCCAGTGGAATTAGCAAATATTGTAATTCGTTTCAGGATGCCACGTGGATTAAATGATAGTTTTATTGATTACGAACATGACCCTGAATTTGGTCCACTTTTTGACCGCCGGAACATCATTTATTTAACGATTTATTGTTGAAAAATTCCAAAAAATCGACTTTTTTAAAGATAACTCAGAGACCTTTGACGATAGGTTTTTCAATTTGTAGATACTGTTAGAACTTTGAAAAACGGTTAATTTGAGAGGTGTTTCGTTTAAAACGCTTGAAAATTTGTTTAAATAATTGCAAAAAACCGCGAAAATTTTCGCAATTTGCAAATGTTTTTCATTCTTTAACGAAAGCACTTTAGTGCTTGAAACTTTGATAAAATATGTCTTTTATCACCCCAAAGTTACCTCTAAAATTTCATCAAAAAGTTTTAATTAGTTTAAGAGATATTCAATTTGTTTATTAAAAACATGAATAATGTAAAATGCAAATTCACCCAATTCGTCGTAGAGGGTTGATCAGGACATCATTTTTTTGTTGTGACTTAAACTTTATGTTTTTATTAATGGTAAATCAAATTTGCATTATTTTCAACTTAAAAATGCCTTACTAAAAGCCGAGATGATTTTTTTTTTTAATAAATTCGTAATTTGTTTATTAATAAACTTTAACAGCTGAAACTTGGCGAACAACTAGTTTAATAGTCTATCTTTGTAACAGAGCTGAGTTTGGGGAAAAAAATTCAATTTGCAACGATAACAATAATTAATTTCAAATCAGCGTCAGAACAGGAGTGAGAAGCATGAGTCATATCTGTAACACGTTCATAAAATGATCGAGACGAGTTCAAATCCGTCAACCAAAGATTTACCGTTTCTCCGAGTTTGACTTTTTTTTTTAATTTGGGGTAGCGTGATGAAATAATAATATGTCATGTCGATTTTTTCCTAATTAAACAATAATTTGTTATAAACAATTATTTTTTGTTAAACTATTTTTTACGAATTTATTTTTAAAAAATCTCGGCCTCTAATAAGGCTACAGTCATTTTTTTTTTTTTGAAAATGTGTGAAAAGACCCCAGCAACAAAGATATGAGAACGAT
Source organism: Rutpela maculata (assembly GCA_936432065.2). Lineage (NCBI taxonomy): Eukaryota > Metazoa > Arthropoda > Insecta > Coleoptera > Cerambycidae > Rutpela > Rutpela maculata. The sequence goes on along the minus strand of OW386286.2, from coordinate 279,563,306 downwards.
ATTGCAAAAATCTTCATTTGTTTAAAAGTTATTTGCAAAAAACCTAACCTCAAAATGTGACACTTTTCAAACGTCATTTTGAAGTTAAAAATAATGCAAATTTGATTTGCCATTAACGAACTAAGTTGAGCCAAGTTCAGCTTAAACCAAGATCAAAAGCCAAGGTTACGATTGTTACAATAATCGGAATCATGGATTTTGATCTTAGTTTAAGCTGAACTTGGCTCAACTTAGTTCGTACAACTGGCCCTTAGGGATGAATTTTTTAGAACTACAGGTCAAATCGATCCACACAATCCAGACAACAAAAGCACAAGGCAACTTGCTTCTATTATCAAAGGTCACTTTTCCTCAATATATTAAGTGTAGCCCGGGGACTAATAGGACTGTGAAAAGTAGGGACAGGACAGTCCTATTTCTTTTTGACATTTGTTTTCATTTGTTGCATGTAAATGCATTGCCTTTTTTTTCAAAATTTTTCGAACGTTTAATTTATGATACGACGTGTTGAAAATGTCATATTACATATTGTTGCAGACATAATAGAACTAGTGAAGAGAGTGCCGCAGGATGGTGAGGAGCCGTTTAGACCAGACATAGACGTTCTACTGGACTCGGAAATAGGCTGTGATGATTATGTGTTACAATGTATGAAAGATTGTTGGGCCGAGACCCCAGAGTTCAGGCCAGATTTTCCCATTATACGTAGTAAACTGAAAAGAATGAAGGACGGAAAGTAAGTATATTTTGTGTAGTTTCTACATCAAAATACTGAATATGGCATCATCTGCAGACAGTTACCATGATTTACCAGATTTAAAACACTTTAGGGTATTAGGAAAGTATATACAGGAAGTATATTTTCATAAGTAAATGAATTTAGACTATCCACATGTAGATCAGATCAAAATATGTTGATTAAACCTAACTTACCAATTTACCTGTGATTATTCTTCATTACCTAGGTTTATATTTTTTTAAGCACTTTCCGCCAATCTGACCTTACAGTAATTTTTACACAGGATAATTATGTTGGTGTTAAATAATATAGATTTTTTTGGTAGGTGTCATTCAAGGGGTTGATATCAAAACAGTACCCTCGGAATTAAAATATATTTTTTTATATATTAAATGATGTAACAGGGATGTAAAAAAATTGTAATTAAATAAAAAGCTATTTTATATCAACTTCTCCTATTAATTTCATTTAATTCACTATTCTACAGCCTACATGTATTGGAAGTAAAAATAGCAAATTCTTAGTAACTTCGTCATGCTAAATAACAATATAAAAAGCAAAAGTTCAAGTTGGCTCTGGTTTTCGTAATACAGGTAATAAAGTGTAACGCAGGTATAGGGGTCTACAGACGATCCAGCTGCTGGGACCAGACGTTGTCGGTACGCTTTGAAGAATTGGAATTCCAGCGGACCAGTTCACTTTTACGAATGAGTTCAAAGCATGCCGACAAGGCTGGCTCCCTGCCGCTGGATCGTGTGTAGACTTCTTATAAACCCTAGTTTATGGGCGGTTCTATCACAAATAATAGGTAGAATTATAATTCTACGAAAAATAGACATACTAACTACCTACCTCTTTTTTTACAATTAATTATTTTTTATTTATTTGCTTTTATCATGTTTAGAGAATATTATTTAGGTACCATGCAAATCACAACCCACACACCCCCTTATTTATTATGAAAATACCTACAATATACAGAAAGTGGGTATTTTCATAATAAATAAGGGGGTGTGTGAGTTGTGATTTGCATGGTACCTAAATAATATTCTCTATACCTACCTCTTTATTTGTCACTAAAACTAATATTCATTCTTCAGTAGTCGTATTTATACCTTGTGCATGATAAGCGTTCATTTTCGAAAGTACATAGTGCTATTTTGAAAATATGCCACGAGATTGTGTAAATACACCTAACAACTTTTGTTATATTTGTGGTGAAGTGACTTTTGTGCATCAAAAACGTAATTTTACTCCCAAAATTAAGAAGGCTTACCAGTTGTACAATTGGAGATGAAGACCAAAAAATGGGCACCTCATATATGGTGCAGCAATTGTGCGAACAATCTTTGCAATTGGCTAAGTGGAAGAGGATGTTCAATGGCTTTTGCTGTGCCCATGATCTGGCGAGAACCTACAGATCATGTTACCGATTGTTATTTTTGCGTGATACCTCCTATTAGACAGGGTATTAACAAGAAAACAAAGATGGTAATACAATACCCCAATTTACCATCTGCCATTCGCCCGGTTCTCCATAGTGATGAACTACCTATTCCTAATCCACCTCAAGAATACAGCCTTAATTCTGACGAAGAATCAGATGATAATGTAGATGACGACTTAGTCCAGCCATCAACATCACAAGATCCCGATTTCTCTGCCGAAGTGTCCGGTGGTGAACCACACAAAATTAATCAACGCGAATTAAGTGATCTTATATGAGACCTTGATCTGTCCAAGGCAAAAGCGGAGCTTATGGCACCTCAATTACAACAATGGAATTTGCTACAAGAGAATGTTAAAGTTTCCATGTATCGAAGTCGTCAAAAAGATCTTACACCTTTTTTCAAAATGGAAAATGACTTGGTTGCCTGCAAGGACATTGACGGTTTAATGAGTGCTTTACCCATTCTCCGTGATCCTATTGACTGGAGACTTTTTATTGACGCCTCGAAACTTAGTCTAAAAGTTGTGTTACTCCACAATGGAAATAAATTGCCATCAATTCCAATCGCCCATGCTGTCCACATGAAGGAAAATTACAGTAACATGAATGTATTGCTACAAATTATAGAATATACCAAGTATAAGTGGCAGATTTGTGCAGACTTCAAAGTGATAGCTATCTTACTTGGTATGCAGCAAGGGTATACCAAATATTGCTGTTTTCTTTGTGAGTCGGACAGTCGAGCGCGATTAGAACATTACAATAGAAAAATTTGGCCACCAAGACTGGGTTTTGAACCAGGAGAAAAAAATGTTGCTAACATTCCATTAGTTGATTCACAAAAGGTAATACTGCCACATAAAACTGGGGCTTATGAAAAACTTGGTAAAAGCTATGGACAAAGAAGGACGTACTTTCAGTTATTTAAAACAAAAATTTCCCAGACTTAGTAATGCGAAAATTAAAGAGGGAATTTTTGTGGGTCCTCAAATCAAGAACCTTTTCAAAGATGCTGAATTTGACAACATTCTAGAAGGTAATGAAAAAGCTGCTTGGAATTCCTTTAAAATGGTAGCAACACACTTTCTCGGTAACAAAAGAGCAGAAAATTATAGAGACCTTGTTGGGAATCTTCTTTCTTGCTATCAGAAATTAGGATACAATATGTCATTAAAAGTTCACGTTCTACATTCACACCTAGATTACTTCCCAGAAAACTGTGGTGCATAAGTGATGAGCATGGTGAGAGATTCTACCAGGATATTCAAAATATGGAAAAAAGATATCAGGGCAAATGAACTTCTCCGATGTTGGCAGACTACTGTTGAACATGTATAAGAGATGCTTCAGAAGTAACTTATAAGAGACGGGCTAAGAAGCAGAAGAAGAATAAGTAATTTTCTGATTAAAGGGCTTATATTCTAATTAAATATATAGTATATAACATGTATTTGAAATATATATCAAAATGGCAAAATTTTTTCGCATGATGTAATTCATTGCTTTTTTTATTAAAATTATACCATAATATGTGAGTTAGGTCAGTTATTACAATTTTTAGAGTCAACAAATTTTTTTATGACTATATTAGAAGTAGCTGGGACCAAAACAATGCAAATAAGTGGTTTTGGTTAACGCTACAAAATAAAAGTTAAAATTTGTAGGTGTGTGTTATCTTCAATATTTTTGAAAAAAAAAACGAATTTTGAAGTTACATAAATCTGATAATATAGGGAATGGAGGTTTATTATCTATTTTATTGAGCATTGCTAATCATAAGCAACATTTATGCGAATGAATAGCCTAATAAGCCGCTGGGCCTAATACCACATATTTAACCGGCGAGACTCTTTGTTTTGGTATCAAATTTTTGCGGAGACTATATCTCTACTTAATATAGAGGTAAGTTAGTCTAAATTGTCATATTTTGATCTACATATGGTTGCTATAAGTCCACTTACTTACATCCTGTATATTTAATCTCTCATGACCAATTTATTAATCAATATATTAAAAATGTTTTGGATACGTTTCTAAATCATGAATTAATAATCAGAAAAAATATTTATTCAGTTATTCCTAAAATAACTCTATACAATATTGATCAAATAGCTGAAACCGACCTTATTGATTTGGAGACATCACACTGATATTTTTGAATGATTTATGAATGCATTTAAATATGTCCACAACAAAAGTATCAATTGTGGCAACATTCTTGCATTAAAGTATACTTTAAGTAATTTGTTGCATTTCCTTGGTAATTAATGTTGTTTTTTTTTTGTAGCGTGACAATAATCTAGTATCTTGTGAAGTTGGGTTTTATTGTAATAGATTCGAGATTATAGGGTTAAATAATAAACAAAAAGAAAATCGAAAATCTTCGGAGTTATTGTGCCTCATCAGAGTAGCGTAACTTAAAACAAAATTACGCTCAGCTAAACATGAGGGAGCAAATTAATGAAGTACTATGTACTGTATACTTCTGACTTACCTTTATTGTTGTTCCTGATTTAACCTTTCTAGATTCTTAAGCTACACTTTGCCGATGAGGAACAATAGTTCCAAAACACACGATTGTAACTGCTTTGTTATTTCTTTAGGATATATATGGTGTCATTTCCCATTTTGTTTAATTGTAATATTCAGCATATTAATTTTTTCCAGGAATAAAAATATTATGGACCAAATGATGGATATGATGGTTACGTATGCCAACAATTTAGAGGAACTTGTTAACGAGAGGACAAGGCTGCTTTGTGAAGAAAAAATGAAAACCGAGGATCTACTTCATAGAATGCTACCCAAGTAAGCGTTCAGTATTATAAACTGTAATTTTTAATCCAGTCAAATTAGATGAAAAATGCCGAATTTGCATAAAAATTTCCAGCCAACTGAATTTTTGTTGAATCTGTTGGTTGCACAATCTCCTTCTGGAAAAGAGAAGAGAAGAGAAAGAATAGAGAAGAGAAAAGAGAAATCTAATTTGATTGGACTATTCATAGTTTTGTTAAATTTAGAAAAATATAACAGGCACATTATTTACTTTCCCAAATAATTTTTTAGACCCGTAGCAGAGAGGTTGACGAGAGGACATGGGGTAGAGCCCGAGTCGTTCGACCTAGTGACCATATATTTCAGTGACATTGTAGGTTTTACGGCAATGTCCGCCGAAAGTACACCCTTACAAGTAGTTAATTTTCTTAATGATCTCTATACAGTATTTGATGGAATTATTAAAGGTTATGATGTTTACAAAGTTGAAACTATTGGTGATGCTTATATGGTGGTAAGTACCTAAATTGAGTATTAAACCGACGATAAAGTAGTTTCCACAAACACCGAAACACTTGAACACACGACGCGAGTTTCGCCAACTGTGTTGGCATCATCAGGGGATGATTAATCATTTTCATTTTCCTTTTGCTTAACAATTTAATGCACACACACATTTGGGGGCAAAGATCAGCACAACACGAAGACATTTATAACATATCTTTAAATACTAATAGACTAATTGGTATAATTATAATTTAATAAAGAATTCATTTTAGGTATCTGGTTTACCCTTAAGAAATGGTGATAGGCATGCTGGTGAAATAGCATCCATGGCATTAGACTTATTAGCTGCTGTGAATAATCATTCCATAGCTCATCGACCTAACGAAACACTTAAACTTAGAATTGGGATTCATACAGGTAGGAAATTTTCCCATCTTACAAATAAATCTTTTGAAACTTAACTTTACCAAATTAATACTTGAATTAGTTGCCGCGATTGACTGATAATGCATGCATATTAGCTCTAAATGCTTGCAAACCCTCCACGTAATTTATTGATTTAATTAAATTTTTTTTAAAGTTCTATACAAGGGATGTTTGAAAAATTCGTTGGCCGATTGTCAAAATGTTTTTGTCATTGAAAAGACTTACCTGGAAAAATTATTTTTTATAGTGGAGTAAAATCACTCTCTCACATACCTCTGGTAGTGTTTTATTTGAAGGTATAAATATTGCAAGGTTTAATTTTGATTGTCCAAAATATTTTTTTTCTGTCGTAAAATGGGGTATTTTCCTATTTGTTCTTTTTTTATTGAATAATGTCATAAAATATGTATAAACAAGCCTTCCAATACAGATTTCCGCAAAAATAATTATCAATTTTTTGAGAAAACAAGATTTAAAATAAATGGCACGAAAAGCATTTTAAATTGGTGACTTAAGTAATCTGCCGATGACATAAGTGGTCTGTGTTAATTTGTTGATAGAATGGTTTTATTCAAAACAGTGTGATGTTGTCAAATTTAATTTTTTTCTGTAGTGCTAGCAAAGATAATTGAAGAAAACAGGAGCATAAAGCTTATTTATTAAATCAATGTTCATATATTTATTCACAAAATTTAATTTTGTGATGTAACAAATAATAATAGGTGTGAATTATTAAATAATTTTTAATGCCGATTAGATTTTTGAAAACATATTTAGCAATATATGACAACAATGTCAACGGCTAGTCAAACCCACACAGCACAAATATTCTAAGAATGTGCACAGAATGTTTGTTCGGAACGTTTCAGTATTTTTAGAATGAAAATCATTACCATAGAATGTGCCATGCACATTACAAAGTCGAGTCTTTTAAATGTTCCTAGAACATCTCAGGTATGTTTTCCCAGGTAGCAAAGGCACGTGAAAATGACGCGACTAGTGGTAGTAGTAGTCTACAGTCTAGATGATAAAAATGAAGTGAATTTGTTCGTTAGCCATCCGCATATTTTATTTACATTAACATATCTAATTATCTAATATTGTTTACCAACACTCCAATTTTTTTTCTCACAAGGGTTGCCTGCAAATTATATTTTGTTTATTAAATTATTAAATTCATTTTATTTTACTTACCTTTACCAATTGCCGTCGGTAGGGATTGAACCGCCTCACATCTAACCTTCTGTTGTGTAAGTCAACGGTTTAACTCACTCGGCCACTGAAGTTACACATCCTACTACCTACTTAAAGACTATAATTATGGTTGAAATCCGAGACAAAATTTTTTCTGATCTCAAATTTGATGAGCGGTGGGGGGAAGTCAGGAGTCAATTGTTTTAAGATTTTATAGTTGAGGTACTTATACAAACCTAGGAAACGTGTTTGAGAAAAAACGGTAAAGATATAATATTGTCATCTACAATATTTAATGGTCTAAACAGACCTAAAATTGGAAAAAATATATTCGTATATCGGTTTTATAAGCAATTATTACCTTTAAAAAAAACATTTCTTCTCAATTATTTTAACAAAAAAAAAAAAAAAATGGACTGACCAGGGGTCGAACCGCCGACCTCGTGACTTGTAGGACAACGCCTTAACTCACTTGACCAATAACCTCTCTGAGACTATTTATTTAAAGACTTTATAGTTGGAACACGTAACGGCTAGATTTTGCTTTTTAATACATTTTTACCTAATTTTATTATTAAAAGAGCTCGATATCTGCACAAATAAACTGTCGAATCTTTGCAAACTCTTTCGAATATAAATTATTTTGGACATAATTAGTAGTGTATTAGTCATTATTCTTTTCGTAGTTGTTCATGATCCTCTTAGTCGTAGAAGTTTTTTATTACAAAAAAAAAGACATATAAATTAAGATATCATTATTTCTGAGAAACAAATAGGTACTTAAATAAATATTTGTATTTAGTATACCAAAATAATTATAATAGTTAAAAATAATAACCACTGTTATATAGGTATCGCATCAAAATTTTGCAGAACAATATTCTTTTGTGGAACGTACCACGAATGTTCTTTTAAAATATTACAGAAATATTTGATCAAAAATGTTTCATGAATATTCCAAACTAGATAAAAATATTTATGGAGGTTCTAGGAATATTCTGAAAATATTCTGTGCTGTGTGGGAAATAACAAATGTGTTCTAACGTGTTGATTTTTCACGTTTGCTGACAAAAAATCCAAATTTTGTTTATAGAAAGAATCTATCATGTCATAATCAACTTTGGGCAAATTGGATGAATCTCCTTTCACAAAATTCAACTCTATCTTAATAGTTTATTGATAAAATATAAAATAACAAAATCGAACGTTACATAAGCAAACAACAAATAAATCTAATCACTATAGTAGTCTTTTATTTGCATGAGGATTAGTTCACTTGGGTCACATCTGACCAGGTCAAAATTGACCTGACTTAAAGCAAATAAAATAAGACAGTTTTGTTTGGAATTTTGACAATTTAAAAAGTTAATTTTTGCTAATTTTAAACATGAATCAATTACTTTGATACACCTAGGAATTGTATAAAATTTTGTTGCTATGTACAAGTAATGTTTGTAAACAGGAATATTCTTGATTTGTAGGACTGTTTTCATTCTTCAATATTTTTAAGTTGAAATTTCGACGAAAAAACTGTCAAAAACGTCAGTGATTCTACCCCACCACTTAACTAACCAAAAGTTCAGAAGTGAGTATCCTGTGCGGGGTGGATCAGCATCGGGAAGGGGGGATCTGACCTGATTACTTCTGACTTTAGATCAGTTGTAAATAAAATATGACAAACTGCTGAATTATGTGACCAGTGACCAGACTCAGAAGTGACCTGATCCTCATGCAAATGAAAGACTACTTATGTCTCTTTCACTTGTACTGTAACAAGAAGTGACAACTGACAGCATGCAAGCAAAGTTGGAAGAGGTGAAGAGCCGTTTTTATACTATGTTGCCACAAATACCTTTTAAGTCCTTCTAAACACATGTATATAATATTTATTGATTCTCAAGATGTTGAGCAAAATAGAAGCGTTATAGGTAAAATAATTTAAAGTAAATACACAATTTGGCATTCATATAAGAAAGTTGTCTATTATTGGTTAAATTATTTCCCTCCAAATAAAATAATTTGAAATCTGTGTCTAGACGGGCGTATTCTTATTTCTTATTTTTATTTAAGGAATTATTGTTTTGGTTTAAATTGATTATGCAGTAATTGTTGAAATAATAACAATACTTGATATATATCACCAAAACTGAATATAAAAAAATGGAAAATACCCATTCACATAAAAAATTTTGCGTGCTTAAATCAAGGATTTAAACTACAATTTACAAAATTCCTTTACCCATCTCTGTTCAATATAAAATGGAATGACGGATCATTTTATCTAAATTAAATTGACTATTTATTTCAGGTCCGGTAGTAGCAGGTGTGGTGGGTTTAACAATGCCTCGGTACTGTCTCTTTGGTGACACGGTTAATACTGCGTCTCGAATGGAAAGTAACGGAGAACCTTTGAAAATCCACATCAGTCCCCAGTGCAAAGAAGCCCTAGACAAGCTAGGTGGTTATATAATAGAGGAAAGGGGGATAGTTAACATGAAGGGTAAAGGCGAAGTCAGGACGTATTGGTTGACCGGAGCGACGGAAATGGCCATACAGAGAAGAGATGTAGATCTAGCAGAGTTACCACCTTTATTTTGCAGGCCGAGACGAAGCCCAAAGTTGAATGCTGATTCTAGGCAAGCCTCAGTTTGCGGAGGGTTTGGGGGAATGCATAGTAGGAGGCATTCCAGTGTACCTCGAGGTTAGTAAGTTATGAGACACGGTGCACAATGTAAAACACAGTTGTGGAATTACAGATACATATTGAGTTACTTCAGCACCATCTTGTTTATATTGTATAATAATCTATAATGAGGTTTTCCCATAGAGATAGATAAATAAATAAATAAATATAAATAGAGTTGATAAATTTGTATTACAAGTAATATTCCGATGAGATGTGAAATCTAATAAAGTTTTAAACATACAGTGTTCGCCAAAAAGTCTGCACCATATGGGAAACTCCGTTGTTATTGACTTTCTGAAAAATTTTATTTTTAATAAAAGTTAGTGCATGTTCTCAAACGAAAAAGGGGCTACACAAACGTGTGTTAGTCCTGGAGCTTAGGTGGGAAAATTAGTTTTTTGAAATTGTCTCAAAAGTAAACTACCTTTATTTTTTAAGACATCGAAAAATGTTATTTAAAGAAGTTGCTTATAATACAAAGTTATATTTAGATATCAAATCTGGTTGTTCTATTTTAAAATTTAATATGTTCCACTTTTTTGAGCATAATTCCTGAACTATATTTTTAAATATTTTTCTGTTATTAATAATTCTCTCTATTTAATATTTTCAGCTTAAGTAATAGATTAAAATCCACTTTGATGAACTTGTAGCAGTACTTTTTTGATCAAATAGATATTTTGGGAAAAAATGCTGAATTTCTTGGGTGCATAGTTGTTCTACTTTTTCTAATGTTAACTTTTTCGAAATTTTTTAATACAAATCGCTAAATGGAACTCCTTTTAAAGCAATTTGTATTAAAACATTTCCAGAAAGTTAACACTGGAAAAAAGAATCAAGAAATTTAGCATTTTTTCCCAAAATGTTTATTTGGTCAAAAAAAATACTGCTAAAAGTTTTTCAAAGTGGATTTTAGTCCATTACTTAGTCTGAAACTATTAAATAGAGAGAATTTTATTAATAACAGAAAAATATTTAAAAACATAATTCAGGAATTTTGCGTAAAAAGTGGAAAATTGTTATTTTTAAAATAGGAACTACCAAATTTGATATCTGAATATAACTTTGTATTATAAAGTAACTTCTTTAAATAACATTTTTCGATAAGTTTACTCTAGAGACAATTTTTAAAAAATTTATTTTCCGACCTAAGTGACAGGACTAACACACATTTGTGCTGCTTCTTTTTCGTTTGAGAACAAGCACTAACTTTTATCAAAAATAAAATTCTTCAGAAAGTTAATAATAACAGAATTTCCCATATGGTGTAGATTTTTTGGCAGATACTGTATAAGTAAACACAGGATGTTCCAATGTCACAACAAACTTCGAAAAGCTCAAAAAGAAAGTGTCATCAGAGAATCTTACGCGTGGGGCAAGCGTAGAAGCATCGGTTATACTTCGATGGGTGACCCCGTCTGGGGAAACACATCAACCTCATTTCCACCTTATAAAAATTTAAGGATTACGTAGTGGATATACCATCCTTTGGAGGGGATGTAAAGCAGTTGATCTCTTGTCTATTAAATGTTAGGCAAATAAAAGATCCCTACTCTTCGATAGAGAAGAGGTTCGACAAAATTTTCAGATTGGGGTAGCTCGTCTCCTGACGGTAACGATTTTACATTGTCAGTTGGTTTAATTGAAGAACGGCCGCCTTTTTTGTTTGAGGTTTTTTTTATTAACCCTTTCGTGATGAGCCAGGGAATGATATTCCCGATTGTGCCCACCAAGAGCAGGAAAAATATAAAATATTAAATTATTATTTTGTATATGACACTAGGGCACATTCATAGGATAAGATATTGTACTAGTACAGCACTCGGCCGTCAACAGTTATTAGTCCTTAATGGGTTAAACATTTTTTGTTGAATTTAAGAAAATAAAATTACCTTTTGAGTGTTAATTGAATTTTATAAAACGTACCCACCTCATATCTTTCCTGTTTTAACCCTTTCAGCTCTACTGTCGCTTTTAATCGACAAAAAAAAATGGGCCTGTGCTCTACTGTCGCTTATATGCGTTAGCTGCTAAATAAGCTCTGCAGACTACTGTCGTGTAAAATCGGCACTATTTTTATTTTTTAGTCTTGAGAGACTATTGTCGATTATTTGCGACACAGCTTCTCACACTACTATGCCTACTGTCAATTTTACGCGTTGCGTCGAGTTTAATCGACAGTAGTCAGGTAGTCTCATAATTCAATAAACACATGTTAGTTGAGGTTGTTTATAGGTTAGTTTGTTCAAACCGGTCAAATTTGCAAGAAAAAGTGAGTGTTAAATCACGAAATAGTTGTTTAACTGTTTTATTATCTAAACTATTATCAGTGAGTATTAGAATGGCAGATCCGTGCTGTTCTAAATCTAAAAAAGCGCGATTTAAAGTTGTTTTATCAGTACTACGCTGTATATTTGCTTTAAAACATTAATAAAAATATCTAAATGAATCTATATGTCACTTAAAAAATATTACAGATACAAAATAAAATGACGACTTTAAGGGACAGTAGGCGTGCAAACATAAAAATAGCTCTAGGCTGGTGAGTGTATATGCAGCCAAAATGTTCAGAGTGGAAAGGGTTAATGTACCTAAAGAACTATCTTTAGAAAGACAACTCAAATCACTCATACATGTTATCTGTTGCTAATGGTGCTCATGACATTCCGACGGTTTTTTAATTTTTACTCGCAAATAGTACGATGTACGAAAAAACTGAAATGAGACAAAAGTTTCAGCTAAAGCTGATGCAACCAAATCAGTAAACAAAAATCCGTTTAGCAAATACTTTTTCTATGTAATCTGTCAGCTCGATCCGTCCTAACTCTGACGCTGGTCAGTTTCCGATGAAAAGTTTTGTGTAGTTACTATAAAAACACTTTTTCCTGCCACGTTTGAAGTTAGTACTTTCACCTTATGGAGTAATTAATTGAAAAGGCTGTTTAATCGGTAGCCCAGTGTGTTAGCGCGTCTAGCTTGCACTCTGAGCGTACCTAGCGAAGTGGGTTCGAGCCCCACACAGCAAAAAAATTTTTCATAGGAAATTTTCCCCAAGAAGTGGTTCGGATTCCACCATAAACTGTAGGGCCCCATCTCCTTTACTCAGACAAATCTAGATCTTCTAGACTTAAGAAGGTCATTGAGGTGATTGGAAGGCGGTTAAAACACTTTTTTTTTAACAATGGTATAGTCTATGTAATGAAGGCAAAAATAGTGTAAATATTTCGTGCAAAGACGAGATTACCTTTCCCCCCCGTTTTCGAGAGTGCTGAACACGATGAAAGTGGTGGGAGAAGTTTTTGACCGCCGCAACCCCTGAAACGGCCAAAAACCACCCCTTTTATGTGGATCCCTTTATGTTTTCATATATAAACGGGACTGGGGAGTGATTTATCGACAAGTTATATATATTTGAAATAACATGGAAGGGGATTATAGAGTAAGTGGAATCCAGACTGCAGGGTGGGTGGAAAATCTTTTTTTTCAAATGATTCGGTTCAAACGCCTTATCCCCCGTTTTCGGTGCCGCTGATCGCGGGAAAAATATTTATTTTTAGCTCCGACCTCTCCTCATCCGTCGAACGGGCAGAAACCACCCCTCACTCACCAGAAAGTATGCTAACCAGGATTTACAGGTTTTTCGGTAAATGATCGTTATTCCTGTGCATATCCCTACATTTTTCACGGAAGAGAAGGTGGTAGCGACCTCGGCAGTTGTTTCAACCCTTCCAAGGGGTGTAAACTTCATTGATTTATATTTTTATCGAGATCAGCGCCTGCGAAAACGGGGAAGGGCGTATTGATGACCCAAAGTGTAATTAATGAATTTTACACCTCTTGGAAGGGTTGAAGCAACCCCCGAGGTCGCTACCACCTTCTCTTCCATGAAAACTGAAGGGATATGCACAGGAATAACGATCATGTGCCGAAAAACTTGTAAATCCTGGATAGCATGCTTTCTGGTAAGTGAGGGGTGGTTTCTGCCCGTTCGAGGGATGAGGAGAGGTTGGAGCTAAAAATGAATATTTTCCCCATGATCAGCAGTACCGAAAACGGGGGATAGGCATTTGAACCGAATCATTTGAAAAAAAAGATTTTCCACCACCCTGCTGTCTGGATTCCACTTACTCTATAACCCCCTTCCATTTAATTTCAAGTATAACCCGTCGATAAATCACTCCCCAGACCCGTTTATATATGAAAAGATAAAGGGATCCCCATAAAGGGGTGGTTTTTGGCCGCTTCAGGGGGTTGCGGCGGTCAAAAACTTAAACTAGTATACTTTCAAGACATCATAGAGCACTTAGAAGTTTTTTAGGAAAAAAATTTATCTCGTTTGTTATTTGCCTTTTTTTTATGAGAGGAACACCTTGAAGTTTGACGTGACAACATTGAAACACTGTATCTGAAGAATGTCAGAAATATTATAAATATACATGTTCAATGCCAAGAAATGGCTTTGATTTGTATTTAATTTCTTTCTTAAAACAATGATGGTGCTGCTATCATAGGAATGTTTAATGGTGATTTTAGTTTTCCTTAAAAATGTTTATTTATATATTATTTTGCTATAAATCTACACTGCATTAGCTATTTATGCAACAAGTTCGGAAAAATAGTGTTTTAGGCACGTCAAATGTCTAAAATACACTTTTCGCAACGTGTTCCTTACGAAACATTTTCTACAAACTTTTATGAATAAAAAAGGATTGATCATATTTTTGTCTAATTTTATATTATTTTTATGCACAAATATGTAAAAGTCTGTCACTTAAAATTAAAATTCAGAAATTCACTATTAATAAACGATTGTAGAAAAATTACATTTTTATATTTTCGCGTTTCATCTTTTTTTTAATCACTCCACCAACATTCCCTACACACTGTATATTGTTCCCACCTCATTTATTTTAAGTTGAGTTGCTTTCCTCATTTCAGTACTTTTACATTTTTCATTTGGTGATGGTTTTTGATAATTTCGCTTGGTAGCTTAGCTGTATAATTTATTTTGTAGCATTATCATTGGTGTAGCAAGCTCCTCAGTGCATCATGCATTCCCAAGTACTTCAAAATAAGTGATAGAAAATATATTGCTGGTTTGATATAAAAAATGAAACCACGAAACTTAATTAATAAAAATTTAAATTCTGGAGATGTAAATGTTCTAGACATATTTCTGGAGTTTATTCCAAATATAACAATTAATAAATATTATTTTTTAATCTATGTGTCTTTGGAAAAAGTAACAATTACAAAAAATATATACAAGGTGTTAGAAATATGATGGTTATAAGGAAGGAACAAAATATCTTCATATTGTTTCTTTTGCACCGAGTAGTTAAAAAATAAATAAGGGAATTTGGCAACACTACCGCCAAGGTTCAATAACCGGCCCTATTTTATTCATCATCGATCTTGCAAATTGTGATGATAAAGCTACTTTTATATTATTAACTGACGATACTACAGTTATTCACTCTAATCTTAATCCAAAGATGTTTTAACTCCTAGATCGCTCAACCCTATCCCAATTCTGCGTGCAGCATATCCTGACTTTTTCAAGTAAAGAACCTCCCATTATCTCTCCCGCTCTGCTTCCACTCTGGACCCAACTCCAAATACACGTGTTGTCTAAGCGCATGCCTCACTTCTAGTTGCTTCTAGTCGCAAACTTTCGCGGCGTTGTCAAAGATCAGAGACAAAAGTCGTTTAAAGCGGTGAATTTCGAAGTGGTCAAACGCAATAACGTTGTGCGATCGGAGAATGTAGAGAAAATGGCGGCAGTTTGGCAACACCGCTGGTTGCTCCAGTTAGTTGTTAGTGCCGATAGATATTTGATTGCGTTTGCGCTGTAAGAGCTAAAAATCTTATTTAACAAACTCGAACTGATCCGTCCTAGCGATGGTAAAGTCCGACAATTTCAGCATTGCTATTTCGCTTTTTGAGGCGTGTTAATATTGCTTTCTCCGTTGAGATGTTTGCAGCTTTGTCATATAGGAATTCCTTATGGGTTAAACCATCTAGTAGTTAAAGATCTTTGTCTTAATCAACCAATAGCATGTGAATAGACAATCAAATATACACACTGGTCCAAAATTATCTCCCCATATTTCTATGACTGATAGTCACACAAATTATTTCCAAAAATGGATAATACCCTTTTAAAAGGAGGAATATCAGCTTTTCTGCAATATTTTGCGACCGCATGAAAATGTAAAATTCATATTTTAAATTTAGATACCTATAGCCTGATATAGTTTGAGTAATTTACCCCTAACTTGTTAATTTTCTTGTAACAAAATAATTTTCAGATCATCAGATATTATTGCATTTTGATAAACCAAGGTGTTCTCAAGTAATTTATGTTTATAAGTCAATGTGCATTTACAACATTTCATTAAGAAATCCTTTTACACAAGTACATAAAATAATTAAAGTAAACATAGAAAATTGCTAATTTTGCCTAATGCAGTCTAAGTATTTTTTTTAAAAGAACGTTGAATACCCTGTAAAATTTCTGCAACATTCTGTAGTATAGTTATCAATTTTTTTCTTGAGTGTTCAATGGGGCCAGTTTGAGAATTATGAACTCTGGATTTTAAATAACTCCACACAGTGAAATTAAGAGGAATCAGGTCAAGAAACCGAGTAGGTCACGTAATTGGTGCATCTGCACCCCGACCATGTTGTATTAAAGGTGATCCGACATATGGCACTTTCCTATGATAATAATGGCTTTATAAATGCATGGTTTCTATTTACTTCAGTAGATGGCGCGAGCTTTAGGGTCCTACCATTTACCTGTGTATAGATACACGAATTTGCTGTGCTGCATTAAAATAGCTGATTTTTTTAAATTTAGCGCCAGCGTAATGAACGTATAGGGAATATGCACCATGTAACTAACGTAACCTCAAAGTTTAAGATTTTTGAGTTAATAATCTTATTTAATGTTTGTATATGCATTTTTAGCTTGGAGCCAGTATGGCTCCAAGCGGAGATTAAAAATTCATGCAAATATTTTTTTAATATTATTGATTAATACAAATACATTGCTAATTATAGATTTCTAACCTTCAAAATGCAAATTATTTTATTGGGGCTAACTATTTAAAACTTCATAAATATTACATTGAACTAGATTTTGGTTGAAAATACGGGAACCAGTCAGAAATTTTAATAACAGCTACTTAATACTTGTAAATTTTAAGAAATATATATATTTTTGAGGTTAGCTGTGACGTCACGTGCAGATGCCCCATTCTTCTAGCTAGTTAATGTCAGATGTCACTGCACTCTTGTTTCACTAAACACAAACGAAAGGCCG
The DNA here is from genome assembly GCA_936432065.2 of Rutpela maculata. Taxonomy (NCBI): domain Eukaryota; kingdom Metazoa; phylum Arthropoda; class Insecta; order Coleoptera; family Cerambycidae; genus Rutpela; species Rutpela maculata. Next base: position 279,546,202 of record OW386286.2, on the reverse strand, counting down.
GGAATGTATGCAACACTGTATGCACATATGCACAGAATCTGTAAAATTATATTTCTATGCGTAAGTAATGACAGATCCTGCCATCTATTACATTATGTACAAAGTAAGCAGTTATAAAGCCACTGTGCGAGTTCTTGTCGCGTCACCTATTTAATACACCCTGACCCCGACCAATCCATCCATTAGGATAGTAGTTGTTTGACCATCTTCTACATATTCTGTTATAATTCTTCTCTAAATGTTACCTAATAATTAATGCAAGGTGTTTACAAAAATCACAGATACATATTATCAACATTTAAATTTTCAGGAAAAATATGGTAACGAACAAACTGATTCCCTAGAGTTGCTGCCCATACATTTATTGTGGCAGTATGTTGAAAAAGGGTTCGTACTGTTGTATTCGGAATTTTCTTGGATCAGAAATGCCCATGTTTTATAATTTCTTTGCCATTTTCCATTCCTCTGGACTAGCATAGTCATTTTAATATACTGACACTGATAAAAGATTATTATTATAAAATTTTTCTGTTTCCTTCGGACCCAGGTATCTCTCTCTTAAAATTATGACCATCATACAACTGCCACTCTGTGTAATTTGAGTATTGAGGCTGATACCACACTTGCTATGCCAGTGAATATTATTGCCACAAACGTTTTGCTTTTTTAGTAATGCACAATTCTTTTTTTACATAAAAGCCATTACCATATAAAAATTTTCTTGACCAGGTACAAGTATAGAGGTTGAAAGCACGTCAACTATCCAAAACTCGAGCCCCATTCCCAGCCGCCACCTTCTGAAAGTAAACCGTCACAATTTGCATGTTCCAGACCCGGGTGGGTCCAAACTTACGATAAACACAGCATTCGGGAGCCAGATAATCGAGGCTCCCGAGGAGACGACGCGAAGATCTATGCGCCCGAGGAGGGTTCTTTCTAGCATCGCTTCCAGTTCCGATGAACACAACAAGAGCCAGGGCATGCTTAACAGAATCAGGGAGTCGAAATCTTTGGATCCTATACCCATAGGAAAAAATAATAAAGCGATGGAGTTGATTGATAAATTTCTTCGAGCGCCATCACGTTCGACGAAGTCTTTGGAGAATTGTGATAAGTGTGGTGAAATTCAAATAATAGCGATACCTGATGATAAACTTATGAATAATAATTTCCCTAACGGGAACTTGGTGAACGTACCGCCGGACGATACTAGTAATTTTATAGAGGACGTTCAGGTGCCATTGTTAAATACGACGCAGAATCCTGCAATTATAAGGAGAAGAGGAGGGAGTGCAGTTGATGATATACCTGAAAGTGATTTTTCAAAAAGGTAAGGCCAACAGCACAGTTAGGAATCTGGCTTCTCAAAGAATGCTCCTAACACGTCAAACCAACGACTCGAAGGCATAATAGTTTTAGATAAATATATACATTATCTGGAATGACCTTGCGCATGTAGGTATAGAAGGCGCCATTGGGTCCTCGTAAAAATATTATTTCTGATTTTTTTCTTTGTATGAATATTGATTAGTTTTGTATTTACACTGCATTTACAAAAAAAACAACAAAACTTACAAAAGTTTAAAAAAAAACCCTGTAATGTGGTATAAACATAAAATTAATCAACTCAGTAATAAAAAAATGGATGGAAATAATTTTGTATACTTTTTAGGGTAGATTGGTGCCCTCCACATTTAGATCTACAAGGTTATTTCTGATAATGTGCTTATTTTTTTAAAACTATTGATGCCAAATGTCAGGAACATCATGGGTTTTTTTATTAGTAACGCCAGTAATGTAGTCATACTGTTATTGTTATCATATTTAAATTAAAAAAAAAAGAATGAAGTTAAACTACTTATTTTTGGTTGATATTGAAGTTCACATTCCTAAATTGTAGAATATATCGTACATATATTTGTATATACAGTGTGTCCCAGGATAGATGTAACAAGAGGTGTAATGGACCAAAAATTTTGGAATATTGGAATGGTATTTGGGGATTGAGTCCTGCTTGATGTAAAACTAAAGTATACCAAAAATGACTTGATTTGGTGTTCTACAGGGTGTTTTATGAGCAAAGTTGTAAAAATCACCACAAATAAAGTACCTTTATTTTGCAAAATATGAAAAAACTAAACTAAGAAAAGTTATTTAGAATGCAATTTTATACCTCTATACCAAATTTCAGGAATATAAAATTATTTTTTTGAAACTTCCCATTTTTTGCGAATTAACAGTTGAATTCATATTTAAAGTTGTGTAGGAGCAAACGTTAATCATCTCAAAAAGTAGGCTATTGGTAAATAAAAAATTGAATATACGAGATGTAAGAAGGTATAATGTTAATCGAACTAATTGTAAAACAAGAAACAATTACTAACAGAAGATTAATGAGGTTTCAAAATTATAACAAGTAATAAATGTCAAAAACATAACAGATTCACAAACAAATTAATTATTGACCAATACAAAACAATGTTTACAATTTTTTTATTATTCGATGTAGCTACCACCCACATCCACACACATTTTGATCCTTCGCCTGAAGTCCTTAAAACTGTTTCGAATATGATCTAATGGAATGGAGTTTACGGCATCGTTAGGAAGTGGTTCAGCGTAAACTAACTGCTTGAGGCGACCCCATAAAAAGAAATCCAATATTGATAGGTCTGGGGATCTCGCCGACCACTTGATCGGTCCATTCCTGGCAATCCAATTTTCTCCAAAATTTAAATTCAACCACCGATTAACCATTTCTGTGGAGTGGCCAGGGCAACCATCATGTTGAAAATGAACTAAAGGCATATCTCTTAAAATATTTAAATGTTCTTCAGAAAATCTTTCAAGAAGCTGTAAATAAGTGTGCTGGTTTAACCGTCCCTCAATGAAATAAGGTCCAATAACTCCAACGTGATAAGAAACGGCACACCACACATTCACTTTTTTATAATATTGTCTTCTACAATGAATTCTAAAATTTGGATTTTCAGAAGCCTAAAACCAACAATTCTGAGATGAAACAACACCATTGGTTGTGAATGTGGATTCATCTGAGAAAATTATGAAATGATGAAAAAATCTCTCTTCCATGATTTTTTCTCCAATGGTCAAACAAAAATCCAACCTACGGCCGTCATCTCCCTCTTCAAGCGTATGTTTATAATTTGCTTTATATGCCCTAATTTTCTTCGCCTTGTCAATTCTTTGGACTTCAGACTTGCTAATATTAATAAGAGTTGATCTCTCTCTTAGTGGCATCCTAGGATTTTCTATAACAGAGGCATGAGCTATAATAGCCCCAACATTGTCTTCATCATATGCTTTTATTTTTCTTTTCATGTTAAGAACACTACCAGTAGCCAGAAACTTTTTAATTATTCTCATAGCCTGAGTACGTGACAAAGCAGTGTTTGGAAATTTCAGATTAAATTGGCTTACCACTTCTCTTAGCGAGTTTTCACCGCCAATTCCGTAGCATTGCACAATACAAATTTTTTCACGCACTGTGAGTGCCATTTTCACTTAATTTTTTTAAGCTTGGTTTGTTAATTTGAAACAGAAATTAAGGATAATATTGACTACGTTTGACAGATATGTCAATAATAAATGATAAATGTGTATCCACTGCTTTTCTCATAGCCTACTTTTAGCTTCTACATAACTTTAAATATTAATTCACAAAAAGTAATTTCTATGCAGTTTTAATTGAATGGTTCAAAATGAAATACTAATTTCTCGAAAAAATGAGAAGTTTCAAAAAAATAATTTTATATTCCTGAAATTTGGTATAGAGGTATAAAATTGCATTCTAAATAACTTTTCTTGGTGGAATTTTTTCATATTTTGGAAAATAAAGGTACTTTATTAGTGGTGATTTTTACAACTTTGCTTATAAAACACCCTGTAGAACACCAAATCAAGTCATTTTTGGTATACTTTAGTTTTACAATGAGCAGGACTCAATCCCCAAATACCATTCCAAAATTCCAAAATTTTTGGTCCATTACGCCTCTTGTTACATCTATCCTGGGACACACTGTATATTTCTATCTGTATATTGAAATGTCTGTAGGTAATAATCAATTAAATTTCCAAAAAAACTATGTCTGTCTTTGGTGAACTGACTTTTTAAATTTTGTCGTTTTTTCTTGCAGTTAAAGTTATTTGGGAAGAGAAAACATAAATTTAAGATTTAGCAATGTTAAACAACAATAATAAATGTTCCAAAATGTCACAAACAATGGATAGTGAAGTGCATCATTGCGGACGATTCTGATTTCTAATTTTTATGAATTGTTTAACTTGTGTATTTTAATGAGAATTTTTTTTTATAATATAAATGCATTTTTCAAACTGTACCTCCCAGGAATTTATAATGGCCAATTTATAAATGGCTAGTCATTATCGTTTCTGTTTTAACCCTTTCACTGAGAGAGCCTTTTAATTCGGCAAAAATATGGCGTAATCGTGAGGTAGAAAGCATGTGTTTGCATGGTGAATATTCTTTGATTTCCGTGTTTTGGAAGAATTTTACGACACACCTACAAATAAAATTTCGGATAAATGTGAAAGCACACAAATTTTAATATTGATAAAATTAACTTTCCTCTCTATTTTATAACAGTATTGATTATGTTTCATTGAAATATGTTGGATTTTACATAAAATTGAATTTGAAACCGTGCAATTTTACACACGCAATAAAACTAGTATGATGCCATGATATCTACAGTCGACATGTATAGCAGAACATAAAATAATATATAAAGTAGAGGGCACTAGTGATGGCTAGTGCCACTTGGTTGTGCCAGAATATAAAAATTTCCCTAATTTATTATCTCTGAGTACTACTACAGACCGTATGAAGACTGGATGGTTTTCTAAACTTTTTGTAGCGTCTTTCTGTATAATTAATAACAGTTCTCTACTTTGACAGCTTCGCTATCATGTCAGCGCCATCTTGAGTCAAAAGGTAGGACAAATCTGTGAATGAATAAACATTGAAAATACTAATTTTATCACTCCACTGATAAGTACACTTCTGTGCAATAAAATCCTTTTTCGCTATATTAAATCATTCTTTAATTATTTGTTAGTGTCAGTGTCATATTTTCGAAATGCCGAAATTAACTCAACATGAAAAAATTCTAATTCTCTCTGAAATTGAAGAGGGATGGTCTATCAGAGCAGTTGCTAGCCATTATCACTTAAATAAAAGTACCGTTATGAGGTGAAGAAAAGGTGGGAGGAGGAAGGTATCATAAAAAGAAAAGACGGTTCAGGCCGACTGAGAAGATCAAATCTTGCTCAAGATGAAGCGCTCCTTGGCTATTTGAGGGAAAATCCGTTTCAAACAGCAGTAGACGCTGCTGGCAAATTTTCCAGCATCCAGGTCAACAGCTAGCCGAAGGATAGGAAAATCGGAATTAAAAAACTGTTTAAGTGCGAAGAAGACCTATTAACAGAAGAACATAAGCAAGTCCCCATTCTGTTTTGTTTAAATTATGTCTATCGCACGTTGGAATTTTGGAACAATGTTGTGTTTACCAATGAAAAAGTTTTGCAGTCTTATAATGACGGACATATTCGGGTGTATCGTCCTGCAAATACCAGGTTTCACGAACGCTACGTGTCCCCGCGGAACAGGTATGGGCGATTTTCTGTTAATGTTTGGGTATGGATAAGCGTGTAACTTAAAATCTCGACGTTTCATGACATTTTAAAAATTTTCAATTTTTTTTTCAATGTCAATTTTTACATTTTTTCAAATACCTTACTTATGACATTTCACAATCAATGTCACTCTTTTATAACCTGTAGGTATAATTAAAAATTTAAATTCCAAAAAGACTGATTCACATCACTTAATATTAGTAAAAACTGGATTACTTGATTTTTCAAGTGTACGGGATTTTATTGCACAGAAGTGTACATAATTTATCTGATGTCACTCTGCCGACTGTGAATGCCATGCATCATACTCCTTTTACCGCGTATGTAAAATGGTGCTATTTCAATTTCAATTTTATGGCAAGTGTATCATATTTCAATGAGATTGACAATCAAAACTGTTAATATATAACAAAGTAAGAATCTAATTTTACCAATATTAATTAAAAATTTGTGTGCATTGCCTGTTAATTAACCCTTGATATTTTTTTGTATTCTTTTGTTTTTGGTATAACTGTTTACTTGACTAGAGAAATTAATGTCCATAAAAGAATTTTCACCTTATCTATCTATCTATATCTACCCTGATCTATGTAGGCTGTTGTAAAAGTGTGACGCTCTATACATATAATACTAAGACAAAAATTTACAGATTTAATCTGGTAATTAAAGGTCTGTATATGACATCCTATACCATCGTAGATAACTGGACTGATATTTTAGCACATTTTTGTAAATAGCAATGAAGGATTAGGACAAAAAAAATTGAAAAAATTCCACACATGTAAATGCTGCCACAAAATTTTACATAAAAATAATAAGTTATTTTTAAAAAATGACCACTTAAAATTTAATGTGACGAGAACGTCATTAAAAATGGGTATATTTTGTGGTATAAATTAAGTAATCTTATAGCTACAAGTTACACACGTTGACAAAACTGAAGGACATTCATCTGGTGCATCTCTTCAGTAAGAAACATTTTGACACCCATGACGGCTCGAGACTTTTTGCCATCCTAGGCGAAGTTACAAAAAACACGGCCTCATTGGTTCTAGATGCCACAGTGAAAGGGTTAACACGAGAAGTAAGCAATAAAATTGTATTAGTTATAGACAATGTAATTATCTTGTAGATGGCGTTCTTTAGAAGCAGTGCCGGCATCTTGTGATCAATTATCAGATATACAAAGTAAAAAAGCTATTCCACGGAACTCGCTAAAAAATTGGATAGTAGGATTATTTAACGGTAATGGACTGAAATCTAGCAACACATCATTAAGAAGAGGCGTATTGAATGAGTACAATAACTTGCAACCAGAAAAAGAGAGTATTGTCTAAATGTCAATGATTAATCATAAATTATAAAAACAGTTCTAGTTTAAAAAAACAATAGTATAAAACACTACCGTTGATTTAAAGTAAATGAGATAACTAGTCTAAATAGTGTAATTGCAAATTTTGTGAGAAGTATCAAATATTTTTTTACACGCAGAAGCTATATTTTTGAAATTCTATTTAGTTCATACAGGAATAGCATATTTTCTATGTCTTTTTTGACTATAATCATGTGTATAAGTGCATTTATATTTTTTGAAACATTGTGATTCCGGGTATTCCTGCAATTTAAAAAGTTACACATTATATATAATTTATTTGAGAATTTAATACTAAGGTTTGTTTTAAAATGAAAATGTATATTTTCTTTATCTAAATGAATAAAAGGAGGGTGTTTTTTAAGCAAAAATAAGCACTCCGGTTTAAAGAACAGAACTACGTTTGCCAGTGGCATTTAGAGATGTTGTTTTTTTTGTAGATTGAAAACCAGTGATTATTTGTCCCTAAACATGCCCCCTCCCATTATACATGACTTAAAGGCCATTACTTCATATTGAAGTTTATTTGCATTATTAGGATAGATCCGGCATAAGAAATTAATACCCTCATCTGTTATTCGAATAAGAAATAGTTTATATAAAAGATAACATGTAGGCTAATAGATCGCGCCATTTAATTTGAAAATTGTTGTCAGGCGAAATCGAAATTTTGTCTTTCAACGCATATCGTATGTCGGGTGCCCGATCTATCGGGTGCCCGATCTGTCCGGTGTCCGATCTGTCGGGTGCCCAATCTGCAGGATGTCCGATCTGTCGGGTGCCCGATCTGTCGGGTGTCCGATCTGTCGGGTGTCCGATCTGTCGGGTGTCCGATCTGTCGGGTACCCAATCTGCAGGATGTCCGATCTGTCGGGTGTCCGATCTGTCGGGTGCCCAATCTGCAGGATGTCCGATTTGTCGGGTGTCCGATCTGTAGGGTGCCCGATCTGTCGGGTGCCCAATCTGCATGATGTCCGATCTGTCGGGTGCCCAATCTGCATGATGTCCGATCTGTCGGGTGCCCAATCTGCAGGATGTCCGATCTGTCGGGTGTCCGATCTGTCGGGTGTCCGATCTGTCGGGTACCCAATCTGCAGGATGTCCGATCTGTCGGGTGCCCAATCTGCAGGATGTCCGATTTGTCGGGTGTCCGATCTGTCGGGTGCCCGATCTGTCGGGTGCCCAATCTGCATGATGTCCGATCTGTCGGGTGCCCAATCTGCATGATGTCCGATCTGTCGGGTGCCCAATCTGCAGGATGTCCGATCTGTCGGGTGTCCGATCTGTCGGGTGCCCGATCTGTCGGGTGTCCGATCTGTCGGGTACCCAATCTGCAGGATGTCCGATCTGTCGGGTGTCCGATCTGTCGGGTGCCCAATCTGCAGGATGTCCGATTTGTCGGGTGTCCGATCTGTCGGGTGCCCGATCTGTCGGGTGCCCAATCTGCATGATGTCCGATCTGTCGGGTGCCCAATCTGCATGATGTCCGATCTGTCGGGTGTCCCATCTGTCGGGTTTGTCTTTAAACGTATATAGGCACTTTTTTGCTTAAAATGTCCATAACTCCTAAACGGTGGCTCCTACGGCAAAGAATTGCGACCTAACGAATTTGTAGAGAATTTAATAAGCCACAAGTCTCTTCTATTTTTTGCCCTATGCCAAAAAATAAGGACGCTAGGAGCGATACAACTGGAACTTTACATTTTCCAAGGAAACACGTTTTTTCTCTCATTTCTTGCGAATATCTAGATAAACGTTGGTTCTAGGAAAAAACTGGTAGGGATCTATTAGAAAGATTATAAAATGATAATGAATTTGCTTTCTTGAAAAATTCCTGTAGGATTAATGGTTTCACTGCTATATACGTTTAAAGACAAAATTTCCATTTCGCCTGACAAAAAAAAAATGAAAAAATTAATTAATCTTTTTCAAATTAAATGTCATGGGGTTAAGATATGGCTAGGCAACCTAGTCGCGATCTATTAGTCTACATGTTATCTTCCATAAAACCTATTTCTTATATGAATAACAGATAAGGGTATTAACTTCTTATGCCGGATCTTGTACTAGGATGTTTTTTGGGAATGGTAATTATTTTAATTTTTCATTTTTTATTTCGTCGTCCCATTTTTATACAATTTTGTCTGTGATATTTTATCGAAATTTATGTTTACCTTTTTTTGATTTTTCTGCCCAAAATTTAATTTGAGATATTGACAAATTTGGGGAAGATAGTATAGGACATTGCTTATAATTTTAAGCAGCTTTACTAAAGTTGTATGAAAGCAAACTTTTTATAAATGAGGTTGAAAAAACATTATTAGAAAATTTAGAATTTTTTACTAGTTCTGCTGTTATAGTTCAGGAACGGCGTTATCGCAAGGGGGTGATAGTTACATTAAACGAGGTAGTAGATTTTTTTTTTTTTTTATCTTGTATGTATTGTAGAAAGTATGTAGAATCCAAGTTTTAGACCTCCTTGGCAAATTTTTGTGTGAGCGAAAAAACCACGAATTTTTGCCACTTTTTTAGTTTGTGGCCTATAACTTAAAAACAATGCATCCAATCGAAAAGTCATTTATTATCAGAATTAAAGAGCATTAAATTTCGCTTTGAATGAGTACCTCAAAGTTGAAATTTCATCAAGAGGTATTGGCTTAATTGGCAGTCGAATAACAACAATTTTTACCAACTTGTAAAAAATTCACACAACTTTTTAAACGTCTTCAGCTCTGAAACGGCTAATCTAGATGAAAAAATCCATAGAATAAAAGTTGTAGAGCATGTAATCTCAAGATCATAGATTATCTGGTTTTGCAATTTTAAGGAATTTTAAGAAAAGATCAATATTAAGCAAAAAAAAAAAAATTCAACTTTGAGGTACTCATTCGAAGCGAAATTGAATGCTCTTTAATTTTGATAATATATGACTTTTCGTTTGGATGCATTGTTTATAAGTTATAGGCCACAAACTGAAAAAAGTGCCAAAAATTCGTGGTTTTTTCGTTCTCACAAAAATCTGCCAAGGGTTTGGAGGTCTAAAACTTGGATTCTATATATTCTCTACAATACATACAAGATAAAAAAAAATCTACTACCTCATTTAATTTAACATAAAGTACCCCGTTACTGAACTATTACGTTTTTATATAACTTCAAAAATACAGATTCTACTCATTTATGTTACATATTTAAATATTAAGTATATATTGTCTAAATGTTGTAGCATTTTCATAGTTTTTCTTTCTGAGATTTTCTGCATATGTATTTTCTTCTAAAAATGTCTGTAGAATCTACAAAATAATGCAATTATCTAGCATATTACTGGAAAATAAACTGGACTTTTGTAACTTTTACGTCAAAATAACAGTTTTTTGAAAAAATATAAGAATGAAGATATAAAAAAAATATATAAAGTATATATTTGCTAACATTTTGGAAACTAAATCTGTTTCCTTTCTCAAAGCATGATTATAAAGTTGTTTATGTGCTGTGTATATTAAAAACGCAGCTTTAAGAGTATATTTGTTATACAGAATCGGAAAGTGCTGGTTTTGGTATGGCAATAAGAGCAAGTGAGAGCAACAAGCGAGAGCAAAGCAAGCAATCATGTATAAATTCTCTTGATGGGGCGTGTCACTCTTTACCTCTGCTAGAGTACTGGTAGACGTCTTTATTGTGGGCGGTCGGTTAAATCGTTGAAACTAATGCAATACCAAAACAAACACTTTCAATATCTATAGATACTTACTACTTACACAAAACTGTTGATGTAATTGATAGTTTTATTTTAAAAATATTAAATTTGTTTAGTTCTTTCTTTAACATTGGTAATCAGTGGCGGCTGGTGAAATTTCAATATTTTTTTTCTCGTTTTTTGTCACACAGAGAAAAATTTATATTTCTGGTAAATATTTATATATTGCTCCTTAATAAAACATTTAGCTAAATATGGGACAAGAACCAAATCTAATAGCGGTTAATAAAAAAAGGTTTCTGATAGTGTATATTTGGGATAAATATACAAAGCGTAAAAAAAAATGATATTACTGACAAATAAACTGTTTAATGAACAAAAATATTAATGAATAATGAACTAAACATTTGTCGCTAATATTTTAGTTATTAGCTATAATCGTGTATATTTTTGTTATTACTACATTTTTTATTTCTGCTAAATAAGTAAACAATAACACTAAGAATACTGTGTTTTCGTAACTAATGTTATAGAATATGAACCACTAATACCCAGTTTATTAGCAGTAATTATATAAAAATATTGGCACTACTTTTTAATGTTTACTGTTAATTATATTCATTACTTATGACAAGTAGATTTATTATTTATTATAAACATATTGTTTATTTAGAAGAAAAATATTATTTCTCTCAAATATTTCTTTTAGTAAAGAAGGATATATTTGTAGCAAATAAAAACAGCAATAATAGTAAAAAATATTTATTTAAAAAATAAAAATCATTGATGACAAATCACGGCCTCATGAAATAATACATAATTTTATCTTCAAAATAGCACCTAACAGATGACAATAATCTAAATTGTATATTAATTTACATTTACAAAATTCTGGACCATCATCAAAATTCAGAGTATGTATAAACTTATATCGTATCCTGATGGTATACCCATTCTATAGACATTAGAAAAAATTTTAAAATTCAAAAATACTCAAGAGGTAAGTATACATCAAAAAACATCACAATAACTTAAAGATTATCTTTAAAACTATAAATTCATGCATAAGTACACATTACAGCAATGGCGGCTGATGGAGTTTGAAGACACTTGATGGATATATATAAATCAAATCATATAAGAGGTTTTTATCAAACATTAAAATTACAATATTATTTTTATTACACAAACTAATTTTCTATTACAATCTGTTTGGTTTCAAATGCCCATATTTCTCCAAAAATTAATGTTTTCTCAAATGAAAAAAAAAACGGCGTCGCATGTAGGTATATTTTATCTTAGTATGCTGGTATTTTTGAAACAATTAAAACGTCAATTATTAGTATTTTTTGGCACTTTTTGGGATGGACCCAGGATTTTTCAATTTTTTTCGCAGATTCCTATCGAGTTTTTTTTTATCAATATTGTAATTTTAATGTTCGATGAAACCTCTTATGATTTGGTGTAGATCCCATGCCTTTAACCTGAGATACTGTGTCTTCCACCAGCCACCACTGCGTTGCAAAATATTATACGCGAGATTATACGATTTTAAATGTGAAAAAGAGATCATATAAATACATATAAATAAAAATTCACCAGATCTAAACACTGAGAGAAAGGATCTGGTCAATTTACATGGTAATAAATTTTCATGTGAAATAAAGAAAAGATCTTTCTCTCAATGTTTATCAACAAAATACAACGCATAATAATAAGTAAATAAGGAACCGCCTAAAATCAACTTGGAAACTAATTCAAATTTTACCGCGCAATAACGTCACCACCTTTTCTGTCATTCCATCACTTGTCACAAGCAGGGTTGCCAATGTGTGGGGAATTCCCCAAAATGTGGGGAATTTTAACAACTGTGGGGAATTTGTGGGGAATGAATCACTCTGGGGAATTGTGGGGAATTTGGTTACACTTAACTACGTAGACAGAAAAAGCAACACATATCATATTTTATATTTTTTCCACGTCTTCACGAGACACGTGAGACGTGATTTTTTCATTCATAAACTTATCCTTGCCCAAAGAGTTGGTATTGATTTGGCAAACGCGCGATTGCTGGTTCGCATTCCGTCTTGACTTGACCTTGGCAGCTCACGGGTACGGTATTTGGTATTGGTATTATGGTATTTATGTTATGTCATCGAAAATTTATCGTATCTTTTTTTATTCTTAAGGATAAACAAAGATCTATAACTGTTCTAGTCTAAAACTGTGGGATGTGGGGAATTGTGGGGAATCGTGAAGTTTTGGAGGGGAAAATGGATCAGAGCTGTTGGCAACCCTGGTCACAAGCTAATAAAAATGGCGTCATTATGCACTTGCTGTAATTGATACGTATTTTTAATAATAACTAAATATAATAACGATATATTAATGCATAACAATCAATTCGATCCCGCGCTGAAGTGCCGTGTACCTATAGTATGACTAATATGAGATACAATTAGTAAATGCCATTTTTGTAATTTCTATACTTTAAAATTTAAAAGTGTTCATATTTCAATAGAAATTATTTATTACCTAACCTAAATTCTAAACCACTCAGCCATACATATATAACTTTATAATTGCATGTACACCGCAGACGAAGACTATTTATTGCACTTAAACACAACACCACTTATTACTGCACAGTACACGTCCCAACAACGAACATCAAAATGAGCAAATCAAATCAAATGACGAAATGACTCGAAATTAGTTGGACCAACACGCTCTCCCACCAAGTACTAAAAAACAGAAACGGAAAATGGTTTTCGGTTGCGACGTAAACACACGAATATCAACGAGTTTTAAATTCTAATAAACTGGGTAATTTGTGCTTAGTTCATAACTATTTACTTTACAAATCAATATATTAATGCCACACAACTTTAATTATCAGTAGTTAATAAAATGGAATAAATAAAAATGCATATTCGTCAGTAATAATCATATCTTAACCATTAATACATTTTTGTTAATCATAATACCTCGGTTATTTGTACTAGAAAACTTGTGTTAAAAGAAAGTTTTTATTTGGCATTATTAGTGGACTCTATTATTACTTAACAAAAAAATATTTCCTACTAATAAAAAAGTTTCAAATAAAAAGTTTATTTGGTCCATTTTTCTCTGTGCATATACAGTTGACTTTTCGTAAAAATACAACAATAGGTTGTAGAGTTTATGAAAATATTTTCATTATTAACTGAGACACAACGAATTGAAATGTTGTAATTTGTTAAATTGTAAATTACAAAATTTCAGTTCATTGTATTTCAGTTAATAATGAAAATATTTTCATAAACTCCAAAACCTATTGTTGTATTTTTATGAGAAGTCAAATGTATATGGCAAAAAAAGATAAATTAAGCAGGAGTCCCTAGACCAGAGGTGGCAATCGAATTTACAAACATTTTTTCGCAACCTACTTTTTCAAAATTTTTGAGGGGTTGTTAGAGAAGTGCTTCTCTAGATGTTATTTCCCATATTTCCCATGTGCCACAGACGAGAAAAAAAATATTGAAATTTCACTAGCCGCTACTGTCAATCAACCACTACAGAACAATTCGACACACATTTATTCTCATTCAACAATATTATTGCTAATGCTTTAATTTTTATCTGCCTTTTTTGCCGAGTCCTAGTTTATTCTATGTCCGTTCTCCCAAGCATTTTTGCAAATCTTCAATCTCTGAATTCCATTCTTCCTAATGTTATTATTAAAGTATAATGGAGGTCGCAAATGAAATTTCGTTTAAGGGGGTTGTACAAATATTACAAGAGGGAGGAGAAGAAGAGGGTTAAAAATGGCCTATTTTTGCGAGAGTATTTTTTTAACGGTTCCTCTACATTTAAATTTGTTATATCATTTTCAGTAATAATACTACCAGTATTGTGGGAATTTCCACAAGCATATACATGTTTAGCAATACATACCAAATGCTTGAGGAGAATTTTGCATTATAAAAGAACTGTGTTCTCATAAAACAGATAAAGTAAGGTCATACATATATGTGCTGAAAACGGGGTGCTTCCAATGAATTCACAAATGATTTATTAAATAGTAATAATTTAATAACAAGCGTAACTTTTTACATAATATGCAGGATTTGCTTCATACGGAAATTATGAATTTTGTAATAACTGTTTTTATTTATAAACTTCCAATTCCACTGTAATATTAGTCTCGAGTCATATCAAATAATTGCAATATACAAATTTTTAAATATAAGTGATGTAATAGAAAATGAATAAGTGTAACAACAGTTAAACAATGATAAGGTATACTGAAAGTTTACGTCTTCTTGAATTGTTGTTATAGATATTTGAAAATTATCATGTAAATAAAGTAAGGAACCTAAAATGTATATTTCAATAACTAGAAAAATTATTCATATGAATTATAGTTTAAGAGATGTATACAAAAATGTATAAGAACTATTTAAATTTTTTCTTTTGTTTTACGGAAAGTAAATTTGTTTTATGTTGTTGAATCATTGGACATAGCAGGATAAGCATGTGTTAGCTCCCCCGCACCAATCGGGTCGAGATCTTGATCACAAGTTGACAGTAGTGTTAGATGGAATTTCCCAAAATATTATTTTTGGAAAATCATTTTTACGGGAGTTATTATAGGGATGAAAAGAAAAATAGAAAAAAATTTTTTTTCCAAGAACGCGTAAAACGATTTTCATGAAAAAAATATATGTTATGGCTTTTGATGGCACAATCGTAGGAAAAAATTATTTAGTCCATTTGTCGGAAAGAAGTGGTGAAAAATTTTTTTCAAAATAAAGTTTTTTTTTTAGGCTGTTCTCGAGGTACACCCATTATTTCCTTACAAATAAATGCTTATATGTCCCTTTAAAACATATCAATTTTCGATCGGAAGGGTACAATGTATTCAAAATTGATAATTACTGGCATAAAAACATCTTATTTTGGACCAAAAAATGTAAATATATTGTTTTTTTTCATTTTTGACCTAATTCAACAAGTTACGAAACCCGTAACAAAATTGGTGTTTTCTACCTCTTCCGATCATTTCCTACTTTAATCTTTTTTCTACTTTTTTATTAACGTCATTACAAACACACTGCACAAGGTTTCATCAAAATCCATTCTTTAGCACTCAAATTAGAGGTGAAACCCCCCATTGACTGGACTATCTGTTAATGCAGAGTAATTTTTATCAAAAAAGCTCGTGAGAGATCGTTTATAAATTAAAAAAAAAAAAAATTATTTATTATTCATATTGGTCAACTTTGATAGGCTCTAGGCGTTTTTGGGACTACTAACTACGAAAAACTCCAATGTACGCCCGCAGTACGCCAGTGATTATCAATTTTGAATACATTGTACCCTTCCGATCGCTTTGAAAATTGGATATGTTTTGAAGGGACATATAAGCATTTATTTCTAAGGAAATGATGGGTGTGCCTCGAGAACATCTCCTAAAAAAAATATTATTTTTATTTTGAAAAAATGTTTTCACCACTTCTCTCCGACAAATGGACTCAATAATTTATTCCTACGTTTTTGCCATCAAAAGCTATAACACATATTTTTTTCATGAAAACTGGTTTATGCGTTCTAGAGAAAAAAAAATTTTTCCATTTTTTTTTTCACCCCTATAACTCCCGTAAAAATTATTTTCCAAAAATAATATTTTGGGAAATTTCATCTAACTCTACTGTCAACTTGTGCTCCATATCTCGACCCGATTGGTGCGTGGGCAGCTAACACATGCTTATCCTGCTATGCCCTTTTGTTACATTACTGAAATAAATCGTTATTTTAATTTTTTTTTTATTATTAATTTTTAAACATTTACATTTTTGTATACCTAAGTGTTACCATTTTAAAAATAATGAATGTGAACATTTTATGGAACTATTTTGTGATTATTTTTATATCGTGTAAATTTTGTTATTGCTGCCCTAAATGTTATTTATTTAAAAAAATTACGATGTAGCGTCTAGATGTGTTTTGTAAAAATCGAAAAGTTTCCCTCTTTTTTTTATGGATAATAAAGCAGCATAGGCATACATTTAAGAATGATCTAGCCGATTTTCAGTGTTTTAAGAAGGTTTTAAGTCAGAATTGTGTTTGAGGCTGTGAATATTATCTCCAATTGTATATAAAATAGTCTATTATTTTTATTTTTGGAAGAATTATCTTCGCACTATAAAAATAGATGTGCCATTAACTTATAAAGTTTATGTATAATAAAATCATTCACATGTAAATATGTTATTGTAGGTATTGTTTGATAAATATACATATTTATTTATTACTTGTGTGTTTTATGTGTACCTATAAATACAAATAAGGAATTTTACAGGTAGTTCTGTGAGTAATTGTATCAATTGATGTACAGCACCGTGCATAAAATAAAATCAAAATCATTTATTTTAATCAAATTACTTAAACTATATATAGGGCGCGTCAAGCAGACAATGAAATAAAAGCGGTGATATACGTCACAGCAATAAAGGAGTATATACATTATAATTATGACTTAGTCAAAATACATACACAAATGTTTAACACAAAAAAATAGGTAAGCTATAGCAGGATACATTAAAAAAAGAAAAGTAAAAGGTAAGTGTGGACCGTAATTAGCTGGTCTTTTAAGTGTCTAAAATGTTTTATATATTATTTTCTTTCGTTTTCTCCCTTTTTATTGAAATCTGAACAGTACTTTTTGTAAAATATGATAAAACCTGTGATTTCTCATAAGGATCAATGTAAAAAGCATAAAATTTCAAATGTCAATATTATTTTACTGGTTCTCTGTAGCTCTTCAAAAATTTAATTGGATCATTATCTTACCATAATCTATTAATATGCCGAATTTTATTAAATTCTGAACATTAATTCCGAGACCAACAGTACTACCTTAAATTGCAAAAACTGAATTAAATCCACCTTTTCTACAATAGATAGAAATCGAAATTGTAGCCGAAGATTTTAGAAGTAAATCAGCTAATTTATAACTATTATATATTTGACTGAGGATTACTACTGAGGCTGCAGACTAATTTCATTTTGACGTCATTTTATGGCGTCAAATTTACCTCATTTGTGACAAAAAATTACGTCAAATGGAAAAAATGACGTCTCAACATGAACCCATATGACGTCATATTGTGACGTTCCGTCACAATATGACGATACAGAGTGTCATGACGTCGTTTTGTTGCACGTCAATAATACGTCATAGCGTTGTCTCAACATGGCGTCATAATGTCATCACAATATGACTTGAACTTGGAATCCACTGCAGCAGACTAACATCATTTTGACGTCATTTTATGATGTCAAATTTACCTTATTTGTGACAAAAATTTACGACAATGGGAAAAAATGACGTCTCCGATACGTCACTGCGACGTCTCAACATGAAGCCATAATTACGTCACAATATGACGGTATTGAGTGTTATTGTTTCATCATGACGTCATTTGTAACAAACAAATGACGTCATGATTACATCACAGCGACGCCTCAACATGACGTCATAATTTGATCACATTGACTTGGACTTGGACTTCACCTCTATGAAGAGAGTAGGTCGCTGTGACGTATTGATGACGTCATTTTTATTTGGCGTTACTTTTCGGTCACAAATGACGTCAATTTGACACCACGAAATGACGTCATGACGAAAAAATAACACTCAGTAATGTCATATTGTGACGTGTAATTACGTCACATGTTGTGGAGTCGAAGTGACGTATTGGAGACGTAATTTTTTCCTTTGACGTAATTTCTTGTTGCAAATGAGGTAAATTTGACGTCATGAAATGCAGACAAATGCAGAATGTCGCAGATAAATAGTCTATGGAGTTTTGTATTAGTCATGTATATTTCTCTTGAAACTTGGAAAGAAAATGTAACAAATGTTAAGGTAAGAACAATTGTAAGGTACCGTACATTCATTGTAATCGTTTTGACATAAAACTGTAGAGTTGCAGACAAAAGCAGAAAGTCAAAAAATTGCTAAAATCGGGGCGATGAACCGGCACCGGTGAATTTAGAGATCCGCCCTTAATGTTATTGCTTACCGGTGCGATCCACCGGTGAATTTAGAAATCTGCCGCACTTTTCTAAATTCACCGGTAGACGCATCGGGTGGACAAAATACGAAGCTGATGGCTATGCTTTTCAAAATAGTCAATCAAATAATGTTATTGCTTACCGGTGCGGTCCACCGGTAAATTTAAAAATCTGCCCTTAATGTTATTGCTTACCGGTGCGCTCCACCGGTGAATTTAGGAACCTGCCCTTAATGTTATTGCTTACCGGTGCGATCCACCGTTGAATTTAGAAATCTGCCCTTAATGTTATTGCTTACCGGTGCGATCCACCGTTGAATTTAGAAATCTGCCCTTAACGTTATTGCTTACCGGTGCGCTACACCGGTGAATTTAGGAACCTGCCCTTAATGTTATTGCTTACCGGTGCGATCCACCGTTGAATTTAGAAATCTGCCCTTAATGTTATTGCTTACCGGTGCAATCCACCGGTGAATTTAGAAATCTGCCCTTAATGTTATTGCTTACCGGTGCACTCCACCGGTGAATTTAGGAACCTGCCCTTAATGTTATTGCTTACCGGTGCGATCCACCGGTGAATTTAGAAATCTGCCCTTAATGTTATTGCTTACCGGTGCGATCCACCGGTGAATTTAGGAACCTGCCCTTAATGTTATTGCTTACCGGTGCGATCCACCGGTGAATTTAGAAATCTGCCCTTAATGTTATTGCTTACCGGTGCGATCCACCGGTGAATTTAGGAACCTGCCCTTAATGTTATTGCTTACCGGTGCGATCCACCGGTGAATTTAGAAATCTGCCCTTAATGTTATTGCTTACCGGTGCGATCCACCGGTGAATTTAGGAACCTGCCCTTAATGTTATTGCTTACCGGTGTGATCCACCGGTGAATTTAGGAACCTGCCCTTAATGTTATTGCTTACCGGTGCGATCCACCGGTGAATTTAGAAATCTGCCCTTAATGTTATTGCTTACCGGTGCGATCCACCGGTGAATTTAGGAACCTGCCCTTAATGTTATTGCTTACCGGTGCGATCCACCGGTGAATTTAGAAATCTGCCCTTAATGTTATTGCTTACCGGTGCGATCCACCGGTGAATTTAGGAACCTGCCCTTAATGTTATTGCTTACCGGTGCGATCCACCGTTGAATTTAGAAATCTGCCCTTAATGTTATTGCTTACCGGTGCAATCCACCGGTGAATTTAGAAATCTGACCTTAATGTTATTGCTTACCGGTGCGCTCCACCGGTGAATTTAGGAACCTGCCCTTAATGTTATTGCTTACCGGTGCGATCCACCGGTGAATTTAGAAATCTGCCCTTAATGTTATTGCTTACCGGTGCGATCCACCGGTGAATTTAGGAACCTGCCCTTAATGTTATTGCTTACCGGTGCGATCCACCGGTGAATTTAGAAATCTGCCCTTAATGTTATTGCTTACCGGTGCGATCCACCGGTGAATTTAGGAACCTGCCCTTAATGTTATTGCTTACCGGTGCGATCCACCGGTGAATTTAGAAATCTGCCCTTAATGTTATTGCTTACCGGTGCGATCCACCGGTGAATTTAGGAACCTGCCCTTAATGTTATTGCTTACCGGTGCGATCCACCGGTGAATTTAGGAACCTGCCCTTAATGTTATTGCTTACCGGTGCGATCCACCGGTGAATTTAGAAATCTGCCCTTAATGTTATTGCTTACCGGTGCGATCCACCGGTGAATTTAGGAACCTGCCCTTAATGTTATTGCTTACCGGTGCGATCCACCGGTGAATTTAGAAATCTGCCCTTAATGTTATTGCTTACCGGTGCGATCCACCGGTGAATTTAGGAACCTGCCCTTAATGTTATTGCTTACCGGTGCGATCCACCGTTGAATTTAGAAATCTGCCCTTAACGTTATTGCTTACCGGTGCGCTACACCGGTGAATTTAGGAACCTGCCCTTAATGTTATTGCTTACCGGTGCGATCCACCGTTGAATTTAGAAATCTGCCCTTAATGTTATTGCTTACCGGTGCAATCCACCGGTGAATTTAGAAATCTGCCCTTAATGTTATTGCTTACCGGTGCGCTCCACCGGTGAATTTAGGAACCTGCCCTTAATGTTATTGCTTACCGGTGCGATCCACCGGTGAATTTAGAAATCTGCCCTTAATGTTATTGCTTACCGGTGCGATCCACCGGTGAATTTAGGAACCTGCCCTTAATGTTATTGCTTACCGGTGCGATCCACCGGTGAATTTAGAAATCTGCCCTTAATGTTATTGCTTACCGGTGCGATCCACCGGTGAATTTAGGAACCTGCCCTTAATGTTATTGCTTACCGGTGCGATCCACCGGTGAATTTAGGAACCTGCCCTTAATGTTATTGCTTACCGGTGCGATCCACCGGTGAATTTAGAAATCTGCCCTTAATGTTATTGCTTACCGGTGCGATCCACCGGTGAATTTAGGAACCTGCCCTTAATGTTATTGCTTACCGGTGCGATCCACCGGTGAATTTAGAAATCTGCCCTTAACGTTATTGCTTACCGGTGCGCTACACCGGTGAATTTAGGAACCTGCCCTTAATGTTATTGCTTACCGGTGCGATCCACCGTTGAATTTAGAAATCTGCCCTTAATGTTATTGCTTACCGGTGCAATCCACCGGTGAATTTAGAAATCTGCCCTTAATGTTATTGCTTACCGGTGCGCTCCACCGGTGAATTTAGGAACCTGCCCTTAATGTTATTGCTTACCGGTGCGATCCACCAGTGAATTTAGAAATCTGCCCTTAATGTTATTGCTTACCGGTGCGATCCACCGGTGAATTTAGAAATCTGCCCTTAATGTTATTCCTTACCGGTGGTATCCACCGGTGAATTTAGAAATCTGCCCTTAATGTTATTGCTTACCGGTGCGCTCCACCGGTGAATTTAGGAACCTGCCCTTAATGTTATTGCTTACCGGTGCGATCCACCGGTGAATTTAGAAATTTGCCCTTAATGTCATTGCTTACCGGTGCGATCCACCGGTGAATTTAGAAATCTGCCGCACTTTTCTAAATTCACCGGTGGACGCACCGGGTGGACAAAATACGAAGCTGATGGCTATGCTTTTCAAAATAGTCGATCAAATAATGTTATTGCTTACCGGTGCGATCCACCGGTGAATTTAGGAACCTGCCCTTAATGTTATTGCTTACCGGTGCGCTCCACCGGTGAATTTAGAAATCTGCCCTTAACGTTATTGCTTACCGGTGCGCTACACTGGTGAATTTAGGAACCTGCCCTTAATGTTATTGCTTACCGGTGCGATCCACCGTTGAATTTAGAAATCTGCCCTTAACGTTATTGCTTACCGGTGCGCTACACCGGTGAATTTAGGAACCTGCCCTTAATGTTATTGCTTACCGGTGCGATCCACCGTTGAATTTAGAAATCTGCCCTTAACGTTATTGCTTACCGGTGCGCTACACCGGTGAATTTAGGAACCTGCCCTTAATGTTATTGCTTACCGGTGCAATCCACCGGTGAATTTAGAAATCTGCCCTTAATGTTATTGCTTACCGGTGCGCTCCACCGGTGAATTTAGGAACCTGCCCTTAATGTTATTGCTTACCGGTGCGATCCACCGGTGAATTTAGAAATCTGCCCTTAATGTTATTGCTTACCGGTGCGATCCACCGGTGAATTTAGAAATCTGCCCTTAATGTTATTGCTTACCGGTGCTATCCACCGGTGAATTTAGAAATCTGCCCTTAATGTTATTCCTTACCGGTGCTATCCACCGGTGAATTTAGAAATCTGCCCTTAATGTTATTGCTTACCGGTGCGCTCCACCGGTGAATTTAGGAACCTGCCCTTAATGTTATTGCTTACCGGTGCGATCCACCGGTGAATTTAGAAATTTGCCCTTAATGTCATTGCTTACCGGTGCGATCCACCGGTGAATTTAGAAATCTGTCCTTAATATAATTGCTTACCGGTGCGATCCACCGGTGAATTTAGAAATCTGCCGCACTTTTCTAAATTCACCGGTGGACGCACCGGGTGGACAAAATACGAAGCTGATGGCTATGCTTTTCAAAATAGTCGATCAAATAATGTTATTGCTTACCGGTGCGATCCACCGGTAAATTTAAAAATCTGCCCTTAATGTTATTGCTTACCGGTGCAATCCACCGGTGAATTTAGAAATCTGCCCTTAATGTTATTGCTTACCGGTGCGCTCCACCGGTGAATTTAGGAACCTGCCCTTAATGTTATGGCTTACCGGTGCGATCCACCGGTGAATTTAGAAATTTGCCCTTAATGTTATTGCTTACCGGTGCGATCCACCGGTGAATTTAGAAATCTGCCCTTAATGTTATTGCTTACCGGTGCGATCCACCGGTGAATTTAGAAATCTGCCCTTATTGTTATTGCTTACCGGTGCGATCCACCGGTGAATTTAGAAATCTGCCCTTAATGTTATTGCTTACCGGTGCGCTCCACCGGTGAATTTGGAAATGTGTCCTTAATGTTATTGCTTACCGGTGCGCTCCACCGGTGAATTTAGAAATCTGCCCTTTTTGTTATTGCTTACCGGTGCTATCCACCGGTGAATTTAGAAATCTGCCCTTATTGTTATTGCTTACCGGTGCGATCCACCGGTGAATTTTGAAATCTGCCCTTAATGTAATTGCTTACCGGTGCGATCCACCGGTAAATTTAGAAATCTGCCCTTAATGTTATTGCTTACCGGTGCGATCCACCGGTGAATTTAGAAATCTGCCGCACTTTTCTAAATTCACTGGTGGACGCACCGGGTGGACAAAATACGAAGCTGACTGGCTATGCTTTTCAAAATAGTCAGTCAAATAATGTTATTGCTTACCGGTGGGATCCATCGGTGAATTTAGAAATCTGCCCTTAATGTTATTGCTTACCGGTGCGATCCACCGGTGAATTTAGAAATCTGCCCTTAATGTTATTGCTTACCGGTGTGCTCCACCGGTGAATTTGGAAATGTGTCCTTAATGTTATTGCTTACCGGTGCGCTCGACCGGTGGATTTAGAAATCTGCCCTTATTGTTATTGCTTACCGGTGCGATCCACCGGTGAATTTAGAAATCTGCCCTTAATTTTATTGCTTACCGGTGCGATCCACCGGTGAATTTAGAAATCTGCCCTTAATGTTATTGCTTGCCGGTGCGATTCACCGGTGAATTTAGAAATCTGCCCTTAATGTAATTGCTTACCGGTGCGATCCACCGGTGAATTTAGAAATCTGCCGCACTTTTCTAAATTCACCGGTGGACAAAATACGAAGCTGACTGGCTATGCTTTTCAAAATAGTCAATCAAATAATGTTATTGCTTACCGGTGCGATCCACTGGTGAATTTAGAAATCTGACCTTAATGTTATTGCTTACCGGTGAGCTCCACCGGTGAATTTAGAAATCTGCCGCACTTTTCTAAATTCACCGGTGGACAAAATACGAAGCTGACTGGCTATGCTTTTCAAAATAGTCAGTCAAATAATGTTATTGCTTACCGGTGCGATCCACCGGTGAATTTAGAAATCTGCCCTTAATGTTATTGCTTACCGGTGCGCTCCACCTGTGAATTTAGAAATCTGCCGCACTTTTCTAAATTCACCGGTGGACGTGTAGAAGAACGCACTACCGGGCGTCAAAATGACGCGACACCAATTTATTTCTCAGGGGCGCCAGTCGCGTATTACCCCGTTCTTCTACCTCCCAGGCGGGTTCGAGATAAGATGCACTTCGGTAGCCGGATATTGGACCAAGGCTGCACTACCACAGATCGGAAATGACGCTCTCTCTGGACCTGAATTCCCTCGGTTTGGGCACCTCTTAATTTCCTGAATTTTTACATAAAAAAATCCCAATCGAAGAATTTCTCTGCGGAGGGATTAGTTTTGGTACGCGAAATCCACGTTTTGGGCTGCTAATAACGGACTCTGTTTCTCAAAAAACGCATAAAAAAATCCCTATCAAACTTCCGTAGGGTAACCAGAAGGTCGAGTGTTAATGTGAATTAACTCGACACATCCGGTTTTCGATACGAAAGTTCCAGGGATTATAGACCGTCAACAGGCCTCAAGATCAATTAAGAAACAGTAGTTCAAAGAATCTGTTTATTTATCAGAAGCGGTTATACAAAATTCTCAAGATAAGAATCGTGCCTTCCCCAATCAAGGTAACGGCTTTCAGACCATACAAACGAGAGCGCTTACGCTAACGATCGATTAGGTAGAAAAGATTCATGCATACCTTCTCAGAATCAAAATGCGAGCTTTTAGAGAAGTCTGAGACTATCTGTAATTCATAATTACGACTGACTGATTTTAACTTAAAAAAGTTTTACTTAATGAATTTAGGTTCGCTAGAGACTACTTAGCTTTAAAGTTCTTGTATCGTGAAGAGCCACGTACTCGAACACATTCAGAGGACTTATTACTGCGTAAGTTGAATGGCGTTCGATCAGTCCAGGACTTACTAGCCCTTATCGCAGTCGTTCAATATCATTGATATGGCAGCGACTTTTAGCCAAAATTGAATTTTTGGATTTTTATGCACAAGGCATATTCCTCTATAACTTTGTCATTTGAAAAGCCCTGTTATTGGCTTTTGTACCATTACTTTGTCTGTACCACTCAACGCGCTCGACCAAATTGCGAGCCGCTGAGTCAATCCAATCTCTTTCTATGCGAGAAACCGTCCTTGTACATGTGCATCGATTTTTATCAATTTTTTGCTTATCGGCACTACACCGGCTTTGTCAAAATCTTCTATTTTGCCTTTTGGATGCAGTGCATCGCTAAAATTTTATGCTCATACTTTAGAATTGGGCTTTCAATGACCGTACCTTAAAGGTCAATGTCTTTGGTGGAGGAATAAAAAATAAAAAAAAATAATTCAAAGTATATTTTCGTGGTACTTTTTAAACAGACTTAGTGGTACTTTTGAAAAATATATTTTAAGACCAATTTCGGCGTACTTTTGAAAAATCAATTTTCAAGCCAAACTTCAAGGTAGGTACTTTTGAAAAACTAATCTGCGGGTGAAATTTTGGCGTACTTTTGAAAAATCGATTTTCAAGCCAAATTTCAAGGTACTTTTGAAAAACTAATCTGCGGGTGAAATTTTGGCGTACTTTTGAAAAATCGATTTTCAAGCCAAATTTCAAGGTACTTTTGAAAAACTAATCTGCGGGTGAAATTTTGGCGTACTTTTGAAAAATCGATTTTCAAGCCAAATTTCAAGGTAGTTTTGAAAAATCAATCTGTGGGTGAAATTTTGGCGTACTTTTGAAAAATCAATTTTCAAGCCACATTTCAACGCAGTTTTGAAAAATTAGTCTGCAAGTGAAATTTTGGCGTACTTTTGATAAATCGATTCTTGAGCCAAATTTCAGCGCCCTTTCAAAAATATTATTTTTCAAAGTCCAATTTGTGGTACCTTTGAAAAAGTATATTATTCATAAATCCTTGTCATTATATACTTCTGCTCTCATATCCTGAACCAAAAACATTTTTCCTAAGTGAAAATTCGGTGTTTCTTCGAATTTTCACCTGGTCATTTCCAACGCCTTATAGAACCCAAAACAAGGACCGTTCTGTGCCTCTGCAGACTATTAAAAATGTCTTTGAATGAAATTTTTTGCCTAAGTCGAATTTTGATTCTGTCTTCAACTTAGGACGATTTTGGAGAGTTCTGTAACATAAGCACGTAACATTATCTTTGTCAATTTGACTACGATATAGTTTTGTAAAAAATATATGTTATAGCTTATTGTATGGTGTATAATTAGCAAAAAAATAGAGGTGGTCACTTAACGGGTAAGTACGTATATAAATTTTTTGAAAAATTCAAAGATTTCATGAAAATATCAGTAATAAATTGTCTTGAGTATATTTACAATATATGTGAAATACAAATAAATTGGTTCCCTTGATTAAGAAAAAAAATTTTTTTTGGATTTCCAAAAAAAAAATTTTTCCCAGATATTATGAAGTTTTTGAGGTCAAAACTTTTTGTGGTAGTATCTTACGCAAAGTTACATCACTGGAAGGAACCACATGCAAAAAGCTTACAAAGGCACGGACACTTATCTTAACCTGCCATGGCTTTTCATAAATTGAATTCAAGTCGACGTGGACCTCTGAGTTGAAGTTCGTGAATCACTTCATCGATTGTAACCAATACTATATAGTTTGTGTAATAGCTGTCTATTATTTTAGACACTATATGCACTGCATGCATTGCTTGGGGGGACTTTAGCCCCCTTAGCCCCCCCCACTGTAATTGCACGCTTGGCCAAGTTTATTTATCTCATCATTAATCCAGGGCTTGTCAATAATTTTCCTATTCCTATCAAAACCTCTTTCAATACCAGAAGAAGAGATATTTTCAATATTTCATGTTGATATAGTAAAATAACAAGCTAAAAACGTACTCTTCGCAGTTTTCTTGTAAATAATGTTAGTTTTTGGACATCTTAAATTTTGTGATACCATCTTTATTGTGAAAAAAATTGTGTGAAAACAAAATGAAAAAAAAAACATTCAACCTGTGGGATTCGAACACGGGACGTTTGGATTGCAACGCAAAGCAACAACAACAACAACAACAACAACAAGCATTTATTAATGTTACGTGATACAATATGCGCCATTCCGGAGTCCGTCCCGGAGCCAGTCAGACAACCACGGCGAACATCGCCGAGGTGGGTGTGAGGCTGGGCGGGGAGAGTCCGGTTTGGCGGTGACGAAAATTACTTGGTGAGCTAAAACTCCTGCCTAATGGAAAAAGGCTTAAATTTAACAATATCGTGTAACGTAGTACACGGAGGTAGGTAGTTAAAAATAATTATAATTAAAACTGAAAAACTATCGATTTCACGCACACGCGAACACTTAAAAATTTTGATTGCTGGCACGGGAAAACAAAACTCAACGAAAAAACCCGTTTGAGACAATTCCACCCTGGTAGTCTTCCTGACGCCAGGAAAGTGTCGTGAATAGTTAAAAGTGTGTAATGTTATGTGAAATTTTGGTTTATTAAGAGTTTATTGGTCGAGACTGAATTTACAGACAAAAATGGACAAGGAACAAAAAAGGTAAAAAAAAACAGAGGGAATAGAAAGGGGTTGGTTGTAGGTTTTGGTGAAGATTAAAGGTGGGGAAAGGAGAAGTTGTCGTAGAGGCAACGCAAAGCTTTAGCAGCTGCGCCACCACCTATTGCTACAAAATTGATTGTCTGTGATACATATCTTTCGACATTCATACATATTTCACTTCTATGAAATATATATTAGTAAACTTCATAAACAAAAAAAAATTTATTACGGAAATAATATCTCGCAAGATTTCCATTTTAGTACAAGCGACGAAAATTAAGAGAGTTATTTTTTTTTTTAATTAAATAATTAATAACTTTTTTATTTACTGATCGATTTTCTTCAAAAACAATAGGGTTCTTCCTCTAGCTAACACTAACTTACTTTCTAAATTTCAATACAATCGGACTTTTCTTTCTTAAGTTATCGTGCTTACAAGAAAAGTGACGGACGGACGGACAGACGGACATTTTGAAAGTTGTCCAGAATTCGTTCACTAACACAATGATATGAACATTTTTTCTCTACGAGTAATATTTACGATTTTAGAAATGTGCTGATCAAATACAATATACTCTTCTTTTTGCGAAGAGTATAATAATGAAAGTAAAACACAATTGAAGGATTAAGAATTTTACTATTTTTTCATGACTACTATTTCTGTGGTTTACAATTAATTTGGTTTAGCTTAGCTGAAAATCACGTTTCATTTGCACCAGTTTTGAGGACATCTCGGAGCGTTAGGGTTGGGATCACAGATTTCGCACGGCGGTGGATCTTTAACTCCCACATATTTCTCACCAAGTTTTATGTCGTTCATCAAATTAGGTATGGCGTTGTTAAACATACAGTTCTCGAAGTCGCTCAGCTTCGGTATACCTAAGTTTTTAGCAATACCATTTGGACCAAGCAACAGTGGAGTGGACAGATACTTCAGCTGGGGGTGGACTTTGGAACTAACCAGTGCACATTCTATAATATCAGGGTAACCTTGAACTGCCTTTACGAGGGATATTACAAATCTAGCAACAGAGAATGCACTCGACAAGGGGGCACTATCTGGAGGTTTCAGCTTCAAAATGTTGTCATGGGCTTTTCTTATATTCATCGTTATGTTTTCAAGTTCTTCCTAAAAAAGACAGTTAAATGATTTGTTTTGTTTAATAAGACATAAAACACAGATAAAGCAAAATATCGAAGTATGCTTTCATTGCATATTGTATTAATTATGTAACCCGTTAATTGCCAAAAGTTTGCCACCTTTTTTTAATAAACACTTTTCCCACCCCTTCAATTTTTCTTTTGTTCGGGGACCGAAACCGTAATCGAAAACTAAACCATAATTACTATTAGTTTTAACCAAAACAGAAAACCGGAATGAGAAGTTTTGGTAAACTGAAACCTAAAACTAAAATTAAAATTCTCAGATAACCGAAACTGAACCGTAAACCAAAATTAAACTATAAAATAATAAGTTGATAAATTAATTTGTATAAAAGTATTAAATTTTTTAATAATTTTTATTACTAGTTTTATTCGACATATTTAATCCAGAATTTCAGATAGAACAAATTAAAACCATAAAATCATTGCAACAAAACAATTCCATTCAAAATTCACTTCGACTCCATAGTCCCTTCAAATTAGTCAAAAAATCGCTGTTTTATGGAAAATCTTCCCACAGTTATGAGACCTGTAAGAAGTGGAGTATTTCGGTTGTCTAAACATGATTTTCACCCCCTGCAGTTCTAAAAAAGGGTAGTTTTTGAGAAATATATACATATATATGAATTTTAGTGTTTTTTCGTCTTTTTCTCTGTTTTGAGAAAAAACTATGCATTTTGGTGAAAAATATCAAGAGAGCAATGTTGTAGAGCATCTACCTCTTTTTTTTTTTTTTTTTTTTCGAATTCCGCATAGTTTGGTCGCTAGAGGACACGAAAGAAATAAATATACATAGAGACTTTTGCGCCTTTTTTAGATTTTGAGCTAAAATTATGCATTTTTATGAAAAATTACATGAGATCAAAGCTGTAGAACATAGAATATATATACATATATTTTTACGAAAAAAAAAAAAAAAAACAAAACTAGAAAACACCAAAAGATAGTATAGAAATTTACGTTTTACAACTTTGATTTCATGTAATTTTTCATAAAAATGCATAATTTTGTCTCAAAATCTAAAAAAAGGCGCAAAAGTCTGTATGTATATTTATTTCTTTTGCGCCCTCGAGCGGCGAAACTACGCGGAATTCGAAGAAAAAATGTAGAGACAAGACCTAAAGGAAATTTTATCCTCTATTTTGCTCTCTTGATATTTTTCACCAAAATGCATAGTTTTTTCTCAAAATAGAGAAAAAGACGAAAAAACACTAAAATTCATATATATATATATATATATTTCTCAAAAACCACCCTTTTTTAGAACTGCGGGGGGTGAAAATCATGTTTAGACAACCCAAATAAATACTTCACTTTTTACAAGGTCTCATAACTGTGGGAAAATTTTCTTTAATTTTTCCTAATTTGAAGGGACTACCAGTAAATCCAACTACTGAACTGTGAGTTTGACAAGTGCAGTGAGCACACAAGTTGTTACTGACCTACATACAGGCGCACCCAATTCAAAGTCGTATCGAGTCAAAATACAGATTCGGTTATAATATGATATAAAGTGATGAAAACGGGGGCATTAAAGAAAAGGGAGAAGATGACGATGAAAATGAAGAAAATTTGCTGTGAAAATCTTCAGTGCTCATTTCTTCACATTTTGCAAGTTGCAGTTTTAATCACCTCCAGATGATAGTAAAATAGTTGGCGAAACGCACGTCGAGTGTTCAAGTGTTTTGGTGTTTGTGGAAACCACTCCGGAGGAAGTTGATTTAAACTACTTACATTTGTAAATTCTCCACATGGTTTAGCTTTCGATAAAATAGGTACCATTGTTTCTTCCGTGTGCCCTCCAATTACAGGAACTATTACACACTCTGGTTCTATTCCCTGCACCTGAGCTACAAACGTATTAGCCCTTACAGAGTCCAAGGTGGTAATACCGAAAACTGCTCTAGGATTCCAGCTGCCACCTTTCTTCAGAAGTTCACAAGCCATCGGAACCAGACTGTTGATTGGATTGGTAGCGATTGCTATAAATGCCTGTAAAGTTCATTGACTTTATAATTTGTATAACTTTTCATACTGAATATTCATTACTCAATAGGCATTTTATACACAGGAAAGTTTTTTTTTAGTTTATGTTCCTTATTTAGTTCAGTAATATATTTATATCGGACAAAATTCATAAAGTTTTGAAAATTGGTGGAAATGTTAAGGATAGCGTAAGAATTAGTAAACCGAAAAGTTCCCACCCCTAAATAGTGTGCTTCATCCCCTGGGAGGTCGTTTCCACCTCGATTTTGAGATTTTCTAGATTATCTCGGGAATGGTGCACTTTCTGATAAAAATATCTATATACAAAATTATTTCTTATAAAATTCTCTATCAAAAACGTATCTACACTTTTTTTATGAAAATTGATAGTACCGTGGGAAATAAGGCGCACACATTAAGGGTTGGTTCCAGCGTTGATTGAACAGTCCTATTTTAACTCAACGGTTCCGGTTAACACAATAAATTGTAATCTTTACTATAATCTACTTTAAAGTTCAATGCTTAGCGCTAAAGCAGTAGCTACTAAACTCCACTTAAAATTATAATAAATGTAGCGCTTCCACCCTCTCACTCCTAAAAAATATCGCAATTTTTAAAGAAAGGAGCATATTGTATATTGTACTTGTTGCCACGCCACCACAGAGGTAAATTGGCGCGGTTCTTTTACGTGGTGTCCCCTGTATACCTAATCCACTACTTATCAGAAGGTTACCGTTAATTAATCTTCGTCGTCTTCCATAGATTCGACATTCATGCATGCTTGTCAGTGGCAATGGTAGCATATTGTGGAGCAACGTAAGCCTGCTCTTCTGCAACTGCACCAGTTTTCGCACCCTAATTTGCATGAATGAATAATTTCAAAACAGATGCGGGAGCTGGTTCTTTAGTTGCATAATTGGGGTTAATATACCGCCGACTTTTTTTCATCCCTAATCAGTAAAAACGCGATACGAGTGTTGCTGGGCAGCAGCAGAAGTTGGTGGTAGTTTTGATAACATTACAGTATTGTTACAAGTTTGTTAAAAGATATAAATCTGTATACATCTAGACTTTTTTCTGCGGAGGTAGAGTTGTATAAAGCTAGAACAAATCGCTCTCCTACGTCTACAATTTTTTCATGACTAGCTTTTTCATTATTAAAAGTGTGCACGATGTCTTTAAGTCATCTCTTTTATTAAGCACATTGATTGCATTAACATTTCCTTTGGAAAAAAAACGCTGAGGTTGTGTCGCAACCGCTAATAGCGTGTGCAAATAATATTGTTTCCTCACAGTTTTTTAAAAAAGTTGAAGATTGTGAATCTCTTGAACTGGTATCTTTTGCTGGTATTACTTTGTTTTCTTTTAAAAATGTAATGTCTTTGTCAGAGGGAGAAAGAGCAATAAAATGGACTAGCAGGTCAATCTTGCCCTACGACAACAGCCGTGTCGCACTTATAACATTTTCGATAGCAGTTTGTGCTATTAATAAATCGGTGTTATGCGCAGTAAAGAACACCTCGATTCCTTTTTTACTAAATTTTTTCACTAGTTCTACAATCAAACGTTCTTTGTTAAACAAACTTCTGCTGAGTTTCAGAAACAAAAGTGTTTTCATCAAATATAATTTCAGGACAGGTTTTTTGCAGTAACCGCCTTTGTCATTTTAGGCTCTTCGTGCTGTTTGCATTATCCAAATAACCATCGAACACGACAGTTACTCTATTACCATAATGTTTTCTTATGTAACTAACGTAAGCATTGTAAACATTGTTATTCTTTAGAGGAATTCTTTATGTGATTGGTTTTATACTTAATATGTTTATGTATACAATATACATGTATATATGTATGTATGTATATATGTTTGTTTGTTTACGAATATGTATGTTTTATATACTTTTTGTGATTGTCCGATAAGTCGGTTTCTTTATAATTTCACACATGTTGTTGTTCGTTGACGCTTTCTTCAATTACTTGTGTTATCAGAGTTTCTTTGTAACATATTGTGGTTGAGAAATAAAGATTAAAAAAAAAAACATTAAATTCTCCTTTTTTTGGCCATATTAAGTGGCGAAGCAAGTATCCTCCATCAATCACATACGAGACCCGAAAATGGGGCTCGTTATAGAACAGTATTAATAAAATCTGGTCTAAAATTGCCTTGTTAGTTTTTCTCATTAGGTCTTTGTCATCGAAAAGGGAAAGAGGTACCGAAGCCAGTTCAAAACTAAAGCACGTTTTTAACCCGACTCGAATGAATTGTGCAAATAATTCTTTAAAAATTGCGATATTTTTTACGGTGAGAGGGTGGGAAGTGCTTCATTTATTATAATTTTAAGTGGAGTTTAGTAGCTACTGCTTTTGCGTTAACCATTGAACTTTAGAGTAGATTATAGTAAAGATTACAATTTATTATGCTAACTGAAACCAACCCGTATGTGTGCGCCTTATTTTCCACGGTACTATTAATTTTAGGAAAAAAAGTGTAGATACGTTTTTCATAGAGAATTTTATAAGGAATGATTTTGTATATAAGTATTTTTATCAAAAAGTGCACCGTTCCCGAGATAATCTAGAAAACCTCAACATGGGAACGACCTCCTAGGAGACGAAGCACATTATTTAGGGGTGGAAACTTTTCGGTTTACTAATTCTTGTGCTATCCTTAGCATTTTCAAAACTTCTGAATTTTGTCCGATATATTAAGATATTAACTGTTATTTTACTAAACTATGATAAGTTGCCACATTGTGATAATTAATTGTGATATAATAAAAACACTAATACTTTTTTTTATCATTTATTTACTGCAGCTTTTATATTACTGCTGTTGCGGCATCCAACGTGCCACTTTCAAGAGATTTAAAAGCAGCGATTTGCTTTTAAATTGTTTGAAAATGACATGTTATGAACTTAAATTGCAGTGTATAAGGTGAAAAATAAGTGATAAAAAGTAAAGTGAAGATGTTTTTATTATATCACAATTAATTATCACAAAGTAACAACTTATGCAGTTCATTTTTTAAGTTGTTTGTCTTCTAAAATGAAATAAATTATTTGCTTGATAGAAATAATTTTATTTGAAATATCCTCAGAAATATTGTTTCACTATTTGGTAAATATAATTAAAGAACAAAACAAATACAAATAAATTATTTAGTAGTGAGAAACAATTCAGCGGCGGAACTAAAGGCTGTTCGAAGAACACGGGCCCCCCAGCTCAGGTGGGCCCACCAACATCAGCCAAGATATTGTATTTCAGACTTGTTGTTATGGTAAATGTTCCTAGTTTTGATAACTCTCTGATATGTTTAGTGGAATATAGAATATGACTGTTTTAAGATAATTACTTTTTATTCTCATTCCTGTACCTACATTTTTAATTGATTTTTGCACCTATTGGGCAGGCCCCCCGCATCAAACTATGGGCCCCCAGTATCAAATTCACTTGCGGGCCCCCGCGCCTAATAATTCATGGGGGAGAAAATTGAAAAAAAAATTTGGCAAGATCTCTAGCGGGCCCCCATACAAGGGGGACTCCTATTGGGGCCCACAAATATTCCTGGAACACGGGCCCCTTCCAATGAAGTCCCGCCACTGAAACAATTATTTCTCAAATACAATAATAGACATTATTTAATTCAACAAAATAATGTAAACTTCTCAAAACAATATGCCGATTGCATTGAGAGTCTATTCAGATAACTTAACAAAAGAATATTGTTAAGTTAAATAAACCTTTAATTTATTTTAAAACGGTATCAACTTAAGATGTTACATTTCTTTTCATTTAACAAAATATTTTATTAACTGAAATGAACATATTGTTGACTAAAAGAGACATTCATGTTAATAATCAATATAGTAGACTAAAATCTGGAAGTAAAGTCGCTTAGTTTCCGAGAAAAAAAAAACCGGCGTAGAACCAAACCAG
Organism: Rutpela maculata; assembly: GCA_936432065.2. NCBI lineage: Eukaryota > Metazoa > Arthropoda > Insecta > Coleoptera > Cerambycidae > Rutpela > Rutpela maculata. The sequence continues at coordinate 279,511,198 of OW386286.2, read as the reverse complement.
ACGTAATGGGATTCTTTAGTAAGATAATCGTGTACACGAAATCGTTTTTTACGACATTTTTCGGTGGTCGAGAACTTTTTTATTTCGGAAAAACCCAAAAAAATAGATTTTTAATGAAATATGTTTTTTAACGTCTCCACCGCTATATCTCTGAAAATATTTGTGCTATCAAGCTATTTTTTTTTTTAGATTAAAGTAAACACAATAGCGCTTCGAACAACGTCCCACGTGAACCCGATTTATTTTTTTTTAAGTTGGTAAAATAATAGGAAACTCAAACTTGTTATTTTCAGTAACGTAATTTTAGGCAATCGAGAAAAAAGTTTATTTATGAAAATTTGTATATACATGCTGCGTACAAATTGAAGCCAATAGTTGAAAAAAGTTTTTAGGATAAAAATTTTTCATGTCCCGTTCATAGTATTGAGTCAGCGATTTTTTTTAACGGGCCAAAGTCATATTCTTGCGCGCTCGGCTGTAGCAAGCCTGCCGACTGCAACGATCTGACGATCCCGGTCGGGGTGTATATAATAGTTTAACTTATATCAATAGGTACAAAACCAGTAGTGATCAAAAGCATCTAGGGGATCAATATTATTGTTCAATATTTCATATATTGTACAGTAGTATTGATCATATGTTGTCAACATTAAGAAATTGTATAATAAATATTAAATAGTCTCCTTTTAATAATAAAAAGACAGGTGGTAGTAGTACAGTACCTAGAGGTAAAAAAAACTTCGAAGTAATGTCATATTGAACGGATTTCGTTCATTTTTGGCAGTATAATAGTAAATGTTTCACAGAAAAGTTTCTATATTGAGCGGGGGCTTGTTAATTTATAGGGGGTGGATGCCACCCCCTTTGAGGGGGCGGCACTTAAAAAATATATGAAGTACAATCATATTTTAAGAAGAAAAGGTTCTATGCAATTTTTCACATAAATTGAAGTTTTTAAGTTATAACGACTTCAAAATTGCGATTTTAGCTTAAAAAAAAGGTATTTCTAAACGGCTTTCGTCAAGTATCTCAAAAAGTATTACTTTATCGAAAAAACGTTATAGACCAATTACAGAAAGTACAAACTGGGAATTAATTATATTTTTTTTTATTGATGTAGGATTAATAATTTCGGAGATATTTAAGTTTACATTTGGCATCCAAGTGTTCGTAAGATAACTATTTAGAGTGAGAGTTAAATATCTCAGAAACTGTGACACCTACGCCAAGGATACTAATAGATTCAATAATAGGTTATTAATTAAGCTCTTAACTATTTTTGTATTTGTTTATGTAGCATAAAAAACAAAGAAGTTATGACCGAAGCAATGTCCGTCTAGACATTATTTTAATAACAACGTCGCCATTTTGTTACTGTAATTAGCCAGTAATTAAAAAAAAAATTAATTTCAAACACGGTTTCTCATTAATATACAGCATGACGTAGATGCTCAAATTTTTTGGTTCGTATACAGCACTTGCTTTAGAAAAAATACAGTTTAAACTATAAAGGTATTTTCGATAAAACGTATTTTTTTTTCCTATTCCAAATATCTCAATAAATATTAGTTTTGTTCAAAAATGTGTAGAGACCAAAAATAAAGCTCATAAACTAATAATAATGAATTTCGCTTGTTTATTTAGTTACATAGATTTAATAGTTTCGGAGATATGAGTTTACAAATGGCATCCGAACGTTCATAAGACGAAAAATGCAGTTTAAATGTTAAATACCTCAGAAATTGTGACGCATGTTAAGAAAGGAAATTAAAGACAATTAATTGCGCTTTCAAATTATTTTTTACTCGTTTTGTTACTCTACTTAGCCAATAATCTAAAAAAATTATCTCAAATACAGTTTTTCGTTAAAATGTAGCATTACCTAAATGCTCAAATTCTTTTTTGCTCATTTAAAGCACTTGCTTTAGAAAAAAATGCATTTTAAACTTTAAAGGTAATTTCGAAACCCTTGGATACCAAATATAAACTTAAATATTTCCGAAATTATTAATCCTACATCAATAAACAAAAAATATAATTAATTCCCAGTTTGTAGGGTGCTTTCTGTAATTGGTCTATAACATTTTTTCGATAAAGTAATACTTTTCGAGATACTTGACGAAAATACGTTTGAAAATACCTTTTTTAAAAGTTTTTATTTTGAAGTCGTTATAACTTAAAAACTATCAATTTATGTGAAAAATTGCATGGAACCTTTTCTTCTTAAAATTTGATTCTATTACAGCTCCAATAAATATATATTTTTTAAGTGCCACTCCCTGAGAGGGGGTGGCACATTTTTTCTGAATGATATCTAATTTTTTAGATGACTGTAAGCAACTCCACCCCAACCTAGAATGCCATATATTAATCTACATTCAACTAACGCTACTTCTACGTGACTAATCTGACCAACCTGCATGCGAGGTGTATTAATTGCATCCCAATGTCGCGTTTAGCGCTGATAAAAAAAATCGCTGTTGCCAAACGGTACACTTTAGGCAAAAACATATTTTTTCAAAAACTTTTGTGATTATTAGGCTTTATTTTCTTCGCTGCATGTATGCAAATATTTTCAAAAATAAAAAAGTTTATCGATTGGTGAAGATTTCAATACACAAAATATGTATTTTTAGTTTATTTGATTTTTAGAGAAATGAAAGTGCGAATTGTGCCCAAACCGTTTATATTGGTAAAAGCGCTACAGTGTGTGCTTTAATTTGACACAAAACAAATTTCGGTACCTTTAATAGTTTTAAAGATATGGCGGTGGAAACAAAAAAAAACAATTTTCTTTAAAAATACATTTTTTTCACTTTTTATTGATTTAAAAAGTTCGAGACCACAAAAAAATGTCGTAAAATATGATTTCATATGCCCGGTGACATACTCAAAGGAACCTAATATGTTTGAACTGGTTCTACGCCAAAAACAAAACGACACGATAGACTTAAGAAATCGCTGCTCTAATATATAAAAATAATCAATCAAAATAAAAATATGTAAATGAAACAAAGGATAAGACATTTTTTATTAGGCTTTCTATTCGATGCCCATTACTGGACTGTATATCTACCTGTTTCTACCGTTGCCATAAATGAACAAGCATCAAGGGTAAGTACTTGCCGTTTTCCAATATATTTTCTCAGTTTCAACTAATCGTTATCTGTTATTAAAAATTTCTCTACTCAATAAAATGACTACAGAAATTTACAATAAGGAGTTGTTATAAATAGAGAGATAAATTTACCTTAGGACAACTTTTTGGAATTTTCTTGATGATTTCTTTTACAATATGAGAATTCGGTGTCCACATTTTTTCCATAGGTAAGGTATCTGCATCTGGTGCTGAAGCTAAAATCACGACAATTTTGGAATCCTGAAATCATCAAAAAGTAGTAATGGCCCTTAATAATACCGTTGCAATACATGTTAAGCTATCTACTTACCGTCAAGGCCGTTCCTAAACTTTCTTTTCCAGTGAAAGCTGCAACTTTACAATTCGTATCAATATGTTTCAACTCCATGGCAAGACCGCTTGTTGGTTTCAAGTCATGCACACATAATACATCAATTAATGGAGATTGTTTTAACAACAAACTTAAGGACTGTCCAACTTTCCCTATTCCATTAAAAAAAAAATAAATTGCAATGTCTAACTAATCTTATAGTTGTTAAATATGAATTGCAGTGGCTAAATAAATTATTAAGCTTTGCTGTGATCAATGTCTAAAGTAAATGAATATTTTGTCTTCCTATCAGTTAAAAAAATAGATAAAGTAGTAACTTTTTAACATAGTTACTCGGTAGAATATGCATAATTGAAATATTTTCTAATTCTATATTAGTAATAATAATTAATTTAACTACAAATCCAACTTTAATTTTACCTGCGCCTCCAACAATTGTAACTTTCATAACATTTCCACCGCTACTAGAGTAGTTCCTGATGGCAGAACCTATTTGGTGGCATCTTTTTAAGACACTATTTTTAAACTCGGTGTTGTTCAAATTGGGTGATATTTTGCGTAAGGCCTGAAAAGTTTTGTGCATTTTTTTACTTCAAATTTGTCAGTGTTGATCATGTCAAAAATGTAACATTTCACCAGACCATTGCCTACTTGAGGCATAAAAATGAACAAATTATTTTGTATGAAAAAAAAGTTCTTATGAAAACCGTGGAGTTTAATACAAAGGACAAAACTGGATAAGTAGCCCCAAGAAAAACTAGAAGAGTGCCACAACAGATCTACAGGAGGCTGCGGTGGTCATGCAGGGCCAATCAGCTAGCTCCTACACTCTGAAATCTGAACCTCCCCTTCAAATATTTACTAGAAACTTATAATCTAAGAGCTAGAGAATTTTTTTGATACTTATAGTCCAGTCAACGGAGAGTTTCACCTCTAATTTGAGTGCTAATGAATGGATTTTGATGAAACCTTGTGCAATGTGTTTGTAATGACGTTAATAAACAAGTTGAAAAAAATATTAAAGTAGGAAATGATCGGAAGGAGTAGAAAACACCTCCTTTATCACGGGTTCCGTAACTTGTAGAATTAGGTCAAAAATGGAAAAAAATACAATATATTTACCTTTTTTGGCCCAAAAAATTGCGAAATTGCATTTTTCGAGGATATTGCCACTCGAAAATTCCTAAAAGTGGGGAGGGGAAATGTAAAAGTTGAAGAAATCAATCTGAAAAAATTTAGATGAATGTATCATTGAAATACAAGACTTTTTTTATTTGCACTTTTCAGTAAAGTGCGTTTTCATCGAGTTTTTCCAGAAAAACATGAAAAACTACCCTTTTCTTTGAAATTGTAGCATTTAAAAATATTTAATTTAAAAATTTGAAAAAAGTCAGACGTATGGATTGAGGCATTCTAAACATTTCTTGTCTCTTGGAATTTTTTTGTAACTTGCTAATTTTCCGAGTTACAGGCAGTTCTTCACGATAAATAATGTACTACATTTTTTGCACATTAATTTAAAAATTATACTGAACCTTTAAAAATGGTATAATTATATAGGCTTCATATTTCTTTATAATAATGTATATAAATCACGCTCATTTTTCGAATTTTCATGTATTTTCTCATGGGCAAAAAATGTAGTACATTATTTATCGTGATAAACTGCCTGTAACTCGGAAAATTAGCAAGTTACAAAAAAATTCCAAGAGACAAAAAATGTTTAGAAGGGCTCAGTGCATATGTCTGAATTTTTTCAAATTTTTGAATTGAATGTTTTTAAAGCGTTACAATTTCAAAGAATGTTTTCATGTTTTCCGGAAAAACTCGTTGAAAACGCACTTTACAGAAAAGTTGCAAATAAAAAGTCTTGTATTTGAATGATACATTCACTTGAATTTTTTCAAATTTTTTTTCAGCTTTTACATTTCCCCTCAACACTTTTAGGAATTTTCGAGTGGCCATATCTCGAAAAACATGCATTTTTCGAAAAAATTCACAAGAGTAAAAACATCTTATTATGGGCCAAAAAGGTAAATATATTGGTTTTTTTTCCCATTTTTGACCTAATTCTACAAGTTACGAAACCCGTGATAAAAGGAATTTTCTACCCCTTCCGATCATTTCCTACTCTAATCTTTTTTCAATTTTTTTTATTAATGTCATTACAAACACATTGCACAAGATTTCATCAAAAACCATTCATTAGTACTCAAGCTAGATTTTGGTCATTTTAGCGCTCCGTTGACTGGACTACTATTTTTCCGTTTGGTGAAAGTCAATAGGATTGTTTTCTTAGTGATACTAATCAATAAATTCTGAGTCTGGCAAAAATTTTCCAGTGGGTTCCATGGGTGGAAAAATCAAATGAGTTGAAATTATTTTTGCTGCGTGAATCTTTTAGGTTTACTCACAGCGTGCTTGAAGCATAGGTATGGAAAAAATGACACCAAAAACGGGTTGCAGGGCTTGATAGGTAAGTATCCGTAAATCCGTTTTAACTGAAATCCTACTCGTTCATGTAGTCGAAAAATCGCAAAATAAAGTTTTTTAAATTCTTCACAATTTATTCGATTAAAGCTTACAACTTATTTTTTTATATCGTGATTATGATTAACAATGTACACTTAGTAATGCACAAATACACATATACCAATATAGTATAATAATAAACAATGTCATTTACAATGTTTTCAAAATCAATCTTGGGTGAAAACTGATTACAGGCAGCGGCGGCTGGTGAAATTTCAATATTTTTTTTCTCGTCTATGGCACATGGGACCCATACGAAATTTGGGAAATAGCATCTAGAGAAGCACTTCTCTAATGACCCCTAAAAAATTTTGAAAAAGCAGTTTGCGAAAAAATTTTGAAAATTCGTTAGCCTCCCCTGGGTCTAGGAGCAGCGTTACCACATTTGGTAGATTTTTATTTCTTTTTAGTAGAATTTTAAGGATTTTTGTAAAGTTTGGTAGGTAAAATTTGCTGGCAGATTTCTGATAATTATTATCAGAAATCTACCAGCAAATTTTACCTAGCAAACTTTAAAAAAATCCTTAAAATTCTACTAAAAAGAAATAAAAATCTACCAAATGTGGTAACGCTGTCTAGGAGCTCCTGTTTATTTTTATTTTGTTTTGTCATATGCATCTGACTTTTCATAAAAATACAACAGATTTTGGAGTTTATGAAAATATTTTCATTACTAACTGAGATATAACGAATTGAAATATTGTAATTTGTTAAATTGTAAATTACAAAATTTCAGTTCATTGTATTTCAGTTAGTAATGAAAATATTTTCATAAACTCCAAAATCTGTTGTATTTTTATGAAAAGTCAAATGCATATGACAAAAAAAAAGTAAAAATAAACAGGAGCTCCTAGACCCAGGGGACGCTAACGAATTTTCAAAATTTTTTAGAGCTCATTAGAGAAGTGCTTCTCTAGATGTTATTTCCCAAATTTCGTATGGGTCCCATGCGCCATAGACAAGAAAAAAAATATTGAAATTTCACCAGCTGCCACTGATTACAGGTGTTTTGAGCAAAATTCTACAACTGCTTTTTTCAATCTCTTTGAATATGCCGCATTCTCAAGTTCTGCAGTGGTATTTGCCAGACAGTTTTTAAGTTGATTTTAGTGTACGACTTGTTAGTAGAACCATTGTCATTACTGTAAAGAAAAAACCGGAACAAATTTGTATTTTCCAAGTAATTTTCTGATTCAGCTAACTGAACCACAGGGGTGGGGGTGGTGGTGAAGTAAAAAAATATTTTGTGGCCTTTAGTTCTTGCACACACACTAAATCACAATATTATTTTTTTATCCTCTTTAATTATAGTGTGGGGGTGGTAATGGAGGTGGCTGATGCCAAAAAAAAAAAAAAAAAAATAAATTGAGACCTTGACTTCTTGTACATGCCCTAAATCCTAATGTTATGGGCTCTTGCTTGCTTTACCTACTTATGCTCATTTACACTTCCATCAGTTCTAAGTTAATATGGCATTGCCTGTCACTATGACTAAAGCCACTCGCAAGCCTTTTATGACTTTCCGAGGCAATACATCTATTAATATTTGTTTCTAACTGGCCTCCAAAGTGCTTCGTCATAGATTCCGCGATATGGTAATATGTTGTCAAATTGAAACTCTGGAAAATCACCAATTCACAAGATTACTGTAGCCTATGAAGGATGCGAGATATTTTACAAACCCCCGTCGACTCTATAATTTGAAAGTTTAATTAATAGTCTTTAATTTAGGTGCTTAGTATTTTTGACGTTAAGTGCCAAAGCTTTTGAGATATTTAACATTTAATCATTTAAACTAAACACTTCTAATAAATGGGGGACATAAATTCCATATCTATGAAACTATTCATTCTACAACAATAAAAAGCCAAATAAATTCTGTTTTATAAGCTTTATTTTTGGTCCTCACAGTTTTTTCGAAAATATCTTTATAGTTTAAAAAGCAATTTTTATCTAAAACAAATGCTGAATATTTAGGTCATATTATACAGTGTGTTCCAGGATAGATGTAATGGACCAAAAATTTTAGAATGGTAATTTGGGGATTTAGTCCTGCTTGTTGTAAAACTAAAGTATACCAAAAATGACTTGATTTGGTGTTCTACAGGGTGTTTTATAAGCAAAGTTGTAAAAATCACCACTAATACAGCACTTTTATTTTCAAAATATGAAAAAATTCCACTAAGAAAAGTTATTTAGAATGCAATTTTATACTCTATTTCAGGAATATAAAATTATTTTTTGTAAATTAATATTTAAAGTTATGCAGAAGCTAAAAGTAGGCTATGAGAAAAGCAGTGGATACACATTTATCATTTATTATTGACATATCTGTCAAACGTAGTCAATATTGTCCTTAATTTCTGTTTCAAATTAACGAACCAAGCATAAAAAATTAAGTGAAAATGGTACTCACAGAGCGTGAAAAAATTTATATTGTGCAATGCTACGGAATTGGCGGTGAAAACTCGCTAAGAGAAGTGGTAAGCCAATTTAATTTGAAAATTCCAAACACTGCTTTGTCACGTACTCAGGCTATGAAAATAATTAAAAAGTTTCTGACTACCGGTAGTGTTCTTAACATGAAAAGAAAAATAAAAGCATATGATGAAGACAATATTGGGGCTATTATAGCTCATGCCTCTGTTATAGAAAATCCTAGGATGCCACTAAGAGAGAGAGATCAGCTCTTATTAATATTAGCAAGTCTGAACTCCAAAGAATTTACAAGGCAAAGAAAATTAGGGCATATAAAGCAAATTATAAACATACGCTTGAAGAGGGAGATGATGGCCGTAGGTTGGATTTTTGTTTGACCATTGGAGAAAAAATTCTGGAAGAGAGATTTTTTTCATCATTTCATAATTTTCTCAGATGAATCCACATTCACAACCAATGGTGTTGTTTCATCTCAGAATTGTAAGTTTTGGGCTTCTGAAAATCCAAATTTTAGAATTCATTGTAGAAGACAATATTATAAAAAAGTGAATGTGTGGTGTGCCGTTTCTTATCACGTTGGAGTTATTGGACCTTATTTCATTGAGGAACGGTTAAACCAGCACACTTATTTACAGCTTCTTGAAAGATTTTCTGAAGAACATTTAAATATTTTAAGAGATATGCCTTTAGTTCATTTTCAACATGATGGTTGCCCTGGCCACTCCACAGAAATGGTTAATCTGTGGTTGAATTTAAATTTTGGAGAAAATTGGATTGCCAGGAATGGACTGATCAAGTGGCCGGTGAGATCTCCAGACCTTATGGGGTCGCTCCAAGCAGTTGGTTTATGCTGAACCATTTCCTAACGATGTAGCAGTATTGAAGCAGAGAATTACGAATGCCATAAACTCCATACCGTTAGATCATATTCGAAAGTTTTAAGGACTTCAGGCAAAGGATCGAAATGTGTGTGGATGTGGGTGTTAGCTACGTCGAATAATAAAAAAATTGTAAACATTGTTTTGTATTGCTCAATAATTAATTTGTTTGTGAATCTGTTATGTTTTTGACATTTATTACTTGTTATAATTTTTAAACCTCATTAATTTTCTGTTAGTAATTGTCTCTTGTTTTACAATTAGTTCGATTAACATTATACCTTCTTACATCTCGTATATTCTCTTAATTCGCAAAAAATGGGAAGTTTCAAAAAAATAATTTTGTATTCCTGAAATTAGGTATAGAGGTATAAAATTGCATTCTAAATAACTTTTCTGAGTGGAATTTCTTCATATTTTGAAAAATAAAGGTACTTTATTAGTGGTGATTTTTACAACTTTGTTTATAAAACACTTTGTAGAACACCAAATCAAGTCATTTTTGGTATACTTTAGTTTTACAACAAGCAGGACTCAATCCCCAAATACCATTCCAAAATTTTTGGTCTATTACACCTCTTGTTACATCTATCCTGGGACACACTGTATGTTTATGAAAAATGGTATTCGAGATTTTCTTTTTAATTACTGGTTAACTGCAGTAATAAAATGACGATATTTTTATTAAAAAAACAAACAGAAAATTATTCGAAAGCTTGAATGATCTTTTATTTTGGCCATTAGGATTTTTGATGTAAGTAGCATAGATTCCAAAATACAGCATGCGTAGTGGCAGGCTAGGCATAGGGAGTAAGAATTACATTGTGTGTGCCAGCTGGCTGAAATGAAATAACTGAGAGCTGGGATGCTTCGCTGGCGGGCGAGTTTGCTCTACTGTGTTGTCATATCTCCCGCGCTATGTGAATGTACATGCCTAATCGGCAATTAAACGCATTGTATTTAACATTTAAATTAAATACTTTGCCTTATAAACGTTTGGACGTCATCTTTAAAATTTTATATCTTCGAAACTATTAATCCTACATAATTGTTAAAAAAAAATCAAATTAATCCTGTTTATATCAGCGAACTCTTATCATTTTTTCGAGATACTTACCCAATTTTTCAAGTACTAATTAAAAACTATCCATTTATGTGAAATATTACATACAATCATTTTTTTTTGATTCTCTTCTGGTTCCAATTTTTGTTTTTGGCCTGAAAAGGGCCTCCCGCCTCCACATAATGCGGAAACATTACTTTTACATTACTACTACCTATAGACATTAGAAAACTACCATTAACACTTTTTAAGCATAAAATCAAACTGTTTCTAATTGCTAATGCTTTTTATAATTACGACGAATTTTTAAATTGAGATGTTAACCTATATTTTTAATGTGAAAGTGTATTGCAGTAACAACCTAAATTTTTAATGTGTATTATTATACTCTTCGCAAAAACGAAGAGTATATTGTATTTGATCGGCACATTTCTAAATCAGTAAATATCGCTCGTAGACAAAAAATTTTCATATCATTGTGTTAGTGAACGAATTCTAAACAACTTTTAAAATGTCCGTCTGTCCGTCCGTCACGTTTCTTGTAAGCACGATAACTCAAAAAAGAAAAGTCCGATTATACTGAAAAGTTAGTGTTAGCTAGGGGAAGAACCCTATTGTTTTTGAACAAAATCGATCAGTAAATAAAAATGTTACTAATGATTTAAATTTGAAATTTTTTTTTTGATTTTTATGTTTTTGTAAAAATTTACATTTTTTACATTTTTTTTACGTGTTAGGTAGTTCTTACGCTTTTGACTCGGAATCCAAGGGTCCCAGGTTCGAAACCCACATGTGGTATGGTATAGTTTTTTTTTTAATTTTTACTTTATTTTACACTGAGTCTTTCACCAACTAAGTTCGTACTATAAAATAAAAAATGTCTAAAACCAACATTATTTACAAAAAACTGCGAGAGTATCCTATAAAATGTGTAACAATTATATAAAAAGTTTAGTAAACCGGCGAAGAGTATGTTTTTAGCTTGTCTTATATTGATCTACATTTAAGTGTGTTTCGATTATAGTGTATAATTGTTGACTTGTGTAAGTACATAATATGTATAGTGGCATCAATAAATTATCTATCTATCTAACTTTGATGCATTTACTATTAAATTATATACAGTAGTGGCAGCCAAATTTCTTGGGTCGATCCCCATAATAAGATAGAGTGAAATATAAAGAGGAAAATAATGTACTCGAAAGAGACCGATATTATAACGATGCCAGCACTTGTGCATGTTAAGAGTTCCGCCCTCTATCCCCTCTTATTGTCCCTCCTACAGCTTGAGACGTTTATGATGAAAACAGCAGTTTCCTAAAAATTGTTTAGTACATTTCAAGATGCGTTGGTATGTACTACTCTTTTGTCAAAAATGATGTTACGCGTATTGGAGTTTGCTGGAGGGTAGTTATTTGATACATTTTTTAATGCTCAAATAACTAAAATACTGTTTTATTTTTGCACATTTTTAGCCATGTGGCGTGAAAATTAAACTAGCATTCCGTAGGTACATAAATAAAATAAATAAATATTCTTTAAATAAATAAGTACATAATAAATAAATAAAATAATAATACTATGAAAAATAAAAAGTAACTCTTAAAAATTAACGAATTATTGGTTCAAAAACATCGCCTTCTTGTGCTAGACAATATCCCAAACGATCATAGAATTCCGTCCTGACGTTTGTTAACATATCTGGTGTCACACTTTGTGCGGCAGTAACAATTTTCTCACGTAACTCATCAAGGTTACGCGCTCTTTGATGTTCGTGTCCATAAATTTTTGTTTTCATGTACCCCCATAAAAAAAATCACTGGGCGTTAGGTCAGGAGACCTTGCTGGCCACTTAATTGTGCTTGTCCCACTTATAACGCGATCGTGAAATGTAGTGTCTAGGAATCTACGTATCACTATCGCGTTATGAGCAGGACAACCATCCTGCTGGTACCAAATCTCTTCGAGGTCAATGCCCAAAGTTCGAACGGCCGGAATAATTTGTTCACGTAACAAATTTAAATATTTTTGTGCTGTAAGGTTGCCGTCGATAAAGAAGGGGCCAACTATTGAATTACCTAAAATTCCAGCCCACACATTGACTTTCTGTGGGTACTGAGTTCGGTGCGGCATACTTAAATATTTATTTTCCCGGGACCAATATCTAGTAATGGATGAATTGTGACGACCGTGCAGCGAAAATGAACTTTCGTCAGTAAATAAAATATTTTTAATGAAAGTTTCATTTTCGTTCGCCTTTTCCATCATGGTCTCACAGAATACCATACGTCGTGTAAAGTCATCGGGAAAAATTTCTTGTGTGACGGCAACTTTATAAGAATGATATTTGTTACGTTTTAAAATTGCCCGAACCGCACGGTCAGGTACATCGAGCTCGGCAGAGATTTGCCTGCTGGAACAGGGGGCATGTGCCTCCGCAAAACTACATACATTTATTTCCCTCTGTTCCCGTTCGTCACTCATCTGTCTGCCATCGTTGTCACCACCTTCATTATTACATTTTCTGCAAGATTTTACACATCCAGACGATTCAAACTTATGAACAATGTTCAAAACTGTTTGTTCCGTCGGAACGGGTCGATCCTCAAATGTAAAAACAAATCGGGCGACATCTTCTGCAGCCGTATTATTTCCAAAATACCATTTAATAATTTGCACTCGTTCTTCCGTTGTATAAATCGTCATTTTAAAAGAGTTACCTACGACTACGATAGTACTGTTTAACGCACACGCAATGGCTCAAATAAAATAAAAATCTGAAAGCTACTTGTCTTTCTGATTTCTCCCCTTTCCAGATCACAGAGATTTTAGGTGGGGATGTCTAAGCGAATACTCTGCAATGATGGGATAAAGTGGGGTAAAAAGAAAATGCGAAATCGGATGAAATTCAATTATTGATTAATACGGCTTTATTTGCAATTGTTTTTTTGTTAAAATAATTTAATTAATAGTAGGTCATAGAAACATCACGATTTGTTAAATTTATTTAGATTTATGCTGCGTATTTTAACATGGCGTAAAATAATTTACGTTCCCCAATCTCCCCCAATGTCACATCTAGGCAGCTTTGTCGGCAACAGGTAAGAGGCTCCTCCCACAGCCTACACGTGCGCACCTCCCGTTGGGATGTCTAAATTAAACAGGCAGGCAAATATGGGCGCGCCGATTTTTTTTATCCATAGTTCTCCCATGTCCTCAAAACATAATCTTTGTCTAATTATATAGAAATGACAGAAACAGAATGAGTTGACGCAAATGTATCACAAAGAAAATTCAGTAAAAGAGGAAGGATTATCTTGACGACTAAAAGTAGCTAGAGAGAAAAGTGGCAACAGCGTAGGTTAAATCCGTTTCTTTTCAGCATATTATTTGTCCATTTCTCTTCTCTTCTATCTTACATTGGCATCGGCTCAATATTTTAACATGCCACTACTGTATAAAAAAAAAAAACTAGTTACCGTGCTATAATTGATCACGAGAACAAAATTTACACGCAAATCTTTAAAATTTCAAATATGGAACGTGACGTGTGAAACATAAGCAGATTTTTCTAAAGAGAACGGCAATTAAATAAAAGAGGATAAGCATTAAAGATATATTATTAATTAGCATACACATCAATATAAATCAAACTAAACACCTAAAATTAACAAAATGAATACCAACTTAGACCACTATATTTTTAGACATTTTAGCCAAAAACATGCCACTTTGGCCGTGCCTGTCTAAAAATCTTCTATTGACATATATGTTAATTAGAAAATAAACGTTGGGTACAACCTCTATACTTTGCATTAAATAAATGCTCCCTTTTCACAATATAATAGTACATATCATATCATCGGGGCACTATAATTATTACATTCAGAATATAATATATTCGATTATAAAGTTAACAAGTATTACACACTAGTGCCTAAGTAGTGTATTATGCTAAAGCTATCTAACATTATGATTATTACATAATAAACACCATTTAAATATTACTAAAACATACCACAGATGTAAATCTTCCCGCAATGTAATTTCCCTCTTGCAGGACGACAGATTTCATCCATGTGATCCAATATTTAGCGAGTGCATATTATACGCACACATAAAAAAAAATCTTACAATATGTAGTTAATCCTCGAAAAAAACCACTAATTCTATGCAAAGTATAGCTTGTAAAATTATGGTGCTATCCTTCTCTTTACATGGGATGGGTCATTTTTTACACGCTAGCGCCCTGTAACGAACTTTCAATCCGGATCACGAAATTTTGGTTTAGGTTCCTTATTAGAAAACACGAGCTATCTACTAATTTCACTAGTTTCTTAAAGCTTTCGACGAACCTAAACCCAGTCCTTTTCTCTATATTTCAGATAACGTCGTTTCAAAACCAGTTACGATGCGAAATTATAAGGAAAAGTACAATTTTAAGACGAAAAAGTGCATGGTATGTATTATAGAGGCCTTCCCGTGTAATTTACTTCGTTCTGTACCAAGCTGCAAACACTGCAAAGTACTCAACTGTGTTAACGCTGTTTAGGCCTTAACAAACCTTATCGGACCAATAAGAAACCGCAATCCCAGGTATGCAAACTGTTAAGGTTGATTTATAGAACATTTGGCATTGCCGTTACCTGTACTGGTGTCGATAACAAACACATCATTACTGCAAAAAAAAAGATACTCCACTTATTGTCGTTAATACGGTGCTGACATTTATCAATTTTGCTTTTGAAACCTTTTCAGGAATTAAAGTTATTTATAAGTCTATTAGATGGCGTGTTTCCAGTTTACGTTTGATACCGTTGATATGCTATATTATTAAATTAAAAAATGAATACAAAATATGAGCTCTGCCACAAAAATAAATGAGACAGCAGTTGAATTATTTTGGAGCCGTGCCAAAATGCGCAAATTCCTCGAAAGCCAATAGAAATTGTCCCTGCAGAGAATGATCTGGGAAAAAATAAGTCATCTGTAGAAACTCTTATCAGTGCTGTGTTGTCACTGAAGGTGGTAATAGTAAAGTAGGTACGAAACGTAATGTTTGTTAAATTTTTATTCCGAGATCCATACTCATTCTTTCTCACATAATTTTACATTTAAACTAACACTTTTTCAAAATTATAAAAAATAATTTTATTATTTTTATAAATTGAAGAAATTAAATTGATGGTATTTTTAACGAGTCCTGGATCGTTAAGTTTTGTATAAAACGGTTCAAAATGTGGTGCAATTGAATTGAATTTGCTCTCAGCAGAAATTATAAGCTGTTTATTGGTTTACTTTGAAAAAAAAAAATACTCTTGGTACCTAACGAAGTAATTTATATAATTATAAAATAATAAAGTACAGTGCGCTCGCAGGTAAAAAGTGACCCAAAGGTGGTTCGATAATTTATATTTACCTATGAAGACAACAAAACGGCTTGTCACGGTCCGACAAGGACGAAAAATAAACTTCATTTTTAGAGAAGAAAGCTACTTTAAAGGCGACGAAGATCGCCGCATCCCGGATATTACTAAAAATATTGCCGGCGTCCATTTTACTTTCAAGAACACCACCGTGAGGCGTTTGAATTTATTTAAAAAACGAGGACTTTTACATAAGTGGATGGTGGTAGGGTGGATAAACCAATAAGAGATGATTTTAAGTTTGATGTTTTTACCGAATTTTCCATATCTGTTCACTTCTTGGTCATGATCTTGAGGTATTCCAAGGCGTGGTGGGCTGCGGAAGCCTTCGCGTCTATCGGTGTCTTGCCGGTACCGAAGCATACCGCCACCGGGAGAGTGGACAGCTGCACGAGTGTTTGACACAAACCGCCTAAAGATTTCTCTTCGATTTCCACGTATGTTACCTCGAAGGACTGTTCGATGGCTATGTCCTGGAGGAATTGGACGAAATTGAAATCTTTAGCATTCATAGCGATGGTCTGGAAAAAAAAAGAACTGTTATTAAATATTTCGAATTATTTCTTAAGATTTTCTTTAACAGTTTCAAGATATTTAAAGAATGGACCCACTTCAAAAAAAAAAAAAAATGAGCGATTTGGTTTTCAGTGTATTTCTAAGGATTTCTGAAGTTCTAACATACTAAAAAAATATTTAAAAATTAGAAAATTTTCAGACATTTCCAAAATATTTTTATATTTGTGAATTTAATTAATCTTGGGTCATTTTGGTCTAAAATTTTGCTTATTATTACCCAAAATGAACCTCATCAAGTCTGTGCTCTCCAACTGGGTTGAAATGTTAGATAATTCATCTATGTTCATAATTCGTTTGCCGTTCTTGATTTATTTTAATTTGTTTATAATAGACTAAGAGCCAGCAGGATTTACTTATTATTTCAGCAGTCATAAGAATGAGTAGGCATACCCTTCTTAACACACTAGAAATGAAATGGAACGTCTGGCACCCTGACACAACCAGGTTCAGTAACCAATTCAAATTCAAATTTTTTTTCCATTTCCAACCTAAAAATTACTAAGAGTGACGCAGGCTGTCAAATTTAAACCATTTCGTTTCAAAGATCTTACCTGACCAGTTTGGTTGAAACCGGTCGATGCCTCAGATTTTTTCCAAATGTTATAAAACACTATTAAAATATAAGAGAGTGTAATGAAACAATACCAATATCATACTTTCTTATATATATTTTAACAGTATTTTATAAACATTTAGGAAAAATTTGATGCCTCGACCGGTTTCAACCAAACGAAAAGGTTTAAATTTGACAGCCCGAGTCACTCTTAGTACTTTTAGGTTGGAAATGGAAAAAAATTTTGAATTTAAACTGGTTACTAAACCCGGCTGTGTCGGGGTGCCAGACGTTCCATTCCGTTTCTAGTATACCTACTCATTCTTATGACTGCTGAAATAACAAGTAAATCCATTGCTGGCTTTCCTACTATAACTATAATTTTGAAAATTATAAACAAATTTAAAAAAAAAAACGGTTTAAACGAAGATATAATTTTTTTTTAATACCATTGTAAAATTCATGTAATACCCTACATCTATGAGCTGATTGATGCTCTTAAACAATAAGCAATGGAAATTTCGAAATTATTATTGGCTTTTAGCCATTTGAATAAATATTTTGCGCTAAAATTTGGCACAAAAGTTTAGTTCAAATAAGGGCATAGTTTCACCAACTACTGTTAAAATTGATCCATTTATTACGTTAATTAATTAAATTATCAAAAAGGCAGTTTTTGATGTTTTTATTGTTTTACAACAAATTATTTAAGAGTTTCATAGGCCTAGTCTTATTCGAAATTTTGTTGAGAATATTTGTTTTTTTTGCGATACGACTACTAGAACTGGAGATAATAAGGAAAATAACAGAAAATTTCAGTGTTGAAAAATAAATTGTTAAAATTTTGCAAGAGCCAATGGACTAATTTAATCCAAAACTGCTCATAGCACTTGCTATTATACATAAGACAAATTAAAACAATAAAAGAAGAATAGAATGGAAGGAGTTTTAATATGACCGAAAACTAAAAAGAAAAATTGGTAAAAGAAGAAAAAGAGGGAGTATATAAAAATGCTTGTTTTATATTATATACTATTATTTATATAGTAATTAGACAAAAACCAGATGAGGAAAGGAAGTAATATAATAACATAAAACAAGCAAATAAACAGATTTAAGGTAGAGGACGAAAAGAAGAAATATAATGATGTAAAATAAACAAGTAAAGATATAAGGTAAAGGAGTAAAAAAAGGAGAAGTATTATAATATAAAACAAACAAGTAAACAAATATAAAGTAGAAGGGAAAAGGAAGAGGTACAATAATATATCATATTGATTGGAAAGTGAAGAATCTATGCCTAATGCAATAGAAACGCCGCTGCTCAAGGAATCACTACTTCCACATCCAGATTTTCTATCCCTCACAACGAAAACAAAAAAAAAAAAATTATAAAAACAACATTTAAGAATTTTATGAATATAAGCATGGCGGCGGCTTAGCAAGCAAAATTTAAGTAAATGTTGCATTATAAACATTACATGTTTACCCTAAATATCAATATTAGATGTCATATTTAGGTATCAATTTTTAGATAAATCATATACAGGGTGAACTATCGTATACGAAGCAATCCAACAAATTTTTTTGAAATCGTCCCTGGATTTTTTAAATTTTGGATATGTATGATGGTTGTTAGACAACAGTGTACATTGTTGTAAAAAATGAGGCAAATCGGATTAACCGTTAAAATGTTATGTCCAAAACAATTTTTGGACAAAATTCATAAATCACTCTGTATGATAGTAAAGAAAGGGAACAAAACACTTTTTAATGGTCACTTGGTATTCGTATTAGGTGCTTCTACTTAGGGTAGAAGTATGTACAGTTCCTCATGACTCACCCTGTATACTAAATACCAATTTTATGGACTATGGTTTGATTTATCTATTTACCCCCAACCTTTCAATGGAATAAGATCAAAATATAATCTAGTTTCAGATCTCATTAAAATACATACATGTACCAAATTTCAAGTCAATACCTGAAGGTAGTACTGTCGGTCTTAGAATTTATGTTCAGAATTTAATAAAATTCGGCATATTAGTAGATTATGGTAAGATAATGATCCAATTAAATTTTTGAAGAGCTACAGGGAACCAGTAAAAAAATATTAATATTTGAACTTTTATGCTTTTAACATTGAGAAATCATAGGTATTATTAAATTTTACAAAAAGTACCATTCAGATTTCAATTAAAAAGGAGAAAACAAGAGAAAATAATATATAAAACATTTTAGACACTTAAAAGTACAGCTTTAAAGCCTGTGATAGTAATTATTAGCGAATAAACATTGATCCTTATGAGAAATCACAGGTTTCATCATATTTTACAAAAAGTACCGTTAAGATTTCAATTAAAAAGGAGAAAATGAGAGAAAATAATATACAAAACATTTTAGACTCTTAAAAGTATAGCTTCGGAGCATGTGATAGTAGTAATTAGCGAATAAATGTTAAAAGTTTACTTTTTATATCGTAGTTAATTAAACGTAGCAACGTCGTAAAAGAAGTTACAATGCTCGCGAAATTTAAAAATGCTGATGGTAGCAAAAGATTTGTAGTGGAAAATACTCGTTTAACCTTCTTTTTAATTTTGAGCTAGCTCTAATGGTTCCGGAGATATCTGCGAAAAATAGCAAAAACATTCGCAAAAGAAAAATAGCTTGCATTTCGGAACCGGAAAAATTGCAAAAACTTGCGATCTTGACATTAATATTTTTGGAAAAACACCCGCGGGACGTTCGTACGATGTCGCGACGTAAAGGGGAAGATTTCCAGTTAAACCTGATCGTAAATCGCATATCGTAATTGGAAAATTCGGCTCGGCATGAACTAATCGAAAGTGGCGTTTTTTGACATTTAGTGATTTCAAAGATAGCTGAAGCGACGATTTTGATGAATCATTGTCAATTCTATCTCACTCCATCGTGACGTTGCCTAGTCTAAACACTGCGCAAGTCAAAGGAAACAGTGCATACTTTTGACTCCTGCAGTATTGAGAGTACTACCTTAAACGGTTCCATAGTAATCTTATGCACAAAAAAGGACTTTTTGCTCAAATTCAAAATCTCGACGTTTCATGACATTCAAAACCTATTTGAATAATAAAAATTTTCGAATTCTTTTTTTGGATATGGAAGTAAAAGCAGTATTACAAATAAAGCAACAGATGAAGAAAAATACCAAAACAAGCAAGTAAACAGATATAGAGGATAAAAGGAAGAAGTATAATATAAAATATCAGATTGATTGGAAAGTGAAGGATCTATCTCTAATGTAATAGAAAAAGTAGAATAACAAATAAAGCAAGAAATGAAGAGAAATACATAGGTGGAGTTAACAATTATTTATTAAGGTGCAAACCTGATAAGAACAAATATTTTTAATAAAGGAAGGATAGTAGTTATTACATTAGAATAATTTTGAATTGACAATTGTAAAGTCAGATTTGACACAACTTTTATATTTTAAAATAGTTTTAAAGTTAGCTGCTAGCAAATAGGGTTTTAAGAAAATTTATACTTGGACATAATTTTGAAATTGACCTAAAATTAAATAAAGATTTGTTTATTAACAAAAATACAAACTTGTTTCTATACTATCCACTTTTTGACCTTGAGAAACATATTTTTTAAATTTATTTGTCCTTTTGATCAGGACCTTAAGTTCTACAACATACTGCAATAGACCTTTTCATCACAGAGAATTTTTTGTGCGCATGCATCTAGTTCCACCATGTTTGTTTGGACAATTCTCGCATATTATAAGGAATGTTCAACATGTACTGTCATGAGCAAAATTAAATAGGACAACTATTTTTTTCTAATGTAAATCTCTCTCTATTTGCACACTTCCAATGAATTATGACAACTGACAATGTCACAAAAATAAAAGTTATATGTACACAACTAGATTTTAGCAAAAATACGTTATAAAACTTGTCCTATTTAATTTTGCTCACGACAGTAACTAATGTAACTTCAAATTTGAAGTTTTTTAAGTTTATTCTCATTTTTAATGTTTATATTCGCATTTTTAGCTTGGAGCCGTACTGGCTCCAAGCGAATATTTAAAAATTCATGCAAATAATGTTTCAACATTGTCGATTAGTAAAAATAGACTGTTATTATAGGTTATGTTTCTAACCTGCAAAAAGCGTTGACATAATTTGACATAATAAAGTGTCCGAATATTTCACAGTTCCCGGAAACCAACGTGGCGGCGGCGCATGCATGCAGCTATCATGAAAAGGACTATTACAGGCAATTTGACCTAAACTAATTTTCCATAAGGAATGTGCAGGGTCCTTTCCAAGACAAATGGTAAAGAAAATCATAGACGGTGCAAAAACTGCTACAAATATTTTTAGTAGGGGACACGGAAGGCTTTAATGTCCATTGAAGAGAGTGAAATATGTATGTGCTGCATGTCCTGATGCTCCCCATTTGTATATTGAATGTTTTTTTAATTTACATCAATTATTGTGCACAATACAGTGTGCCCCACTTTTCATGGTAGTACCTTCGTACCCGAGTTATTAGTCATTCAATTTCAACCAAATTCGGATCGGTATCAAAGAGATTTACTATAACTTTTGAGTAAAACAAAACCTATTTCAGTCATTGGCGCGCATTTTTATTAAGAAAGGGTCGATTTTTCGAGAAGTCATATTAGGCATTTTTTAAAATTGAAAACTAATGCAATATTATTGATCAGCATGCTTTAGAACTCCTATATTCAAAATTTAACAATTTGAATTATGATTTTCGAATTACGTAAAATTATTTTTCAGACATATTAAATAATAATTAATAACTGGAAATGAATTGCTTAAAAAAAAATCGCTCATTTTTTAATTTAAATTCACTTTTTTTACCACCCAGTGTCATCGATACTATCAAATTTCATAGGCCAAGAATTTTCATAGAAAAATTGCCAAAAATTTGGAGTGATAGTGGGTGGTAGAAATAGTGATGTTAAATACAAAATGAGGAACGGTGCAATTTTTTTTTATTCCTTTTGGAGTAGTTATTACCACAGAACACTAACAACATATATTAGAAAATTACATATTTTAAAGCAAACTGAAATTGAACGTTTTTTTCATTTCCTGATAAATTTTGCATTTTGGAGATAGATGTTGATTTTGATTCTTTCTAGAAGCCACATTTTTTTTTTTTTTCATAAATGCTCCTTCCCAATCTAAAAATTCTTAATGAAAAATTTTCGGAAATGGCTCTACAATCAGCTTTCAGTTAATGATAAGATTTAAAGCTACCACCAGTTAAGTAATGTAAAAAGTTTACCTGCAACTCTGCCAACTTATTCCCGGACGAATTTTTGAGCGTCTTGTGGAATTGGGACACCTTGTGCGACTGCTGAGTGCCCAGCTTGGTGATTTTACTGTCTTTCAATACCGTGTACCGGCCCTGTATGTTGTTTAACTTTCCTGACAGCTACAAAAAACATACACAATTGAAATGAGTGTGTGCTAAGATAATTTTTACTTTCTTTCAAACAGATTCATTCATTTCAATTCTGTACATTTTTTAAAAATTTTAGTAAGATATACATGGTGATATGCCAAGTACAGAAAGACAGTAAAATTACCCTAGCACAATTAATTCATTGAATGGTGTTAAATGTGCACAAAAAGATAATAAACGTAATTCGGAATTTTAATTTATATCTCATAAAAAAACTCCGGCTTCCAAGTTATACCAGAGACGGTCTTCACACACAGATAAATGTCTTGAATTGAGAATCTTATTGATACATATAAGAAAATAAATAAATTTTTTATGTAGAACTAACATAGTTGCTGCAAGAGATATTCTGGAGGGCCAGCGAGATAAGGCAGGGGTCGCTGAAAAGCTTGCCGACAAAGCAGCCGAAAACAATAAAAGTGACCGATAAAGGTCACCGCTACTTTTCCCTCTACTTAATTCTACTATATTATGTCCCCAACTACACTTTTGTGGTAAGAAATAAAAAGTTTGACATAAAGGTGGTGAATAAATTATTTATTTCAAACTCAACAACAAAACTATGTTAATAATAATAATAATAATTGTCAAACTCACGAACCATAGTTTATATTATTCATTTGTTTCTATACCAAACGGACACGGAAACAAAATAAAAACTGTACCAATTAAAACAAAACATGAACTTTTAAAACATGGATGTCTGAAAAAAATCAAATACGAACTCTAGTTCACACCTGTTCAGTTGTTTCAGTGTCTGCCAAAACTGGATGTGGAAAAATGTGGCGAATTGCAAGAGACTGTGTAGAAGATAATACACTCATACTAGCAGTAACCATTTTTTTTTAGATAACTTTTCTCGTTTTTAACTCTGTTTGCAGAGAAGAAAAAAAAACTACCACAAAACGTTTATGGAATTTAAGAAAAAAATAACATGGGAATAATAATAATTTATTGTCAAAAACAATTTGACAAAGAGATTAGATACAGAGACTGATATAAAACCTAAAAATATGACTGTGTGAAGTAAACGGCGATCCTCAAGTATTTGTAAATCTTTTAAAAAGGGAGTAATATGATGAAATCTTTGGACATCTGTTATGAATTTAACAGTATGATTTTGCCTTTTTTGAAGACGATATTTATCTCAATAAATACCTTCTGCACAATATGTATTATAATTTAGAGGATCTGTTTCTCTCTTAATCTATCCAAAACGGCTTTCAATTGTGATAATGATAATAATAATTCTGTAAAATTAATATTAATTTGTATGTATTTTATTTTTAATATGTAGTTTGTCAAGACGTTTTGTTTGACTTGTTTTATACCTATGATGGTTTGATAAATCAATAAACTATTTTATTTATTATTATTATTTTCCTGACTAAGACATGGCCCGTATACTATGTCAGCATAGTTAAAGTGAGACAGGACTAATGCCTCTGTTAACATTATTTTAGTTTTTGGATCTAGTAGGTTTCTACAGTGTGCCCGAGGAGGTGTAATGGACCAAAAATTTTGGAATTTTGGAATGGTATTTGGGGATTGAATCCTGCTTGTTGTAAAACTAAAGTATACCAAAAATGACTTGATTTGGTGTTCTACAGGGTGTTTTATAAGCAAAGTTGTACAAATCACCGCTAATAAAGTACTTTTATTTTTCAAAATGAAAGAATTCCACTAAGAAAAGTTATTTAGAATGCAATTTTATACCTCTATACCAAATTTCAGGAATATAAAATAATTTTTTTGAAACTTCCCATTTTTTCAATAAATTAGTATTTTATTTTGAACCATTCAATTAAAATTGCATAGAAATTATTTTTTGTGAATTAACATTTAAAGTTATGTAGAAGCTAAAAGTAGACTATGAGAAAAGCACGGCTGCTCCAAGGAAGAAGACAGTAACCAACATTTTTTCCAAACCTGAGATTTTCACTCATGTGCTGATACTGTGCTGTGCTGCGTTTTTTTATCCAACAGAATTTTATATCCTTTGCAGATAGAACTACCGCTGTTGGCTCTGCTGTTGGATAAAAAGACGCAGCACAGTACAGTATCAGCACATGAGTGAAAATCTCAAGTTTGGAAAAAATGTTGGTTACTGTGTTCTTCCTTGGAGCAGCCGAGCAGTGAATACACATTTATCATTTATTATTGACATATCTGTCAAACGTAGTCAATATTATCCTTAATTTCTGTTTCAAATTAACGAACCAAGCATAAAAAATTAAGTGGAAATGGTACTCACAGTGCGTGAAAAAATTTATATTGTGCAATGCTACGGAATTGGTGGTGAAAACTCGCTGCGAGAAGTGGTAAGCCAATTTAATTTGAAATTTCCAAACACTGCTTTGTCACGTACTCAGGCTATGAGAATAATTAAAAAGTTTCTGGCTACTGGTAGTGTTCTTAACATGAAAATAAAAATAAAAGCATATGATGAAGACAATGTTGGGGCTATTATAGCTCATGCCTCTGTTATAGAAAATCCTAGGATGCCACTAAGAGAGAGATCAGCTCTTATTAATATTAGCAAGTCTGAACTCCAAAGAATTTACAAGGCAAAGAAAATTAGGGCATATAAAGCAAATTACAAACATACGCTTGAAGAGGGAGATGACGGCCGTAGGTTGGATTTTTGTTTGACCATTGGAGAAAAAATCATGGAAGAGACATTTTTTCATCATTTCATAATTTTATCAGATGAATCCACATTAACAACCAATGGTTTGTTCCATCTCAGAATTGTCAGTTTTGAGCTTCTGAAAATCTAAATTTTAGAATTCATT
Source organism: Rutpela maculata (assembly GCA_936432065.2). Taxonomy (NCBI): domain Eukaryota; kingdom Metazoa; phylum Arthropoda; class Insecta; order Coleoptera; family Cerambycidae; genus Rutpela; species Rutpela maculata. The sequence goes on along the minus strand of OW386286.2, from coordinate 279,485,976 downwards.
GTAGAAGACAATATTATAAAAAAGTGAATGTGTGGTGTGTCGTTTCTTATCACGTTGGAGCTATTGGACCTTATTTCATTGAGGGAAGGTTAAACCAGCACACTTATTTACAGCTTCTTGAAAGATTTTCTGAAGAACATTTAAATATTTTAAGAGATATGCCTTTAGTTCATTTTCAACATGATGGTTGCCCTGGCCACTCCATAGAAATGGTTAATCGGTGGTTGAATTTAAATTTTGGGAGAAAATTGGATTGCCAGGAATGGACCGATCAAGTGGCCGGCAAGATCCCCAGACCTATCAATATTGGGTCGCCTCAAGCAGTTGGTTTACGCTGAACCATTTCCTAACGATGTAGCAGTATTGAAACAGAGAATTACAAATGCCGTAAACTCCATACCGTTAGATCATATTCGAAACAGTTTTAAGAACTTCAGGCGAAGGATCGAAATGTGTATGGATGTGGGTGGTAGCTACGTCGAATAATAAAAAAATTGTAAACATTGTTTTGTATTGGTCAATAATTAATTTGTTTGTGAATCTGTTATGTTTTTGACATTTATTACTTGTTATAATTTTTAAACCTCATTAATTTTCTGTTAGTAATTGTCTCTTGTTTTACAATTAGTTCGATTAACATTATACCTTCTTACATCTCGTATATTCAATTTTTTATTTACCAATAGCCTACTTTTTGAGATGATTAACATTTGCTCCTACACAACTTTAAATATGAATTCAACTCTTAATTTGCAAAAAATGGGAAGTTTCAAAAAAATAATTTTATATTCCTGAAATTTGGTACAGAGGTATAAAATTGCATTCTAAATAACTTTTCTTAGTGGAGTTTTTTCATATTTTGAAAAATAAAGGTACTTTATTAGTGGTGATTTTTACAACTTTGCTTATAAAACACCCTGTAAAACACCAAATCAAGTCATTTTTGGTATACTTTAGTTTTACAACAAGCAGGACTCAATCCCCAAATACCATTCCAAAATTCCAAAATTTTTGGTCCATTACACCTCTTGTTACATCTATCCTGGGACACACTGTATATGGAGAAAGCTTTTTTTCAGTTAATGTAAGCTTTTTGACAGACATAACTAATGTGATCTGTAAATTTCACATTATTACTCTTGTGAGTCCCAGATTCCGTATAGTAGTGACACGAGGAACTGTTTGACAATTCAATAGTTGACCGTTGCCTGCAAGCTACTATTAGTGCCGAAAGTAATGCATTTACTCTTTTTAGGATTGAGTAGACATGATTTTGCCTGGTCCAGTTGTTAATTAAGGAAAGATCATTATAATCTTTCTGGCTGCTTCAGGAGCATTTTTTGGATTACAATAAAGGTATAATTGAATATCATCAGCATACATGTGAATTTGACAGGAATTTGCAATAAACCGTAAATCAGCAATGAAAGTGATACAAAATATGGGACCCAGGATGGATCCCTGAGGTACTCCAGATCTTATTACTCTTCTTTCAAAAGTATCGGTTTTGTTCGATACAAACATACTGAGAGCGGCCCCGTAAGTATTTCTTACATCACTCCAGTGTGTTACCAATCACACCATAGTGTTGAAGTTTTGCAAATAAGCATTGAGGATCTATACTGTCAAAGGCTTTTGACATGTCTAGGAGTGTTAAAATGATCGGATTCGATGGCCACTTGCGTTCCAGTTTTCAAATTTTTTTAAGTATGTCTGATACAGATTCTGAAAACTTGTTAAGCTTATTCCCACCAGACAGACAAGGTTTCAGTAAAGACAAACGAATGGGAAACCTTTTCATCGTTACGACAAGGACCGAGTTCATGTTTCGTCTGTTAAAAGTCAATTTGGTGTGGATCCACCTTAACAGTAATGGGGTATTTTCCTATTTTTTTTATTGAATAATATCATAGAATATGTACAAACAAGCCTTCCAATACAGATTTCCGTGAAAATAATTATAAATTTTTTGAGAAAACAGAAGTTAAAATAAGTGGAGCAACACGTGTTTTAAATTGGTGATGTAGGTAATTTGTATGGATTTGTTGGAATGGTTTTATACAAAACAGTGTGGGGTTGCCAAGATGAAATTTTTTCTCTAGTTCTAATAAAGATAATTTAAGAAGAATAAGAAGAGAATAAAGCTTATTTATCAAATCAATTTTACTATATTTATCCACGAAATTTAATTTTCTCTTGTAAAAAATAATAATAGGCGTGAATTATTAAATATTTTTAATGCTGATTAGATTTTTAAAAACATATTTAGCAAAACATGACAACAATGTCAACGGCTAGTCAAATGACAGATGTGTTCTAACGTCATATCGATTTGAAGCATTTCAGTTTCTTTCATGGAGGTATTTGCTGTAATTTACAAATAGTAGATAATGTCATTTAAAAGGTATTTTATAAAAAGTTGTGGAAACACAAATATAAGTGATTCGGAAAAATTTTTTTTAACTGTTCCGAAAAAATTGATATTCAAAGAACTTGGTGGCAAGCTTCTAATATTTTTGATCCCATCCCTTCAAAAATCCAAATTTAGTTATAGAAAGAATCTATCAAGTCATAATTAAACAAACAACAAATAAATCTAACCAATATATCTCTTGGATCGTGACAAGAAGTGTCAGCTGGCGGCACGCAAGAAATGTTGCCACATAATCCTCGGGGTGAGTTTTGTTTACATTTTTAAGATAACTTCTACATAATAACAAATATAAATACCTTTTAATTCCTTCTAAATACATGTGTATAATATTTATTGATATTCAAGATATTGAGAAAAATAGAAGTGTCATAGGTAAAATAATGTAAAGTAAATACACAATTTGGCATTCATATAAGTTAGTTACAGTCTAAGCGAAAGCTGTCTATGATTGGTTAAATTATTTCCCGCCAAATAAAATCATTTGAAATCTGTGTCTATTTTTATTTAAGAAATTATTGTTTTGGGTTAAATTGATTATGCAGTAATTGCTAATATAATAACATTATTTGGTATATATCACCAAAACTAAATTTTAAAAAAATGGAAAATACCCCATTGTAAACTAAAAGGTGGATGGATATTGTGTTGTGATACATCGTTAGATTTGTATGGAGAAACAACATTTAACTGCAGTACTAAAGTGATATGATTTGTATAATTTGAAAATTTTGAGTAATTTCGAAAAAAAAAAAAGAAGATTTTATCAACTTCGATTCTTCTTATAATAAAAAAAGAAATACTTGCTCACTGTTGGGCACGTGGATTAACAAGACTGATTTGGATTGTAAGCAAATGTTCTGTAGTTTTATTAAATAGCTTGTCAAAATTCTATATTTCACTTGTCATATCATACTTTTTTAATTTTTATTGCTAGCGACCATATTCACCGCCTTATGCTTCAGAAATCAGAAATCTTAATTCATCACAAAATTGTTTTAATGTACAGCATCAATTATCGGACTAGTCAAACAAAAGCTTAAACTCTAAAAGACAGATCACTAGCAAAATATACATTATTTTATTATTTATTATACATTATACACAAACGAATATTGGTCAACACGCACAACAAGTCAACAGTATTACCATACAGAATTTAAACTACTTACGTCATCGTCACTTTCGAATCCTTGCGGTAAGTTGTTGCCTTCCAAAGGAAGATCCTGCAAAGCCTGCCACATCTTATGAGCAGCCATACGTTTGGCCAACTTCTTCGATTTGCCCGTACCCACTTCCCGGAACTTCAGCACTTGACAGGCGATGGTGAATTGGCGCTCGTGAGGCAAACCCTCCTCGTGTTCCATTGCGTAAGATGGTGGTGGCCAGCGACGGGACATGCACATTTCTTGAAGCCACCCGATAGGATTTCCCATAACTTTATCATCGTATGGGGATACGACTTGGCTGGTTCTGAAATTAATAATATTCCATGAGAATACAGATTAAATTTTTATGGTGTGGGGAATATTCATTGGTCAAAAACCAGAGACAGGCAAAGGAAACTTCCCATAGGATGTTACAGGGCCTGGGCCCAATTGTAAAGGGGAGCCCCAAAGGCTGCTAAACAGCGAACGCAGGGCAGGGTGGCCACCCTGTTCCCCGAACAAAATTTGAATGATAGATAGATAGATATTTATTGGTCACTAAAAAGTAATACATGATTTTGTACATGTGACAAGTCAAATGTGTTTTTAATATACATACAAGCATAATATACAACAAAGATAAATAATCTACAGAAAATGTATAAAACCTAATCATAAGTCTACACATCAAAAGAAAGTTTATTTAACAATACCGGGCATTGTGGAAGCTTTACCAAGGCGTTTTCGCAACACTCTCTCTTAAAGAATACTCGAACGCACCTTGTTCGGCTAGCTTCCTGACACCAACAGCGCATGGAATGGCCCCCGAAATAAAGCAACAGCTATCACTAATAAGCAACCCGTTATATTTGCTTTGCAGCTGAAGGAAATATCTAGCTGCTTAGGAAATCTATTTGGCGAGAGTTGGCTCCACTATGTTCAAATGCACGAAAAAATTTGGGAAGCCTAAAATTCTGGGAATTACTAAATGTGAAAATATACTGTAACAAGCAAAGTTTCCAGGAAATTTTTGGAAGATTTCGGAATGAAGTCTTGATAAAAATTAAATTGTTCAAATTTTCTTCGAATATTTACAATTATCCTTATAATTTAATGATTCTATGATCTTGTTTGGTAACATAACCTCAAACGTCAGAAATCCAGTTTTTATTTGTTTATCCGCATTATCGCTTCTAGACGAATGCACTTTATTTAGCATTTTTGTGTTATAAACGTACTTTTACAAGTTCTAATACATTTAATAGTTCATCTATATTTGTATTAATATGAATAATATTCCTTCATTAGTTTTTAAGTGTTAAAATTAAACATTTATTTATTATTAATATAATAATTAAGTCCACTTATTTGGCATCACAAATCAGATTTCACCATAAAATATTCCCAAAGAAAGTTTCGGGAAAACTTCTTGTAATTAAAACTTCCAGAATTTATCCATCCCTCAAAGAAAACTATGCATTTCACGAGCACAACTGCCTTAACCCGAGATCAGTCGCGGTTGTGTTTTTACGGAACTGGTCGTGTCATGGACATTTTTATCGAAATTGTTTTTAACATATTTATCCCCACTATATGATACTTCAGCAAAAAAGAGCGTCCTCTAATTATTTTGAAGTGTTTTTATTTGGTGATAAAACGTTATAAAAAAAGAACACAAAAAACAGTAACATACTGCGTTATCAGTCGCATATACGGTCAAAAGGACCACATTTTTTTTCAAATAAAAAAGTTGGTAAATAAGATCATTTTTACAATTTTGTTATATTCATAAACGGTGCGCGTAACAAGAAAATTTAATTTGTACTAGAAAATTTTATTCTACACACGGACATAATTCAGTTTGCTGTGGAGAACACTAGTAACATATTTTCATGGTATATTCTGTGCAGATACCCTTATCACAAATAGAAGGACTTGATGTTTTTCTCTTCATTTTGCTTGAACAAAATGCACACCTTCCTGGACGTTGAATCGAACCTCGAGGAATTTCTTCTTTGGTTCCAAGGCGTTGACAAGCTCTTAGTTACAGTTCTTTTAGTATAAACTTGTGAATGCGATACCTTAACTTACGCATCGTTGGGTACAGTCGCAATACGGTCAAAAGCACCATAAATCCAAAACCGTTATCAGTCGCGGAGCGGTAAAATGCATCTAACTTGTGACTCGTTACAAATTTTGCCTCAACTGATCTATGAATGTCAAACTACACGATATTTAGGAAGATTGAAGGAAGGAGAAAGTCCGCATTTGTACAATTAGAAAACCGTCACTATTTAAAGTTATCGTCGGTCATTTTGACCGTGGAGCGACCGATCTCGGGTTAACCGTGCAAATCTTTACCTACGTTTATTTACTTGTTATGTCATATATCTAAATTTTGTTTCTAAATGTGAGTGTAAATTTAGCTATAAGCTATCAATAAAGATATTATTATTATTATATCTCTTTAAGAAATGGCGTGTTTTCATCTTAAATCGTCTCTACAATGTAATTTTTCTCCTATATTTTTTTTTTCTATTAAAAAAAATGGGACAAGTCTTATAATGTATTTTTGCTAAAATCTAGTTGTGTACATCTAACTTTGATTTTTGTGACATTGTCAGTTATTTGTCAAAATACATTCAAATAGAGACAGATTTACATGAGAAAAAAATAGTTGTCCTATTTTTTTTGCTCATGACAGTACAACGTAATACCAGTTAATTAGCGACCTCCGGTGCACAGCACTAATTGGAAAAGAAAAAAAAACCATGGCCTAACTAAACGTAAGTACACTTAAAAGAAGTAGAACAAATGAACGCAATATGAAAATGAACTGAACATATCCCAATCTAACTGACCGGATTGGCGCAAATTGTAGAAGAAGTTACGATTGGATTATATCAGGGAAAAGAAGGCATGCTTTATACAAAATTAAAAAGCAATTATTTAGGGCAATGACAGAGGTATTTCTTTCTAAAAGAAATACTTTTGTCCTTGCCCTAAATAATTTTCATAAGCACATTTCAACTATGAGAAACGATTACTATAACATCTGTGAACACATCTATGAAAAATTTGGAAAATGTCTGAAAACATCCAACATCTTTCCAAGTAAGTCAAATAATAATATATGGATACCACATTTGACGTACAAATATAGTAAAGAAATACATCGTTTTATATCCTTTTACTGTTAATATCTAGTAACCATCCATACCTAACTCGATTAATATAAACATATAAAAGGTATGTAAGTTGAAAACAGTGGAAAAGTGGAAAAAACGATTGATCTAGGACGTACTTAAACTTTACCAGACCCAGAAGTATGAAGACAACTCCCAATTTCCAACAGCACTGCAATATCTTTAGTCATTTTTTACTTTTATTACCATTTTCTATTTTCTTTGCAAGTTCTAACAAAAGTCTACTTCTAGTGGACACAATAAAATCATAAGTTGTCTATTGTTAAAGGCGAGTTTATAAAAAAAGTCCCAGTCCTAACTTAGCCTATCTTAGTCTTAATTTTTTCCCTAAAAAGTTAAATGTACAGGTTACCCGTATGCTGTTTATAAAAGTCACAATCCTGTCTTAGTCCTAACTTAACCTAAAATTTTTAGATTAATTTTTCCTAGGGGCTAATACCACTGAATAGAGCAGAAATCAATTCCAATTGGCGTGAAAAGTTCGTGTAAACAAAGGCCAGTTTTTATAAACCCGTCTTAAAACATCAGATATATTTTAGGGAAAAATTAAGACTAAGATAGGCTAAGTTAGGACTGGGACTTTTTTTTATAAACTCGCCTTTATATCAACACCACTTTAATTAACATGGATTTATTTTTTTAAACAGACACCTTTTTAACACACGTGAAAACTAAATGTAAATTGTAGACATAACCTTATTTAATTGATCTTAAAATGAATTAAGGGTCTATGTATGAACATAAACCCTTCAACCACTGATAACCTATTAACTTCATCAGTACATGGATCTTTTATCAATTTATAAATCATATATTTTAGCATATTAGAATCCAATGTAATGTACCTGGGGGAATTTCGTGTACTTAAAACCTTCATTCATATAAAATTTTTTCGGAACTGTCACATAGACCCTTCATCCACTTGTGTTTTCAATTGACAAACTACTATACAGAAAAACGTCTGTAAGTAAACATATCCTCGCTAAATTATCTATTATTTTCATTTTTAGCAATCAAAAATTACTATTTCCGAAAGTAATGAGATGAATTGAAAAATAAAATTCTACTTGAGCACCTTTTTAATTTTCTGTTAATTATACAATTCTTATGTATGGGAATATTTCCTATAACATGACCATGCAGTAACAATTAAATCTTTAAATCAACAAATCACAAATGAATATTGTGTACTCACCTCCCAACTTCTAAAAACGAATGACTTCTCAAATAAGAACGTTCAAAAGTCCGATGGCCGACGTGCAAAACTTCGGCGCCGCGAATAACACGCATATTCAATAATTCCGCGGCAAATTTAAATTTCGTTTTTACAAAATTTCATAAGGCAATTTAAAGATTATTTGTCAAAGGAAGTTGTGTTGCTTCATAGTTTTGGGATTATATGCAACGTAACTTTTAAACTGTAACAGACAAAAACTTATTTCAGCAATCCAATATTAGTACAGGAAAAAATTGAAGAAAAATGACCGCAACTCCAAAAAACTTGTGCAGACTTTAAACTTTGGTTATAAGTTTGAAATAGGCCAAAGTTCAGGAAACAAAAACGTTTAGGAGTTTTACGGATCCGCGGGAACCTATAGGGGTAAAAAGGGGTATTTTTAATAAAAGAAATCGATTTTTTTCTATTTTCTCGGGAAATATGACATCTACAAAAAAATAGTTCAAATAAAAGTTGTTTCTCACAGAATCATCTTTAATTTGGTGTTTTAAATTAATTTTATAGCAATAATTAATCGAAATACGGCCATTTTTTGATGGGGGATGGCGGATGGAATTTTTTCCTAAAACAAGTGTTTTAAAGGGGCGAGCGTAGAGGCGACTTCAATGTGAATATCAGTCGATATTCCGTTGAAGCAACGTCGAGCGCGGTTAGTACTTGGATGGGCGACCCACCTATCTTGGGAAATACAGCGTTCTCGTCCCACCTTCTAGCGGCTTAGTCAGTGTATACGCGGAAGCTATGTAATTTCAAGACGAGGATTACGTAGTGGATATACCATCCTTCGGAGAGGATGTAAAGCAGGCGGTCCCTTGTTTATTAAATGTTAGGCAAGTAAAAGATCCCTACTCTTCTTAAGGGAAGAGGTTCAGCAAAATTTCCAGGTTGGGGGTAGCTCGTCTCCTGTAGGGATTGCATTACCGGTTAACCGGTTAACCGGTTAACCGGTAAACAGGACAAAAAACACATGACGATAATTACCGGTTATTTTAATTTTTCACCGGTTATTTCGGTAAATTCTGAACTTACGATATGTCGCGTATTCAACGTTTCTATTTATGTCAGTGACTAGTATTCACTAAATATAGAGTGACTGTCCCAACACTGAGCACTTTTAGCAATAAATACATAATATTATAAAAAATAAAACCCAAACACCAAGCCCTAAGAAATACAAGTAAGAGAGACATTGACAATATTTCGCTACAGGAAATTGAATATTTCACTGCCTCAAATATCCGTGGAAAACATTTAGAAGAATGTTATTACCAATTCTTATTAACTTATCGACCTACCAATATCGATAGAGGAAGGGCATTTTCAGTTGGTGGTATTCTATGTACAAATATAAGACGACTAACAGATACAGCTTTGAAAAACTAGCCCTTTTAACGGGCTATTTTTAAAAAATATTGTATTTTTAGATTAGGTATTCAGTACATGCCCTATTTGAGTTTATGTTTGTAATTTTTGTTATTTACAGAATAATTATTTATTTAAATTTATTTCATTTATATTTTTTCCTTTTGATAAAAAAACCTTTTGTTTGTTCATTATAATAATAATAATAATACTACATTTATTTTACTCAAAGTAAAAATGGTGCAAATTGAACTGTAGAGCTCTTCTTCCATTGGCCCAAATACAAATAACCTATTTCTAAGATTATAAAAAGATTATAAAAAAATATTAATACATATAAATCTAAAATTTCAAGAAAAAATAATAATTATTTTATTTGTTAATATTCAGTAATGAATTGTAATAATCTAACAAATGTTATATTTTATAATAATAATAACAATAATAACAACAGCAGCACTCAGACATGCGAGCAGACAAGGGGAACGGGCAGACCCCGCGAAGCGAAGCAAAAAGGTTAAAAGTAAATAAAATTATATCGGAAAAAGAAAAAGAAATATACGCGCATCCACAACGCAGCATCAAGTCTCCTGCTTCTGATCAGCCAAAATGTAATTTTTAACAACTTTAATAAAAAAAAAATTTTTATTTATATTGTTTATATTCATTTAGAATTTCATTCCAAAGATGAGATGCAAAATACGTAAATGATTTTTGAAAAATCGCAGTTTCATGCTGAGGCACCAAAAAATTTTGTATGTATCTTGTATTATGCAAGTGATCTCGTGAAATTAACTTATTTTTTAAGTACTGAGGTTCATCATTATGAATTATTCGCCAAATAAGTGTGAGCAGGTGTAAACGTCTGCGGTTTTCCATGTTTAATATGCTATGTTTATTTAGATGTGGTGATATATGTTGTCTATATGGGATATTGTAAATATAACGCGTACATGAATTTTGAAGTTTTTGAATTTTCTTTTTTGCTGTCGCCGATAATATAGTTCATCTCAAACTTATAGCAACATGAGACCCAATATTTCAATGCAAAGTTAAGCACTTTATCCTACAAATAAATTAGCTAGAAGTTTAGAATATGCTTTTATTAAACACTTTAATATGTAACTTCATATTCTAATCTTCTAGCTAATTTATTTGTAGGATAAAGTGCTTAACTTTGCATTGAAACACTGGGCCTCATGTTGCTATAAGTTTGAGATGAACTATAACTTCCCATATACATCACCATAATCAACTAAAGATAATACGAGTGAACCACAAAATTTTGATTTACACTTTCTAGATATGTCTTTCGCAAAACTGTATAATTTTTTCAATCGACTGTAAGCAAATATCAATTTGGAAAAATATGTTTCTCAAAGCCTAATTATATTAATTATACGTATATAAAAATGTTTTTTGTTAAATTTAGATAATTTTGTACATGGAAAAAGACAATTGCCATTTTCGCCACCCTAATCATTCATTCTAAAAATTACCGGTAAATACCGGTTAACCGGTTATTTACATTTTTATTTACCGATTTACCGGTTATTAAAACTTCCGGTAAATTGCAATCCCTAGTCTCCTGGCGTCGGTGATAGGCCCTGGTAGCGGAAATAGGCCGACGTTAAATAGTTAAAAAAAAAAAAAAGTGTTTTAAAGGGACAAAATAAATGGAGCATCTAGGTGATGCTATACATTAACGAAAAACAGCATTTTTGAAAGAAAAATTAATTACTGAGCAATTACAATAACAAAATGCCAACATTTTGTTAACAAAAATGTGAAAACGCACACTGAATCGGTCAAAATTTCTTTATTTTGTGTGATGCAAAAACAAACAAAAAATCATTTCAAAGATTGATTAACTACCTTTAATTTTGTTTCTTAGAACTTTTTAGAAATGTCACAGTTTCTAAGATATTCAATATTTCAAAACTAAATACTTCATCCTAAAAACGGTCGGATGCCATCTATAAAATTAAATATCTCCGAAACAATTCACTCTATACAAATATACAGTGTGTCCCAGGATAGATGTAACAAGAGGTGTAATGGACAAAAAATTTTGGAATTTTGGAATGGTATTTGGGGATTGAGTCCTGCTTGTTGTAAAACTAAAGTATACCAAAAATGACTTGATTTGGTGTTCTACAGGGTGTTTTATAAGCAAAGTTGTAAAAATCACCACTAATAAAGTACCTTTATTTTTCAAAATATGAAAAAATTCCACCAAGAAAAGTTATTTAGAATGCAATTTTATACCTCTATACCAAAGTTCAGGAATATAAAATTATTTTTTTGAAACTTCCCATTTTTTCAATAAATTAGTATTTTATTTTGAACCATTCAATTAAAACTGCATAGAAATTATTTTTTGTGAACTAATATTTAAAGTTATGTAGAAACTAAAAGTATGCTATGAGAAAAGCAGTGGATACACATTTATCATTTATTATTGACATATCTGTCAAACGTAGTCAATATTATCCTTAATTTCTGTTTCAAATTAACGAACCAAGCATAAAAAATTAAGTGAAAATGGTACTCAGTGCGTGAAAAAATTTATATTGTGCAATGCTACGGAATTGGCTGTGAAAACTCGCTAAGAGAAGTGGTACCTAAGTCAATTTAATTTGAAATTTTTAAACACTACTTTGTCACGTACTCAGGCTATGAGAATAATTAAAAAGTTTCTGGCTACTGGTAGTGTTCTTAACATGAAAAGAAAAATAAAAGCATATGATGAAGACAATGTTGGGGCTATTATAGCTCATGCCTCTGTTATAGAAAATCCTAGGATGCCACTAAGAGAGAGATCAGCTCTTATTAATATTAGCAAGTCTGAACTCCAAAGAATTTACAAGGCAAAGAAAATTAGGGCATATACAGCAAATTATAAACATATGCTTGAAGAGGGAGACGACGGCTGTAGATTGGATTTTTGTTTGACCATTGGAGAAAAAAAATCATGGAAGAGAGATTTTTTCATCATTTCATAATTTTCTCAGATGAATCCGCATTCACAACCAATGGTGTTTCATCTCAGAATTGCCGGTTTTGGGCTTCTGAAAATCCAAATTTTAGAATTCATTGTAGAAGACAATATTATAAAAAAGTGAATGTGTGGTGTACCATTTCTTATCACGTTGGAGTTATTGGACCTTATTTTATCGAGGGAAGGTTAAACCAGCACACTTATTTACAGCTTGAAAGATTTTCTGAAGAACATTTATAGTTATTAAGGTACCAAGGATGTTATAAGGATAATAACGCACCGAGGTCGGCAGTGTACAATCCCGAGGGCCTCTGGCCCGAGGGAATGTACGTCGACCGAGGGCGTCATTATCCTATAACACCCGTGGTGCCTTCAACGTTTAATGTCCTGCAAGTCTGTGTTATTTGATTCGAATTTTTTTTGTTGACATTTACGATTTATTAATTTGACATCTATTATGTTCAGAACGATTTGATTTAAAAGAGAGTAAAAATAAAAATTGTTTGTAAACGCCGCCGTTGCATATCAATGCATTTTGTTTGTCAATAACGCTATCATAATTTGTTTGTTTTGGGTTGTATTATAATTTTATAATGCCCTAGGGCGTTATAGATATTCATAACGCCCTAGGGCGTTATTTTTCATTTAATGTATCTCAAAATAGGGTGGTCATTGTAAAATAACAGACTTGTAGGACATTAAATATTTTAAGAGATATGCCTTTAGTTCATTTTCAACATAATGGTTGCCCTGGCCACTCCATAGAAATGGTTAATCGGTGGTTGAATTTAAATTTTGGAGAAAATTGGATTGTCAGGAATGGACCGATCAAGTGGCCGGCGAGATCCCCAGACCTATCAATATTTGATTTTTTTTTTTTATGGGGTTGCTTCAAGGAGTTGGTTTACGCTGAACCACTTCCTAAGGATGTAGCAGTATTGAAGCAGAGAATTACAAATGCCGCAAACTCCATACCGTTAGATCATATTCGAAACAGTTTTTAAGGACTTCAGGCGAAGGATCGAAATGTGTGTGGATGTGGGTGGTAGCTACGTCGAATAATAAAAAAATTGTAAACATTGTTTTGTATTGGTCAATAATTAATTTGTTTGTGAATCTGTTATGTTTTTGACATTTATTACTTGTTATAATTTTTAAACCTCATTAATCTTCTGTTAGTAATTGTTTCTTGTTTTACAATTAGTTCGATTAACATTATACCTTCTTACATCTCGTATATTCAATTTTTTATTTAAAAATAGCCTACTTTTTGAGATGATTAACATTTGCTCCTACACAACTTTAAATATGAATTCAGCTCTTAATTCGCAAAATATGGGAAGTTTCAAAAAAATAATTTTATATTCCTGAAATTTGGTATAGAGGTATAAAATTGCATTCTAAATAACTTTTCTTAGTGGAATTTTTTTATATTTTGAAAAATAAAGGTACTTTATTAGTAGTGATTTTTACAACTTTGCATATAAAACACCCTGTAGAACACCAAATCAAGTCATTTTTGGTATACTTTAGTTTTACAACAAGGAGGACTCAATCCCCAAATACCGTTCCAAAATTCCAAAATTTTTGGTTCATTAAACTTCTTGTTACATCTATCCTGGGACACACTGTACATATAAACAAAATAAATTTATTCTCAGTTTATAAGCTTCGTTTTTGATGTCCACCATTTTTTCTCTTAAAACTAATATTTATTGAGATATTTGCAGAGAAACAAGAATGTTACGTTTTTTTCTAAAATCCCTTTACAGTTTAAAATGCAATTTTTTTTCTAAAGCAAGCGCTGTAAGCCGACGAAAAAATATGAGCGCGTCTAAGTCACACTATATATTAACGAAAAACAATATATGGGAATATATTTTTTCAATTACTGACTACTTACAATAACAAAATTGCGACGTTTTTATTAAAAAAAAAATGTGAAAAAGTACATTGTTTCTGTCATAACTTCTTTGTTTTTTTATGCTATAAAAATCATTTTTCATTTTAGTTATTAGCGTTTTTGGCTTAAGTGCCATAGGTTCTGAGTTAAACTAAATACTTCATCTTATAAACATTCGGATGCCACCTTTAGACTTCCAGATCCCCGAAACCATTAACCGTACAAGAATTAGAAAAAAACGAAATTCATCCTTAATTTAGTAGCTTTCTTATTTGACGAAAACGTATTTCAAATACCACTTTTTCAAGCTAAAATCCCAAATCTTCTAGTAGTTCTAACTTAAATCTGTCAATTTATATGAAAAGTTGGATAGTACCTTTTCTTCTTAAAATTTAATTCTCTGTCAGCTCCAATGTTTTTGTTTTTTTTTAGGTGCCACCACCTGAAAAGAGATGGCATCCAACCCCCCTATAAATTAGCAAGCCCTCGCATAATATAGAAACTTATTTTTTTTATGCATTTACTATTAAGCTGCCAAAAATGAGATCCAATTCATATGGCATTATTCCGAAGTTAAAACCTCGGTTTAACCATTTCGGTTAATTATTGCTATAAAATTAATTTAAAAACAACACCAGATAATTTTGTCAGGAACAACTTTTATTTTTTGTAATGCATATTTCCTGATAAAATAGAGAAAAATCTATTTTATAATTAAAAATACCCCTTTTCACCCCCCTATAGGTTCCCGCGGATACGTAAAACTCCTAAATTTTTTTGTTTCATGAACTTTGGCCTGTTTTGAACCTATAACCAGAGTTTAAGGTCTGCACAAATATTTTTGAGTTAAAATAAAGTTTTCCTGTACTATATGTCAATATTAACCAAATTCTCAGGAATGGTAATACTTCAAACACCTTTTTTTTTTTCTTTCAAATTCATGTTTTAATTTCTTTGGGTAAGTATATTATTTTAACTAGCTGGCGTATTAATATTTTAATTTGATAGCAAATAATATAATTGTCAAATAAATATATTTTTTTTATCTATACAGGGTGGTACACCGAAAACAGTCCAACCCGGTTTTGTGCCTTTTTAAACGAAAGAAGGGAAATGTCTATTAATTTTTGTTTTCGGAGTACATATTATTTAGGTATTTTCATCTATGCCGCTTCAACCTCCAAGGGGGTGACCTCCACTCTGAAAATTTTAAATGGTAAGGGGGATATTGTAGTACATCGTTTTAAGTGTGCAAAAAGCACCCTTCTTCTTCTTCTAAATAAAATTTTTCCAAATCTCGACCTAACTATTAATAAAATTTAATTATGCCTGAAGCTAGCGTTGTTACCATACAATGTAATTATTAACGGTCTCCCAGAGTCGATAAGTAAATCTGAACGTTTCCCACCGGATGCTGGCCCAGACGTTAGGATCAGCAAAGATAACCCAACGGACTTTTGAAAGTCTTGGGACGTGGGACAAAGTGAAATCAGTTCGGTCCACAGCTTCGTTCGAAAAGGCTCGACTCCGGCGAGACTGCGAGATCCGCCGAAATACTGTAAAGTCATTTTTGGTCACTAAATACTAATATTTTCTAATTCAAATACGTAAATTATTAACTTAACGGGCGTCAAAATTTTATATAGTTTCAGAAGCGTTTCAAGAGTGAGAATAAATCCTCGAATCATAAGTGAAGTGTAACCACAAAGCGTAGAATACGGGGCTTACTGCCCGGGAATTACTGCAAGAGGGGGGTGAGTAAATAGAACGTTTCATTCTCCCTTGATCCTAGATGGTCAATTTGTAAAGAAAGTGATAAATTTAGTTAAATAATCGAATTGGTCCGGGGAAACCAGCTGTTTCCTCCGGTTTCTTGTCCAATGTGAAAGTTGTGTGTTCATCGTCATATTTTTACTGCAGTAAATTAGTAATCTACCAAGACTCGTGTTTTATTTAATAGCGACGTGACCGTCGTTCATAGGTAAACCTGGGTTTTCAACTACCACGTATTTGAGCCGGCAGCACTGTACAAATTGTCAGGGCTACACACCAGCCTCTGAAAAAACGTGTGAGGTCCACGACTACCCCCTTTCCGAGGGGGTAGTTTGTAACATAAACCTTAATACATTTCCTTAGTGTTTTACTTTTTAAAGTGTTTTACTTGTTGAGAATCAAAGAGAATTAAAGAAATTAATTTTACTCTAGTACAGATTTGCATTTGTTTCCAATTTTGAGTATAGTTTAATTTTTATAAGATGATACTATCGGCAATAAAACGCCAGACGAAGAAAAATGCATATCTCAATTCTTCAACAAGAGCAAGACAAGAAATGAAACCACGTGTATCTACAAACTTAGGGGCGGGGCTGCAATCGTTCTCTGCAAAAAGGTGGGATATGCATTTTTCTTCGTCTGGCTTTATTGCCGATAGTGTCATCTTATAAAAATTAAACTTTAGTTATATTACAAGGCTTCTTACTAAGCTTCCCATCTTATTAATTGACTGATCTTTTTTTTTGACATTTTTTACTTTTTTTGGCAGGAACTGCATTGAAACTACAAAATGAAAGAGATGCATACAATAAACACCTAGGGAGAAAACCTGAAGGGGCAGTTTTGTTCCTTTGTTACTACGAATTATAATAATTTTGTGCAAATAAAAAATTGTTAAAAATATGCAGAGCTTCTTGAATTTTGTTAAATATCTCATGAAAATTTCGTTGTTTTTTTTTAATAGTTTATATAATTCACTTATGAAAATCCTGAAGAAGTGTCGGGGTTAGGGGCAGATGGCCCTTTAATACGACTGGTATTGTATTTAGAAAAAAAAATTTTTTTTTTTGTATTGCAGCTGGTATCTTAATATGGAGAAAAGATTCAAAATGGAAAATTACAACTTACATATCAGTAGCACCAGGCGTTCCATTGGTCTGATTGGCCTGCTCTGGAGTTTGCTTTCCGACCAGCAAATCAAGCAAATTCTTAGCCGCCGCATGCTTGGCATCCTTCTTCGAACGACCCGTACCGGTCGCCACCAATTCCGAACTGAGAAAAACTCTGTAACGGAAAATCGGCTCGTGGATGGCCCCTTCGATTTGCACCAGTTCGTATTTCGGAGTGATGCCTCGCCTGCTTAGTAGTTCTTGTAATACGGACACGGGAGTTTTGCTGGGCATTGCGGCCATCTCTTGGGAATAAAGCTATTCGATGTAAAGTCACAATTAATACTGATAAGTTATTTCCCATACAGGGTGTGAATTAATTACTAGGCATCTCCCTCAGGAAGAATTAGTAAGACAAAAAGTTGACGATTGACTCGTACTATTTATTTAAACGAAAGAATTTCATGTTGAGAGGGACGCCTGGCAATTATCTAACACCCTGTATAGTGGTTTATACCATGCATATGTGTCTTTTAAATTAACATTTGCCAAGAATATTCACAATGGATCTTATCCACTAAAATTTTTTTTTCATATTTGAAATATTAAAAAAATTAAAATAAATAATAAATAAATAAATTAATATCAAATATTTTAAGCACAATTATAAAACACATACGATGTTTTATTTGGTAGATGACGCAATATCGTTAATGGTGGCAATCATCGTCAAATTAGGTTAAACTACCAACAAAATTATTTGCTAAATATAATTATGTAATTTGAGTCATTTCCTCTATACTAGTTATTGACTAATAAATTATAGTTTAAAAAAATCTAAAAAACACACTTTTATGAGTAGCGCATTAAAAAGTTAAAAATTATTATTAGGTGATTAAATTTACCTCCAAAAAAAAAAGATTATCCTCTTATTTTTTTGAATTGCATCAACTGACTCTTGCAACAACATTTTATAAAACATGAGACAGTATCATTTCCCTGCAATTTTATATATAAATTTATATTACATACCGCCAAAACTGTTAGTTCTTTTGAATGCAATTCTAAGACACACAATTGTGATACTAAACATGGAAACCTTCTTGAATACCACACCACAACATTAGCTTGTATGAAAAATCCCCATCATATATGGATATAAAGTTTATGAACTGGCTGAATTTTGCTGTGCTTTCAATATTTCTGTGAATTACTGATCTTTTGATTATATATCTAAACATTTGTTAGTCAATTATGCATTATGTGTGTTATAGTGGGGTAGATTATAGAAGCGAAACGCAGAACCTTTTTTATAAAATTTAAAATTTTAACATTTCCCTGTATATATGCCTTGGAATGCTTAACATACATTAAAAAACATATTAACGAATACATATCAAATAAAGAAGTCCATAATTATGAGACCAGGACCAAGGATCATTTAAGAACGATCTTCACACGGTTAACAAAAGGACAAACAGGCATAAATCATTTCGAAGTTAAACTTTTTAATAATCTTCCTCCCAAAATCAAAGAGGTACCCATGGACAAATTCAGAACTACAATTAAAATGTTTTTCATCAGTAAGGCTTTCTTCACAGTTGAGGACATTTGTGAGGAAATTAAACACTGTACCTAACTATGTTTACAAATATGTTCTGTTCAATAGCTGTTTTAATGTTTTATATTGCAACTTAATTGCTTTTATCTATTTATTAATAATATATGTTGTACTGTAATAATTTTATTCTTTTCATCCATATTTTGACTTATGTAAATACATGTATATGTATATTAACATGAATAAACGTATTGTATAATATAACTTATGTGACTTATCCAATATCATTCTTATGATCTCTATGGATGAAATAAATCATTATTATCATACCCGATATCATATTAGTTTAAGAATTTTTCAGGAAACATGAAACAAGGAAACAAAAACAGGGAAAAAAAAGATCATTATCTTATTCTTCGTAAAAACGAAAAGTATATTGCATTTGGTCGGTACATTTCTAAAACCGTAAATATCGCTTGTAGAGAAAAAAAATTCATATCATTGTGCTAGTGAACGAATTCTGAACAACTTTCAAAATGTCCAAAATTATTTACAGGAAAACTGTGAAGAGTATCCTGTAGAATGTGTAACAATTTTATAAAAAGTGCAGTAAATCGGCGAAGAGAACGTTTTTAGCTTGTTTTAAATATAATGAGCATTAGCTTTGAGCATTACAATAAATATTTCCTCAATTAATAATCATATCAAGCACTTAAGAAAATTAATTGCCAATAAATTCATTCAGTGAGAAACAATTTAATTTTAATACCAATAACACTAATAAATATTAACTCGTTATGTCAGTTCCATCAAACATAATGCATAATAAACAGAAAAAAAAAGCAGAATTTTAAATGAAATTGAACTAGAATTATTAGTAGTAGTACAAAGCTTTATTGGAAATTCCAATTAACTAACGACCTAAGTCTTCCAGCCTAGAATTATTAATATTATATTTACAATATTTAAATTTCACTACAATACAATGTGTTTTCAGCCAGAACTTTTGTGAGCAACTAAAAAAATGTTAGCCCTAAAATTAGTAAATGTGCATTATATTAGTGGAAGCGTTATGCTCTTCGTCGATTTACTGAACAATTGGTACACATTCTATAGGATACACACACGTTTTTTGTAAATAATGTTAGTTTTAGACATTTTTAATTTTATAATACGAACATAGTTGGTGAAACACTCACACAGTATAAAATAAAGTAAAAAAAAAAAAAAAAATTATATTCAAAATCCATGTAGGTTTCGAAACCGGGACCCTTGGGTTCCGAGTCAATCAATCAATCAATCAATCAAAACAAATTTATTAGTATTAAGGATTACAATAATGCGCCTGGGTCAGATCTCGGTTCAGAGCCGACCGCACAACCACGTAGCGTAGCGGCGTGGTTAATATGCAGTCGGATGAAGCGGGTCTGGTCTCGGCTATGACAACGGATCAAATGGAAGTTAGGGCTCCTGTTTAAAATATAAAAACTTAAACCTAACAATTTGTAAATATAACCATGAAAAAGTTTTAAAATACTTAAGACTACTTAAAGTTAAAACTGAGTTCTTATTAGGGTGCGCACACGCGCACTGTTTTTTAAAAAGATCGGGTTGCTGGTACGGGGAAAAACTCAACGAAAAAACCCGTTCGAACCAATGACGACATTCATCCGATGGTCTGTCTGCCTTCGGAAAGGTAGGGTGGAAGGGAAGTTATGATTTAAACGGTTTTGGTTTGCAAGAAGTTATTGGTCGAGAGGGGATTTAGAAAAGAGACAAAAAGGACAAAGGAACAACATTAACATAATTAACAAAAATGAGACGAATAGAGAGAATAGAAAGGGGTTTGAAGGTAAAAGGTGGTGAAAAGTAAAAGGTGGTGAAAGGGAAATTGTGGTTTAGGAAAGTGGGGCTAAGGAAGTTGTCGAAAGATAGGCAACGCCTGGTATGGTAATGGGTGTTTCAAGTTGAAAAGTATGGCATTATGCTGTCTGATTCGTGTAATGTCGCGGGTTAGCAGACTATCGTCCAGTTTGAATTGATAGAATTTTTGCGATATATTCTGGACGAAATCCGCTAATGGGGTTATGTCGTGGCAACGTGCGTAGAGATCTCTGAGGGAGGTGTACCTACCGGAGTCTGAAATGAGGCGCATAAATTTATGTTCTAAAACTCTAAGTTTCCGCATTGTCGTGACCGGGATGCTGCACCACACCAGCGCCGCGTATGTGATGGCCGGCCTGATCACCATCGTATATAGCAATTTTTTATTAGTCCTGTTTAGTCTGCTACCCCGCGCCAGGAGCGGATACAGACTCCTGGACATGGAGTAGACCTTTCGTA
This sequence comes from Rutpela maculata, assembly GCA_936432065.2. Classification (NCBI taxonomy): domain Eukaryota; kingdom Metazoa; phylum Arthropoda; class Insecta; order Coleoptera; family Cerambycidae; genus Rutpela; species Rutpela maculata. The sequence continues at coordinate 279,464,902 of OW386286.2, read as the reverse complement.
TAGTCTCGTTAAAAACGTAAGAACTACACCACCACCCATCATGTAAAAAACACAAATTTTTACATTATAAGCGACGAGTTGAATATTATATTATGAAATATATATTAATAAAATACATAGATATGTATTAAAACGAAAAATCATTTCATGAGATTTCTATTCAATTACAAAAATATAAATAAAAAATTTAAAAAACATTTTCTTTTTAAATTTAGATAATTTAATATCTTTTTTTATTTACTAATGGATTTTGTTTAAAAACAATAGGGTTCCTCCTCTAGCTAACACTAACTTACTGTCCAATTTTCAACACAATCGAACTTTTCTTTCTTAATCGTGCTTACAAGAAGCGTGACGGATGGACAGACACACAGACAGACGGATATTCTGAAAGTTGTTCAGAATTCGTTCACTAATACAATTTTTTTATATATGAGTGGTATTTCCGGTGTTAGAAATGTGCCGATGCAATATACTCTTCGTTTTCGTGTTTGTGAAGAGTATAAAAATGGCGAAAAAAGAGTCTGATTGTATTGTATTTGTAAGACGAATAATTTTTGGATAAATTGGTATTTAAATAGGTACAAACATTTGTACATATATAATATATATAATTTTTTTTATATTTTCATGTTTGCAACTGTTTAGTAAATGTAAACTTGTAAATTTTATGATATTTTACATAATTCTGGGTACAATAATTTAAAATGAATAGAAAAATGAAAATATTTAAAAGCTTTCTTTGTTCAATTTCAATTTTCCTCATCAACCTCTTCAATGAAAATTTTAAAATTCTTTTACCATAAGAGGTAAGAGATCAAACTCAATAAGAAAGATGAGCTACCCCGCTGTAAATTACATAGCTTCTGTGTATATGCTGATATTCAAAACACTAGAAAGTGGGACGAGATCTAAGTGCTAACCATGATGATGAGTGTTGCTTAATTGCATGTATCGAAATACAAGTGTAGTTAAGATATTTCTACGCTAGCCCCATAGGCAACCCTCTTACTTATATGCAACATTTTAATGAAATATATAATGCTGCAGTAATCAGTTAGTTAAGTAAATATTTCATTTGTTATTTATATCATAAAATAGTTTTACTTTTGAGTCGATCGTTGAAAAGAACAATTTTCTCAGAAAATGGAACAATTCTAAGACATCAGCCATAAAAATTTTGAGGCGAGAAATAAGGACTACCAAATTTCAAGTATATAAGTAATTTTCGCACTCATAAAGGTGAAGTTACAAAAAATAAAGTATGGAAAGAAACGACCCAAAACAGATTTTAATATTTACGCTCCACTTACACCTACCAATTTAGCTTCTTCTCCCAAAGACAACCTTTCAGTTTGCAAATTCCCATGTAGGGTTCCGTGTCTGTTATTCTTTCCCCTTCTTGGGTGGGGAACGTTTGGAGGATGCAGGGGACCACCAGCTGGATGCAAAATCGTCATGTTTCCCTGCGTTTCCATTTAAAACTTGCTGAAAAGAAACAGAATGATATAGTCATATATTATTCATCGTTATTTAAAGATGTTTTTATTTTCTTGAACATTGGTATCAAATTAACTTGATGTGTATCCTGGGATTATTTGGGTACTTTAAACGCAAATTATTAGAGAACTGCAATATTTACAAAAACATGACGATTTTTATGAGCTTTTCTATTATAACACTGGATATGTATTATTGTTATTAATTTTTTTACACTAGTTTCACAAACTACTAAGTACAACAAGTATAATGTAAAATATAAAAAGATGAAAGACAAAATTACTCTGTTAATATATAATAATAATAACCCTACCGAGAAGACATGGGTGCTACCAACTTCAAAGCCAGCGAGACTTATCTAGAAAGTGAATCCTTCATTGCTGGCAACTCTAATTATTTGCATTACTATTATTATAATATACTTGTATTTATTATATAGCCCTATGCAGCATATGTGCAAAATATTAGGCTAATAAATATTCTGCCTCTAAAAGCATACTGCTACTTCGAATGCAATGGACATCAACCGCTAGATGGAGTTCACCACTTTTGTTACATGTCGTGGTTTTAGAAATTTCGCCATTTACCAAGAGTGATATCGAGGGTCTCGTTCGCTAAAATGAGATAGGTTCAGGATTTTTTAATAAACAAAGGGATAACGTTACGGGTAAAGAAGTTAAGGGTACATCTTAAACAATGCTTATATGGCACTCTCTAGGATCTACACAAAAAATGGGAGCAGATTTGAATTTTTCATCTCAAAAAACCCCCATTCACCAATTTTCACAACAATACTTGAAAAACCTCAAAGTTATATGCAAAAATTAAAAATATAATATTGACTTTAACACCTTGTATCCCTGTTAATATCAACTTTTGTACTAAGGTAAGTTTAGTTAAATCATAATATTTTAATGTCAGAAACCCACCGTTGCTCTATGGACCATTACTTACGGACCACCCTGTATTTAAGGAATATTATAGAGGAGTTTGACAAAAATCTTTCATTAGTAAATATTTTGCCCTCTAAAAGCATACCTACTAACAGCATAATAACTTCAAATTAAACTAACGAGGTTATGACTGTCATTACTAAAAGATCAAAGGGATTTCGCTGGCTGTTTTCCCTTGGTAGATTTTTTTTTTGATTACTCTGAAGGAGCGGGCGATTGGCCTTCCCCCACTGCGACCTTGATAAGGAGCCCCAGGTACGGTTATCAGCCTGTCTTTCTCTCGCCGAGCCACCTCTGTGGCTTGGTAATTTTTTACTCTTTGGCTTGACACTATTGACAGTTCAATTCATCACTATCCTCCTTTCCCGGCTAACGCATAGTGTAGCAAAGTCTAATAATAATAGTAATTGTAAGTAATATATATATCCAATGTTATGATATAGAAAAAGCACATAAATCTTTGTTTCTTGTAAATACTGCAGTTCTCTGACGATGGCTAAACCGAAATGTTAAGGAAATATAATTTTCGTTTAAACTAAACGAAAAATTCCAGGATTCATATCAAGTTAATTATTATTTAATGCTTCATAACATAAATCATTTTTTTTTATAAACAGCGCTATACCGAATTTATTGGCACTTTCTCTTCAACAGTAATTTAGAGAAATAGAAGTATTTCAGCAGCTGAAGACTACTGCTTTGCTTTTTATGTGTAATAAAATACGGTTACATTTAATAAGCTGACTTACTGATATATTTCAGTGTAATTTATTGTACATAATTCTGTCTCAGGCAATTCTGTTTGTTGAATCACTAGCACAACTAACAGATTGCATGTTACATCTCAGATAATAATAGAAAACAACCTACTATATTAAATACAACCTTAATCATCACTACAAATATTTCTGTAGCGATGATTAAGAGTGTGTATTTGAGAGCGGTTCAACTTATTTTAAAACATATTCATAGTAGGCTACAAGCCCATCGTAATTTTTAAGGGGTCAGCATGAATTATATTCAATACGATGCTAGTATATGAAACCAGTTTTATAATGTTCTACCACCAGAAATAAAATCGTTAAATGAAACCCAGTTCAAAAATAAGATAAAAACATATTTACTTAATAATGCTTTTTATAGTACTAACGAATTTTTAGTCAGTAACTTTGCCTCGATTAAAATCTAATGTGTCTATCATTGTGCAGTGTTCTGTAAATAAGCAATAACAAATCACCATACCATACCGACTATATATTTATTGCTTATAAATTTTTTTTTTCTTTTAGTTTGTCATTTGTATTCTGTGCCGTTAGTCTTATACCTTATATTTATATTTTATACATTTAATATCATGTACTTTGTATTTTATCTTTCTTATTGTATGTTGACGTGTGTAAACACTCTGTGTATTTTACCACCAATAAAGAATTGAATTGAATTGAATTGAAACCATAACTTTAGGCACTATGCCGTCACTTTTGGGCGGTACAGGTGAGTACACAGGTAAATTGAATTTTCCATCCAAAGTGTGCTCTTCAAAAAAAATATTCTTGTACGGCATTCCTCATGTTTGATAGTTCATAAAAAAATAATCGCCTAGAACTTACTGCCGTACAAAAATAATGGGACCGGAAGCCAGAAGAATTTTTGATTTTCCGAAAATTTTCCCAGGCAAATAGGTGATTTAATACTGTACGGCGTTTGTACAATGAGATTTGTATGCTTTCATAGATTCATTATTCAGCAACGCTGCACATATTTGGTAGTTCCAGGGTGAGAAATCCCAGGCGCAACCCCCTACTATTAATTAACTAGTATAGTGGTGGTGATTTGAACCAGCATCAAATTCAATGATCTTAATGCTTTTTCATGAAACGAAGAATTTTTTGCCATGCCATACATTTTTCATGGAACACATGGCTGCGTCAAGAAAATCTATTTTTCTCTGAAAAGAGCCATTTCAGGGTGAAAAATTTGTTTACTGCATTAGCATAGTTTGTTAATATACTTAAAACAATAATCAATAAAAACTAAACGCTGTACGAAAAGAATGGCTGGAAAAGTATTTCGTCACCCATGAGATTTTATTTTATTCTTGCAACTATTTTCTACTTCATAAATGTGATTTAATGCTGTACGGCGTTTGTACAATTCAATTTTTACATTTTAATGGATCTGTTATTTAGCAATGTCGTACATATTTGCTGGTTATAATAAACTGATCATATTAACTTTGGATATCACGGAATTCGCTATAAAAAGTACAAGGTAAGCTATATTGTGTCATACTTGCATAAAAATCTTTCCGTGTTGACAGAGCCAACACTGACTTTCACGTCACCAAGATTCCCAGATAAAATTCCCGAGCTCTGTTTATGAAAAATAAACTGTCCGTCACATTCAATGATTAATATATAATTGCCCCGTTCAAGCTAACAATAAGTCACATTGAATGGGCTAATATGAACGGCATCACAATTTTTAATTACTATTTGATATAGTCGATAACATTTTGTAAATGCCGTACAGTAATTAATGACCCTAAAGGCTGGTGAAAATGTTATGGTAAATCTCATCAGCTGTGGAAAATCCTAAAAGTAAAAATGTACAGTATCTATTTTTCTTTATGTTTCCATCTTTAAAGAATTCAAAATAGCAAATTTTAGAAATATTACTCCTTTTATTAATACACAGTGCATTTTGAAAATCTCTTAAATTTTGAAAATTTCATTTATTTTTTTTTAATTCATATTTTCATTTGGTTCCATTAATTATAACCGGTTATAATGTACAACTATAATATTTAGTTACATCATGTCAAAAAATCGGTTGCCGTACAGGAATTTATGATCTTATTGCCAAATGAGATTCAACCCCCCAAATGTAGGTAATTGTTTATTTATTTTTATTATTACCATAATTTTTAGACGACACAGTTGTTAAAAATTATTGTAGGTGTTGAATAAGGTGTTAGGTGTTGAATAATATTGTAGAATCGTACATTTTGCACTACTTGTACCCTACGGGTCTATGGAAGGAATTTCTCACCCTGGAACCACCAAATATGCACGACGTTGCTGAACAATGAATCTATGAAAGCATACAAATCTCATTGTACACACGTCGTACAGTATTATATTACCAATTTGCCTGGGAAAATTCAATTTACCTGTGTACTCACCTGTACCGCCCAAAAGTGACGGCATAGTGCCTAAAGTTATGGTTTCATATACCGTCATCGTACTGAATATAATTCATGCCTTAAAAATTACGATGGGCTTGTAGTCTATAAATGTTAGAACTTATTTTATCAATACATGTTCAGAAAGACAGCCTATTTGTGTGAAAATCTGATCAAAAGTGTAATGTTTTTTTTTTCTGTTCGTATTTTTTTAAAATGAGTACATTTGGGGTAGATTTGTTCATTGTTGTCGTACTCTAATACTTATTCAAAATATATGAATTACGTTCATATATGTAGTTAATCTGTCTACAACTGAACTACCTTATTATATTTAAAATGTATTTTATACACCGCACAGGTTCAAAAGTAAACAATAGTTTTATTTCCATTCGGTTTTTTAAACATACAAAGATACACAAAGATAGTTATTATAAGGATAATTAAGCCATTAATACTAAAGAGAAAGATAACATCTATTTACATACTTTGAGTTTGCTTCAAAATTCCTTTTCAAACAAGAATGCAAGGTTTAACTGCTCTATTTAAAAAAAAATTGAAAAAGCCATGGTAGGTTAAGATAAGTATCCGTGCCTTTGCAATCTTTTTGCGTTTGGTTCCTTCCAGTGATTATCTTTGCGTAAGATACTACCACAAAAAGTTTTGACCTCAAAAACTGTAACGGTTTGTTAAAGTCTGCAGTTGTTCATTTATATATTTATTAATATATCGAGTTTCTAACCAATTTATACTCTTTTTCTTTATTTGTTGTAATAAGTACGTAAGTAAATACATTATTGTTTAGTGTTACCTTGGCATTATAATTTCTGAACCCACGATACAGGGTGTTTACTAAGAGGGGTGTAAGCATGTAACATTACCTTTGTCAATTTGACTACGTTACCCCCTCAATAGAGTTTTGTGAAAAATATATGTTACAGCTTATTGTTGGTGTTGGTGTATAATTAGTAAAAAAACGTGGTGGTCGCTAACGAGTAAGTACTAGAGATGCAACGGATATCCGGTATCCGGCCTATCCGGCCACTTTATTACTATTCGGCTGGGCACCGGATAGTGATCTAATATCCGGCCGAAACCAGATAGTTAAAAAATAAAAAGTGGTATAAAAATGAAACAGTTTTATTATTTTTCACTTATCCTGCATTACAATTATTACCACAAACTGGCAATATCTATAGATTAGTTACTAAATTAATACTTAAAGTTTAGCAATGGTAAATTATGGTGAATAAAGATGAGTTTTTCAGCGTTTAGAGGTAGTAGACGATTGCGTTTCTTTTCGTATACGTTGCCAGCTTCTGAAACGGGCCTCTCACTGTATACACTATGGCAAGGAGTTGAAAGATATATGTTTACAAACTTTGACAAAAGTGTATACTGATTGGAGTTAGTATACCACCACGCGTAAGTGTAACTATTTCTTTGAATCTGTGCTCCTTTCAAATAATAATCGATCTCCTCGGCCATTGAACTTTTCTCCGAAACGTTTTCATTACCGCTACTATTTTTTCGCAACTTCCTCCAAACAGTCCTAAAAAGTGTTGTGAATATCAGCAGTAACATTATCTAGTGGGTTTCTCTTACTTTGTTTATTGGAAGGAGAAGAACCACTTTCACTATCATGCTTGAATATAAATCGTGATGATTCATATTCAAACTATTTTTTAGGCCTCCAGCAGAATTTGACGAAATTTTTCAACTTGACTTTTATCGAAAAAACTTATTTTAAATCTGGAGTCTAGAAGAGTTGACAGTAAGTATTTTTTGTCGTTGAGGTTGCCAAAACGTGTTTTCAATCCAACTTTCAATGTAAGCCGGATATTTGGCCGGATATCCGGTATCCAGTACAAGAAGTACGCCGGATATCCGGTATCCGGCCAAAACACTATCCGTTGCATCCCTAGTAAGTACGTATTCAACTTTTTCAAAAAATTCAAAAGCATCAATTTTTGTTTTCTTCATGGAAAGATTTCCTGAAAATATCATTAATAAATTGTCTTGAGTAGATTTACAATATACGTGAAATACAAACAAATTGGTTCGCTTGATTAAGAAAAAATTTTTTCTTTCTATCGAAAAAAAGTTTTTTCCCCAGATATCAAGTTTTTGAGGTCAAAACTGTTTGTGGTAGTATTTTAGATACATCACTGGAAGGAACTGCACGCAAAAAGGTTGCAAAGACACGGACACTTATCTTAACCTGCCATGGCCTTTCGTACGGAAACAATTAAAATTTTGTTCAAGTAAAGTCAAGTAAAAATTCCCTGAGAATAGAAAGGTTGAAACAGGCTATATATCTCCTAAATATTGCAGTCAAACAAGGCAAAATAAAGGCTAAACCTCGGAATGAAAGTCGGAAGCTTGTAAAGACCTTTGTTTTGACGTTCTAAAGATGGACTGAAAAGACTCATAAGATCTCCTGTGACATAAGGTCAGATATGGGGTCCTTTGCTGTTATTTTATAATTCATAAAATGTAATGATCAAATTAACAATTTTTATCATAAGTCCTCTCTATAATCTGATCAAAATCACTGACGCGTCCTCTAGTGATCCTACCAGGTTAATTCTAGGCAGCAGCTTGAAATTAAAGTCGATACCTTCATCTACCGTTCTTCACTACACATACTTTTGAAAGTCCTGATTATGATGATCATCAGATGATTATTATCTTCATGTGCAAACTCTTAGAATGTTGGCACCAAATTGATTGTAAATAGTGTCATCAAATTACACAATTTCTGGTGATGACATTGATATAAATAGGCTTAGTAACATCAGCGTAAATAAATAAGTTTACTCAGAATTTCACAAATTTGTCAGTAAATGTTTATAAAATCACAATTTTTGTTACACAATTTGTGCAAACCCTTTAAAGAGTTGCTTAAAACTAACTCTAAATAGAATGGTAGGTTACGATCAACAATAAACGAAGCTTAAGTTGCTATTTATTAGTCGAGTAAGAATAAATAAATCATAAATCTGACTGAATTTCCCCAATTTATTAAAACACGTTTCACAAAATCATTGTAACGAATTTTTTGTATTATGCACAAATAAAATTTACAAAACTGTATTACGTTTTGTTTTGAAATTTTACAATTGAAGACCACAGGGAAAAAAGGAGGTATGTCACAATATAGCGTGAAGTCAGCTGGCACCGCCATGTAGTAGACAAACCTCTATATTACTTCCACATCCAGTGGAAGTAGTAATGACAAAAAAAATTTTATTGCTCGAATAGGCTTAAAATGTCATGAAACGTCGAGATTTTAAGTTTGAACGAAAAAAAAATTTCTGTCTGTCTTTTTTTGTGCGCACGATTACTCTGGAACCGTTTAAGATATTGACTTGAAATTTGGTACATATGTGTACTTTAACGAGATCTGGAATTAGATTATATTTTCATCTTGTTCTGTCGAAAGGTTGGAGGGTAAATTGGGGTAAAATTGGTGTAAATGGGTAAATCAAGCAGGTAAGAGTCCATAAAATTGGTATTTAGTATATACAAGAGAAGCTAAGGTCTCAAAAAAATTTTTGGCATTAGCCACCGCCACCCCCACCCCATTATTAAAGGGGATGAAAAAAAAATTGTGATTTAGTGTATGTACAAGAACCAGAAACCTTAAAATATTTTTTTACTTCATCTACTCCCACTACTGATGTGGGGTATCGTTTTATGGGATTTTGGGGTAGAGGATTTCAAATATTATATTATTAAAGTTCCATAAACAATTATTTCCACATACAAAGTTTTTTCAATGTGAGTGACTTGGTTAGAGAATCTGGATGTGGAAGTAGTAACCCTTTGGGCAGCGGTTTTTTATTATAAACACAACTCTACTGTAAAAAAGTAAACAAAGTCCGCTAACATTTAACATCTTGAAAAATTTCAGGAAATAATACAGGATTGGGAGACATTTTTCAAACAGTTAACTTACATCAATAAATATACATTTCTAACACGCCCTACTAGAGAAATAGAAGCAAGTATTGTTCATCTACGGTTTATGTCGCACAGATCTTCTTTTAATGGACAATGAGAGAAAAGTCCAGTACTGCCCCCAATTCAGAAGAGGCCTGAGCCCGAGCCTGCCCTGCATCGTAATGAATTTTTATTTTATGTGAGACTCAATATGAGTATTTAACGTTATTCTTATCTGTCTGTTTTTTTTTCGAAAAAAGTTTTATTCTGAAGCCCAGCATTACTATGACAACTTACCTCACACAAATAAAGAAAACAAAGAGGACAATAATAAAAAAGTGAAAAGTAGTAAAAAAGGCAAGAATAAAAAGGCACAATGAAGAAAGAAAAGCGATGTAAAACTGGACAATCCCCTTTATTTTCATGAATATATATTTGTTTTTGTGACAATTCCTGTTTTCCCCCTGAATCGGTAATCGTATGTATTTGTACTGTCGTGCGCAAAAAAAAAATGGGAAAAGTCTTATAACGTATTTTTGCTAAAATCTAGTTGTGTACATCTGATTTTAATTTTTGTGACATTGTCAGTTATTTGTCAAATTTCATTGCAAGGGTGCAAATAGAGACAGATTTACATTAGAAAAAATTAGTATATTTTTTTTGCTCACAGTATTCCTGTACGTAAGTATACAAATTTTCCTTTCAGAATGCTTTTAACGAATGATTTAATATACTTTCATAAATAAAACTCAAAAGTTTTTATTTAAATTTATCAATACCTTCATAGTCAGCGAGGTTTCAAACATAAAAATTCGTTTTCCTCGAAACTAACTTTTTGTGACATACCTCCTTTTACAAGATTGTTTCACAATGTTGTGCAAAACTTGCCAAGTTGACTTCTCTCTGTGTAGAGATACTAAGTACATTCTAAGATATAAATCATCTTTATTTGGATCAGATGTATACTTTCAACAAGATATATTCAAAACTTTTTGTTAAAATTGTTTAAAGCAGTGTACAGAATTAGATATTAGAATTTTTACTAATATAAATCTCAGTTTATTGAAAACAATTAATTTAACCCACCTTTTTTAATGGCTAAAAATATGAATAAAAACAGCTTAAACTCGTTTTACCACCAGCTTAATCACAACTACCTGTGAATCAACATATAAAGATCCAACCTTGTAATCAGTGACGAGTAATTTCAGGAAAAAGATTAATTTTTTATCAATAGATAATGTAAATTAATTTTTTTCATGTCTATCATTAACTATTAACTATTTGTAATATCTTCAATAGAAGAATATCTCATAAAAGGTAGGAATAATGGATATAAAAGAAACTTAAATGAAAAAAATATTTTCCCATTTGATGTACAAAATGACACATCTTATTGCCTATAACTTAGCTGGAAAAGGAGGATAGTGATGAATTTGACTGTCAATAATGTCAAGCAGCACGTCATTGGGCCACGTTTATTTGATAAGCATTTGTAAAAATTACTTTGAATTACAACCCCTCCAAATTTAAACACTAATAGAATCTGTTGCACATACTAATCACGTGGACGTCCTACTTTCCCGGCTAAGGCATAGGCTAAGGTTCTTTTGCAGGCAAAAAAAAAATGAAAAGAACTTTTTGCATTAGAATTTAAGTACTTCAATTTTGTATTGCTAGGACAGTGGATAATGATACAAATTAGAAAAACCATTTTTTTGTTGCAATTTTGCAAGATGGCAAACATTTTTCCGAAGTGGATTTTGAGTATGTTAGTTTCATTAACAATAACATTTCTGAGATTAAAATGTTGCAATTTTTTAAGGTCAGATCATTTTTATTCCTTCGATGCCTCTACTAGAACTAATACCGTGTGTGTAGTCGCGGGCTAGGCATGGGGAGTAGAATTACAACATCGCGGGTGCCAGCTGGTTGAAATGAAATAACAGAGCTGGGATGTCCACCAACGGACGAATTTACGGCTGCCGGTGTTGTCAGATCTCTCGCGCTACGTGAATGTACATGCCTAATGGGAAATTACACGCACGGTATATCGAGATATCTTTTCAAATATGAATCTTATTTATAAGAGTACTTTCACCACTGTTAACGCTAAAAAACTTTTTTCCTCCACATAGTTAATGGATGAAATGCTTGGTAAAGAAATAGCAAGCAAAAGTTTAGTAGTTAAAAATCCTCGGTTCCCATCAAAATTAAGCCTCATTACACTCATTATTGTAAATATCCCATCATAATGACCTTGAGTATATTTGTATTTATATTTTTTAGCACCCTTATATACAGGGTGTTTCATTGAGGATGGACCAGCCGGCGCAAGGTGATGGTGGACATCAATTTCTTTAATTTCAATTTCAATAATTCCAATAAAAAATATTTTTCAGGATTATATGTCCACCCACTGGGCTACGTTCATAAAAAAAAACACGACGCTCGTACTAGTAGTTAAGTAGTTAATTTTCAGGTAAAACGGAAAATTTCTTTGACTTTTCATTACTTTACGTTTTGTAGTGTGCTGTGTTTTACAAAAATTAATTTAATTTTTGCTATTTTTTGGTGTGATTAAAACCAAAAAGTCACTTCGAACATCACCAGCTTTGCTGTCACTCCCAAGTCTGACAAAGGCGGAGGGGAACTGATATAGCTGCACCACGTTCGTTAGATTGGTTAAAGTCATAGGCATTTCTATAAAAAAATAAGGCAATTTTTTTTGGTCATATGTTTTTCACCATGTATAATAAAGTATTCTGATCCTTTATTTACCTAGAAATTTTCCGTTTCACCTCAAGAAATCCAAAAATTAACTTTCAAGAATTTTTCTGAAAAATTGTAGGGGGCCGAAAACAATCGATGGCTATTGAGCATGATATTATAAAATAAGCTCTCACGCATACCTCCCATTACCACAGTCTCCGCTGTTAAGTCACTTGAGGGTCAACTAGTTCAGTGGCCAGTTTTTTTTAGAACTATACTAAAATTACCTTCATCTTAACCGAAGTGTTTAGAAGCTTATCCTACGATGAAATAAAAAATTACGACTCTTTTGGTTGGTCGAAACAAAAGATAGAGCCAAACGTGACAAATTTGTAAAATATTAGATACAATTATTTTTTCGTTTAACTCGTTCTAACTCAAAAACAGGACAACGAATTGATCTCAAATTTTGACCATGTTATCACTCCATATTTGTTAACAAAATGTATTAATATGAAGGACAAATTTTAATAAGTGTAAAGCTGACCGCAGATTTAATAAGCGTTCAAGAAATGCCGGCGCCTTTGACCTATCAAACATGCCTCATCGCAAAGCCAAGGATGCTGACATTTTTTGAGTGCCTGTTAAATCTGCAGTTTACTATAGAAAATATGATTTTTTTTTCTAAGGCTATGTCGATAAACTGAACATTTACAGGTGCGAATATAACAAGCGAAGCTTTTTATCTTTCGAAACAGATACCAAGTACATCGAGGACATTGAAGATAACTTTTTATTTGAAAATTTTTTTTCTAGGATTAAGTTTTCGAGAAAATTGCAATTAAGTATCCGGAACTCCCTCGCAGGAGATACAGAACAGATGGTGTAACGTACGTTAGTGTGTTGTTTAATAAAATCGAATTCAGATTTTCTTGTAAAGTCAAAAAATAAATGAGATTTTTGAGCAAATCAATGGAGAGAATAAATATTTGCAATAATTAGATGAGAGAACACATTGATATGTCCCGCGGTATTGAATTAAGTCGTACTGCGAAAACGCTATTTTACAGATGCAAAATGTACTTTCATAATAGAAACACTGAAGAATCCGGTAATTTATCTCAAACAAAAAAAAAACAATAAATAAAATTACTAAATAATAGAATAAACATTTTTCATTTTAGACTGTCTATTCTCCTGAATAACGTTAGATAAATGCACTGTTTCATAATTAAATTAATTAAAATTTGATATTAAATAAAAACAAAATAAATAGCAATTTAATATTTTCTTAACCGCTTCTCAAGTCACCGAAGTAACTCCTTGAAAATCCAGAATGAATTTGTGTTAGGTAAAGAGAAACGAGGCCCTACAGGTTATAGTGGAGTCCGAACCACTTCTTGGGGATAATTTTATAATTAAAATTATTTCCCGATGAGCAGGAATTGAACCTGCTTCGCTAGGTACGCCAGTATGCGAGCTAGACGCGCTAAACCACCGAGCTACCTAATGTACTACTATGATTCTCATTCGACATCTTTATACCAAATGGGCATTATATACAATGGCTATAGACTATTATTTTTTTACCATTGAAAATTAAGGAGTTGAAATCAAAATATATTTTCAAAAGATCACTCAAAAAGTACTTAACAGACAAAAATTTTTACACACTGAATGAATTTTTTTCTACGTATTGTTTATATACTTAATTGTATAAAAAAAATTTCTACATAGTTTTTTTATATTGTATTTATATTATATTTAACCGTTCACCTGTTAGTTACTATAGTTACTAGTTTTATTACTTTGTGAAGTGCACTTTTAAAGCTTGTTGTGACATGGCTCATCAAATGAATCTTTATGATATGATACAAAAATCAAAACTTTTCAAATAAAATTTTGTTTTTTATCCTAGACGTTTTAAAAAAAATACTCGTGTGCTAAATTACTTTCTTTTTAAGAATACAGTGCAGAAATTTTACTAAAATAAAGATAAGACCTACAAAGAAATGAAATTTCTGTATCAAAATAGTCCCCCGTTTGGGGCTATTATTGATACACCACGGGCCTATTCAGATACAGTACTGTAATGTCGTTTATAGATAGAATTTGGATCAGCGGAGTTAGTATAATAGAGTGAAATTACTTAGAGAAGATAACATCGTCATCGAATACGCAGAGACCGATATCGTTACCACGTGCTCGTTACCTAGGTAACGATGCTATTTTTACAGCTGCATGGGCGTTAAGACTGCCTACTACCATTGATTAATATTTAAATAAAAAATGGATGGCACGGGGCACTGATATCCCAACTTTTATACGTGATGTGCGACTTGATGTTATCTTCTCTAAGTAATTTCACTCTACATAGGTGTTTGTTATATATCAGCTGTAAAAATTTGATTTTTGTGGCTATGATAGTTTTTGAGATATTAGTGACTTTATATTAGCGTGCTTTTTCAGTCTCCTGAATAATTTTTTTATGATAAAATTCCTGAAAAAATTTGTGAAAAATAAGTGATTAAAATCAAACAAAAAATTACTTTAGAACGTAAAAAAGAATTAAACATTAAAAAATATGATATGTGAGAGTAAATGTGGAGCATTTTTTCAAATGGGAATAACTCCATTTCTTGAGCTATTGACTTAGATCCAAAAAAAGAGAAAATTCAGAGATAGTTATGTCCGAAGGACATTTTTGACTAGCTAGTCTCTAGTTAATTAGCGAAAATACAAAGTTATGAGTTTTAAAGAATTCTAGGGCCTGACCAAGCTACTTATGGGTTTTCATAACTTTAACTCGTTTTTTTTTAAATGTGACTTATTCCCATTTGAAAAAATGCTCTACGATAACTCTTATGACACCATCAACAAAGAGCAATGTTAACAAATTATACATTAAAATACTGTTGGAAGCACTCTATAATTTACTGTACAAAAACATCAGAATAACGGTCCTGAAACTTTTCCAGAGTAAAAGTTTTATCAAAGGAAAAAAAAAGTTTTTGGAGCACAAAATCACAAGACGGAAGCTAGGTATATTTTTTTTAGGCTGAAACTTTATTTTTAATCTGCAACATGAATATGGCATCATATTATATAAGGTTTGGCCAATCTAACCTATTTTTTTCATATAATTTTGTTGCAGATATACATTTTTTTTGATTGTATCACAATAGCCCCATATTTTTGGGTGTATCACATTAACCCTGGTTGACCTTATAAATGTATCCGATGAAAACAAACCTATCTATCGCTTATAACTCGTTGAAATATCAACAGTGCAAAAGATCATACGTGCTTGCATCAATTATTATGGAGGTTTTTTCACCAACATTTAAACCTTATTGCAAAACGAAAAAATGCAGACAAACGCAATCTTTGAATTCTACGACATTAAAAAGTAAAATATTTGCCTGCAAATTTCACCTTTCTAGGTTTTATGGTTTTTGTTATGCGCACAGCAGGTCAAACGCTGGTACTCGTATCAAGCGTATCTCCTATTTCATAGTATCATGGGTAATGAGGTCCTCTATCACCCTGCGCCGGATAGTCCGTCGTCAATGAAACATCCTGTATAGTTAGGTATAAGTAAAATAATTTTGAATGTTCACTCCGATTGAAATGTACATTTTAATATACTGAAAAATAGAAGTATTGACCGCCTCTTTGGAATTGAACTTAATTATTAACTATGTTTCACCTCTAAAATATGTGGTTAAGTTATTGACATTCCTAATGATTTTATATTAACACCTGCTTGGATCTATATTAAAATATGTTATCAGATATTCCAAAAATAATTTTCTCGGTAAAATGACTACAGTATGCAAAACTTAGTAGATTTGAATCCAAGAAAAATATATTTAGCTTTAAACCAGAATTATTTTTTAATCATATTACGCCTACTAAACATGAAATTATTTATTCTACAAAATACATAATTTGAAAAAAGGAAAAAATATTAGGAAAGATATAAAATTAACAAATTAAATGAAATGCCTTTATTAATGGAATTTGAAATTATCATTTCATAAAGCATTCCACTAGTAAATTGTACTTAAAATCAATATAGCTGCAAGAATACAATCAAATCAATAGATTCGTCCTTTAAATATTTTGGACTTTAAACTCATTGCTTAAAAAAAAGTAGGTACTTTCTTTACATTTCTATGGTTTGTACAAGAGTTGATTTTTCAAATATCTACAAGAAAGATAAGTAAATCGCGTGTTTAATGAATGTAAATTAAACATATTAAGTAATTAAAATAAAATATTTAAAACATACCTAGGTAACTACAAGACAAAGTAGGTATTATTTTACAAGATACCTTACAAGTTACTAAAAATATCTTCACTGATGAAGAACCAGTACACAACTGAATAATTTTGAAACCCAGATTGGCAAAGAAACTTCTCATGAACATCTGTCCAAAGGAAAATAAAGAAAGACCCTCTTTTACCTTCCCTTATTCTATTGGAACTTGGAACTACTATTGTCATTGTTGTGTACCTACCTATGTAGGTAAATGAAAAGGAGAATAATAACGTCTACACAATTTTTCTGTTCCAGGATTTTATTGAATTGAATTTTTTATGAGCTAATAGTATATAGGTGCTTTCTTTTAATTTTCAATAATGGTTTATAATTTTCAACCGAAAAACCTGAGGAAAATATATAAAAAAACAAAAAAAAATTTAATCGCAAAAATGAGATTTTTAAAATGCTGACAGCCCCTTCATTGAAAATATACACTAAATATATTAAAAAGCGATCAGGAATTATGACAAATACCAGAAATTGACAAACATAAAAAATTACAAGTCACACTTGGATATGCCGGCAGCCTAAAAAAGTTTATTGCTCTAAGATGCTTTGTATAAAATTTGTTCAGCAAGTAATATTATGACTATAGGGTAGACGACAAATCAAAGTGTGATTATTGAGTATGTATTTACCTAAAAATCACAAATTTTCGTTTGCAACTGTAAAATTGCAAATAGCCGTAATGGCGGAAAAGTCGATAAGTTTACTACTTTTCCCCGCGATCGTTCCGCGTTCCGTTCCGTGACAATCGGTAAAAAAGTGTACTTGCGTACTGGGAGTTTCATAGTTTTCATTTATCCGAATTCTCAATAGTCAGAATGAGGATTTCTTAAGTCGGTCACAGAAGACCTATACCAGAAACGATTCTCTGCCTTCCCGCCAATATTGAAGACGGCCATCTTGTTGGTGATATTATTGTCAACCTAATTCCAACAGATTGCTAAATTCGCCGGTGGAGCGCACTGGTAAGCAATAACATTATATGATTGGATATTTTGAAAAACATAGCCAATCAACTTCGAATTTTATCTACCGGTGCGCCCACCGGCGCGGAATTATAGGTTGATAATAATACCACCGACAAGATGGCCGAAGGTCACCCCAATTTACCAATGAAACATCAAACGTTCCGCCGATAGTGACGCTTCTGGTATAGGTCTTCTGTGTCAGGGTCTTCGTTATCTTATAAAAACCTTCTGTGCCTGTTATCTGTACATACGAGGGCGAATCAAAATTTGCTTTGCTATACAGAAAAAGTGTACCCACCTAATATAAATTAAACAACAGACATGAGTACATTCTCCTGAAAATATATTTACAAAATTAATGAAATATTTCCTGCGCCAAATGGATGACAGAGATATTCAGATACCAACTTTTGACTGCTACAAAATGTCCCATTTTTTTTGATTTTTATGTTTTTTGTAATTGAATAGAAATTTGGTGGATTGATATTTCATTTTAATATCTAAATATTTATATATTTTACAAATATACATTTCATAATGTAATATACAACCGTGAAAATATGATTTTAGCTCGTGTCTTATAATGTAAAATTTTACATTTTTTTACGTGTAAGGTGGTGGTGTAGTTCTTACGCTTTTAATTGAAATTGACTCGGACTCCAAGGGTCTCGGGTTCGAAACCCAAATGGGGTTTGGTATGTTTTTTTTATTTTTACTTTATTTTACACTGACTCTTTTACCAACTAAGTTCGTACTATAAAATTAAAAATGTCTAAAACTAACATTATTTACAAAAAACTGCGAAGAGTATCCTATAGAATGTGTAACAATTATGTAAAAAGTTCAGTGAACAGGCGAAGAGTACGTTTTTAGCTTGTTCTTGTTCAGTTTGTTATTATACTCTTTGCAAAAACGAGGAGTATATTGCATTCAACCTAAATCAGTAAATATCGCTCGTAGAGAAAAAAATTCCATATCATTATGTTAGTGAACGAATTCTGAACAACTTTCAAAATGTCCGTCTGCCCGTCCGTCCGTCCGTCACGATAACTTAAGAAAGAAAAGTCCGATTGTATTGAAATTCGGAAAGTAAGTTAGTGACGTTAGTGTTAGTAAATAAAAAAGTTTTTAAACATTTAGATAAAAAAAAAACTCGAAAAAAATATATTTTCTTAATTTTTGTCATTTGTACTTAATAGTGCAGTCATTGAACCGTAAAATGGGGTTTTACCTCCTAAATATTTTACTATGAATCGATTTACATGAAATTTTGGAATTAGGCTTATCTTACCCTTAACTTCAAAAGTGATATTGACCCGACCTCCGTTTTTTATTTTTAAGGGGTGAAAACAACCCCTTAATGAAAAAATTTACATTGAGCCTTTTTATCGCTAGAAAACGTGTTTAATAATACGGAGTGACATTTTATAGTATTCTCTAACACAATTACCCTCATGTTTAACCCATTTTCAACCCCTGAAAAATTTTACAACCCCTGCAAACGACCCCTAAATTGAAAAAAATCACAAAAAATTACTTTTATATAACTTAAAAAGATTTAAATATAGAGTAAATATTGTTATACCTTGTCTACCTTATTTGTCATAATTTAACCCCTTTTCAACTCTTAAAAACAACCCCTCTATAAAAAATTGTACAAAAAATTTTTTTTTGATGAACTGAAAAGGATTTAAAGGTTGTTCCACGTTCTCGAAAATGACTTTCATTTGTTTAAGCTTTTCAACCCTTAAAACTACCCCTGAATTAAAACATTGAAAATATAAGTTTATACAATTAAAAATAGTTTGATTATAAAGTAAAAAATATACATATACATATATATATATACATATATGAACGTTGGTATGTATTAATGCCTATGTTTCCGATATATATATGCCATATATTTATGTATATATATATATATATATATATACATAAGACAATAGTTTTGGGTCCATATTATTGTGTACTTTCACTTTGCTCCAAATATTCATGCTCCGAAATTTTTAGTTTACTAAATAGAAAAAAAGACGATTAGTTTTTGGACCGTAACTCCTACAATTTTGAAGCTATCACAACTCAGAAAAAGCCATTTTAAAGGTAATTGAAAGAGCTACAACTTTTTTCATTATGATATGTAGTGAAAAACCTTTTATTTTGAAACGGTGAAGGGTAAAGGGCTCGAGAGAGACTGCAATTGCGCTACCGCGCGCTCTTTAAACAATCATATCTCCGTCAATTTTGGTGTGACAAAAAAAGAAAAAAAACCAAAATTGTTGTCAAAAAAAGACCTACATTTTTTATTATCACAGTTTTTTACGTATCTTTCATTATTTTTGAAATATTATTATTATTTTTCAAAAATGTAACAAAATTTTTTTTCCCAAAATCGTGATTTTTTTGAAAAATATGTATTCCAAAGCAGCCAAACCGCTGGAATCCAATAAACTCTTCATATTAAAGTTAATTCTAGACGGAATACGATTAATTTTAATTTTGGTGGAAATGGCACTTATGAAACACATCGATTTTTAAAAAAAAACATTAGATGTCCCTCTTTTTTTCATTACAACTCACTCACTTTACGCGCAAAAGACTTTTAACACTGCTCATTTTAAAGATTATTTTAAGCACTATAAAAAAGTTTCTTATTGTCACATGGATAAAATGTATCCGTTGTCCGCTAGATGGCATTGAATACATCGATTAAATTTCAGACAAAAAAAAACGGCTTTGATCTTCAATATCTCGCTTAATATTGCACTTAGAACACTTTATAAAAAATCAATTTGTTTATTTTTTCACTTGCTATAATTTTGTTCATTATAAAATTATCGTTAAAATGCATATTTTTTGAGATATTTGCAAAAAACCGTTGAAAAACGTGGGAAAATTCCGAATTTTCAATCGCCAATAACTTGAAAATTATTGAGTTTTTGAAAAAACTTTACAGAACATTTTTTGCTCTTCTATTGATATCCGAGGTTATTTTGAAAAAAAAAATTTCCACCACCGAGAAGGGGTGGCAACAGCGGCGGCTGGTGAAATTTCAATATTTTTTTTCTCGTCTGTGGCGCATGGGACCCATACGAAATTTGGGAAATTACATCTAGAGAAGCACTTCTCTAATGACCCCTAAAAAATTTTGAAAAAGCAGTTTGCGAAAAAATTTTTGAAAATTTGCTAGCCTCCCCTGGGTCTAGGGACCCCTGTTTACTTTTATTTTTTTTTGTCATATGCATTTGACTTTTCATAAAAATGCATCGACAGATTTTAGAGTTTGTGAAAATATTTTCATTACTAACTGAAATACAATGAATTGAAATTTTGTAATTTACAATTTAACAAATTACAATATTTCAATTCGTTGTATCTCAGTTAGTAATGAAAATATTTTCACAAACTCCAAAATCTGTCGATGCATTTTTATGAAAAGTCAAATGCATATGACAAAAAAAAATAAAAGTAAACAGGGGTCCCTAGACCCAGGGGAGGCTAGCGAATTTTCAAAAATTTTTTCGCAAACTGCTTTTTCAAAATTTTTTAGGGGTCATTAGAGAAGTGCTTCTCTAGATGTTATTTCCCAAGTTTCGTATGGGTCCCATGCGCCACAGACGAGAAAAAAAATATTGAAATTTCACCAGCCGCCACTGGGTGGCAACCACCCCCAGGGTGAGAACGGAGGTCGGGTCAATATCACTTTTGAAGTTAAGGATGAGATAAGCCTAATTCCAAAATTTCATGTAGATCGGTTCATAGCAAAAAATTTAGAAGGTAAAAAGCTTCAATGACTGCACTATTAAATAGAAATCTTGCGATATTTTATTTTCTATAATTACTTCCACATCCAGTGGAAGTATAGTAACGACAAACAAATTTTTAAAAATTTTTATTGTTCAAATAGGCTTAGAATGTTATGAAACGTCGAGATTTCAAGTTTGAGCGAAAAAAATCTGTCTGTCGGCCTGTAATTTTTTTTGTGCGCACGTTTATTCTGGAACCGTTTGAGATATTGACTTGAAATTTGGTACACATATGTACTTTAACGAGATCTAGAACTAGATTATATTTTCATCTTGCTCCGTCGAAGGGTTGGGGGGTAAATTTGGAGTAAATAGGTAAATCAAGCAGGTAAGAGTTCATAAAATTGATATTTAGTATAGGCAAGAGAAGCTAAGGTCTCAAAAAAAATTTTGGCATTAGCCACCCCCATTACCACCCCCACCCCATTATTAAAGGGGATGAAAAAAAATGTGATTTAGTGTGTGTACAGAAACCTCAAAATATTTTTTACTTTATCCAAAAATATTAAATTGAGGTAAATTTGGGGTTAATAGGTCAATCAAGCAGGTAAGAGTCCATAAAATTGGTATTTAGTATATACAAGAGAAGCTAAGGTCTCAAAAAAAATTTTGGCATTAGCCACCCCCATTACCACCTCCCACCCCCTTATTAAAGGAGATGAAAAAAAATTGTGATTTAGTGTACCTATGTACAGAAACCAGAAACCTCAAAATATTTTTTTACTTCATCCACCCCCACTACCACCCCCCACCCCACTACCGATGTGGGGTATCGTTTTATGGGTTTTTGGGGTAGAGGATTTCAAATATTATATTATTAAAGTTCCATAAACAATTATTTTCACATACAAAGATTTTTTCGTTGTGAGTGACTTGGATAGAGAATCTGGATGTGGAAGTAGTGATTCCTTGGGCAGCGTTTCCTTGGGCAGCGTTTTTTTTTTGTTTATACATTTTACTAATATATATATTTCATAATAAGATATCTAATTCGTTGAAATATAATACTCGAATGATATATACTTCAGACATTCAATTTTTGTATTGATATGTGGTGGTCCAATGGCTAAAGTTTTGTCTGGCAATCCAAAGGTCATGTGTTCGACAGGCTGTTTCTTTTTTTTATTTATTTATTTTTTTTTTCATACATTTTTTTTTTCACGACGAAGTTGGTATCACAAAATTTAGAATCTCCAAAAACTAACATTATTTACAAGAAAACTACGAAAAGTATCTTATAGAATGTGTAAAAATTATATAAAAAGCTCAATAAATCGGCGAAGAGTATAATGCTGCACTAGTTTTACTTAATTTTAGATTTTTTTTTCTGCTTGAATTTAGAATCTGTATTTTTCCTCTTCACTGTCATATCCTGATTAGCTTTTAAATTCTTGAGATTCATGCGAATTACAGTGCAAGCAGGCAAATCGTGGAAGTTTCTGATAAAAATTGATAAAACTATCTCAAATTTATTAAAAGTAAGTCACGGAAATGAAATGCCTGGTTCACAGAAACATACAAATTTGTTTTTCATACGGCGAATATTGATAATTGATTCATAAAAAAATCTGATAAAAAATTATCCTATTTACAGTGGATTTTGATTCAATTCACAGAAAAATCTGATAAGAATTATCTAAACAAAATATTAAATTGTGAAAAATATGTGTTATAAAAATTAGCACCCAGTACAACAAAACATCTCGGAAAAGTAGGTACTGTCGTGAGCAAAATTAAATAGGACAAGTCCTATAACGTATTTTTGCTAAAATCTAGTTGTGTACATTAATTTTTGTGACATTGTCAGTTAGTTGTCATAATTCATTGGAAGTGTGCAAATAGAGAGAGATTTACATTAGAAAAAAATAGTTGTTCTATTTAATTTTGCTCATGACAGTACACATATAACAAAAAAAAACGTATTTTTACCTATTAGTAGTCCATTTTGCAAATCTCGTTCATAGTCGGGCTCCATAAAACGAACCGAACAAATCCTACTTGTATCTGGGTTAAATTTATTATGCCTCTTGCACCTGTTTATCCATTCACCTCCTATATGGTTTTGGACACCAGACCTTTGAGTTTTGGAAACAGGTGGAAAATAATATTTTGACAACAACATCAACATCAACACCAACAGCAACATCAACATCAACATCAACATCAACATCAACATCAACATCAACATCAACATCAACATCAACATCAACATCAACGACAACGACAACGACAACGACAACGCCAACGCCAACGCCAACGCCAACGACAACGACAACGACAACGACAACGACAACGACAACGACAACGACAACGACAACGACAACGACAACGACAACGACAACGACAACGACAACGACAACGACAACGACAACGACAACGACAACGACAACGACAACGACAACGACAACGACAACGACAACGACAACGACAACGACAACAACAATAATAATAATAATTATCTTTTAAATCCTATAAAGGTCCAAAATAGTGCAAGCAATAGTATGTCCCTGTTTCTGCACACAATTTTACTAATCAATCATGTTTTTATAACTCAACGAGACGTGTAAAACACACACGAAGATGTACATATGAAATTTACAAAGAACCAGTAAATAAGTAGACAAAACTTAATAATCACACCACTAAACACAGAGAGACAATGCCGTCAGAAACGTAAACAACAAAACAAGATTTAGGTCTCGCCGTGATGTCACAGCTTTGCCGGCAAGTGGCGAACGTTGCAGCATAGGGTACTGGCTAGCCTCCCTCTGTTTACAGTTCTTGATAAAGTTCATTATTTGTTATGTACATCTTTTATGCCGAAAATAAATAAAATCAGATCGCCAGAAAGTGTGCGACGTCAAGAAGAGCAGCCAGAAAGGTCATAAAGTTGTAAAAAAATCCGTCTAGCTTTATTTAGCTCTGGCATAGGACTTGTGAAATTATTCTATCCTAGGAACTTTGAAATAGATGGATAGATAGATAGATTATCTTTATTAGTTCTTGAAAATATACCCTTAAGGTGTAGAACATGTCAAACAGTTAAATATAAGTAATTAAGTGATAAAATGTTACATGTATATAATACAAATTGCACATAGGTATGTAGAACAAACAAACACATTAAAATTAAAATCATAGTAGTAGTATTAAAATATTAAAATGATATTGTGTTGATTATGAAACTAGACTTAATTAGAGCAGAAGTGAGGGTCATTATAAAATTCTCCGATGCTGTAGTAGGCCTTCTGTATCAGGATGTTATACAGTATTCTTTTAATCTTTTTTACTGGATTATCTCTGATTAAATTCGGTAATTTATTATATATTTTTATTATGGAATATTTCACATTTTTTTGAAGGTAAGTAAAGTTCATTTTATCATTAACTAGATCAGATCTATTTCTGGTGGCATAGCTATGCTGCCTGTCCTCAAAGAGGTCTCTATTACTACAAACAAATATTACAGATTCGTAAATATAAATGCATGGTAGAGTAAGTATTTTGTTGTTGATAAAATAATTTTTACAAGATTCATGACTTTGTAATTGATAGATATTTCTTACACATCTTTTTTGTAATATAAAGATACGGAACATATCTGAAGAGTTGGCCCAGAATATAATTCCATATCTTATTCTAGATTGTATGTACGAGTGGTAGGCAATTAGGGCTGATTTGGCGTTAACCATGCTCGAAATGACTCTCAAGGTATAACAATAACGTGCTAGGCAGCTTGCAAGCATTCCAACATGGCATCGCCAATCTAGGCGAGAATCGATTTGCATCCCCAAGAATTTCACATTGTTTAAAGTAGTGATCTGGTGCGTATGATGAGGTATTACATTCTAAGCAATTTCTATAATACGAACAATTTTCGAAAAATCACTGATTTTTGAGATACCTATTTGAACTTCAATGTCATTTTTTAAGTAATGAAAATCGCATTTTTTTTTACAAATGTAACCATATGTCTACTAAATAGAGTATAAAATTCAGACGAACACGCAATATAAACATAATACAGAAATTAGATAAAACACTATAACCAGAAATGTCAAAATATTTAATTTCCAAATAGCAGTTGCAGCCACCTTGGTTTACTTGAAAAAATTAAGTGGACAATTTAATTTTATGTTACTACTATGTTTACTACGAAAAATGTTCCAAAGGACTTATCGTCTAAAATTCATTTTAAAAAAGTTATGACGATTTTTATATTTAAAAAAAATTTATTGAAGTTGAAATATCTCTAAAAGCAGTGATTTTCCGAAAATTGTTCGCATCATAAAAGTTGTTTAAAATGTAATGCCCACAAGGGCGGATCTAGAAATTTCAATAATTTTTTTCTCGTCTGTGGCTCATGGGACCCATACGAAATATGGGAAATAACATCTAGAGAAGCCCTCCTCTAACGGCCCCTAAAAAGTTTTGAAAAAGCAGTTTGCGAAAATTTTTTTCAAAATTCGAGTGCCCCCCCGAGCCAAGGGACTCCCGTTTAAAATTATTCTTTTTTGTCATATACATTTTACTTTTCATCAAAATCCAACAATAGGAGTTTATGAAAATATTTTTATTACTAACTGAGATACAACGAATTGAAATTTTGTATTTTGTTAAATTGTAAATTACAAAATTTCAGTTCATTGTATTTCAGTTAATAATGAAAATATTTTCATAAACTCCAAAACCTATTGTTGGATTTTGATGAAAAGTAAAATGTATCTAACAAAAAAGAATAATTTTAAACGGGAGTCCCTTGGTTCGGGGGGGGGGGGGGGGCGGGCGGCACTCGAATTTTGAAAAAAATTTTCGCAAACTGCTTTTTCAATACTTTTTAGGGGCCGTTAGAGGAGTGCTTCTCTAGATGTTATTTCCCATATTTCGTATGGGTCCCATGCGCCACAGACGAGAAAAAAAACATTGAAATTTCTAGATCCGCCCTTGAATGCCCATCACATGTACTTCCTTTCAAGGTTCCTAGGATCGAATAATTTCTTGGCATCGCAATGCCATCTACACCAATTTCTAATTTGTAAAATTAACGTTTTTACTCAAAACTGAAGTCATGCACATTGCACATATTCCAGTGAATATCTTTTATCAAATATTTCTTTCAATTATCGAGAAAATGGTTCCGGGAGTTTTGAGTGGGACGCCCTGTATATTAAATTATTTAAAAAGCCATGAAAATTAGTTGGGAATTGTTTCTATTTTTGCGATACTATATCAAAAAAGTAAATAAGATTAGGCTTGACAATATTTGCAAGAAACCAAGAAAAAACGATGTTTGATGATTTCATTTGTTAAAATGAATATAAATGTTCCCGTCCTCGTCCGACGTACATAATTTACAGGCATACATATTTACACAGGGTGTTTCAGGCAAGTAGTCATTCATTTTTAGTGGTGATTCTACGATAAAAATATTTAAAAAATGCCCTATAAACATGCGTCCGAAAACCCCTATTAAGGGCTCTAGGTCTATTTGAAGTATTTAAATCAATAAGAAAATAAAATAAAATGTAAAAATAACTTTTCAAAAAGAAGCTTTTATTATTATTTAGATGTATTAAAACGAAAAAAATAAGTTATATTAAATAATTACTTGTATTAAAAACATATCGCGTGCGAGAAGTTCATACAGGCATTAATTTTATTTGACAGAGATTGTAAGTACCTAAGTAAGTATTTTTTTAAATTTCTATTCACGCCACAAGCTTTTAAGGCAATTAATTCAACATAACTTATTTTTAGTATAAACACTACTAAGAGTATGCTTTTTAAAGTTTGCTAACTATGTTAAAAATGTCATTTTATAACACCCGTGTTAAAAGTGAGTTACTTTTAACACTAGCGTTAAAAGTAAATTTTACATTACCTTGATTGTCTAGCTTCATGACACAATGTTATTTTTGGCAGACAAATACAAATGGAAAGGTTTAAAATTTTGCAATAATACGCATATACTATGTTTTAGTAGTGTTCATATAAAAATAAAATTATATATATGAAAAAAAAAATTAAGAAAAAGCTTCTATTTCAAAAACTACTAAAAAGTAAAAATAATTTTTTTAAAATTCATATACCTGGAAACCAAAAGCTTTGGGGACGGTCATATAGCGCTATTGCATAGTTACTTTGCTCAATTGACCTCCCCCAAAGCTTTTGGTTTCCATGAATTTAAAAAAAAAGATTTTTACTTTTTAGTAATTTTTTCAAATAATAGTATATTGTGTATTTAGGTGTGAAAGCAATACATTCCCGGATGACGATGCAAATTGTTGCAACAAGCATCGAAGTCCGGGAATGTGCTTTCACACCGAAGTACACATACTATTTTTTCTGAAATCACAATCAATATTATTATAAATTAAGGAATTTGTATTAATGCATAATATTTCTTCATTGCAATCTAACTGATTACTAATAAATGCAATTTTAATGTGAGTTGGTTTCTTTGAATGTATTTATTTACTGTCTAAAATATACATAAAAAACCGTACGGGAATGTTACTTTCCCGGCCTAGGCCGGGAAAGTAACATTCCCGTACGGTTTTGTTGATCGTTGCTTGGCAACGGACCTTTTCCGGTCTGTTTTGTGATAGTTTCTTAGCAACGGACTAAAATACTGCAATTGTGCATTTTTCGATCTGAAATCGCGCCGAAAATGTAGACATTGCCGATCGATTTCAGAAAAAAGCTTTTTCGTAAAAATATTTTTTTTATATAATTTTATTTTTTACTTTTTAGTTCACTTATTTTACAGACAGACAGACGCTTTCATTTGCCACCGCCATAAATTTCTTCCCTCTCCCGTTCTTCTCACCCTCTCTAGCACTACTTTCCACTCCTTTCCCACATCTTCCCACCCCTTCCCCTCCTCTTTCCCTTCTCTTCCCACCTCCTTCCACCCCATCCCCACCTCTTCCCACACCTTTCCCACCTCTTCCCTCCCCTTTCCCGTCTCTTTCCACCTCTCCCACGTCCGCCATATTGAATTTAGAATGACGTCACATAGTTTATCATATTTTACTCGTCAAACCCTTTCATTTGAGACCCATATCAAGGGGGCTGTGACTAAAAATCCGATCCGCCATCTTGGGGCGTCCGCCATATTGTATTTAGACCGATAATGGCTATACTATGTTGCATTGTCACCGGACTTATACACGTGTGCCAAATTTCAAAGCTCTAGCTTAATTAGAACTAGTCGAAATTCAGCTTGCAAGATTTGACCTAAACAAACATACAAGCAAACATTGCAAGTTAAATAAAAACTTAAAAAAAATAGTGTATAAATATCAAGTGTTAAAAGTGATTTTTTTTTGTTCATGTTAATGGAAACTTCCCCACTCACAAAAGAAAATATCACTTTTAACACTTGTATCATAAATAACTATTTTCCGTATTAGTACACCTAAATAATAATAATAATAATAATAATAAAAGCTTAAATAGTTTTTTTTTACATTTAATTTAATTTCTAAATTTTTAGTTACGTCTTAACACTCAACGGTCTTAATTAGTTCTATATTCATTGCGTCGCCCTCACTTAAAATTAAAAGTACCGGATTTTCCGGCGTTTCTTAGAATGCAACGTCTGAATGAATACACTATTCGATCAAAATATATTGTTAAATCTAAAAAACACACTTTTTGGTACCATATTATTGTATTGTCACCCGAACTACACGTGTATGCAAAGTTTCAGCTCAACTGGACGTCATTAAGTGGTTCATAATTGACTTGAAAGATTTGATTTGACTGCATACCTGAAACATCCTGTATATTACGTCAGATTCCAGCAAAAGAAGTTGCCCTCCACAGACACTTTCTTCATTTCGATTATAGCTTTATTTTTTACTCCACTCTATTAATAGTTTCCAGTGGCCAACAATTTTGATAGTCCACCCTTTAAACGCACGAATCCATATTTGTTGTTAGTAACAACAAACTTGGTTACGGATAGATAGGTGCCCTCGTGAGCTGTCATCAGCTTCACCTACCGCTGAAAAAGTTCGTGCACGCAAAACAATTGTTATATTATGACAAACTATTTCGATTTATGAGTAATTATTTTATTTATGTATAATATAATCTAATATTAAGTACTCCGGTTATTTTCAGAAATACGGGTGTAAAAAATAGTACAAACAAGATAATGATAACACAGGGTACTGTATCCGCCACGGATCTTTGCGAGCGGCAGGCACTGTAAGAGAACGTAGCGGCCTATCGGAGAACTGCGCGTCCACTTATAATAATTTTTCAGTGTGCAACACCAATCTTGGTAGTGGTGCGTGCGCTGGACCTATACCACTGCTCGCCAACACTCTAGGCGGGTACAGTACCTACATAATTTAAGTTATTTGCTTAGCATACATATGATATACTAAAAATATCCAAATATTAAAGCCGTATTACGGTTAGTCCAGTCAACGGAGCCAGTGGCGGCTCGTGATATTTTGTGCAGAGGAGGATTGATATTTAAAAGACAATTAACTTGCAATATGATTATAATTTGTATATTTCCTCACCACCCCTGGATATGCTGCTAGAGGAGGCTCGGCTCAGCCTCACCTGCCTTCTTCACGAGCCGCCACTGAACGGAGTGCTAAAATGACCAAAATCTCTAATTTGAGTGTTAATAAAGAAATTTTGATGAAATCTTGTGCAATGTGTTTGTACTAACGTTATTAAAAAAGTTGAAAAAGATTATAGCAGGAAATGATCGAAAGAGGTAGAAAACACCCTTTTTATCAACTTGTAGAATTAGGTCCAAAATCAAAAAAAAAACAATATATTTCTTTTTTGGCCGAAAACAAAATGTTTTTACTCTTGTGAATTTTTTCGAAACATACGTATGTTTCGATATATGTCCACTCGAAAATTCCTAAAAGTGGGGGAGGGCAAATGTAAAAGTTGAAAAAAAAAATTGAAAAAATTCAGGTGAATGTATCATCGAAATACAAGACTTTTTCTTATTTGCAACTTCTGTGTAAAGTGCGTTTTCACCGAGTTTTTCCGGAAAAACATGAAAAACTACCCCTTTCTTTGAAATTGTAGCGCTTTAAAAATACATAATTTAAAATACATAATTTAAAATGTTTTTTCGGAAAAACTCGGTGAAAGTGCACTTTACAGACAAGTTGTAAATAAAAAAAGTCTTGTACCTCGATGATACATTCACCTGAATTTTTTCAGATTTTTCTTTCAACTTTTATAATTCCCCTTCCCACTTTTCGAGTGGCGATTCGAAAAATATGCATTTTTCGAAAAAAATTCACAAGAGTAAAAACATCTTATTCTGGACCAAAAAAGGTAAATATATAGGTATTTACCTACGATCACTACTGTAAATAGTAAAAAACACACTACCTGCCATCTATGTAAGTTGAATTTTACGCATTGTAAACAAAACGCACTGTAAACAAATTGCACGGTAAACAAAACGCACGTGACACGCAATTATAGGTGGCTTATATCGCTGACGCGGGGTTTCAAAGAACAAATGCGCCTACTTAATTTTCAAACGCTGTCAAAACTGACATAATATTTGTTGAATAATATTGTTGACTAGTAAACTAAATCCAGATTTTACTAAATAACTAAATAAATATGATCGTAGGTAAAGTATAGTACATAATTCGAGTTGTAAGGCAATTACGCACTCATGGAAATACGCACTCGCCGCTACGCGGCATCGTGCGCAACTTTTCCATTCGTGCGTAATTTGCTTCTTACATCACTCATTACGCAATATACTATTTTTTCATTTTTGACTTAATAGTTACGGAACTCGTGATAAACTCTACCTAATCTTTTTTTAAACTTTTTTATTAACATCATTACAAACACATTGCAAAGGTTTCATCAAAATCCATTCATTAGCACTCAAATTAGAGGTGAACCTTCCCCCTCCCCCCTTGACTGGACTAGGTCGCCATTTTGAAAATAACAACAAAAATATTATTAGTTTCGAAACTCGCAATTTTATCGGAGACGTCTTTAACAATTTTGCTCAAATTTTGTACGTTAATAGTATATTACGAACCAATTTTGTTTTTTTGTACCTAGTTTTGTTTTTCTAGGAAAATTCAAATAAAAGTAGTTTATACTGATGAACAGGTGGAGAAAGAAAGTCAGCTCGGCGTTGCCGTACCATTTATTTGTAATTTCGCTAATCATCATAAAATTTGAAAGGTCAAATTTTTTGCAAAATTAATATTTTTTCCTGTCTTGAAGGTCAGTGATTATTTTAAACGACGCGCGTAGTTTTTAATAGTAGTTTAAGAATATAATTATGAAGTTTTAATAGTAACTTAAATATTAATATTGATATAAAGCTCCTTATTTTCGTTAAATTTCTCTATTGCTCCTGACATCTCAGATTCTTTTCAGAATTTGTGGTGTAATGCATTTGTAGATAATGAGGAAGACATAAAAAAATTGTAAAGGTATATACACAAAGCTTCCTTCTATGTTGGCATCATTTATTAATCACACAGCCCCACAAAAAAAAAGAAAGTTCAGACCAGCGAACCAGACCCATGTATCCCTATGTATTTTCGGTCGCTCAATCTGAATCCGAGGTCAAAAAAAATCGTACACCTCCAAAATCATTAGCTAGAGCCAAAAAACACCCCTGGAATGGGGTAAAAAGAAGATTAAGCTACGAGAATAGTTGTTACATTTTAATTAATCGAATTATACAAATTAAGGTTAAACAGCAGCGTATATACAATAGATATGGAACACGCCCCCAGGTAGGGGCGAAAACTAACCCCCATATAAAAAAAATCGATCCAAAACAACAATGACTGCTGAAAAAACTCGAAATGTCCAAGTTTTGTTAAAGTGATAAGAAACTGCATCAGGTTTGACGTAATCTTCATAAACTGCCCCTATAGGGTTGAGAACAGCCAAGCCACCCTCGAGTTTAAAGGACACAAAACAAGAAAAAACGTAAAATCCAACAGGATTTCTATTTTGCGTAGTACTCTAAAATAGAACTAGAAACTTACGTACCATCAACGTCCTACAGTGTCAACCCTGAGAAAGTGTGAAAACTATCCCTTATGTAAGATTTAACCATAAAAATTACAGTGACTTCTATAAAAATTCGAAACACCCGCGCTGTGTGGAAGTGAGAAGAAACTAGACTATGTTCGACGCTCTGCTTGAAAACCACCCCCACGGGGTTGCGAGATGCCAACCGAATACATCATCGCATTCTACGGGAAAATGCTATAAAAACCGTGTTCATTTTCCTTTGTTCAGCTTAGGCCAAAACTAGCCACTTTTCAACATCCTCCTTTGATCGTTAATGGTTTCGGGCAACGTCACTATTTTACTTCCATATCCAGTGGAAGTATAGTAACGACGAAAAAAAAATTATTGTTCAAATAGGCTTAGAATGTCATAAAACGTCGAGATTTTAAATTTGAGCGAAAAAAATTTCTGTC
The DNA here is from genome assembly GCA_936432065.2 of Rutpela maculata. NCBI lineage: Eukaryota > Metazoa > Arthropoda > Insecta > Coleoptera > Cerambycidae > Rutpela > Rutpela maculata. The sequence continues at coordinate 279,432,033 of OW386286.2, read as the reverse complement.
TGTCTATCTGCCTGTTTGTCGGTCTGTAACTTTGTTGTGCGCACGTTTACTCTGGAACCGTTTGAGATACTGACTTGAAATTTGGTACACATATGTACTTTAACGAGATGTAGAACTAGATTATATTTTCATCTTGTTCCGTCGAAGGGTTGGGGGTAAATTGGGGTAAATAGGTAAATCAAGCGGGTAAGAGTCCATAAAATTGGTATTTAGTATATACAAGAGAAGCCAAGGTCTCAAAAAAAAAATTTGGCATTAGCCACCCCCACCCCACTACCGATGTAGGGTCTCGTTTTATGGGTTTTTGGGGTAGAGGATTTCAAATATTATATTATTAATGCTCCATAAACAATTATTTCTACATACAATTTTTTTTCGTTGTGAGTGACTTGGATAGAAAATCTGGATGTGGAAATAGTGATTCATTGGGTAGCGGTTTTTTTTTTATTGTTGAAACACTTCTAATGAGCCTTGTCCCGCGCGTACCCGGGCTTACATCCATTTTCACTATTTATGGCACAGAAATAATAGAATAATATTAAAAAGAATTTCTGTTGCTGCTTCTCGGGCTAAATGTAAAAAAATTCTATTCACTTATTGGCTCTGCAAGTTAGGGAAATTCAGTTATAGAAAAAATCAAAAGTGTTCTTTAAACTACATCATATAACGAAAAAAATAAGCTCACATAGAAACTGTAAGATCAGTTGGATCGGGGATATGAGATCGTCAAGTGTAGTAGAATATAGGTATTTTCTTATTTGTTTCGGTAGTATCTTTTTTTGTAAAAAAGTTGACAAAGACACGACATGTTATTAGAAAATTGTTTACTTGAGCTAAATTAAACTTAATTTAAAAGAAATATAATAATCTCATTATTATTCAAATATTTTTATTTTAATTTACCTACCTATTACCATCAGCGACTTCGCCAAAATGTCGAATTAATTCCAGACAAATTATATCAACACAAAATACATTACTTTATCTAATGAACAAAGAAAATAATTATGTGTTGCTTATATCCAGATTTACCATACCTTGTTGAATTAAGATAATTAAAATCTAATAATACTTAGTGTACTTTATATTACGGTTATTAGAACCTCATCTTAATTTCAATCTCCATGATATAGTTATTTATGAAACACGCGTTACATTGTAATTAGGTGTTGAAGCTTGAAGTATAGCTTGCCATGGAAAGAAGTTGCAATTTTGAAAGTTTTTAACTCTCACCATAGGCGTAATTTGGGGCGGCAACTACCCACCCAATATTTTGAAAGAGCATTAAATTGCTTAAGGCAAATCTGGCGAATTCCGAAATTCTTCCGGAAAAAATAATAAGTATGACAATTAAGCCAATCAAGTCAAAGGTTTTCAATAGAATTAGGCAAATTCTCTGCCTAATGAATAAAAATGCAAAATCCCTGCCTACCCAACAAAAATGCTGAAATTACGTCAATGACTCTCACCACATCCATAGGGCAAAACAAAACAAAATTAAAGGTAGTTTTAATAGCTGTGATTTGTGCCTCTTGGCATTTTTCTCCAAAATCAGTATTTTACGAGATATTCTCAATAAAATAAAAATTTGTCATTTTTTTTAAATTATAAAAATATTCTTATTTCAAATACGCATTTTAATGCAGGCGAAGAAGGCGAAATAAAGGCTAAGCCTCGGAATGAAAGTTGGAAATCTGAAAACTTGCATAGACTTTTGTTTTGGGTGAAAAGTCTCGTGTCCACTACTCGAGATATCGAAGGTCAAAGGTCACGAAAATTATTATTTTTTTTGCAAATATCTCGCTTTTCATGCGTCGCATGTCGTTAGAGGTTATACTAAAACTTGCAAAGCATAAAATTCTCTACTGGTTATATAATTTTTTTTCGAAATATATTATTTGTATGAACAACAATTAATCGTACATTATGAATAGATTTTCCATTTTTAACAGACTCTATAAAATGAGCAGTTCTCAATTCGACTCGTATGTATAGTGGAATCAATAGAGATTTTCACTTCGGAAAAATTCCGGGAAGCGGTAACTTTTCATCAACGAAATTGACCTCACAAAAACTTAAATGCAAGAAGAAACATGTAGCTAGCTATTGGATTATTATATTTTCAAATATAAAGATGAATGTATGTAGGAATAGTGCTTATATGAAGTAGGAATATAAAGAGATTTGCGATGAAATAGGTAAAAGCTCTACCATTTCTAAAAATTTTAAGATAAAAGCTTGGGTTTTTCACATTTTACTCTCGAAGTAATGTATAAAAAGATCCGATAAATGAAAAAAATCTCCATTTTGAGAAAATGATAAAATTTGATATATATAACTAACTTTAACCATCTCTTTCTCTAGTTTAAATCGCGTTATTAGATCTCTGTAGGTGCGAGTTTTAAAGCTTGAAATGTGTACTTTAAGATGCTTCAAGGAGATTTACCTTAAAAATTAAATAAACCCCCTTCTTTACGAAAATAAAAAAAAATTGCTCTAAAATTTGTGAAATTATGGGCAAAATAAAAGTTTAGTTAAACTTATAAAAAATGTTGTGGCCTACCTATGCAGCATACGTTTATAGTATGACTACTTCAAAATAAGTAGATCTGATGATGAAAAAATGTTGGAATATATATTGTAATAATATTCCCGATTATGTCTCACTTCGCTTATACTGTCAGAATAAGACACTTCACTTAGTTTCACACCACCGACCCACTCGCACCGCTGCCCGACATCAACTGCCGTCTCCTCCGGCCGTCAGCTACACAGCGTCACCTGGCATTCGATGATACTTCATTACTTGTCAACATTAGGTACAAGTAATTCCAATACACTACATATATATACCTATACTTTTTACGAAATATTGAAAAAAATCAAGTTTTTTTCGGTAAATCGACTCAACGTTGATTGTTTCTACATTTTTTATCCTGTTTAAAATATCGAGAACATATTAAAAATATTCACGTGGTACAGGGCCACAAGTCAAATTATAATCCTTGAATAATAGAAAGAGATTGAAAGTAAAACATCTTCACGGCAAGAAGGACGCATCACCTGCCCCGCACGCTGCGCTGTGTATGTGTCCGCAGAGCATTGTAAAAGTAGTTTGGGCACTTTTTCACAGATCATCTTGTAATGCTATGTGCAATATCACGTTTTCTCAGCTTCTTTTTAAGTTTTTATGTGAATATTTAAATTGTTTTTAATTGAATAGCGTTTTGAATTATTTTATTGCTTGATGGAAGTCGGCCATATTGGATCAGCCATTTTGAATTACCTTTTTTTTACATGGTAATCTGTTTCAGCGACCTTATATGTCAATTTGAATTAAATTGCTTTAAAATATTTCAACTTATAATAATTTTGTTAAAAAAAAAGTTTCTTTTTGTTTAAATAACTAATAAACAATTTCCACACGATTATATGTTTATAACTTTTTATTTTAAGCTATGTAAAAGTGATATCAAAAGGTTTTAGGAAAATCGAAGCTCCCCGTAATTATTTCGAAATAATACATATTTTCAGTCTCTATTGACTCCACTAGTATGTTGGGATTGGCTTAAGCGATTTCCATGAAATCTTTCTTAAAGGTATGCCAGGATTTTTTTAGTTAAACATTTTGCAATATTTAGTCGCTAGTGGTAATTTTTAATTTTGTGATAAAAAATTCAAATTCCATCAGAATAGCATTAAATCTGGTAGTTAGGTATTTTAGGAGTGGCTTAGAATGAATCTGATGTCAAAAGTTAAGAATTCAAAATGGCGAATTCAATTTGGCTGCGATAATTGCAAGTTTCCCGAACTATATCCTAAGCGGGTAGCGGGTATTTCCAATAAATACCATCCCCTTAGCAACGCCTAAGTTGCGACTTTTTTCAGCTTTTCTAAGTGAATCACCAATTCTATTATGCTAACAGAAAGGGAATAATTTCGTATAAGGAACCTTAAGTGTCTACACAACATATGAAAGGCGCACTTGGGGAATGGGGTTGGACTTTTGTTAGCCTGAACAATAGAGCGGGATGTCATACGTTACAGTAAGGGAGCATTTATAAGAGCTCATATAAGGTAGTTAACATGAATAAAGTCTTTACATCGATTAATCGTGGTATATTTAAGGTGACTTGAGAGTATGGTTGCCAGGTTCAACGGTTTTTAAGAAAAAATATGTAAAAATATTTAAAATTGGAGCAGAAATTTACAAAAGTGGCGTCCTTTCGAGATTCTTTTTGTGAACTATTAAGACTAGAGTATTTGTTTTTCTTTTAATTTATAACGGAATTTCATCAACTTTTTACTTCCCTCATTTACCGTGAAAAATCAGAGATTTCAGGTTCAAACTATGTATACAGGATGTTTCCTGTGTGACTGGTCATACGCTAGTGAGGAATGCATGGCCTTTATTATATGTCTAGTGCCCTTTCTGATATACAGTGTGTTCTCTATTTTTTGACAAAATTCCGATCGGCCATATTTTTTGATTGGCTTCACCAATTCGAACCAAATCTAGTAGGAATGTTTCATTAATAGAGGTCTTCACAATTCAGTACGGCTAACGAAAAAAATATCAGGAAAGGCTCATTTTTTTTCTTTTTGCATTTGCCTAAAAATATCACCCTGTATATGGATTTTTGCCATTTTCAACACCGGATTTAAAAATACCAGTAATCACATAGGTGACTTTAATTTTACGATAAAAAATTGAATTTTAGTCTAGTTTAGTTAGAATTTATCACAACGATATTATATCGTTGACCAAAATAGTAAAAACGTAAAAATGTCAACAAACATTAAACAACATTTTTTAAACAAATACAAATGAGTAACAATTATACAGAAGTGAAGTAACCAAGGAAATATACAAAAATTAATGAAAAAACGCCACGGCGGACAACAATATTTGACTTGTAGGTAACACAGTTATTAAGGAAGAAAGCTTTAAAAAAATAATTAATGAAGAAAATGTGACGGAGACAATAATATTTGGCATGCAATCAACGCAACTGTCAAGGAAGAAACCTAACATGAAAAATGTGCATGGTGGCCACTATAAAAAAAACCGCTGCCCAAGGAATCACTACTTCCACATCCAGATTCTCTATCCAAGTCACTCACAACGAAAAAACTTTGTATGTGAAAATAATTGTTTATGGAACTTTAATAATATAATATTTGAAATCCTCTACCCCAAAAACCCATAAAACGATACCCCACATCGGTAATGGGGTGGGGGGTGGTGATAGGGGGGTGATAGTGGGGGGTGGATGAAGTAAAAAAATATTTTGAGGTTTCTGGTTTCTGTGCATACACTAAATCACAATTTTTTTTCATCCCCTTTAATAAGGGGGTGGGGGTGGTAATGGGGGTGGCTAATGCCAAAATTTTTTTTGAGACCTTAGCTTCTCTTGCATATACTAAATACCAATTTTATGGACTCTTACCTGCTTGATTGACCTATTTACCCCAAATTTACCCCAATTTACCCCCCAACCCTTCGACGGAACAAGATGAAAATATAATCTAGTTCTAGATCTCGTTAAAGTTCATATGTGTACATATGTGTTTCAAGTCAATATCTTAAACGGTTCCAGAGTAAACGTGCGCACAAAAAAAAGTTAGACAGACCGACAGACAGACAGAAAATTTTTTTTCGCTCAAACTTAAAATCTCGACGTTTCATGACATTGTAAGCCTATTTGGACAATAAAAATTTTTAAAAATTTTTTTGTCGTTACTATACTTCCACTGGACGTGGAAGTAATAATGAATTATGAAATGATGGTGGAAAATAATATTTTAAATATAGTTCACACTGTTTCTATTTGAAAAATATACAGGGTGCTTTTCATAAAAAAAAAAGAAAAAATAAAAGACGTCAAATAACGGAGCAGGTTTTGCGTAAATACTTTTTTCCGAAATCGATCGGCAATGTCTATGTTTTCGGCGCACAATTTCAGTATTTTAGTCCGTTGCTAAGAAACTATCAGAAAACAGACCGGAAAAGATCCGTTGCCAAGCAACGATCAAGAAAACTGTACGGGAATGTTACTTTCCCGGCCTAGGCCGGGAATAGTATATTGTGTATTTAGGTGTGAAAGCAATACATTCCCGGCCAACAAGCATCGAAGTCCGGGAATGTGCTTTCACACCGAAGTACACATACTATTTTTTCTGAAATCACAATTAATATTATTGTAAATTAAGGAATATGAATTAATGCATAACATTTTTTCATTACAATCTAACTGCTTACTAATAAAAGCAATTTTAATGTGAGTTGGTTTGTCTGCGTGTATTTATTTACTATCTAAAATGTACATAAAAAACCGTACGGGAATTTTACTTTCCCGGCCTAGGTCGGGAAAGTAACATTCCCGTACGGTTTTGTTGATCGTTGCTTGGCAACGGATCTTTTCCGGTCTGTTTTCTGATAGTTTCTTAACAACGGACTAAAATACTGGAATTGTGCATTTTTCGATCTGAAATCGCGTCGAAAATGTAGACATTGCCGATCGATTTCAGAAAAAGTAACATTCCCGTACGGTTTTTTATGCATATTTTAGACAGTAAATAAATACACGCAGACAAAGCAACTCACATAAAAATTGCATTTATTAGTAAGCAGTTAGATTGTAATGAAGAAATGCTATGCATTAATACAAATTCCTTAATTTATAATAATATTGATTGTGATTTCAGAAAAAATAGTATGTGTACTTCGGTGTGAAAGCACATTCCCGGACTTCGATGCTTGTTGGCCTCGGCCTAGCGCTAGCGCCCAATGTATTGCTTTCACACCCAAATACACAATATACTATTACAGGTTTAGTTTCTTAGGACTATTTTTAACGTAGGATGCAACGGGAACAATTCATGATTTTGCCAATTTTCGCACTTTTTCGAAGTAAAAAATCTGCGTTACCGAGAATTGATAAACTCAGCCTTTTTTACATCTAAATAAAAACCGCTGCCCAAAGAATCACTACTTCCACATCCAGATTTTCTATTCAAGTCACTCACAACGAAACAATTTTGTGTGTGGAAACAATTGTTTATGGAACTTTAATAATATAATATTTGAAATTGTCTATCCCAAGACTCTATTTGATTAGTTTTGTTGCCGACTTCGGGGTGACAGGTATAGATGAAGCAATCGCATTTGTGAGCGTCGTTGAGAGGCAAGAGGTGCAGAACGCAGAGCCGGATTTAACTATATTGTTCGTTCGTTTACTTTTTATAATATTACACTTACAATATCCCCCATAAGATATATGTATCTAACTAAATTAAAGCTAATTAAAACCTTTATCAAACAGTTTTAACAAATTTCATGTACAGGGTTTTGTAAGAAAATATATAAAAAAAAAAGTTTTTTACGTGACAAAATTTAAAAAATATTTGAATGGTAATAAAACTTAATAAAATTATTTTCAAAAACACATTACCAAATAAAGAAATATAAAATGATTATCGAATTATATCTTCACCCCGACAGTATAAGCTCGACTGCGGTGTCTCTAACTGCGGTCCTGGGTTAAACAACACATTTATAAGTTTATGCCTACAGGCTACGTCAGATAGCCGACATCGAATGGCTGCTCTCTCACTTAATGTAAAAGTGGAGTAAAGACGGGAGATCTAGTTGCCGCCTATTTATTCCTCTCACCCCTCATAACGGCTCACTATTAAGATTACTTCAACTATATAAATAATTTCTCCTATTTTAATTGGATTTAATTTGCCATTAAATTCTTTATCTGAATTTTCAACATTTTGAAAGGGGCCTGTGTCATTTATTTGATACAGACACTGGTCACGTTGAGTTTGTACTTTTTTATTTTGAATATTTACGTGTTCACTAGTATTACTTACAATTTCCTTGTTTTGACTTGCTGTGGAATTTTGGTTTTGTACGTTACCGTAATTGTTTTTAACCTCGAAATTCAAGTCCATGTTCGAATATTCATTTTTATTACCACCATCTGAGAAACCTGGGTCTATATCGGGGGGCCTACCCCCGCCTTGTCCACTCATCACTTACAATTTATCACTTATAAACACTTAAAATTATTCCACTACACTAACACTAACCTAACTATTATATCTTATGTAACTAAATATGATTAGTTTTTGTACAAGTCCGATCTCTTTCGCATATAACATGCAACTGATATTTGTAACAATTTTAACTTTACACTTTTAAGCAGAGATGGGTCGAGGAAGCTTTCCATATTTGATAAAAGTCTGTAAAAGTCATGTAAATAATACAATTGTATGCACTTATTTAGTATCAAAATGAGCTTGCATCATCACGAATCAGATTTCACCATAAAATATCAATATACCCAGAGGAAAGTTAGAAGGAAAACTTCCTGGAAACTTTCGGAGTTTTCAAAACGGAAAGTTTCCAGGAAGTTTTCCTTCTAACTTTCCATTGGGTATATTGATAGGCTATTTTATGATGATGATTTGTGATGATGCAAGCTTCATTGTGATACGAAATAAGTGCATACAATTATATTATTTACATGACTTTTACAGACTTTTATCAAATGCCAGTGGCGGCGCTAGGGGGGTGCTGGGGTGGGCGGGAGCCCACCCTGCAAATCCAAGCGCCGGCCGCTGCCCACCCTGCGCCGTGAGGCATCACGCCACATCTCTACGCTGGCGAGCGGGCGGAATGTATAATGTATATGTACGCTGTACCGCCCGCTCCCAAATTATTTTCTTTTGCCGGCATCCGCCCACCCATTTCAAAAGGCTAGCGGCGCCACTGTCAAATGTGGAAAGTTTCCTTGACCCATCTCTGCTTTTAAGAATTGTTAAGGCAAAAGTATCACTAATTTTAAATTAGTGCTATAGCTAGATTAGCATACATTTATTTTCTTACGTATAAGCATGGCATCAAAGGCGGATTTTGCTTTTTGTCATGGGGGGGGGTAAATTCCCGGATGGGTACGATTTTTTAATAAATGCAGCATTAAATTTAAGCGTTTATTTTATTATTTTTTAAGTAGGAGTAGACGAGTTTATATATTTTTTACTAGTTTGTTTTCCGTAAATATAGATTTTCAGGCATTTCTAAATTGCGGGATTTTGGGAAAATAATTTTAAATACATTATTTAAAATGAGATAAACTACAAAACTATGAAAAGTAAATACAGTTTATCAAATGAAACATACATAAAATATAAAAACAAAATTATATTTGGAAAACAACTAATTAAAAAGAGTAAAAATTTTAATCTATACTATAAATGCTATTTAGATAAAAGATAGATAAAATTTTTAAATTTTCGTTTCAAATTATTTATTTCGCAAATATTTTTTTTTATCTTTGTAATTCATGGGGGGGGGGGTAATTACCCCCATTACCCCCGCAAATCCGCCCTTGCATGGCATTATCCAAGTACTTCAGCATATCCGCGTTCTTACTGTTTAAGTAGACCAAATACTTAATCTAATAGTAAACTAGTAGTACTGTTTACGCCACTGGTATAAAGTTGATTCTAACGTTTGCCATAATGATGTTTAAATTTATTTACTTTGTAATATAGAGAACTTTCTTCTTTCACTGCTCGACGCTTTGCTTTTGTTTGAACAGTCATTGTTGTCATAAAGTCAGAATGTCTAGCTTGTTTAAAATCATTGAATATCTATTAAGTAGATATTTTGATTCACTTAATCGCACTGAAGCAAAATTGCTTAACTGAATTTAAAATATATTATTTGTTCATTTACTAAACTCATGTTTTATTTTTGTTGTTTATAAGAGGGTACTGAATGTATAGGAATGGAAAAGAATTGTTTTTATGGATCGAATATGTAAAATGTCCATTATAACGAACGTTTAACAAAAAAGAATGCAAGTAGTCCATGCAAATGACAATGTAACATGCAGCGGCGGCTGGTGAAATTTCAATATTTTTTTTCTCGTCTGTGGCGCATGGGACCCATACGAAATTTGGGAAATAACATCTAGAGAAGCACTTCTCTAATGACCCCTAAAAAATTTTGAAAAAGCAGTTTGCGAAAAAATTTTTGAAAATTTGCTAGCCTCCCCTGGGTCTAGGGACCCCTGTTTACTTTTATTTTTTTTTGTCATATGCATTTGACTTTTCATAAAAATGCATCGACAGATTTTAGAGTTTGTGAAAATATTTTCATTACTAACTGAAATACAATGAACTGAAATTTTGTAATTTACAATTTAACAAATTACAATATTTCAATTCGTTGTATCTCAGTTAGTAATGAAAATATTTTCACAAACTCCAAAATCTGTCGATGCATTTTTATGAAAAGTCAAATGCATATGACAAAAAAAAATAAAAGTAAACAGGAGTCCCTAGACCCAGGGGAGGCTAGCGAATTTTCAAAAATTTTTTCGCAAACTGCTTTTTCAAAATTTTTTAGGGGTCATTAGAGAAGTGCTTCTCTAGATGTTATTTCCCAAGTTTCGTATGGGTCCCATGCGCCACAGACGAGAAAAAAAATATTGAAATTTCACCAGCCGCCACTGGTAACATGATACAACAAATAAACTACATTGATTTTCTATATAATTCTTGAACATCTGTAGGAATTCAAAACTCCTAGTTTCGTATTTTTCTAGATTTTTTAAATTTTGTCATGTAAAAAACTTAATATCTTTGGATATTTTCTTACAAAACCTTGTACATGAAATTTGTTAAAGCTGTTTGATAAATGTTTTAATTAGCTTTAATTTAGTTATACATATGGGAATTTTTTTGGTTTTCCAGAAAGAAAAAACAAAATCACTTTCTCGCTACAAACTAATAATTTTTTAAAGAAGTGCAAAATATGTTGTTTCGTAATGGTATATGTATAATGTTATCAATAAATTATTTTATTTTTACTAGCTGTATCATGGGCATTAATAATACGACTTGTATCTTTTGGGACATCCTGTATGTTTTTGCGCAATGGAATTACTTAATTTTTTCCCTCTTTTATATCACTTGACGAACTTATTGCTAATAGTTTTTTTTTCTCCTATGCCCACAGCTCGCGTACGAATTTTGTCTATTCATACAGAAAAATATAACTTTCCGGATTTGTTACGTAAAAAACTATTTTCTCTGAAATCGATCGGCAATGTCTACATTTTCGGCGCGATTTCAGATCGAAAAATGCACAATTCCAGTATTTTAGTCCGTTGCTAAGAAACTATCAGAAAACAGATCGGAAAAGATCCGTTGCCAGGCAACGATCAACCAAACCGTACGGGAATGTTACTTTTTCTGAAATCAATCGGCAATGTCCACATTTTTGGCGCGATTTCAGATCGAAAAATGCACAATTCCAGTGTTTTAGTCCGTTGCTAAGAAACTATCAGAAAATAGACCGGAAAAGATCCGTTGCCAAGCAACGATCAACATTCCCGTACGGTTTTTTATGTATATTTTAGACAGTAAATAAATACACGCAGACACACCAACTCACATTAAAATTGCATTTATTAGTAAGCAGTTAGATTGTAATGAAGAAATGTTATGTATTAATACAAATTCCTTAATTTATAATACTATTGATTGTGATTTCAGAAAAAATAGTATGTGTATTTCGGTGTGAAAGCACATTCCCGGACTTCGATGCTTGTTGGCCTCGGCTAGCGCCTCGGCCAACAATTTGCATCGTCGTCCGGGAATGTATTGCTTTCACACCTAAATACACAATATACTATTCCCGGCCTAGGCCGGGAAAGTAACATTCCCGTACGTTTTTTTATGTATATTTTAGACAGTGAATAAATACACGCAAAGAAACCAACTCACATTAAAATTGCATTTATTAGTAAGCAGTTCGAGTGTAATCAAGAAATGTTATGCATTAATACAAATTCCTTAATTTATAATAATATTGATGTGATTTCAGAAAAAATAGTATGTGTACTTCGGTGTGAAAGTACATTCCCGGACTTCGATGCATCGTCGTCCGGGAATGTATTGCTTTCACACCTAAATACACAATATACTATTACCGGACTTCCACAATCATTTTCTGGTTCAATCTGATAAAATACTATTTTCTGACCTAAAAATAAACTGGAAAGTGCTAATTTCTGGCCGGTTTAAAAAATAGTGTATTGTGTATTTAGGTGTGAAAGCAATACATTCCCGGACGACGATGCCTAGGCCGGCAAAGTAACATCGCGCCGAAAATGTAGACACTGCCGATCGATTTCAGAAAAAAAGCTTTTACCGGACTCATTATTACAAAAATTAATAAAATAGTTAGCCTAAGTCGACGTTCAATTGGTTTTCATAGTAACCGAGTTATGTATTCTTTAAAACTATAAAATAACTTGACATTTTTTGACGTTTAGTTGAAAACACGACCATTGTTATAAAAATGTAAACTAAACAAGAAAACTAGAGGAAGCATTATACTCTTCGCCGATTTACTGAGCTTTTTATATAATTGTTACACATTCTATAGGATACTCTTCGCATTTTTCTTGTAAATAATGTTAGTTTTTGGACATTCTAAATTTTGTGATACCAACTTTGTTGTGAAAAAAAAAATATATGAAAAAAAATATATGAAAAAAAAAATCACGATGTGAGGGATCGAACCCGGGACCCTTGGACTGTGAGACGAGAAGAAGAAGAAAACAGATTTTATTCTTAAGTTTAGTACAACTATATGTGCCTTGCCGGATCCTGGCCCGGGGCCAACCAAACAACCACGGCACGTGGTGCCGTGGTGAATGTAAGGTGGGACGGGGCAGGTCCGGTTCGGCTTAACGGTTAACGGGGGGGAGGGGGATTAGCTCTCCTGTCTGTTATAAACAAACTTAAAAACTAATAATAATATTAAAAATTGCTGTCTACGCAGCGACCTAAAACTAATTAAAAATAACACAACACTTGGGAAAGCACTTACAAAATTTGGGTTGCTGACTCGGGTAAAAAGCTAAACGAAAAAACCCGTACGAGAACTGTCGGCCTGGTGGTCTCCCTGCCTCCAGGAAGATATGATAATGTAAAAAAGTATCGTTTAAAATGTTATAATTTTCAAGAATTTTCTCGGCCTAAAAAGAATTTACGAACAAAATGATTGTGAGACGAAACCCTTGCCGCTACACCACCATTTCTTATTACTAAAATTGTTAATGAGTGCGATATATACCATTAGAAAATTTATTGTGATTATTAGGAAACACACGTTAATTAAAAAAAAAATAGTGATAGGAAATAACATTTCGCAAGGTTTCTATTTATTACAAACCATAAAAAAATGAAAAAAATATTTTTTTAATTTTTAAATTACTAATAACTTTTTTATTTACCAATCTATTTTGTTGAAAAACAATAAGGTTCTTCCTCTAGCTAACACTAAGTTACTCTCCAAATTTCAATACAATCGGATTTTTCTTTCTTGAGTTATCGTGCTTACAAGAAACGTGACGGACGGACAGACGGACATTTTGAAAATTGTTCAGAATTCGTTCACTAACATAACGATATAAAAAATTTTTTTCTACGAGCGATATTTACTGATTTAGAAATGTGCCGATCAAATACAATATACTCTTCGTTTTTGCGAAGAGTATAATAATATGGTGTTTACGGTACAACACTGTGCCGTTTAAAAAAATATATTGTACGTAACACGTCCCAAAAGTGCTATTATTGGACGCAGGCTTCCACTTGCCTCCCAATTTGCCCACTCGTCTAGTAAAATATCACTTTCGGGGCCCATAACTATTGTTTTTCTGGAAAATAAAAAACATAAATTAAGGCTAATTGAAACCTTCATCAAACAGCTTTAACTAATTTAATGTACTGGGAGGACCAAATTTAAAAAACTCTAAAACTACGGCAGTTAGACAAAAACCAATATAGGTGTCCTGTATACCAAAAACAAACAACAGCGCAAACCGCGATCGTCTATCTTTTTCGACTACCGAGCTACAGAGCGCTTTTGAAAAATCGGCATTTTTGGATAACCTCTATATCTCAATTGCCAAGTGTCGAATCGAAAGTCGAGTAACGCATTCTTAAGACACTTTTTTGAGTAGAATCCGTTGCTGATAAGAAGAAAATTATGCATGCCTCACTTTTCGAGATATAGACATAACTTGTGTTTTTTTTTTAAATGGAACACCTATTCGATCACTTAAGTTAAATTAGCTATTCAATCATGTCATATTTATCGTATGTAATATCACTAGTGCTTAAAATTTTATCGAACATTTTTTCGAAAGCGTGTTGCCTGGTAATATAAAGAGTGCAAATTGACAGTTTATTATCTGATTAAATCCCGACCGCTTTAGCGGGAGGGATTTAATCTTTGATAATAAACTGCCAATTTGCACGAGTTATATTAACTAGGGGCAACTTAGCTTGAGAAAAAATTTTTAGATAAAATTTAAAGCACGAGTGGTATTTGTGGAGAATATTTCACGAATAAATAATTCATTAAGTACCTATATCTTCAATATTATGTTCAGTAATTAATTGCCTTCAGACGTTTCCTCGTTGCTTTTTAGAGATTACTCACCTTTATCTTCAATTTCATCATTTACGTCACATAAAAATGCATTTCCAAAGCGACTCATCTAATAAAAAAACAAAGTAGGTTTAAATTAGGACAATCAAGAAAAACAATATACGTTAAACCATAGGTACTGTAACTTATAAGACTAGTCATCACAACGAAGCACGCTTCGACCAATCACATTACGGGTGAAATCACACAAATGACATATCACCAAACTATCTCTTTTACGTTCTAAGGCTGCCGGCTCAGATGGTATGGTACCGCCATCTAGTAACGCTAGCTTAACTTAGTTACTAGCCTAAACAGTGAATTGAATTATTATATTAAAGTGTTTATTAATATATATTTATGTATTTAATCCTTGTTTCTAATTTGAGAAGTTTGATAGTTAAGGTTTACTTGTTGAAGTAGAGAGACTTTAAGTACAACGAATTATAACGTATATAGTGATACTGCAGAGTTTTGATTTTCCAAATAAGTGTTGGCTGCTTTGTAATGATTGATGAATTACCATAAGTAAGTACCTACATTTTTGTATTTATCATGAAATAATTGATTTGTCTGCTTCGTAGATATTCATATTTAATTTTAGTTGGGAAAATTATTTTGTAATTATGTTAGGTATTAAGCCATTGAAAGCTGTGTACCTATAACTTGTTCCGAACCTATATAAGTTCCACACAGCATTGGCTTTTTAGGTTATTAACAGTGGCGCAGCCAGAAAATTCATCTGGGGAGGGCCAATAGAATCGGCCTCCCCAGAGGTTGAGAAAAACTTTTCGCTGTTTTATGGGAAATCTTCCCACAGTATGAGACCTGTAAGAAGTTAAGTATTGGGTTGTCTAATCATGATTTTCACCCCCCGGATTTCTAAAAAAGGGTGGTTTTTGAGAAATATATACATATATATGAATTTTAGCGTTTTTTCGTCTTCTCTATTTTGAGGAAAAACCATGCATTTTGGTGAAAAATATCTAGAGAGCAAAGTTGTAGAGCATAAAATTTCCTATAAACTTTGTCTCAACCATTTTTTTTTCGAATTCCGCTTAGTTTCGCCGCTAGAGGGCACGAAAGAAATAAATATACATATGGACTTTTGCGCCTTTTTTTAGATTTTGAGCCAAAATTATGCATTTTTATGAAAAATTACGTGAGATCAAAGTTGTAGAACAGTAAAATATATATATTTTTATGGAAAAAAAAAAACTAGAAAACACCATGTAATTTTGTAAATTGTAATTAATGAAAGTAAATAGGTAATTTGTAATTTTTCATAAAAATGCATAATTTTGGTTCAAAATATAAAAAAAGGCGCAAAAGTCTATATGTATATTTATATTTTTCACGCCCTCTAGCGGCGAAACTAAGCGGAATTCGAAAAAAAATGTAGAGACAAAATTTATAGGAAATTTTATGTACTACTACTTTGCTCTCTTGATACTTTTCACCAAAATGCATAGTTTTTCCTCAATATAGAGAAAGAGACGAAAAAACGCTAAAATTGATATATATATGTATATATTTCTCAAAAACCACCCTTTTCTAGAACTGAGGAGGGTGAAAATCATGTTTAGACAACCCAAATACTTCACTTTTTATAGGTCTCATAATTGTGGGAAAATTTTCTTAAATATTTCCTAATTTGAAGGGACTATTTGTACTAATAGTGATTAAATAAAAATAAATAAAAATGCCTTTATTTAACCTGGCGGGGTGTCAGCTCACAAAACTGCTATAAATGCCAACCAGGGCATTATGCTTCTTTATTTTTTGGTTCATGAAAGACGGCTTGGGGGGGGGGCATCCCCCCCCCCCTGGCTGCGCGCCTCGTTATTAATACAGTACTACAATTTACAATTTACGTTAACAATTAGTAATAAGCTAGAGAAGATATTTATATATAACATTTAAAAGCACGATTTGTCCTATTTGCCGAAAACATGTCACGACACAAAACGTCAAAAAATTTTCGCAATACTTGCCGCTGCAGCGACCTAAAAAATTAGAGCGATAAATTTTGCATGTTGGTCCTGTCAAAAGCAGATCTAGCTTGAATTACCACTAATAATGACGTTTGATTGGTGCAATGTTGTGAAAAAACGGGCTCTCATTGGCTATAGCGTTAATGAGTGAAATAATCTGTAGAAAAAGTGGTTAATTTTCGAAAAACTTAATATATTTGTGAGGAGGCCATGGAAAACTATTAACAACACTTCTTGTAATATAAAATAATTTTGCGAAAAACAGGAAAAACTAAACTACAATAAATGTTTGAATTGTCTTCCATTGACATCTATGCATTTTTGACACTTTCTCTTTGCAGCATTTGTTGCATTTCCAATCATGACAGGACTTATTGTCCGAAACGTAGCTAATATTTTGTTTTTCAATTCTTCTATGTTATTAGAACGTTCTCTATATATAATATTTTTTAAATAACCCCAAAGCCAAAAGTCGGCAGGGGCTATATCGAGAGATCTAGCTGGCCACAAAATAGGACCATATTCTCCTAAAAATTAAACAATATCTAAACTACTTTGTTGTTTATTAATGTCCAGTCAGTTAAATTAATTGTTAGTTATCAATTTAGTTAACTTAGCTAACTAGTCCTGAGTGATATATAGATACCTATAAATAACCTATAAATAGATAGTGATATATAGATACCTCCTCAAATTGAGCATTTAAATAATTTCGTGTTTCATTTGACGTATGATCTAAATTTGAATCTTCTCCGCATTCTATAAAACACTTAATCATATCATATTTTTCACCATTACTAAATTGAACCATTTTTAACAATGCTCACTCACAATTAACTCACGAATTATTTTTTGACATTTAGGATTATTTCGATTTTCTTTTTTTTTACCATGGCCTTCTCAATAAATATTAGAAATGCGATAAATATGGACAGATGTCAATGCAAGACAATTGGAACATTTATTGTAGTTTAGTTTTTTCTATTTTTGGCAAAATTATTTTATATTATAAGAAGTGTTGTTGTTAATAGTTTTCCATGGCCTCCTCACAAATATATTAAATTTTTCGAAAATTAACCACTTTTTCTATACATAATATGATATATCGTTGGATAGCTAATTTAAGTTGTGATCGAATAATGAAATAATTTATAGGGTGTTCCATTTAAAAAAAACATAAGGGATTCTACTCAAAAAAGTAGCTTAAGAATGTGTTATTCGATTTTCGATTCGACACTTTGTAATTGAGATATAGAGGTCATCCAAAAATGTCAATTTTCCAAAAACGCTCTGTAGCTCTGTAGTCGAAATGAAGCGGACCCTGTATATTGAATTTTACGCAGTTACATCCCTCACAGAAGTGACAAAAAGAAATAAATATAAGGAAATTCCCTGAAAATACTCGTATACCATTTTTTTATTTCCATGAATCGTTTTCTCCGAATACATATTTTTATTTACTCAAAAAAATAATTTATTCTTCCCAATGGGAGATCCGTGTGAAAACGCCAATAGCCACCGGAGTTGCAACCCGACTATTATGCTCCTAAGGATAATGTTATTATCGCGCTTGCACACTTGGGGTTACTTCGCCGCTATAATTCCCCAACAAGTTTCAAACTACATAGCTTTAGTTGTACTGGTCACTTTTGCTGGACAACTTTATATCAATAAAGTATTCGTCGTGACAGGCGTTTTAAAAAATTATTATTCTTACTCGCTATTGATCGAATATTGAATCTATTAGTTATTGTTTAGTACAGTTTCACAGAGTGCACACTGTTTTCATGTGAGTTTTCTTGTGTTACATTTACTTTTGATGCGGGTGTCGTTGAACTTTTTTTACATGCTTTTTTATCAATTAAACAACAAGTTAAATTGTTTATAATAAAGTTCTGTTCTGTGTCCGGTGCGCGGTATTAATAGGTTTTAGAAAAGCATACCGACACTAAAAGGGTAAAGATTATAATCGCTCCCCTTTATTCTAATTATGGAGGGATTTACATGATATTTTTTTATAATCATACGATGCTATCTTATAACGTGTGCTATAGCAAATGGAAACACACCGTTTTCCGTATAATTTAACATACCTACTTGGGTATTTTCTCTTTAAAATGTAAACGGATGAATGTATCGCGTTTTGACATCCTCGCAAAAATTTATATGATTTGTCGTTTACTGTAACAATTTTTTTAACAAAAATATTTAAAGTGCCCTATATTTTTTTAGGATCGTAACACCAATAGTTAATATTGTATAATGTAATAATGTAATTCGACTGAAAAGATAGAAATGTACTATTTTGCATATTTTATATTTATAAAATATACACATCTGAATGCGCAAAGCAATACGTTCCTTTGGATGTCCTGATTGACAATCTTTTTAATTTAACAGGTAAATATCTATAGTGGAGTCAAACTAGGACTAAAAAAATCGCAATGTGAATTGTCTGGTCAGGGCAGTTTTTTTATTTTAACGTGTTCAGGGGATCAACTTAAGTTCACAATTCAGTTTTGCAGTTTCTGCGAGGTCGGCGTATTGTTTATTTAAACAATTTAATTTTTTATACCGTGTTTTCCCTCGGTTTTCTTTGAATATTTCGAAATCTATAAATCCTATGGAAAACAACAAAAAGAAGGAAAAAGTTCGTTATGAGCTGTACAATAAAATTACATAAACTATAATTCATTCCAATTGCTATTATTATTTTTAAAAAATTATGCGTTCTATTCTTTCAAAAATAATGGATAATATTCAATGAAATTTTAGAGAAATATAGCTCTTATAACATACAATCACCACTTAAAATTTCAAATCAAAACGATTATTATTAGAACGGCTCAAATATACAATGTTGTTAAAACTTTGTACCCTTGGGAAATCCTGCCATCAAAACCAAGAAATGTGTACGATGGCTCAAATTGTACTCAAGTACTTTAAGATCAAGGAGAGAGAGTTTCTATTTTCAAAATTTAAACCCTCTTTTTTCCAGTTGTTTATAATTTTCGAAATTGTAGTTTTATAAATTTTTTTTATGAAATCAAAAACGGTAAAGGAGTAATGAAATAAGATTAAAAAAGTTAACTTCAAACAAAAAAAAAATGAATGCTCTACTTGCATTTGGAGCTTGAGATACGTTAGTCTTTACGTTTAGGTCACTTATAAATAAACAAATCGATATTTCTTATTGAAATTGGGACTGGTAATTTTCCAATGTCTATTATTTTGTTTCTGCTACTTGAAAATAATGCAAAACTACAATTATTGTTAAAAGATACTGTATAGAGGTCTGAAATTGCGGTCCTTAGCGATTTTGTTAGATCCGAAAATCACCAAATATGTCTAAAAGTTATATTATGTTTTCACAAAACGGACCTTAGTAGCTAGGGTAAGGCGACTATCGCTTTTTTTCACGACGCGGACGTCTCAGGTTCAAATCCTGCTCGCGATTTTTTTATTTATTATATTAGTAATATTAAGTGTTTTACAAAGCTGTATACATGAACATAAGCGTAGTTGTTAAAGTTAGGTTGGTTTACCATTTTCGTGACAAAAATTGTTGCCAAAGCCACTTTATTCGATGTTATCCTAAAAATTGTAGCTTTGTATTATTTTCAAATAGCAGAAACAAAATAATAAGCAGTGGAGAATAACCAGCTGAAATTTCAAGAAGAAATATAGATTTGCTTATTTATAATTGACCTAAACGTAGAAACTAACGTATCTCAGCTCCAAATTCAAGCAGAGTATTAATTTTTTTTTTCAAAAGTTGGCTTCTTTAATCTACTTTCATTACTCATTTACCGTTTTTGAAAAAAAAGTTTTTCCCCGTGATCTTAAAGTACTTATAGAATGCTACAATTTGAGCCTTCGTACACATTTTTTGGTATTGATGGGTGCAAAGTTTTAGCAATAATCGTATATTTGAGCCGTTTTACCAATAATTTTGATTTGAAATTTTAAGTGGTGATTGCACTTTATACGAGCTATATTTTTCGAAAATTTCATTGAATATTATCAATTATTTTTGAAAGAACAAGTGATTTGTTCAAAAACGCATAATTTTGTAATGTTCAATTTTTTAAAAATAATAATAACCACTGGAATTTTAGTTTATGTGCTTTTATTGTTCAGCTCAAAACGAACGTTTTCCTTCTTTTTATTGTTTTCCATAGGATTATAGATTTCGAGATATGCAAAGAAAACAGATGAAAAACATGGTCTAAAAAATTAAATTGTTTAAATAAATAATACGCCGACCTCGTTGAAACTGCAAAACTGAACTAAGTTGATCCCCTGAACACGTTAAAACAGAAAAACTTCCCTGACCAGACAATTCACATTAAAATTGTAATTTGACTCTACTACTAGTAGCCGGTACAATTATGAAATTATGTTTTGCTCCAGTTTTACATGACGGAGGATTTTTAATAGCAAATCAAACAGGAACATAAATCTTCATTACAAAATTTTTATTAATAATTCATATCTACTTTTGAAATTTCTGAAAAAATGTTAGTTATGATGGTGGTAAACGAGGATTTCATTTAAAAGCTCTAATGGCTAAGATTTCATTTACCATCATCATAACTAACATTTTCTAGGAATTTCAAAAGTTTATGTGCTATATTTATTAATAGAAATATTTTCTTCAATTGAATCTCTTTTTAAAAATTGTTGTATTTTACTATGATTAATAATAATAATTACTCCACTATAAGGTAAATAATAAGTAAAGGAAATAATTGTAGGTTTAGCCTTGAAACAAGGAACACATTTACTTTACTGCTTATTAGTAAATGTTACTTACGGACCTGCGTAAAAATTGCGTAAGCATTTTATACAAAAATCGAAAGATTATTCAATTACTTTTAATTTGGTGATTTTGTTATTGCTGTATGTGAAAAAAAATAATAAAAAAAATACTCCCATTTCAGTTCTCATTTCAGAGTCCCCTTTCACAATTTGTAACACTCTGTATTCACATAATTATACTACTAAAAGTTATCTAAATATTTTTAAGATTGAGAGAACATACGTTGGTACATTGTCATGAAAAATATAAAACCAGTTACAGATGACCATCCTTAACGGTTAGGGGTCGTTATTAACTTCAGATCCTAAGAAAAATACCAAAACGTTTATCTCTTATCTTTTTATAATACAACCGGAATATTTGCAATGTAAATGCCGGTCCCCTTTTGAAAGTAGGAATAATGCTTTTCAAACCTGAGAAACGTTGGGGTGTCGGTTAAAATACGTTTTATTTCCTTCTTAGGTTACCTATTTTTAAATCAACGTCTCTGGGAATATGTCATCAGGGTCGGATTCTGTAAATAATTTTTATAGTTATTTAATTTAATCATAGTAAAAAAAGTTACACTAAAATCTGCACCTACAACAAATTATTTACGCAAGTACTTAATTTTAGAGTTTAATGCCTTTTCTAAAAGTAATATCTTTTAAAAATATTTTAAAATAATGCTTTAGAAATGGCTGATTTAAGGTTAAATCTTCCCTCCTGCCCCCCTTTTAAGTGGTACGACATTTTTCGTATATTGCATTTTATAGAAAATTTAATTCTATAACCTTTTTGCATCTTGTGTTTTTGTTTAATTTAAATAATCATTTTTAAATGAAACTTAGAATACTAAAAACATTGTCATCTGTTTTAAACGGTGAAATGTTAAAAACTCTCGAAAAATCATTTATTTTATCAGTCAATTCTTAATTTCAGTTTTACATGTATCTAGTATAAATAAAAAAACAAACTAAAATTAAAAAACAAAACAAAAAAAATAAATAAAATAAAAAAATTCATTATTTTTTCCAGTTTTCAACATTTTACCCTTTCAAACACATGACAATGCCTTTATTATTCTAAGTTTTATTTATAAATGATCACTTAAACGAAGAAAACATAAGATGCAGAAAAGTTGTAGAATAAAATTTTCCATAAAATAAAATATACCAAAAAAGTTATAGGCGTACCACTTAAAAGGGAGGGTATGAGGGAAGGGTTGTTTAGCCCTAAATCAGCCATTTCTAAAACTCTGTTTTAAAATATTTTTACTTTAAACTATTACCCTTTGACATAATATTACATATCGTTATTGAAAAAAATATCGATAGCCATTTGTACAATATTAAGTTTAAAGAATATGTTTTTTTATTTTCAACTTTAGAGGGCTGTATCTTCATAGGAGTGCGATTTTTTTTACATAGGTAAATTAAGTTCAATCAACTTCTTTAGAGGTGCTGAGTCTGTGGTTAAGTGATTGACATACTTTTTAAAAACACTCTGTATATATATCTGCCGTGATTTTGTTTATCAACCATCGAGACACAACTAAAAAGATATTGTTTTTTCTCTAAACAGAAAAAAATTACTTTGCGTCCAGTAATGGGGACCAAAAACTGCTACTTTACGACGGGTGGTACAAAATAACTGCTTTTCAAATATGCAATTGAAACAATCTGCAATAAGCGATAATTACATATTTGGAAATAATAATGAGATGTAGCGCACGTGGTAGTTGACAAAATATTTAAGAGAACAATGGCCGGAAGTAATTATTCCTTAAGAGTGATCAGCTAATAGTTCAGATCAAATCCCTAATGATTATATAATTTTGGTATACGAGCCATTGGTATACAAGAACAACGAAAATTAACAAGTTGAGAATGACTCACCATTTGGTTTAAAAATTCGTTAAAAATTAGCTGTTAATCGAAAACAAAGTGACCACTGAGTATTTTTAAATAAAAACATAACATAAAATGTTTAATAATTATAGACAAACCGTTTTTCATTAATGTATTGTTGTATTAAAATTTTAACAGTTTTTGTTTTGTCGGAATAAAAAAATTTATTTGAAATTTGGAACATAAAAAACATAGTACTGTACCCTACTGAATTTGTGCTATTTTCGGTATAACCCCCTTTGACATGTAATTTACTGTAGTATATAATGTATTACCTAATGAAAACGCTTACCGTCATTACCATTCCTTAAGATAATTATGTAATTTTATGTTTTTTATCATGTTTTTATATAAATATTCCTGTGTTAGTAGGTCTTTTCTTTTTATTTTTTAATTTTTAATGTGACTGCATGCATTCGAAGACTCTAATAGTGATATTTTTTTCCCCTGACTTGCCAAAAGTATTGTAATATATAACTTGGTCAAATAAATTTTTCTATTTCTGTACAGGATGATCGCCAGAGACGTGTAAACTGTCATGTTTTATTTTGATTTTGGAGCAAAAAGTTTTTGACTAAAACCATAAAAATAAGAAGATGTACAGGATATTTAAATTACAATACACAATATGTTTCTCAGATTTGAAGGAACTTTACGTTGAGTAGGTGATTATTAGAGTATTTTTAATAAAACTATTACGAACGAATTAGTTGCAGCCAAGCGTTGCCGACTGTGAATAACCAATTAAACAAAAATAAAAAAGATATTAACTGTGCAGGTACTTGATTTCAGTGGCAAAAAGTAAAAATGAATCTTGCCTTATTCGAGCAAAATGTTAATCAAATAAGTATTCATAATACGGCACTTTAGCTCGTATTTAGTGAATAGTCATAAAATAACTTTAGTAAATAACATTAATCATAGTAAAATATAACAATTTAAAAAAAAATTCAATTGAAGAAAATATTTCTATTAATAAATGTAGCACATCAACTCTTGAAATTCCTAAAAAAATGTTAGTTAGTTAGTTAGTGATGATGTTAAATGAAATCTTAGCCATTAGAGCTTTCATTTAATTTAAATAAAAGCTCTAATGGCTAAGATTTCATTTACCATCATGATAACTAACATGTAAAGGGGTATTTTTCTCTAAAAGCAATATTTATTGATATATTTAAAAAGTGTGTTTTAAAACATATTAGTCAAAAATGAAGCAAATGGGTGAACTTTCGAATAATTATTTTATTTTTACATTTAAGAACATCCTATTAAATTTCAGCGGCCCAAAGATTTTTCCAAAGTAAGAATATAATTGCAGTCCACTGGAACAAACAAATAAAAATTTTCATGGGTTCGTCCACTCGGAATTAAAAAAAAAGTGGAAATAATAAAAAAACGGCTTTTCGTTAACATTAAAAGAACACGAGAATTTCGTAAAAACGGTTTACGCTAAATGAAAACCGCTGCCCAAGGAATCACTACTTCCACATCCAGATTCTCTATCCAAGCCACTCACAACGAAAAAACTTTGTATGTGAAAATAATTGCTTATGGAACTTTAATAATATAATATTTGAAATCCTCTACCCCAAAAACCCATAAAACGATACCTCACATCGGTAGTGGGGTGGGGGGTGGTGATAGAGGTAGTGGGGGTGGATGAAGCAAAAAAAAAAAGTTTTTGGTTTTTGTACACAGTACACACACTAAATCACAATTTTTTCTCATCCCCTTTAATAATGGGGTGGGGGTGGTAATAGAGATGGCTAATGCCAAAAAAATTTTTAAGATCTTAGCTTCTCTTGTATATACTAAATATCAATTTTATTGACTCTTACCTGCTTCATTTACCTATTTACCCCCATTTACCCCAATTTACCCCCCAACCCTTCGACGGAACAAGATGAAAATATAATCTAGTTCCAGATCTCGTTAAAATACCAAATTTGTACCAAATTTCAAGTCAATATCTTAAACGGTTCCAGAGTAAACGTGCGCACAAAAAAAAAAGTTACAGACAGACCGACAGACAGACAGAAATTTTTTTCTCTCAAACTTAAAATTTCGACGTTTCATGGCATTTTAAGCCTATTTGAACAATAAAAATTTTTTAATTTTTTTTTGTCGTTAATATACTTCCACTGGATGTGGAAGTAAAATATGTTCCTTCTTACATTCTATTAACTCACAGTCATTAAACTAAATAAGTGCTCTTCCCAATATAACTTTGATGGAGATGGTCGAATTTAAAATAGAAATCATTATCTACTGTGACGAATGTTTTCTAAGATTATAAATCAATTACATACTCATTAGTTAAATAAGATGGCAACCTTCCATTTTTTTTTATTCCAAATACAAACATAAATATATTATAAATAATTCTTTCTTCAATATTCATTAAATTCAACACATTAACATTGTATTAATTGATATATATCTATTACAACTCAAAATGTCTCTCATGACTGAACATTTTTGTAATGTTTGAACTTTTTAACCAATTTTTCGTATTATTTGAGATTTCCATCAAAAACCGTTTTGTAAAAGTTACCTCAATTTTAACTTCCTGTTACGGTATTTATGTGCAAATTTTTTAATTTGTTTCTACAATACCTACTACCAATTTACAAAAATAAAAGCGATTTGCAATTAATCTGATGCTAAAGTCTTTGGGCGCTGGGCTATAATTCATTTCTGAAACAACAAATTATTCAACTGTACCTATGACTGGCGCCTTCGGCAGAAACAAAATTTTATAGATGGTAAATAATAATATACTTAATACTGGAGCGGATCTGGCGTGAAAAATAGAATTTTTTAAACCAACTATTTTTAACTCTTTTTCTTTTACAATTCGGTTACACGCGTTCTCTTTTATCAAGTTATCAAGTTAGTTCAGCTTAATCGCACGAGGTGGGGAGGAATTCTCATTTAAAATTCGCAAGAACACATTCTTCTACGATAACTTTATTAAAATTTAATCAAAAACTGATCATAAAGAACTTTGAAATCTAATAGCAATTAATTACAGTACCTGGCCAACAATCACTCATTTGCAATTTTCTCGAAGGCTGCTAATTCTAGAAAAAACAGTTTCAAAAGTTACGTCCATCTTTTATCTTCGTTTCTTCTCGATACACTTGTATCTATTTCGAAAGATAAAAAAGTTTCCCACATTTTACATTTGAGAATTCAAAATTTCGACATAATGCTTTCTACACTTATTAAAATTTGACCTACATATTAACACATTTTGTTATGAAATGTATAGTGATAACACAATAAAATTTGAGAGTAATCCATTGTGCCGTTTTTGAGTTACAGCGAGTTAAACGGAAAAATAATTGTTTTATATATCCAACCGACACCTAAAATTAAAGAAATGGGACACGAAAACTCGTGACGACGTTAAATAATTATTTATATTAAGTTTAACATTTGATAAAGGGTAGTCTGATAAAATATTAAGATGGAAAAAAGATTTATATTGCCGTATATCAAGGTCCCTATTTTCCTTAATCCTTTATTCCCGCAAACGGATTATGGCCCCTCTCTTCCTTCCTATTGCTTGGATTGCGATATATATTTTTTTAAATTAAAGATTAAAAAACCCTCACTTACCAGTAAAAAAAATTCTCCTCTGAACACTTTCCCTCGTACTCAAAAATGCATTTGAAAAAAAAAAAATGCAAAAGGTTTTCGTTTTCGTTTTTTGTTTATTTGAAAAAATAAAAAATAATAATCAGTCAAATACTAGAGGTAATAGCGAATAAATTCTATTTTGGTTTTTCAAAATCGCACGACAGGGAAAAAAATTATAAGGGATTGAATAATTTTCCTTTCCCTACCTCCCTCACCTCCCCTAATTGGCCCACCACCCTCAGCCTCCAGCTCCATCAACTCTTATCTATTTCACCTCCCCTAAAAAAAATCTCATCCCCCTAACTCCCTCTTTTCGTGAAAATTAAGGAATTACTTTTTTGTATATTAGTGTTACAGCAAAAAAGTGTATTTTTAAAAAAAAATTCACGAAAAGCTACCGTCCGATTTGAATTTTTTTTTACCAGATTTTGCGTTTCCTCGAGATCTTCAATTTTTAATCTTTTTTTTCGTCAAGTCAATAATAACGAAGTTATCATAGAAAAACGTGTTTATATATTTGTTCACTAGAATAGTTAGAGAGATACAATAATAAGTTATTGCTAAATTTTCTGTCATGCCAGAAACCAGAATTGTTATCATATCGAACATCAGGAACAAGAATATGGCCAAAAGAAATTAGTATTGTCATTAAATGAAAATTTGCTGTTGACATGTTTCGGTCAACCTGATTTGTATTACATTTACTTTATGCGTCTTAAGGAATCTCAAAATATCCCTGCCAGAAACATTAGACAGTCGCGCGTGGGTTCCATACGTCCTTAACATGAATAAAGTCGGAGGGTCATATGTGTAGTAACTAGTGGGTACATGTTCTATAATTTTTTTTTCCGATAGCTCATTTCATTTATTATTCAATGGTATTGAACTGTGTAGTTTATAGATTTAATAGGTCAAATGAATATTTAATTATCTACTAAATTATTTAATTTTGTATATAAAGTCAATTTTTTCATTTGTAAAATATCCCAGATACATCAAAACTAACACAGGCGTTTATTGGATCATTTGATGTAAGTGGATAGTAAAATTCCAAGGCATTTTTACTTAAAAGCGAAAACGGAACACTTATAGGGTTTACTAGTGCAATATTTTGTCGAACTCCTCTGTATATTTCCCTAAATATACAGTGTGTTTCACTTGAAATAGTAACACCCCAATAACTTTTTTATTTTTTTTCCGATTTGAATCAAATTTTAGGATCTACTTAGGACTAGAAAAACATTCGCCTCCTACAAATGCAAAGCCACCTGCGATACCAAAATATGCGGAGGAAATCAAAAAATCACATTAGGCATTTTTTTATCGGAAAATTTTGTTAATGAAACTTGTTCAGAATTGTCGAAAAACCTTCAGTCCAGGGTTTAATTAACTTTTACTCTTTTCATAATGGTCTTGTTAATAATACCTCCATAACATTTTTAAGACAAAACTGATATATCGTCTAACCTGCGTACAGTTCGCTTGAACCTGAAAGACGTACTACTGTATTGCAGTTTAGATATCTTGCACAGTTTTGTTGTTTTTTTATGTCCTTAATCAAAAACCTTTGACCTATAAAGTTATAATAGAATACAGTTTATATAAACATAACTCACATAATTTACAGAATGATGGATATGATCTAATTTCAGTAGGAAGTATTCTACCATGCTATTTTATATATGTTGCAAATTCGAAATGAAAATTTTAAGTCCAATAGAAATTATTGTATTTAACAAATACTTGCAATCGGCAACACCCGACGGCAGCTATTATTTATTTCATTTATTAAAAATACTTTAATGATATTTATATACTGCAAATTTATTTATTTTATAATAGTCTTACTAAAAATACCATATTTTAGGGTAAAATTGATATTTCATCTAATCTACATAAAGTTGTTTCGATACTGAGAGACACCCTGTATATTTCGCTGTAGAAATTTTGTGCGTTTTCATATTTTTGTGTGCTTAATCAAAAATCTTAGAAACATTTTGCTCTAAAATTAAAATATTAGCTGTTTTATCTAAAAATGTCCTGTGGTGTCTACGCTGATTATTAAAAATACATGCCCGACTATAATACACCTACTTGATTAATTTAGATACGAAGTTATTATTAAACAGTAGTAAAATTGACTTTTTCTACTTCCATCTTTAAAATGACGTTTATCGTATACGTTTCCATGACGCTAAATAATCCTTTAAACACGCTTTCGACAAACCGTGACTTCGTGCATTTTAGTCACAGGCTGAACTTAGCAACGAGATATTAGTCACGGCTGAGATTAATTCTAGATACTTTAATGGCAAAAATCAAGTTAGTTTTCCGTAATTCTTGTCATCAATCTGTCAAAATAAATCGACGCGTTGTGACAAGAGACAAGTAATTTTGTATTTTTTGGAAAAAAATGAGCCTAAACGACAGTGAAAGTGAAGAAGATGTTTTCATTGGTACTCCGCCCGAAATTACTCAAGCAGCGGCATCGGCAACTGCTAGTTTGCTGCCAGAAAAATCTAAAAGTCAATACGAACGTGCATATAAACTTTTCCAAGATTGGCGTCAAGAAAACCAAACAAATTCATTTTCTGAGAATGTATTACTTGCTTATTTCCAAAATTTGTCGAAAAAGATGAAACCGTCCTCTTTGTGGGAAATCTATTCAATGCTGCGGACGACAATTAATCTAAAAAACAATGTTGATATTAGCAAGTACCCCAAATTGTGCGCATTTCTGAAGCGTAAATCAGACGGTTACAGACCTAAAAAGTCGAAAATATTGACACCCCAGCAAATTAGAGAATTCTTATCATCTGCTCCAGACGAAGAATACCTATTTACAAAGGTAATAGTATAAAACCAAATTAAATAAAAATAAACAAAATTATAAATATTTTAGGTAGGGTTACTTTTTGGAATAATGGGAGCTTGTCGGCGGGAAGAATTGACGAAAATTCAAACAAGTGATGTTGAAGACCTTAACACGGCCCTTTTAGTTCACATTCCTGACACGAAAACAAAAACGGAACGTCAGTTTGTTATTGGAGGTAATTTCTATCATCCATGCAAGAAATACATGGAACTTCGACCTCCAAACCTGACAAGTACTACCCGATTTTTCTTAAACTACCAGCGAGGAAAATGTAGAAAACAGCCAATTGGAATTAATAAATTTGGCAGCCTCTCTAGCGTAGTAGCAAAATTCTTAAAATTACCTGACCCTGCTGCTTATACTGGTCATTGCCTAAGAAGGTCTTCAGCGACGATTTTGGTGGACTCGGGTGCGGACATCACAGCATTAAAGCGTCATGGAGGGTGGCGATCCACAGCTGTTGCAGAGAGTTATATTGACCACTCGTTAAACAATAAAATTGAGACCGCTACTAAAATCATGAACACTGTTCAAATTATGCAATGCAAAAAAATAAAGAGAATATTGATATTGCAATTGCTCAAAGTTCAAGCATTGATAAAAATGAAAGTGGACCAAGTATTAGCTTCAATTCAAATCATGAAGCAAATTTAACACAGTTCGATGGAACGCATTTAGGAAAATCACTTAGTTTTTTTAGCAATTGCCAAAATGTTTCCAATGTAACCATTAATATACACAATAAGTAGAACAATAGTTTAGTAATTTTTTACTGTTACCATGTTATTGATACGTTAATAAATGAAATATTAAAATAACTTCCAAATTTTTTATTTAGATATTTGCTGTCGTAGAAAAAGTATACACACGTTTTATAAACTTGTTAGTTACTCATTTTATTAAACACTCGCTCCGCTACGCGTCGCTCGCGATTAATAAAACTCGTGACTAAAATGACGTTTATAAAATTTGTTACATAATATACTATTATAATACCCTGCAAAATTCAATAGGAAATAAATTATCTCGAGGCTTTAAAGAACTTTTTTCTGAAAAAACTCAGTTATAGATAAACATACAATAGTTGTTTTTATTACGCAGCATTATTAAACGTAGGAAGATACTGTTTATTTCGGAAAATCATTTCTCATTCACAAATTATATGGACATTATTTTAAGTGGAAATAAATGATGATGTGTGCATTGCATGACTTGCCCAACATTTTATAAATAATATTTAACACTTTAATCCTTTTTAAATAATCGTTCAGTCAATGCATATGTATGATTCAATGGTTTAAAGCATGTGTAATGGTGTAATCCGTCTGGTATTAGCGGATATATTTTCTGAAAATTGGATATAATAACAAAGACAAACTACCCAGATTCTATTTAAATAAATTAAATATAAATATAATTTTCTATTACTATTAAAAAAAACTTTACTCTGTACTCTTTCTTAAGACAAGTCTTGCAGTTTATCACAATAAACTGTAAGACATGTTTATTGTGATAGTGAAAAAAAGGGAAAAGCGAGAAAAAAGTGCATTTATTTCACTGTGGAGTATAGCCGAATCATAAGAATGTATTGCAAACAATTGAAGTTGCGATCTCTGCTTTAGAAACATTTAATTTTAGATCTGTATTTTGATGTTTGTGTAAATTGATTCTAAAATGTATATAGATATATCAATTTTTATTTTTTATTTCTAATTGCGGTCATAAAAACGATATTGTATGAAACTCGGGCATATATAAAGTGCCCTTTTTTCACTTAGGAGATTGCCTCACTCTTCTACAGCTCGTGTGGTCAAACTTCCCGCTTATGAAAAAAGTAACTACCATATGCACGTGTTGCATAAAAAAATATACTGCTGGCTTATTACAATCAACGAACTTTTCTCATACCATGAACAATGTTTAAAAAAGGGCTATTTTTGCCCATCCGTGGTGAAGTGTGGAAACCATATTTTTCTACGATTGTGTTGAAAGTCAAATTTTCTAACTTCAAGATGAGTGCAGAAAATGTTACTTTGCCACATGCAGTGTATTACAGATATGGCCCAATTTTAATAGGGATTATTGTAACGTGCTGTTTTACATATGTTCCAAATTGTAATTAAATATTTTAATAATAATTAAATGCAAATGCAAATTCCTTACGTGGTAAATATTCTATAAAATAGAATAAAATATGTTACCAGAAAGTACTAGTAATTATTTTAGCTTTTACATAAATCTTATCACAGATAAGTATAAACATATACAGGGTCATTCACGGAAAGCGGCTATTAGACGTTTCTTGGGATCTGTCGAGTTTAGAAATTTGAAAATTGGTATGAGGAGGTTTTTAGATATGGCGGATCCAACGAAAATATTGTCATGCTTGTGCTACTTCCGCTTATACCGGATGTAGCACCTAACTTTGTTATTTTAAATGGAACACCCTGTATTTTATTGCATATTTCGATTCCTCATAAAATTTTAGCTTAGGTTTATGTACCATAACATACTCTTAAACATTCCGGTTTTCGAGATAATTAATATTTTTGGAGATTTTTGACGGTTCCCACCCTTCCAAAAAAAATCAATATCTTCTACCATGTAGCCGATTAGGAAATTTTCTTTTCAAACTCTTACAAGTATCCTATGACCTAACTAAAAGTTCTCTTATGTTTTCACAATATTATACGGAGTATTTTATTTTCACAGTCGAACATTGTTTTAGTTCAAATGTTAAAAAGTCATTTTTTTCAAATGGAACCCCCTGTATATTTTCACAAAATCTAATAGAGGATTGAATTCTGCATCGATTGATATTACCATTCCCTATGCCTACCTCTCTTTGTTTTTTTATTATGGACGAATATTTGTAAAACGTACAAACAAAATCAGC
This sequence comes from Rutpela maculata, assembly GCA_936432065.2. Lineage (NCBI taxonomy): Eukaryota > Metazoa > Arthropoda > Insecta > Coleoptera > Cerambycidae > Rutpela > Rutpela maculata. The sequence continues at coordinate 279,399,385 of OW386286.2, read as the reverse complement.
ACTGTTTGTTAGTAGGCAATACAAGTCATAACTCGGTTCCTTTTTTATCATAAACGAGAATAATCATGTAGATAATTGATAATCATTTGTTTTTGACAGCTTCAAAAACGAGAGATTAGATTTATAACAAATACTTTGGCACAAAAATTTACAAAATTAATGAACACTGAATATAAATATTTATTGCAGCAACTGTTCAAAATGCTCTCCATTCTGCTCCAAACAAGCCAATATCCTGGAATTTACGGCACTTACAATGGCTCGGCGAATTTCGTGGGTATTGTATTTATTTACTGAAATGCAGTCCGTATTCTCTTCTTTGGATTTTTTTTGGTAGTAGCCGTGGTGGCATAAACAATATTTTTGATAGTATCATATCTACGAGGAGAATTTAAATAGCAATAAATATGCGAAGATTTTGCGAACAGTAACTTTTATAGATAATTTGCCCCTAAATATTTATAATTCTATGTATTTTCAAATGAATGGTTGCGGTCCACGGGAAGTTTATGACGAATTAGTAGCGATGTTCGAAGATAGGTGATTTGGCTACCGAGGACCTTGGAGATGGCCAGCAAGGTCCCCTGATTTGACCCCCTTAGACTTTGGACCTTTGGGGTATTAAAAATATTGTTTATGCCACCCCTGCTACTACCAAAGAAGATCCAAAGAACAGAGAACGGGCTACATTTTAACAAATCCCCATGAATTAGCCAAGCCACTGTAAGTGCAAGTGGAGAGCATTTTGAACAGTTGCTGCATTAAATATTTATATTCAAATTGTTCATTAATTTTATAAATTTTTGTCCCAAAGTATTTGTTATAAATCTAATCTCTCGTTTTTGAAGCTGTCATCTTGATAATAAACAAATGGTTATCAATTATCTACATGATTATTCTCGTTTATGATAAAAAAGGAACCGAGTTATGACTTGTATTGCCTACTAACAAACGGTGCTGATTTTGTTTGTACGTTTAACAAATATTCGTCCATAATAAGAAAACAAAGAGAGATAGGTATAGGGAATGGTAACATCAATCGATGCAGAATTCAATCCTCTATTAGATTCTGTGAAAAAAATGACTTTTTGACGTTTAAACTAAAACAATGTTCGACTGTGAAAATAAAATACTCTGCATGATATTGTGAAAACATAAGAGAACTTTTAGTTAGGTCATAGGATACTTGTAACAGTTTTAAAAGAAAATTTCCTAATCGGCTACATGATAGAAGATATTGATTTTTTTTCCGAAGGGTGGGAACCGTCAAAAATCTCCAAAAATATTAATTATCTCGAAAACCGGTATGTTTAAGAGTATGTTATGGTACATAAACCTAAGCTAAAATTTTATGAATAATCGAAATATGCAATAAAATACAGGGTGTTCCATTTAAAACAATAAAGTTAGGTGCTACATCCGGTATAACCGGAAGTAGCACAAGCATGAAAATATTTTCGTTGGATCCGCCATATCCAAAAACCTCCTCATACCAATTTTCAAATTTCTAAACTCGACAGATTCCAAGAAACGTCTAATACCCGCTTTCCGTGAATGACCCTGTATCCTTCTATTAAAAGAATTATTGATAATTATCCATTGTTCCTGTGACTAGGGAATCGGGGTTAAATATTAAAATAGTATTTATTTACACATGTGTTTATCTACAAATAACACAGACCCACAAAAAAAAAAGTTCAGACCAGCGAACCAGACCCTGTATCCCCATGTGATTATTCTGATTATTCTGATTATTCTTTTTTTCTGATGATTCTTTTTTCTGTATAGTCTTTTTTCTATAGTTTTGTTTTGTTAAGTATTTGAAAATTATTTTGTAATTAATTATAATTTGAATAAATATTGCAGTAAATTTTAGATATAGCACACACCTAATTTATATTTATATTAAAAATGTATGTATATTTGCCACAGACAAACTCTTTCTGAGCTTACGTGGCAAATTAGTGTCATGGAATGTAATATTGTCGTACAGGGTGTTATGTGTATGCATTTACATTTGTTCTTCTCTTTATCGCTAAAGAAAATAATAACAATAATAATTATAGAATGCAATGTTTATATGTATATATAATGTAACCTGGACAAAACTTAATAAAGACTGTTTAACATAACATAACATAACAACATAACATGTATTTTCGGTCACTGAATCCGAATCCGAGGTCAAAAAAATTCATACCCCAAAATCTTTAGCTAGAGCCAAAAACACCCCTGGACTGGGGTAAAAAGAATATTAAGCTACGAGAATAGTTGTTACATCCTAATCGATCGAATTACACAAATTAAGGTTAAACAGCATCTTACATACAATAGATCTGAAACACACCCCCAGTGAGGGGCGAAAACTAGCCCCCATTTATAAAAATCGATCCAAAACAGTAATGACTGCTGAAAAAGCTCAAAATGTCTAAGTTTTGTTAAAGTGATAAAAATCAGGTCCGACGTAATCTGCATAAACTGCCCCTATAGGGTTGAGAACACAAAACAAGAGAAAACGTAAAATCCAACAGAATTTCTATTTTGCGTAGTACTCTAAAATAAAACTAGAAACTTACCTACCATCAACAGTGTCAACCCTCAGATGGTGTGAAAACTACCCCCTATGTAAGATTTATCCATAAAAAGTTACAGTGACTTCTATAAAAATTCGAAACACCTGCGTTGTGTGGAAGTGAGACTAAGTTCGACGCTGTGTTTGAAAACCACCCCCACGGGGTTGCGAGATGCCATCCCTATATCCGTAGGATGCTGGAAAAACAGAGAGAAACTAGCCGAATTTACATTTTTATGGATGCTATGATTAGCAAAAATCGTGATGCACACTTCCAGCGTCCTCGCAACCTCATGGGGGTAGTTTCTTCTCACTTCCACACAACGCAGATGTTTCGAATTTTTATAGAAGTCACTGTAACTTTTTATAGATAAATCTTACATAGGGGGTAGTTTTCACACCATCTGAGGGTTGACACTGTAAGACGTTGATGGTACGTAAGTTTCTGGTTCTATTTTAGAGTACTACGCAAAATAGAAATCCTGTTGGATTTTACGTTTTCTCTTGTTTTGTGTCCTTTAAACTGTATAGGGTTGTTCTCAACCCTATAGGGGCAGTTTATGAAGATTACGTCGGATCTGATGCAGTTTCTTATCACTTTAACAAAACTTAGACATTTTGAGCTTTTTCAGCAGTCATTACTGTTTTGGATCGATTTTTTTATAAATGGGGCTAGTTTTCGCCCCTCACTGGGGGTGTGTTTCATATCTATTGTATGCACGCTGCTGTTTAACCTTAATTTGTATAATTCGATTGATTAGGATGTTACAACTATTCTCGTAGCTTAATATTCTTTTTATTCCAGTCCAGGCTCCAGCTAAAGATTTTGAGAGTTTATGAATTTTTTTGACCTCGGATTCTGAATCAGCGACCGAAAATACATAGGGATACATGGGTCTGGTTCGCTGATCTGAACTTTTTTTTTGTGGGGCTGTGTAATGTAAATATTATTATAAATTATACAGCGTGATTAGAAATTACGAGAAAATACTTCAGAGGCCGATAGTAGACACAAAACCGTTTACTAAGTAATCACTACTTCCACATAAATATTGCCTATTCCCACGCCTTTCTTAAATACAATGGTAGTGGGGGCAGCTAATGTCAAAAAATTGAGGCCTCGGATTCTCGTGAAAACACTATATCTAAATTTATGCTTGCTTTACCCATTTACCACCCAACACCAACGGAATAAGATCATAATATAATCTAGTTCCAGATCTCGTTATAATGCACAGATGTACCACATTTCAAGTCAACATCGTAAACCGCTCCACAGTAATCGCGCGCACAAAAAAATGTTACAGACAAACAGACCGACAAATAGATTTTTTTTCACAAACTTAGAATCTCGATGTTTCATGACATTGTAAACCTATTTGAACGAAACAAAAATCAATTTCTTTATCGTGACTATACTTCCACTCCACTACGTGGATGTGGAAGTAAAAGTATAAGTTGTTAAATACACCCTAGTACTATATCGCATAATGGGGGTAATACTGACCCTCCAAGAAGAGCTCGTAAATTACATTTTCTTCAACTATCTCTAAAAAGGGTTCAAAATAAAATTTTACGCAGACAAAAAAATGTAGTGTAGAAACCATTTTTAGGTGGACATCATAGGGGGTGGTACTGCTTTTCTCGTCGTAACTTTTTTATTTTCAACTTTTCAAAAATCGACAAGAATAATACTCTCTGATCTAATAGTCTTGAGAAAGGTATTCTTTTTGATATACGGTAGAATGAGGGCAATTTTTTTTCTTGTCACTCTGTTTTAAAGCCAATAGACTGATGATTTTTCACACGTCTACTCCTAAACCGTCATTTTCTTTGATGGTGCCGCGAGTTTAATTCAAAACCTATAAGTATATTTAACTTGGTAACTACGTACATAATCGATATAACTATATATATGTTTTTCATATATTTACAACTTTTTACATTCGAAGTATTGTGTGGGCGCCTGTGTCATTTTGTGTGCTGGTTGATGAAACAAGTTTGGGGTATGCTTTATTTTATTTCATAGATATATGACAATACTAAATAACAGTATTGGGATACGGGAATCGATTCTGGCTACCTAGGATGGTGTCATCAATTTTGGAATGATATAATTTTAGCTATTATATCATGTATATTTATCTCTATTTTGCGTAATTTAATTTTCAAAATTTTCTTGAAAAAATGAGATAATCTAAAAAAAGATTAAATTATATAAAATGTGTAAAAGTTTTTAGTTAACAGCCATACAAACATTTTTAGAGTAAGAAAACCTTTTTTAAACCATTGGTTATGATATTACATCCTCTGCAAACAACAGCTTCCGTTGGACGACCTGGCATATTAACCCTTTCTGTGACCCAAAAAAATGCAGTCAATAGGATTTTCATAAAAACCACGTTTAAGCAATATCTTGATTTTTGAAAAAAAAAAAATGGCCACGTTCCAGCATGACACTTGGAACTGTTTTTTCGGAATATCCGGATCTACCCTTCACCCATTACCCCTAAACCGGAAAAACCACTCCATTTCTCGATTTTCTGGTGCTAGGCTTGCGAGGGCTTTTGTCGGATAGATTTTTTAAAGTCAATTCGAATAAAATAAGTAGAGATCGATCACATGTGATCTAACCCACCCCCCCCGTGGGTTGAAACTACCCAATAATGAAATGCCACGAAAATAACGAAAGTCAGCTGTAAAACGGCCTTCCCCCGTTTTCGAGGGCGCACAGTAGTACGAATCGTAATTTTTACTTCTGTTTATACTTAGTTATCGAAACTTAGTATTTAGACTAATATCAATTTTTCCCGAGATAGGTCAAAAAGGCCTCTTTTCTCAAAGTAATTTAATTGTAATTTAACTGGAAATTTTAAGAAAGTAACATTCCTGTAACAAATAAATTTTTCAGTTTGTCCCTCAATACTGGCCAACAATCTGAAAGCATCGTACGTGGAAGGATGTCAGAACTGCTGGTAACATAATTTGGATTAGCATGGTGTTATCAAGATGCCGGTCGTAAGGAGAAGGGCCACGGGAGATGGGAGAGCCATTAATGGGCTTTACATTCATTCCAGCCCTCCTAGAGGTATGTACACACAGGTGTGGTTAAAGAAAATCTTTGCGCTTATTTGTTTCTGTATTATATTTGTTCGTGCATATCACGCTATTTTGTTGTATGCTCATTACATACAAAAAATATGAGCATGTATTCTCTGAACATGGCCACAGTGGAGCGTATATACATGCATATTTTAACATGAATTCTTGTTACTAAATTTAAAGTCACACGTATTTAGTTTACGTGGGTAACCCTGAAACTAAAACTTACACTGAGATAATAACTGTGATATGAAAAGTTGGTAAGTTTTTATTTTCATGGTTATAATCCATGAGTAGATCGAAGAAAAGTAAATATAGCCCAGTAAAATTAGGAATATCTCGAAGGTTTTATTGTAGAAACAAGCCACAAATTCAAAATTTAAAAAGTAAGTATTTGGGGCAATATCCCCAAAGAGATGAAAAGGGTAAAACACGTCTTTTTTGCGAATATCTCGAAAACTATTGATTTTTATCTAGACAGCATTCTAAGGTTTATTAATTTATCTTTTAATTTCGTCTCACTTGGTTAAAAGTTGACCGAGAGAGAATTTTGTTAAAACTGCCATTTTCTTTACCCCTTTTCAGTAGTTCAAATTTCACGCGCATTTTTCGAGATTTAGAACTCTGGAAAAAAACGTTATACTGCAAAGTTTAAAACATTCAATTTTCTTCCAACTGTTTTTTCATTTATTCCTTTACAACCAAACTTGGCCAAGTGATGGTCAGTTTTTGTAAAAAAGAACGTACTCGTGATAATCGAAATTGTTAATTAGTAGTTTAAATTGCGTTCGAATAACTAAAAACCTTTATAGTATTTAAGAAGATAAATCAAGTGGCATTTTGAATGCAGGTTGAATGGAAAGAGTTAAAATTGACTAATTATTGTAAAAAAATATATTATTTGTAATGGGTGCGCCATGTTGGGCACATCAAATTGTAGATATTTTTAAGGCGTTTAAACATGTGTACAGAGTGATTTAAAAGAATGTTTTTTGAAAAAATTGTTAAAAAATAAAACTTAATTTCCTTGAATATTTTTTTTACTTCACCCTATATATGAACTGCATTATTGTTTTCTTATGAAGGTTTTAATTAGCTTCAATTTATCTTATTACGACATATTCGAAATTCTTTTTGGTTTTAGAGAAAGAAATTAAAAACACTCTTTCCGATTTCAAACGATTTTTTTTTTAAATAACTTTGAAAAAAATGTAAATAATAATTTTATGCTTTATTTGTAAAAGACATATCACAAACAATATTCAACGTAACAAAACAGCAACAAGAAAGAAACGAAATAAATATTTTTAAAAACAAACTTATATTAAGATGTACTAAATAGGAAATTGCAGAATTTTTATTTTAAATTTTTTTTTATTTTAATAATATAAATTGAAGCTAATTAAAACATTAACACAGTTCATGTACAGGGTGAGGTAAACAAATATTCAAAGAAATTAAGTTTCCTTTCTTAACAATTTCTTCAAAATTTTTTTTTTAATCACTCCATATGCATGTTTAAAGGTTTTAAAAATGTCTTTGATGTGGACAACATGGTCATCGCTTCAAAAATAAAAAAGTCTGGGAGTTTTAAGTGGCGCACCCTGTATATATTTTCTTGGAGTATACGATCTTATCTAGTTTTTTTATTCACAAGGTTTACTATCAATAATAAATGAATTTTTCTATATCTCTTAAAATCACGGAATTAAAATTAAAATGAAAAATTACATTATTTACATCCGTACAACTTTTCATTTCACAACAATAAAAAAAAATCCATAAAGTTTATAGAGATATGCTTGGGTTATAAAATAACTCTTTGTTTAACTCATTTTCTTTAAAAATTACAGAGTCATTTAAGTTGTGCTGTCTCACTTGCAGTGCTTTCATCTAAAATGGGTAAAATGGGTTAATACTGATCAGTTGGAATAGACAATCAACCAATCACAAAAAAACGTCTCTGGTGTTATTGGCTCTACGAGGCAAAAAAGCTTTGTTCCTCAGTGGGAAAAACCGCTGCCCAAGGACTCACTACTTCCACATCCAGATTTTCCATCTAATTCTCTCTCAACGAAAAAAATTTGTTTGTGGAAAAAATTGTTTATGGAACTTTAATAATATAATATTTGAAATCGTCTACCTCAAAAACCCATAAAACGATATCCCACATCGGTAGTGAGGTGGAAGTGGTGACAGGGGGTGGATGAAGTAAAAAAATATTTTGAGGTTTTTTGTTCTTGTACACACACTAAATCACATTTTTTCACCCCCTTTAATAATGGGGTGGGGGTGGCTAATGACAAAAAGGTTTTGAGACCTTATAGCTTCTCTTGTATATACTAAATACCAATTTTATGGACTCTTACCTGCTTCATTTATCTATTTACCCCCATTTACCCTAATTTACCCCGCAACCCTTCAACGGAATAAGATGAAAATACAATTTAGTTCCAGATCACGTTAAAATACATAAGTGTACCAAATTTCAAGTCAGTTTCTTAAACGGTTCCAGAGTAATCGTGCGCACAAAAAAAGTTACAGACCGGCAGACAGACAATTTTTTTTTCGTTCAAACTTAAAATCTCGACGTTTCATGATATTCTAAGCCTATTTGAACAATAATTTTTTTTTTTGCCGTTACTATACTTCTACTGGATATAGAAGTAATATACACCATGAGATGTTATCCATGTCTAAGTTGCATGAGGAAATATGAAAAATAAGGTATCAACAACATTACAGTTTATAAAAAATCATGAAGATTCAACAATAATTTGTCAATATCTCAACTAATGAATGAGCTAAGTACTAAAATATTATCTATTTTGGAAAACGGCTTAGAAAAATACATGTCCTTTACTGTAGAAAAAATGTATTTAAAAAAATTGAAACTTTTTGATACAATCACAAAAACAAATTTGAAAAAAATATTTCTCGTGCCGATGAGAATTTCTTGTGTTGCTGAACTGCAAAAACTCAATCTGTTGGAGCAGTTGTCTTTAAATGGGATACTAAATCTTATGGATTTATTGATATTTCGATTTCAAAGGGACATACAAGAAATTATGGAATACGACTATTTAACAGTTCTCTGTTTGACAATTTTGGACATAGTCCAATCAAGATGGCGGACACCCCTTCCCCTTTCCGGGATGTCCACCTCATGGATTCCTAACCTTGTATGGCCCCAATTAATGTTCTGAAGTCAAACTTTCTACACTCTGGGTCAATAAAACCTAGTCAAGGGAAGGACTAACGTGCTCTGTTGATATTATAGAAAATACATTTGACGATGGAAAATGGGATATGGATATGGAATATACAAACATATCTTATTAGTCCTTTGAATATTCAAGGTACATTGCCACTTCGGGAATATCAGTTACATTTAACATATTAAAAGAATTAAACATGATTTGACGGACTTACGATGGGTTACTTGAGATGCGATGATCGGTGGGTTTAATTAACTATCAAAAGTTAATAAAAATAAAGTATTTTTTTGTTTCGTACTAATTTGTAACTGGGAGAGTATCACCAAAATATATTTCCCAACTCATCTAGCTGACTGTGCAATCAGGGTAATTTACTTCGATCGAAACAATAAGCAGCTGTTGAATACACACTGTTGAAGGTCTTTGAACTCTTCAATCACTATTAGAGAGAATATGACAGATTACTCTTGTATGCTGAAAAATAATTTTAAGTATAGTGGAGTAAAAAACAGGGGAAAAGTCGCTTCCTTCTCGAGTTTTTTTTTTAATCTTAGAACAAACCTAGATATATACCATTTCGTTAAGTAGGTCGATGTTCATTAGAAATCATGAAATACGACATTTTTTAGTGGTCACGGACATTGTTATTTTTAAAAAGGTGTGAAATTTCTTTTTTTTTTAATCATGTTTTTTTGAACATCTAATGCCATAACTCAAAAACGAATGGAGCTATCCACATGAACTTTTTTTTGTTATAAAACACACACTTAAGCGCTTCTATTTGTGTATAGTATTGTTAACTAAAATATTTTTAAGTTTGTTAAAAACTTAGATAACTTTGAAAGTTCATAAAATACGCAGTCAAATTTTCACTAAGCTACAAACTTTTTTGTTTTTGGAAATTTTGTATAACATGCTGCGAAGAAAATAAAGCGAAAAGACCAAAAAAGTTTTTGATAGCATAATTTTTATTGTGTCTTTTATAGTTTAGGTACAGTGATTTTTTTTATAGCGCGCGAATTGCAGAAATTGAGTATTAATACGCCCGCGTCCACTAAAACTAACTAGTCTCAGGGCGGTGTACTATCAACGTTATTCGTTTTCGTCGAAGGTCAAATTATAAAACCGCTGCCCAAGGAATCACTACTTCCACATCCAGATCTTCTATCCAAGTCTTTCAGAAGGAAAAAAAATTGAATGTGGAAATCATTTTTTATGGAACTTTAATAATATAATATTTGAAATCGTCTACCCCAAAAACCTATAAAACGATATGCCACATCGGTAGTGAGGCTGAGGGTGGTGGAAGGGAGGTGGTAGTAGTGGTGGACAAAGTAAAAAAAAAATTTGAGGCCTTTGGTTCTTTTACACACACTAAATGACAATTTTATTTTTTTCGCCCCCTTGAATAATGGGGTGGGAGTTGGTAATGGGGGTGGTTAATGCCAAAAAAAAAAATTTGAGAGCTTAGTTTCTCTTATATATACTAAATACCAGTTTTATGGACTCCATTTACGCCCAACCCTTTAACGGAATAATCTAGTTCCAGATATCGTTAAAATACATGGTACGTGTACCAAATTTCAAGTCGATATCTTAAACGGTTCCAGAGTAATCGTGCGCACAAGAAAGTTACAGACAGACCGACAGACAGAATTTTTTTTGCTCAAACTTCAAATCTCGACGTTTCATGACATTGTAAGCCTATTTGGACAATAAAAATTTTCAAAAATATTTTTGTCCATACTATATTTCCATTGAATGTGGAAGTAAAATGTGTAACCATATTCTTTCTCTTATTACCAGGTACAGGGGCGGACTAAGCGGGTGCGAGGCCCTGGGCTATTAATACTTTGGAGCCTTTCCCATCTCATAAGATAACATTTTTTTGAGATAAAGTCAGATCACTCACCACAGACACGTTTCACTTTGTTTTGGCTAAATACTGAACTAAACTATAATAATAATAGGCCTGGGCCATGGTTGCGACTGGTCAAATCCAGATGCGTACAGTGGCACAGAGACTGTGGATAGCGATGCGGAAGCAGACAAGAGCAAGAAATGTTATATATACTTTTATATTTATTATTTATATTATATTATTCAATGAGATCGCCAGTATAGAGCATAGTTATAATCATATCGTATTTGGTTTTTAAGTGCGTTTTCAACATTCGGGGGCCCCTTTAGTAACCGGGGCCCTGGGCTTAAGCCCCTAAAGCCCCCCCTTTAGTCCGCCCCTGACCAGGTATTATATTGTAGAACGTATGGTCATTGTGCGAATTGTGCGTGGATTATCTACTTAAAAAATAGTTAAGATAAAGAAGCAATCTAAGTTTCATAGTAAAATGGAGTGAATTTTATGTGGCGTAGTAATAGAGGAAAACGATAAACCTGTGCACAAGCCATGGAAACAGAGTTTAGAGACTATAATTAGGAAATTAAAAAAGACTTAATTTAGGATGTTTTTTCTTTTTTGTTACCTAATTTAGGCGAAAATAACACGTTTACTCAATTCACAAGTCTACAAAAAAAAAAATTCTTCTCCAAGGACTAAACCTATCATGCCTTAAGTATTTTTGTGTGCTGAATCTGAATTTTCAATTAAAAAAATTTTCTACGGCGTAGATTTCGAGTAAATTCCGGTTTTTATTGTCAAAAAACCGTATTTTGACGATAAAAACAGGGATTTACTCAAAATCTATGCAGTAAAATTTTTTTTAATTGAAAATTCGGATTCAGCATACAAAAATACATAAGGAATTATAGATTTAGTCATTGGAACAGAATTTCTTTTCTTGTAGACCTGTGTACAAGTGCACCTGTGCCACAAATCTACAAGAAAAAAAGTTCTGTTCCAAGGACTAAACTTATCATTCCTTATGTATTTTTGTGTGCTGAATCCGAATTTTCAATTTAAAATTTTTTTACCGGGTAGATTTCGAGTAAATCCCGGTTTTTATCGTCAAAATACGATTTTTTGACAATGTTTGACGTTTGCTTGAAATCTAAGTGGAAAATTCGGATTCAGCACACAAAAATTCTTAAGGCATGATAGGTTTAGCCCTTGGAGCAGATTTTTTTTTGTCGACCTGTGTTATTGTGTGGATCTAGGGTAAAAATGCAATGCATGGGAGTTTCGAATAGGGACTCTGACACAGGAAATGTCAGATACAAATATTAAGATTGCCACGTGCTTTAAGAAACTGTCTTTTTTATTTAGCTCCAATAATAACGCAAAAAAAGGAAAACTCGATAGTTTACTTTTTATCAAAACACTCCAAAATTATTACTTTTCCTAAACTTCTGTTTATGGGATTTTATTAACCCCCTAGTTGCGCAACATTTTTTCCATTTTACGATAATATTATTTTTCACCGTTTCCGAGATCCCAATGCAATGCATACTCCATTTAAGATTCTTAATTCCTTTTGCCTTCAACCTTAGTCCTTAATGTGTCACTGGAAAAAATAAGTTATTCTTTCAGATCCTAAAACGTATTAAAACAGTCCTAAACATAAAAAAATAATAATGAAAAGTTCCGTTACACACAATACAGTACGGCGCGCGTACGCTTCGACAATTCCTCCATACTAAAAAATTCGTAACTAGCAAACTATTGTTAATAATGAAAATATTTTTTTTCTAAAAACTTTTTTAGTCTATTGACTTCATTTTCTTCACAGCATGTTACACAAAATTTTCAAAAACAAAAATGTTCCTCGCTTAGTGAAAATTTGATAGCGTATTCTCTAAACTTTCAGGGTCATCTACGTTTTTGGCATGTTCACATTTTTTTTCTTAGCAATCCTATGAATAGAGAGAAGCGCTTAAGTGTATGTTTTATAACAAAAAAAAGTTCACATCGATACCTCAATTCATTTTTGAGATATGGCAATGGATGTACAAAAAAACATGATTTAAAAAAAAAAAATTAAATTTTACACTTTTTTTAAATAAGAATATCTGTGACCACTAAAAAATGTCGTATTTTGTGTTTTTATGTGTAAAATGATGTTGTTGGTAATACCCACTGTGTCTGATCTTGTTCTAAGCTCATAAAAAAAAACGACACAATTTTACTTCTTTTTCGCTCCTCTAGTAGTGATTTGGTAAAATTTGAGTACTGCGTACGCTTAAGAACTATATTATAATTTCTATTACCCTGTCTTAATTACCTTTTCGTACGGCCGGCGCTTTTTTGGTTATTCTGATAAAACACAATATCTATTGTGTGTAAATTACCGTTCTTAATAATAAGACGTGTGTGCGGTTAGACATATTAGTGGATTGCGTGACTGGAGCGTGGCAGGAAAATATTTCATAATAGAAAACAATTGATAGAGAAGGGTTCGAACGATATCAACTGCCACTATGTTTACTTTGTAGGTACCCTTTAATGACGTTAATTAATATTTTGTATTTTCTGTGTGTGTGTGCCTGTAATGGTATTTGAATTATTGCGTCAGTTTATTATTATTAATGGAATATAACATCCCGTAAATCAATCTTGGCCATCAATAATTCGATTTTTATATAAACGTTTGTATAGGCGTACGTTTAAATTTTGAGTAAGGTATTACCTTCAAATAAATTGAGTAAAACTTTTCTGGAGAACACAGCACAGCACAAAACTTAAAAGTAATGAAAAGTCAAAGAAAATGTTCACTGTTCTAAGCACCGAAGAAGATTTGCGAAGAGGGGGTGTTATAAGTTTGACGCGTATGTCTGTCTGTCTGTCTGTCTGTGGCTTCATATTTCCTCAACGAGTGATCCGATTTTGATGCACTTTCTTTTATTTGAAAGAGTATTTTGTCAAGGTTTTTGCCATATTAGATTTTGATGTTTGGTCGCCATCTTGGTTACAAGCCTTATTCCTGTGGGTCAAATCTTGCAACTGAATTTTAAAATAGTTATCCCCAACCGATTGGGCCGAAATTTTGCATACACATTTAGTTTGGATGACAATGCATGGTTAGCTAAGTGACGTCATTCCAAATCCAATATGACGGACAGTTATTTTTTATGCACACCCATGAAATGGGTATCAAATGAGAAGAATACGAAAATAAAATGACGTCACACTAAATTCAATATGACGGACGTCCCAAGATGACGGACAAAATTTTTCAGTTTTAACACTATAATTTGATCGTATAGTGTATTCGCTCATACGTTGCATTCTAAGAAATGGTGAAGCATTCGGTTTAAACTATAAGTTTTATATCGGATAGGAACGACGCAATGAATATACACTTCTCCAAGAAATTAACGCACCACCAAAAAATAACCAAAAGTTTGAAGTTAGTTAATTTTTAACCCCCGACCCAAAAAGTTATAAGTTTGACGCGTATGTTTGTATGTTTGTCTGTCTGTCTGTGGCTTCATATCTCTTCAATGGGTGATCCGATTTTGATGCACTTTTTTTTATTTGAAAGAGTATTTTGTCGAGAAGGTTTTAGGCAATATTAGATTTTAATGTTTGTTCGCCATCTTGAATTCGCCATGTTGAACGTCTCTAGAAATTGTCCGATTGAAGTAAAATTGAAAATGTGCAGACAATTATGGTAGCCGAATATGATTTCGGCCTCACTTTGATTCGGTCATATGAAACTGGTACGAACTGATACATTGATCGGGAGTTTCTAAAAATTTTCAATTTTTTAACCCCCAACCCAAAAATAGGGGGTGTTATAAGTTTGACTCGTATGTTTGTATGTTTGTTTGTCTGCCTGTCTGTCTGTGGCTTTATCTGCCTTCTTTTGATGCATTTTTTATTAAAATTAAATATAACATATAAATATTTATAATAGAACCGGTCTTGTAGACCGTGTGTGACTAGTAGAACACAAAATTGGACCGCGTCGGCTTAAAGGTTAAAAAGTTCTGTGTGGGACTCGTGATATAATAATACGCTATGTTGTATGTATATGTTTAGTTTAAAAAGTATAAAATAAAATCAAATTACAAATTTAAAAAAATCCCCGATTCAAAAATATCGACTAAATAACTAATATAAAAAATAAATAAATTAACAAAACTTTAAAAATTATGAAATAATTTTGATTCCATATACGAACTCTTATGATTTATTTAAATCCAGCTTATATTTTCTTTATGTCCTCGAGATTTGCTTTCTTATACGCATGAATATGTCGGGGGCTGCTGTAAAGATGTACTACTAAATAGTTATATTCAAAACAGCAGCTCCCGATATATTCATGCGTATAAGAAAGCAAATCTCGAGGACATAAAAAAAATATAAGCTGGATTTAAATAAATCATAAGAGTTCGTATATGGAATCAAAATTATTTCATAATTTTTAGAGTTGTGTTAATTAATTTTTTTTTTATATAAATTAGTTATTTAGTTGATATTTTTGTATCGGTTTTTTTTTTAATTTGTAATTTAATTTTATAGTCCATGTAAAACGGGGGGGTTTGACGCTCGGAATGCCCCTATCATCGGGAACACTTGTATTTTATGCTTTTTTGGGTCGCTGATCACGAAAATCCCGCGGCTCTAAAAATGCCAAAAACCACCCCTGGGGTTTTTTCACGGTAATGTGAATAATACTGTAAAATAATGTTATCAATGCGCTAATTGTAAGATATTTTGCCAGTTCAGTATCTAAAATAAGGACAAATTAACCAGAGGGGGTTAAACTACCTCTAAATTGACGTAAAATGGGAAAAATGTTGGAATTTTTTTTCACTTTTTGATTTGAGTTTAGATGAATGGGATTGCACAACGAAGACATTTTTTTTTTCAACTCTTCAGGGGTGAAAACTACCCCTATATCGCCTTTAAATTGAACTAACGCTTAGAAAATAAGAAGAGATGTATACTTTTTAATTTGCTTGTAATTTCTGATAAACTTCCGCCGAAAAAAATACTAAAAAAATATTAAAAAAAAGTTTAGTTATTTTAATTTTGCACCATATTTATATTTTTTTATTAAAAATATTGCAAACAATATGAAGTGTTCATTTATCAAGAATATTTCTACCTTCTCTTTCAATCCCCTTCAAGCTTGGGGGTAGTTTTCACCCCTACGGGGGAAAACATTTTTAATATACAAGCAAACTAAAAAGTATACATCTTTACTTATTTTCTAAGCGTTAGTTCAATTTAAAGGCGACATGGGGGTAGTCTTAACTCTTGAAGGGTTTTGAAAAAAATTTCCCTCATTGTGCAATCCCCATTTATCTAAACTCAAATCAAAAAGTTACGTCAATTTAGGGTAGTTTCACTCCCTCTGGTTAACCCTCAACATAACATTTTTGTCCTTATTTTAGATGAACATACTGAACTGGCAAAATATGATTACATTATTTTCCAGTATTTTTTACATTACCGCGAAAAACCCCCCAAAAAGGTAATTTTTGGAATTTTTACAGGTGACGCACTATTTTTAGAGCCGCGGGACTCCGATTTTCGTGATCAGCGACCCAAAAAACATGGTATAGAAGTAGTCCTGATGAGGGGAGCATTCCGAGCGCCAAACCCCGCGTTTTACATGGACTATTTGAGCACGAATTAGATTCGAAGTATTGTCAATGGCTTGTTCTATGTCTTTAGGGAGTCAGTTGGATTAACGTATATCAAACTTTTCATGTAACACCACAAAAAAATCCACAGGGGTGATATCTGGGCTCCTTGCGGGTCAAGAACGGTGTCGAGCTACGAATACAATTTAAAATTTAACGATAACGAAATGGAAGTCGGAATGATACTGACCATAGACAAATAACATCTCAGTAGTCACTACTACCTGAAAAACAAACAAAGCGGAGCGCTGTTCCTGCTCTTGTTCCAAAAATATCTGACGGTTTGTGTAATCAGATCCGGCACAAATAGCCCTGTACCACGTGAATATTTTTAATATGTTTTCGATATTTTAAACAGGATACAAATTTTGAGAAACAATAAACATTAGTCGATTTACCGAAAAAACGATTTTTTTCAATATTTCGTGAAAAGTATAGGCTTATAAACCAAAAAATTATTTTACATCAGATTTACTTATTTTTAGGTCCTACTATAAACGCATGCTGGATAGGTAGGCTAAATAAATTTTACCCATAATTTCACGAATTTCCGAGCAAAATATTTTTTTAATTTTCGTAAAAAAGAGGGTTAATTTAATTTTCAAGGTAAGTCCTCTTGAAGCATCTTAAAGTACACATTTCAAGCTTTAAAAGTCGCACCTACACAAATCTAATAACGCGATTTAAACCTGAGTAATAGGTGGTTATAGTTAGTTATATACAGGGTGCGGCACTTAAAACTCCCTACACTTGTAACTTTTTTTTTTTTGAAGCGATGATCATGTTGGGCACATTAAATTGTGTAGACATTTTTAGAGCCTTTGAACATGCACACAGAGAGATTAAAAAAATTTTTTTGAAAAAATTGTTAAGAAAAGAAACTTAATTCCTTTGAACATTTTTTTTACCTCACCCTGTGCATGAACTGTGTTAATGTTTTCTTATAAAGGTTTTACTTAGTTTCAATTTGTTATTAAAATAAAAAAAATTAAAAAATAAAAATTTTGCAATTTTCTATTTAGTACATTTTAATATAAGTTTGATTTAAAAATATTTATTTCTTTTATTTCTTGTTACTGTTTTGTTACGTTGAATATTATTTGTGATATGTGTTTTACAAATAAAGCATAATATTATTATTTACATTCTTTTCAAAGGTAACTTTAAAAAAATCAGTATGGAATCAGAAAGAGTGTTTTTAATTTCTTTCTCTAAAACCAAAAAGAATTTCGAATATGACGTAATAACATAAATTGAAGCTAATTAAAACCTCTATAAGAAAACATTAACGTAGTTCATGTACAGGGTGAGGTAAAAAAATATTCAAGGAAATTAAGTTTTCTCTCTTAACAATTTTTTCAAAAAAAATTTTGGGTACATCAAAAATAAGTTTTTGAAATTTTTTTCACTCATCGGATCTTTTTATACATTACTTCAAGGGTAAAATGTAAAAGACCCAGGTTTTTATTTTAAAAATTTTAGAACTGGTAGGGCTTTTACCGATTTCAACGCAAATCTCTTTATGTTCCGACTTCATATATTCCTACAAACATTCATTTATATATTTGAAAATATAATAATCCGATAGCTACATGTTTCTTCTTTCATTTAAGCTTTTGTAAGGCCAATTTAATTGATTGGTTCAAAAGTTACTACAAATTTAGTGTAGCGCGCCGTACTTACGTGTAGCCGCGTTCCATTTTCGTGCGTTAAGCAAAAAAAATCTGGAGCCTACATTTTTGATCGTACAAAAAAACTTCATAAACATTTTTGATGTGAAATTTCCCGTACTTTCGAATAGCGCAATTAGTTTTTGAAGAAAAAAAATATTTTAAGATATATTTGACAAGAACTAGTATTCTGCAACTAATTTGTTTAATAACAAATTACGCTTAAGGACTATTGTTGGTAACTTTTAGTATGTTGTTTCTGACATGTTCAGAGACGTATTCTCAAAAGTTACCGCTTCCCGAAATTTTTCCGAAGTGAAAACCTCTATCGACTCCACTACTAGTCATTATTTTAATTTTCTATTTAATTTAAATTGACTTATGAAACTTGTGCTACATGTAATGATAGTAAAATGTATAGATTATCCCCCTTTCACAATATTGACCGTTGGTTACAAATTCAATTAAAAACGGTAATATGTTCACATTTTTTTCTATTAATTAGGAATAATTACATTTACATTTTTATTCAACAAATAGCATACTCTCAGGCAATAATTCCTTAATCTCCACCTGATAATATTACAATGTATTACAATTTTAGCAAACTTGTAATTCGTTCCTAATTGCTCTTGATAAGCAGATCGCTTGTCCATTTAATTTCAGAGTATTATAGGTCTGGAATTACTGTAAAAGGAGTATTTTTACCCTTTCGGGGGATGTGGTTGGGGTTAATGATATGAAGCAATTAAGCATTTACAGAGGATAATTGATATTTGAAATTATGAAATAACAATTATAAGTAGTCTAGGTCACTTTCAATCTCCAAGATGAAGGTAAGGGGTTGTAAATATTAAATTGAAGCACAAAACTTTTCAGAACAGTGTATTTTATATCCAAAAGCAAACGGTTTTTAGGTCGTATATGTTTTTCATATTATTGGAGGCACTTTTTAACCCCTAGAGGGACGTAAATAGCGCTAGGTTGCTTCAAAATTTCTTCTGCTTGAAATTTTAGTTCTCAGATATCTAAACAATGTGTTTATACATTTCCACATGATTTTGTACACCAAAGGCCAAAATATCTGTTGATAAGTTGAATACAAACATGCTGAAAAATGACCATCAAAACATGCAAATAACTATTACTTGTACCTTAACGATAGGATTTTGTAGAGTGAGAGGGAAATATGCGTTTATTTTCGATTTTTTATAAATATTTAAAAAAGCAAACATAGTATAATCTTTAAAACTGTTTTAGGTATTTGCTATTGTTCTAACGAATACAACTATACACATATTACTTCCACATCCAGTGGAAGTATAGTAACGATAAAAAAAATTTTCAAAAATTTTCAATGTTCAAATAGGCTTAGAATATCATGAAACGTCGAGATTTGAAGTTTGAGCGAAAAAAAAATTTCTGTCTGTCGGTCTGTAACTTTTTTTGTGTGCATGTTTACTCTGAAACCGTTTGAGATATTGACTTGGAATAGGTACACATATGTACTTTAACGAGATCTCGAACTAGATTATATTTTAATCTTGTTCCGTCGAAGGGTTGGGGGGTAAATTGGGGTAAATTTGGGATAAATAGGTAAATCAAGCAGGTAAGACTCCATAAAATTGGCAGGTCTCAAAAAAATGTTTGGCATTAGCCACCCCCATACCACCCCCACCCCTATTAAAGGGGATGAAAAAAAATGTGATTTAGTGTGTGTACAAGAATCAGAAACCTCACAATATTTTTTTTACTTCATCCACCCCCACTACCACCCCCCTACCACCACTCCCACCCCAGTACCGATGTGGGGTATCGTTTTATGGGTTTTTGGGGTAGAGGATTTCAAATATTATATTATTAAAGTTCCATAAACAATTATTTCCACATACAAATTTTTTCGTTGTGAATGACTTGGATAGAAAATCTGGATGTGGAAGTAGTGATTCCTTGGGCAGCGGTTTTTTATTGTAAATTTCTGTTGAACTTGAATATCGTAGTTTGTTAACCAAAATAGTTCTTAATTTCATTATTAGAGTATGGCATTTAACTATATACATAATTTATGATAAAAACTGTATACGGTTGCATTCCTTAAAGCAATGGGAAATATCTGAAACTATTTTAAAGATTATAACATTTACGATTTTCCAAATATTTATAATAAATCGAAAATAAACGCATCCCTCACCCTGCAAAATCCTTAATGATATATACTTCGTAGTTAAATTTTGTAAAATGTAATTTTTATTTGGTGTACCTATATGTTGTAAATTCTGTAAAATTGCATGCTTATTCTTTGTGTTTAAAATTAAAATCAACCCATTAAAATGATTTTGAATGCGTGTACCAGACGTTTTTATTTTTGTTATTTTTCGATTTTTGAAGTTCTTGCTACAGTACCCGTTGCCATGAAAACGTGCATGTGTATACCGTAACTCTACTTGAAGTAAATTTTCATTTTGCCACTGGCTCTGATTAATTTTTGAAAGGTTTTCTCCTTTTTTGACAATCTGATTCTCGTCGGCCCGTCCTAAGTGATCACGTTTTGCGTTTGAAATTATGTATAATAATCCCTTTTGTTTGAAAAATATTGGTTTTATAATAATTGTGACTTCATTTTGAAAAAAATATGTTTGTAATATTAATGAAACGGTTCATCGGCTTCATAATATATTGTACGTTTACATAATATTAATAAATGTGTACATTGAATTAATGAACGTACATTACATCAATAAACAGATTCATAAATTCTCAGCCAATGAACCTCCATTCATTAATATTACGTGCATATTTTTTTCTTCTCTATATTTTTTTCTTCTCTATGTATGTAGGCAAACAAAAGACTGACACTCTATCTTCTGGTTTATAGTTTTATTGTGGAGGATTTTAGACAAATATTTGCGTAAACTGATACTGAAGAAACAGTATGAAAGAACAATGTTAAAAAAGGGCTTTTTTGGTCCATTCGTGGTAAAGTGTGGAAGACATCTTTTTTACTTCCACATCCAGTGGAAGTATAGTAACGACAAAAAAATTTAAAAAAATTTTTATTGTTCAAATAGGCTTAGAATGTCATGAAACGTCGAGATTTCAAGTTTGAGTGAAAAAAAATTTCTGTCTGTCGGTCTGTAACTTTTTTTGTGCGCACGTTTACTCTGGAACCGTTTGAGATATTGACTTGAAATTTGGTACACATATGTACTTTAACGAGATCTAGAACTAGATTATATTTTCATCTTGTTCCGTCGATTGGGGTAAATTTGGAGTAAATATGTAAATCAAGCAGGTAAGAGTTCATAAAATTGATATTTAGTATAGACAAGAGAAGCTAAGGTCTCAAAAAAAAATTGGCATTAGCCACCCCCATTACCACCCCCACCCCATTATTAAAGGGGATGAAAAAAAAATGTGATTTAGTGTGTGTACAAGAACCAGAAACCTCAAAATATTTTTTTACTTTATCCACCCCCCACAGAGGGCAGAGGATTTCAAATATTATATTATTAAAGTTCCATAAACAATTATTTCCAGATACAAAATTTTTTCGTTGTGTGACTTGGATAAAAAATCCGGATGTGGAAGTAGTGATTTCTTGGGCAGCGGTTTTACTAATTTTGGGGTGCTGAAAATGAATCCGTTACACGTTTTGGCGAAAAATCTCGGGAACGCATTAAAAAACAACCCTTATTTGGGTGCCATAAAGTGAAGATTCTCATTTTCCCAACCAAAAGTCATTTGAATAATTAAAGAATTTTTAATGTAAAAACCAAGTAATATTTTCTGAATAGTGATATGCACACCATATACTCCAACCCCAAAAGTGTGAGAAATATTCAGGAGTGAGAAATATTCATCTCAATTGACTAAATCACCTTATTATGATAAGAAAACATCAAACTGAGTGATTAGGGATTTCTTTTGCGATTAAAACCAATGAAAACTCTAAAAAGATAAAATACACCACCTTAATTGGTGGGGATGGGCGTAAGAGTATTCAGAAGTAATCACATTATAAGATAATAGCTATTTAACGAGGAGTTGTGGGTTTTTTAAAAATAAATAAATAACCGTATATTAGATATTGTAACTTACACCGTTCATATGGGTGGTGAAGGGTGAGGTAAACGAGGGGGAAGGGGGGGAGGTGAATTTAGAATTCTTTGCTTCTTTTTCTACTTACCTATCGAAACTGAGTATTCTGAAAGAATTTCCTGCACTAAAGATTAACTTTTTGTTGCAAGTTTTAATATCAATTACAGTGCCACCCCCAGGGCATTGGCCCATCCGTGGTAGTATGGAAACCATTTTTCTTTTACTAATTTTGGGGTGCTGAATACGAATCTGCCATCCGAATTGGCTAAAAACATCGGGAATACAGTAAAAAAACAACCCTTGTTTGAGGCATTGAAATTGATATTAGAACTTCTAACAAAAAGTTATTCTTTAGTGCAAGAAATTCTTTCAAAATACTCAGTTTCGTTAGATAAATAGAAATAGAAAAAGAAACAAAAATTCTAAATTCACTTTGATGCTTTTTTATCAATAATAAGGTGATTTAGACAATTCAGACGAATGTTTCTCACCCCGGTGTACGGTACTCAGAAAATATTACTTGTTTTTATATTAAAAAATTCTTTAATTATTTAAAAGTCTTTTGGTTGGGAAAATGAGAATCTTCACTTTATGGCACCCAAATAGGGTCGTTTTTTAATGTGTTCCGAGATTTTTCGCCAAAACGGGTGACGGATTCGTTTTCAGCACTCCAAAATTAGTAAAAAAAACATTTTACCACGGATGGGCCAAAAAGCCCCCTTTTTTAAACATTGTTCTTTCTTTTTTTACAATTAATTATTTTTATTTATTTGCTTTTATCATGATTAGAGAATACTATTTAGGTATTATGCAAATCACAACTTACACACTTTTTTATTTATTATGAAAATACCTACTTTCTGTATATTGTTGCCCTAATCTGGGCACGGTAATATACTAGTTAGGTAAATACTTTAAAACACTCATTATTGGAGAACCAATCAAAACAACTACTCTTCTAGCTAATACTGACGAAGTATTGAATTACATGATAGAATTCTTAGCATTTTAAAGAAAAAAAAATTGAAAATACTTAAATCATTCATTTACATTTAGTCATTCACTTTTTTTATTTAAAATGAAATTACCTACTTTCTGTATATTGGTACCTTAATCGGGTCACGCTAATATACTATTTAGGAAAACACTTTAAAACACTCATTATTGGAAAACCAATCAAAACAACTACTCTTCTAGCTAATACTGATGAAGTATTGAATTACATGATAGGATTCCTGGCATTTTAAGGCAAAAAAAATTATATTGAAGATACTTAAATCATTTATTGAAATTCAGTCATTCACAATAATTATTAAACCTTACATTCTATTTCAACTCTAGAAAAGTTGTACAAGTTTTTTCGAACTCGTTAGTTCTCATCAGTAGAGTATAGAAACATTCATTCATTATTTACAAGCCTATTCTTGATTTATTTTTTACAATTAATTATTTTTATTTATTTGCTTTTATCATGATTAGAGAATACTATTTAGGTATTATGCAAATCACAACTTACACACTTTTTATTTATTATGAAAATACCTACTTTCTGTATATTGTTGCCCTAATCTGGGCACGCTAATATACTAGTTAGGTAAATACTTTAAAACACTCATTATTGGAGAACCAATCGAAACAACTACTCTTCTAGCTAATACTGACGAAGTATTGAATTACATGAGTATTAGCTAGAAGAGTAGTTGTTTTGATTGGTTCTCCAATAATGAGTGTTTTAAAGTATTTACCTAACTAGTATATTAGCGTGCCCAGATTAGAGCAACAATATACAGAAAGTAGGTATTTTCATAATAAATAAAATAGTGTGTAAGTTGTGATTTGCATAATACCCAAATAGTATTATCTAATTGTTCTTTCTTGTATTCTCAGTTTAACATTTACTATAATAGAACTGTTTTAATAAGTTTTTGATCATATATACTGATATTTATTATTTTTCAAATCATTATCCTGTTTTATTCCCAGTGTCATGCACATTATTATTGCCCGTACTCTGTATTACTCTAAAATATTTACTTATCACCATCTTTAGTTTAAATAGGTCATAACAAAGTACACACGTTTTCTGTACAACATTATGTGATGACCACCTATTTGTTATTGCTTATCGCCTGTCTAAACTTTTGAATATAATGCAAAGAAAACGGAATTAGCAATTGTCCTGGGGGCGTACCCGCCTTTCAGTAACCTACACGTATACAATAACTGTCGTCAAATTAATTCATTAATTATATTTTCAGTTCTTCAATTAAGTTCGGCTCACATAAAACAACTAATAAGGAGCGGGGACATAGAGAAATTAGAACAAGCCGTATTAGAAGGCCAAGGCAAAAAACTGATCGGAGAATACTCAGCAGATTATAAGACAAGGACTTTTTTGAAATCGATACCGGCGTTAATGGTAGGTATTAGTCTTAAGTTTCTTTACTGTAACTTCTATGAATTAATATTTTCATATGCTTGCACGATAGCTAGTCTAAACAATACTTCTACAGCTTCGAGTAAAAACAACTTCACAAAATGCAATTTTATAGTACAGGGTGAACATTTCCTTTTATCAGTTTAGTTAAACTCACGCGATGTGTTCTGTGTAGGATAAACTTTTTGGTCTTCTAGATGCTCCTATTATACCGGATAACACCGAGATATGATCCCCTTTTATTCGTCTTGGAGAAATTAAATTTCTTTTAGTCAATGCACCAATGAAAAGACATTATTTGACATTAGATATTGTTGTCGACACTTGTTTATCGCCTACAAGGCAAATGTTATTTTAATAAAATAAATATATCTGTGAGCTGTTTCAACAAAACATTACATTATTTTAAAAGATGTATAAACATTCTTTAGAATTTTGGCTAGTAAATTGTCTAAAGCAGTTTTTGTACCGCCACATCCTAAAATGACATTTATTTGACAGTTTCAATGAATCAAAACAATGTCATTATTGACAAAAGTGTAAAATGAAGAAAAAAGTGTGAAATAATAGTATATTATTCAACGAGCGGTAATGTAGGTTATAACTCACGCAGATGAAAGTTTACAGCACGAGCCTTAGGCGAGTGCTGTAATTCATCAAGTTGAATACTATATTTTATCTACGATTATAACAATAAATATTAAATTGAGAAAATGTTGTTTAAATTACTCAGTTTGTTTATTAATAAAATTAACTGTAAAATTTAATTTTTGTTCACCCTTTTATATTTGTTGTCTTCAAAGATTTAGCCACCTTTAAGGGGAGGTAGAATGTGATTTTTAATCGAAATAGTGCATAAACTGCCCGTAGACAAAAAATCAGCTTTGTAGATTAATACTACGCGGCGGAAAATGCAAAACTTATCCGCGAACTGTAATAGCCCGGAGCGCATATTCGGTCAAAAGTCTTGTTTTTTATGTTAGAGAAATAATTAAAAAAGCGTCGGAAAGCTCAATCAATTCTCTTTACATAAGCTGTCTACGAATTTTTCGAAAAAAATGATAATTATCGAGATATTCGAGGAAATGTAAGAAATTACACGTTTTCCTATAGAGTGTATGTAAATCTTAAAAAAACAATTTTTCTCAGAAACCTTTGTTTCGAAGGGCCAAGATTAACGGAGCGTCAAAATAGTACTTGATATTAAGTGAACATTGTATATGAGATCGATTTCAATTAATTACCGATTAATTACGGTGACAAAATGGAGAAATTTTACCGAAAAAAAAAAAAAAAGTCCCAAATCCCGCCCCCTCTAATTCCTTCAGTTTTGTCGGAATTCAAAAAATAAAAAAAAGAGTTTTAGAAAACTTAATTCTATTTAAGTTAACTAGAGTAGTCTTTTGGCGTAGGAGAAAAGATTAAAAAGTTACCAACTGTAGAAGCTCAAAATTTGCGATTTTTTTGCCGTACATGGCTAACATTTCAGTAGTTAGAATTTTTGTCATTATCATTGAACATTTTTGTTTCAGTTTATATATTTTTAGGTGTGAGACTTTTGTAATAGAAGTATTAAAAACCAGCCTCGGTCGGATCTTTCTGGCGCAGAGATTTATTTCATCAACTTTTTAAAATATTATTACAGTGGCAAAATACCCAACAAACATAAGAAATCATGAATATGCCACAAATAATAAATTATAAACAATATTCGTTACACCTACCTCCCGTCTCTATTTCAGCTGCCCCTATCTTTGACCACGTCTTTAGTAGTTCTTGCGTTATGGTGGTGGCTTTCCTGTGGAGTCTATCTTTTGACTCCCCCTCCACTTTCGGAAAGAGAGCCGTCAAAGCAATTATTTTTTCCGTTTTTGACGACGACTCTTTCTCTAATTGTCTTTCTGGGGAGGGGGTGCTCTCCACATAGCTTCTCTCCTGTCCCCTGCTGCTTGATAGCAGGACAGTTTGTATGAACTGTTGTTCCTGAATAATGTTTATGCCCTTTCCTCTGGCTTGAGCCAGTCTTTTCATTGGCGCATTTGCGTCGATCACGAAGTAGTCCAGTTTTTCTGAAACGAAAACAATAATTACAAATATTCAAACCATCAAAATTACCATACTTACTTAATACATTTTTTGTGGAGGTCCCCCCCCGAACGTAACTGTGGTCCCAGATAACAATCTTTTCGTTGTCGGTAGAGCTAATTGAGATTTCTCTGCCTCATATAGGAAGTTCTCAAACGTAAATTTTTTTTTTTGGGGCAAATTTTGCTGCTTCTCTTTTTCAGCCGCCACCGCCACCCGTCCCCACCGAAACTTTTATATCAAGGCGACTGCTTTTGATATCGTTTTAAAAATGTGGAGGTCCCCCAAACATAACTGTGGTCCCAGATAACAATCTTTTCGTTGTCGGTAGAGCTAATTGAGATTTCTCTGCCTCATATATGGAAGTTCTCAAACGTAAAATTTTTTTGGGGGGAAATTTTGTTGCTTCTCTTTTTCAGGCGTCACCGCCACCCGTCCCCGACTGGTGCCGGGTGATAAGGAGTATCCGGTACGGGAGCGGGAGGCAGATAAAGAGGATGAGGAAGAAGAAGAATAACTTCTCCTCCATCTCTTCCTCATGTTAATGCCCACTTAGTGAATTTCTCGTCATTCCAGTCTATAATTTTTAGACATCCTTTCTTCTCTAATGTCTGCGCCCTGGAATTGATGAGAGCTCCAGGCTCGTTAAACTGTACAACAATGTTCACGGTGCCTGAAATAAAAAAATTAGTCGTAATAATCGATATTAATACTCCATAACCATACTTACGATTCAAATGAGCCTTCTCACTTCTTACGTTCGCATTGGCTATTGCCCTCCTGAATCTGTAAAATCGTGAATCTTTCTCTATTCGTCCCATTAAGGAAACGACGCAAGTTTCGTCAGCCATTACACTTGATAACTTGAAAAAGTTTAAAAATGAAAATAAAATTTAAAATTTTTAAAATGATAAAATTATAATTTGGACATTCGTCGTCCTATTGAACCGCCGCCGCCGCCATTTACTTTTGGCCGCAAAATATTTGGCTCTACTCCCACGGTGCGTGCGGCGGCGACTGATAAGTATTAAACCTTAATCACCAATTTTAAATTTGTTAAATTGGCAAATGTACCATTATAAATCTACAAAATTGTTTTTACTGTGTAGTTTTTAACTGCCGTGTTATTTAAAAATCCAGAAAAGAATTTTGTATTTTTTTTCGTACTTGTCACATTATCAAAGCTAGACATAATAAAAATGGACTAAATGTTTGTCGTTACAAAAGGTTTTTAAATTTCACAAAACATATAACTTTTATCAGACAGACAGACAGACAAAGCTATTTTATCAGTTAACAAAATATCAAAAATATATTTTCATCAACAAGGATTTTAAACATTTTAAGTGCAACATAGGCATTGGTGAGAAAGATTGAGTTCAAAAATTTAACCAACACAAAAATTTAATTAGAATATAAGTTTATTGTACTGGTTTGTTCCAGAGATTAGTTTTTAAAACATAATAATAATAATAAAGGCTTTTCATTTGAATAACATTTTACAAGTTATAAAAAGTTATAACTATATTATAAAAGAAGTTTGAGCACGACGTCGTAGGCGGAGTGCTCAATTATATGGATAATCCACTAGAGTTGTACACTTGTACAGTATACTTTTTCTACGACCAGCTTAAGAAAAAACTACAAATTTTTGAAAAATTTATGAAACATTAATATAACTAACACAACCTCAAATTTTAAGTTTTTTAAGTTTATTCTCATTTTTATTGTTTGTATTCGCATTTTTAGCAAATGTTTAAAAATGCACGTAAATAATTTTTCAATATTATCGATTAATAAAAATAGATTGCTAATTATACGTTAGATTTCTAACCTGCAAAATGTGTCTTATTTTATTGTGACAAACTATTTAAAACTTCATAAACATTACGTTGAACTAGATATTGGTTAAAAGTACAGGAACCAGGCAGAATTTTTAATATAGCTACGTAATACTTGTAAATCTTAAGAAATATATATTTTTGAGGTTAGCTGTGACGTCACGTGCAGATGCCCTGGTACACACTGTCAATTTGACAGCTTACGCACTAATTTGAATTTTTAAAAAACAATATTTGCCCATGTACTTAATATACGAACTGTGATTGGTCGGTTTCATATCCATCCTAGATAGTATATGAAATATATTCAGTTAACTGAAACTGCCTACTTATCTATTCCACAGACTACAGAAAACCGCAAATTTACATAAGGGAGTAGAAAAAATAGTTATGAGTTGTTATGAGCTATTACCCTACACTGTTCGATTGCTCTTAAAACTATAAACCTTGTTCTTATAACTACTCAACAATAACTGCTCCATAACTATAGTGATTCAAACTAAAAGCCATATTACTCGAAGTAACCCACCGCACATCCATTTTATTCGAGGAAACCCACTGCGCATCCATACTACTTGGGGTAACCTACTGCGCATCAATACTACTTGAGGAAAGTCACTGCGCATCCGTACTACTTAAGATAACCTGCTGCGCATCAATAGTACTCTAAGAAAGCCACTGCCCAACCATAATATTCGAGAGAACCCATTTCGCATCCATACTACTCGAGGTAACCCACTGTTATTACTACTTATTATAGTATCAAGAAAATAATAGAAGATCTATAAACACCGTACAGGTTGCATGGTATTCTAATTCGAAATCGTAGAAACTAGACACACATGCGACGACGACACATCGATGTGGATATCTCCTCATCTATCCTTGAAAAATTGGTATCAATGTAGCAACCTGCTAAAATAATGTTGAAAGGCAGGCATTTATAAATGTATATGTGTAGTTATTCTCTCAGTTCTTAATGATTTAGCTCTCTACTCATCTTTAATCAGTATATATTATTAGAAATGTTATACACCAATTTAAATTTTAGTTCCCAAAATTTATTCCAAATAAATATAATTTCCCTAAGGTTCAAGAAGAATGGTAGACATTCTAGTCTGAATCTTGCGCCTTTTAATTTAGTATATAACATGTTTGTTGTACTATTTGACGTCAAATGCTATTTTAAAATTTGTTTGTGTTTATACATTGTTATATATTTAATTTAATAAAGAGACTTATTATTATTATTGAAAATAGAGAGAAATAATTAATTTACGGTGCTTATACTTAATAATTTTGGACATTATAATACATAACGCTCAATTTAAGAAGTAATGTAGTAACATTTGGAATGAATATTTTAAATTTTGAAAAGCCTACTACTCCAGTCGAATTAGACATAATACAAAATGTTGCGTACTGCGGACTTTTTTTTGTGGAAGTTGTTTAAGAGGGCATAATAAGCAAGCACAGAAAACTACACCCTGCTACACCATGTGCGTCCCCTAGTTTTAGGAGTTGAAACTTTGAAATTTTACTATGTGCCCATATCTTTTTCCCTATTGCCCGTAGGGCTCTTTACCAACTTACACTTTTTGAAGATTCATCCCTCCTCTACATAATATATATATTACATATTTGAGGTAGGACAAACGGTTTTGGCTGTACGAGGCCGGAAAGGTCGCGCTGTCCGAATGCTTCTGTACAGGACAAACGGCTATTATTTCCAATCTACAATACTACACATACTAATGCCCTGAGGGAGGGATGATGATTTGTGAAAAAACTTTCATCGAATACCGCACGGTTTTCATGATACGGGATGTTGAAATTTTGAAAACCTCTTTTTTAAAAAAAAAGTGAACCTACTTTTTTTCGCTCATTTTTTTTTCATGTATGTACGACCCTAATATAAGAAAATTTACGTTGGTTTCATTTTAATACATTCATTGGTTTAGGAGCTAGACAGAAAAATATGCAAAAAATGGCTATTTTGGTATTTTTGCATTAAAAAAACCAAAACGAGTATAATTCTGGTAAATGTTTTTCGTTTTTCGTTATTACACAATAGGTGTTGATCCTACTTAAATACAAAAACACATTTTCTATGCGCAATGAATTGGACTTTTAGGATAAACAAAAACACTTACCAGAATTATACTGGTTTTGGTTTTTTTAATGCAACAATACCAAAATAACCATTTTTGGCATATTTTGCTGTCTAGCTCCTAAACCAACGAATGTATTAAAATGAAACTAACGTAAATTTTCTTATATTAGGGTCGCACATACATGAACAAAAAATGGGCGAAAAAAAGTAGGTTCACTTTTTTTTTTAAAAAAGGTTTTCAAAATATCAACATCCCATATCATGAAAACCGCGCGGTATTCGATGAAAGTTTTTTCACAAATCATCATCCCTCCTTAAGGGATACACACATACTAATGTGTAGTATTGTAGATTGGAAATAATAGCCGTTTGTCCTGTACAGAAGACCCCCAAATTCGGACAGCGCGACCTTTCCGGCCTCGTACAGCCAAAACCGTTTGTCCTACGGCAAATGTGTAATATATATTATGTAGAGGAGGGATGAATCTTCAAAAAGTGTAACTTGGTAAAGGTAAAGAGCCCTACGGGCAATAGGGAAAAAGATATGGACACAGAAGTAAAGTTTCAAAGTTTCAACCTCTAAAAATAGGGGACGCACATGGTGTAGTTTTCTGTGCTTGCTTATTATGCCCTCTTAACAACTTCCACAAAAAAAAGTCCGCAGTACGCGAAATTTTTTATGATGTCTAATTCGACTGGATTATACCGCGATTTCTGCATTTAATAATATATCGCAGATAATAAAGCAAAACAAAAGCCAAATATCCAAGTATGTCACATTTTTGAACTTAGAATTTAATGGTTTATCCAAATCCGTAAAAATATACAGGGTATAATGATTAAAATCTAACATGCTATTATTTCCGGTAAAATCGGAAATGATATATATTTTACTTACATGAAAAATAATCTTTCAATCTTTTACTGGTGCATTGACAAAAAAAAAAAAATAGAATTTCTCTAAGATAAAAACGAATAAAAGCCATATCTGAGTGTCAACCGGTATATACCTACATGTAATTTCTCTAGCTTATCAAAGGATTATGGTGATTATTATAGAACTTAAATGGTTTTACAGTTAATTATTATTTATGGAAATAATCCCTTAATTTAATTGTACTTCACGTAACGGGATTTTGTTGTTTGTTGGCTTCCATTTAATTTACTAAATGCGATAATAATGCACTTATTGCAGCTACTTGGTTTTCCCTGTTGCCATAAAGCCAAGTTTTATTCATTTTTTCAATGGCTAAAATAAACTGGGAGCAATTAAAGAAATTTTATTGTACAGAAAATTCGCGTTTGACATGATTCATTTTAGTAGAGTGAAAAAGTAAAATTCACGTATTTTAGGATTGTTTATAGAAAATATATACCAAGTTAGAGAATTTATTCTAGTTAAACTTTCCATACCTATACATTACGCAGAAAATGACGGTTTTTACATATTTTGCTTTATTTTTCTGTTTAGTTGTTTTTATTATTTTAGATGAATAGCAAAATGACATGACAATGTCATTATCCGAATGCTTATACTAAACATTTGTATTTACTTTTAAGGATTTGATTACGCATTTGGTCCATAAATATTCTTGCTAAAATTGGAGATAATGGATTTGTTATTTTTAGACCATCTTCATATGGCCACCAAAAAAAATTCGTATGGCCATTTGTATTAACATGTTAGGAAATAAATTTAGAACACCAAAACAAAACAAAATATTTGTTTTGTTATTTGTCATATGAATTTTCATAAGCTAAAAGTCGATCAATTAAATAAATATATAAAAATTTATATTAGAATATAATATGAGGAGGTATTTATATTCATGTCGTGTTTAAATGCAATTTTGCCTTACTTTAAATTTAATATATCATAATTCCAGTCATACATACATATAAACACGTAATTAATATATAAATACACTAAACATTATTTTTCAACGACACACATAGCAGTTGTATTTTTTAGAAATATATAATATATGTCTGTGCCTTGTTTAGGGAAAATTATTATCTGCTTGATGAATCAAATATGTTCTACCTTTATCTAGTTTATAAAACAGACGCTGTTATTAATGTTTAATGTGCTTTATCGACGTTTCTTTCTGTGAACCAAAGAATGTAGCGTAATCCATTTTACAAGAGACAGTGAAGTCCGCGATGTAGCGAGCATAAAAAAAACGACGTCGATAAGTCCACGCAAATGAAAGCGTAGAGCTCATAGGTCAGTCCGCAGACGGAAAAATAACTATTTTTTGCAAAGGGCATACCGGGTGTCAACGAAATCATTTGACAAGCCATAGTTTATAGGCAGGGGTAATATTAGGGAAAAGTTTACAAGACTACTTTATTTTTTAGGGGCATGTTTTACATTTAAAGTGTAGTGAATGCATTCAAATCAATCTAATGTACTAAAACGATAAGAGGAAAATGAAAACGTACGATTTTTGAATTGGTTTAGTACCTACGACCAACCAAAATTTCCGAAATTATTAATTTGTAGTTAAGTCAACTTCTTCAAATGGCAAATCTTTTAGACACCCAGTAGTTAAATACCGATTTTCACGACAAATCCACTCATAATCCCAAATCGATTTGATATTAACCCAAATACACACAACTTCTTTTGTGAATAATAATAAAAAATAGAGAAACACCATCAAGTATGCCGTGAAAACTGAACAAATCTAGATTTAAAACATTTACTTTGTCAACAAATTAACAGCCGACAGGGGAGGGGAGTGATTCCAAGCAAAATGGGACACACTGGTATCTCTCATGAAATAGCAAATAAAATTAAATAAAAAAATATTATTAAGAAATAGTATATTGTGTATTTAGGTATGAAAGCAATACATTCCCGGACGACAATGCAAATTGTTGGCCGAGGCGATAGCCGAGGCCAACAAGCATCGAAGTCCGGGAATGTGCTTTCACACCGAAGTACACATACTATTTTTTCTGAAATCACAATCAATATTAATATAAATTAAGGAATTTGTATTAATGCATAACATTTCTTCATTACAATCTAACTGCTTACTAATAAATGCAATTTTAATGTGAGTTGGTTTGTCTGCGTGTATTTATTTACTATCTAAAATATACATAAAAAACCGTACGGGAATGTTACTTTCCCGGCCTAGGCCGGGAAAGTAACATTCCCGTACGGTTTTGTTGATCGTTGCATGGCAACGGATCTTTTCCGGTCTGTTTTCCGATAGTTTCTTAGCAACATACTAAAATACTGGAATTGTGCATTTTTCGATCTGAAATCGCGCCGAAAATGTAGACATTGCCATTTTATTTGAAAAAACTATACTAAAAAGTAAAAATTTTTTTTTTTAAATTCATACACCTGGAAACCAAAAGCTTTTGGGTCATATAGCACTATTGCACAGTTACTTTGCTTAATTGACCGCCCCCAAAGCTTTTGGTTTCCAGATGTATGAATTTTAAACAAATTATTTTTATTTTTTAGTAGTTTTTCAAATAAAAGCTTTTTCTTAAAAATATTTTTTTTACATAATTTTATTTTTTACTTTTTAGTCTACTTATTTTACAGACAAACAGACAGACAAAACCCTTTCATTTGATACCCATGGCAAGGGAGTCGTGAAGAAAAAGATAATTTGCCATCCTAGGGTGTCCGCCATATTATATTTGGAATGACGTCACATAGTTTATCGTATTTTACTCGTCAAACTCTTTCATGTGATACCCATATCAAGGGGGTTGTGAAGTAAAAGATACTCCGCCATTTTAGAGCGTCCGCCATATTGAATTTAGAATGACGTCACATAGTTTATCGTATTGCACTCGTCAAACCCTTTCATTTGATACCTAAAAAGACGATCCGCCATCTTGGGACGTACGCCATATTGAATTTAGAATGACGTCACATAGTTTATCGTATTTTACTCGTCAAATAAGAATTTTTTCACGAGTGGTACAAACTCATTTGAGAGGTTGCCAAATCCGTGAGGTTCTTGAATAGGGAAGGGGCTCATCCTTAGAAGTATGTACATTCATTATGAAACACTCTATATACGGCTATTTTTATAACTTAAATTAATCATTCTGGCATTAAATTATTCATTTATGTCTCGTCTATTTCTTACAGTTTTGCAAAACGTGGCATTTTGACGCTTTTTTGATACTTTTTCCAACTTTAAGACCTTATGCGACGGGTTTTCGTTTTTTCTGACGTAAAACAAGTTTTGCAAAGATTATTTCTTTAACCTTAGCTACATATTGAAGGAAGTTCCGAAGGAACTTTTGTCAAAAATAGCTAAGGAACATATGATGCATCATATAACAGCTCAATAGAAACCAATATATTTTCGGTATATTCATTTGCTTATGAAACTTAATGTCGTTTTTTAAAGCTTGTTTTAATGTCCTAAACACAGCGCATTGCCAAAAATGTGGAACAAATTCGACAAACAATCTATTCGAACATTTGTATGAAAACTCCTCGTTAAATTTTAAAATGCGTAAGTTTGCGCTATATGTGTACGTGTAGTCATAGAGAGTCAATAATGTTGGTATGACTTCATAGAGCACCCAGTGCATTTATCGATATTTAGCTAGAGCATACCGTTGCAAATCCAACCATTGCCTTGAATAATTTCTAAATACTACTTTTCCTATTAATTTTACGAATTATTTTAAAATACTTAAGAAATCTGAACAGCTACTTGTTCATAGTACAGCAATTAGCTATAGCAAAAATGAAATTAAGAAAAACTTACCATTACTTGTTCTCTGTTGTAGTCCAAAGTTGCTCTTCTGCACGATGCTGTGAACAGTGGTCGATTAGAAGAGCTCCAATCTGTCCTAGACGAGGAACCGGAGAAGAGGAAGAAATTAGTTCTGGCGAAGGACGAATCAGGAGTGGGATTGTTACATAAGGCGGTGTACTACGATCTGAAAGATATTTACAAATGGTTAATAGAGAAATGTCCGCATATGGTATCTCTGAGAGACTCGGTATGTTGGTTCTTTAATACTGTTCATACAAACTGAATAAAGCCAAATAAAACAATAAAAACAAAATACATTGTTTGTAAGTTAATATTACGAAAATTGTTAAAAAATATTTCATTGTAAGAATACCAGTGTCATAATTTCAAGTTGTAATAGATTTTTATCGAATGGATTGCGGTACAAAATTTTATGTTGGTCCAGAAAATGGCAATGGCAATAGCAAGTATACTGAACAACCAGTATTACCATTAGTATCGCTAGTGTTAGAAGAGCATTTTTTGATGTAAGGGGCATTATCACCATTGACTTATAACGATCCTGGCTTGTAGAAAATATTTTCAGTTTCACAATAATGAAAACATTGTGTTTTCAATAAAAATATATTCTATTTGAAAATGTGGAAGAGTAATAAAAGTTTGTTATAGATACAAATCCTTTAAAAACGTGGTCAGTCTGTTATAAGAAAATTTGATAATTCCCGTACTATGACAGCTTTCGGGTAAATTACTAGTTGCTTGTGCTCGATACGAGGCGAGCTGGCTTTGCCTCTGCCACTCTGAACTGTATCTTTGACCTCTCTCATATACCTTCCTAAAAAGTATTCACAAACACCATAATCGCCTCGTAATGTGGGTGTGACTAAGAACTGGGAGTAATTGAATTGATAAAAAAATGCACCGAAAAAGTGGGTCGGAAAATATTGTCACCATCGTGTTCCCCGCCCTCGAAAACGGGTGTAGATGTCCTGCGGTTCAGTTACAGAAATTTTGGAGTCAAATCTTTACCTCAAGGGACTATTTACATAGATTCTAGATACACTGTGTCTAAGCACTGTCGACACGAATTGTATTTAATGTTCCAGAACAGGTTCAACCTAGGAACATTGTGCACAAAAACTAAAATGTTGCAATTTTGGCGCAGCCATTTTCACACAATACTTTGTTTCTGTGTCCAACACATGTCCCGCAAAATATTACTACCTGGACACAGTTTCTATCCTGACTCAAAAGTCATGACAAAACGAACATAACATATTGAATATAACTATTTTTCAATAATTTTTTTGTTTGCCAGAGTGTTCATTTTCTATGAAACACCTCCCCACCATCATTTCACGTTTACCTCATTATAAAGTGAACGTATTTGTTGAATGACCTCTCATTTGGTTATTTTTACATCGGCTTAAATAATAAATAATAATATTAAGTAATAAGATCTATTTGAAAGAACAATGTTAAAAAACGGGCTTTTTTGGCCCATCCGTGGTAAAGTGTGGAAACCATATTTTTGGACTAATTCTGGGTTGCTGAATACGAATCTGTCATTCGAATTGGTTAAAGACATCGGGAAGACAATAAAAAACAACCCTTTTGAAATTGATATTAGAACTTGCGACAAAAATTATTCTTTAGTGCAGGAAATTCGTTCAAAATACTTAGTTTCGTTAGGCAAGTAGAAAAAAAAGCAAAAATTCTAAATTCATTTCTCCCCTTCCCGTATTTCTCTCACCCTCAAAAACGGTGTAAGTTATAATATCTAATATACGGTTATTTATTTATTAAAAAAAAAACTCCTCGTGGCTATTATCAGGTTATAATGTGATTACTTCCGAATACTCTTACACCCATTCCCACCAATTAAGGTTGTGGATTTTATCTTTTTAGAGTTTTCATTGGTTTTAATTGCAAAAGAAATCTCTAATCACCCAGTTTGATGTTTTTTTTTATCATAATAAGGTGATTTAGTCAATTTAGATGAATATTTTTCACACTTTTGAGGTTGGTGTGCATCTCACTATCCAGAAAATATTACTCGATTTTTATATTAAAAAATTCTTTAATTATTTAAATGACTTTTGGCGAGGAGGGTTGAAGGGGTGAATTTGGTTTCTTTACTTCTTTTTCTACTTAGTTATCGAAATTTAATATTTTAAGAGAATTTCCTGCAAAAGAATAACCTCTTGTAGTTTTAATTCTAGTGGCAAGTTCTAATATCAATTCCAATGTCACCCCCAAATGAGGGTTGTTTTTTAATGTGTTCCCGAGTTTTTTCGCCAAAACGGGTGACGGATTCGTTTTCAGCATCCCACGGATTCATCATGAACGCGCACCTACATACATACTTCTAGCCATGCCAAGCAAAAGTTGAGAATATCATGCACAATATGTACGTAATTTTCAAACCTTCTCTTTACGCAGTGTCATCTAGAATCGTTTATTAAAAACTTTACTTAGTGGTTCTTAAGATAATCGTCCAGGCACCTGCCACATCAAACTATACTGGGCAAAAAAGTTATCATTATTATTAAACGAAAACAAACTTCGTGGTTCATACCGGCGCATTCGCCAGAAATTAGAATATGTTGGCAACAGTAATAGTATAGTAGATATATGAAAAAATAGGTGATAGGTGGAACTAATTCCCACAAAGACGGGGTTTGAATTTTTTAGTTCGTTGTTGGTATGTTTTTGACATACTAAAAGTCTAGAAAAATCTAAGTGTGCAAAATGCGTTTTTTTGGCCGCCATCTTAAAAAATTTTTTAAAAATCATAAAAAAATCATGTGTTGTATCAAATTACAGAAAATTTCATGCTGAAAAAGATTATGATAATGGTTTTAAAAAATAAAAATAAATAACAAAATGGTGGCCGAAAAGTTGAAAGCTTATGAAGTGTTGAAAATCATATCTTATTCAGTTTCTTCTAAATCACTTTCTGTCAGTGCACTATTTGTGCTATCTCTACTAGAACAGTTACAACATGTCACAGTACATTCCACACCATAACGACGACACATAGCCATCAAATACAATTGTCACAACTTTATGTTGCTTAGCAATATGACTGAAAATGTCCCAGTTTTTGGCCGTGTCAATTTGTGTAATACTGCATCTCTGTCAAGAACATACGATATTTCCGCAGGTAATATGTAATTTAAACTAGTCATCCAAAGTTCTTGCCAATGATGATTTGTCACTTTTTCTCAATAACTGAGTTTCTGGATCAAATAGAAACGGAGGAAGTATAGATAATTCATAATTGAAGTTTTCCTTTAATTTTTGCAGATCAGGATTTACAGAAAAACATGGCAGCATTCTCAGGGTGCGGAGTCCTGTATAAATATGTTGAATAGCTCCGTCAACGACAGTAACTTTTAACCAAGGTAACAGAGTTGGAAGCTTTTCCAGTCAGTTTGAAAATATTATGTAGCTCAACGCATTGGAAGATCACAATGTTGTGATTTTGAAAGAATTTCCTGCACTAAAGAATAACTTTTTGTTGCAAGTTCTAATATCAATTTCAATGCCACCCCCAAATAAGGGTTGTTTTTATTGTCTTTCCAATGTTTTTAGCCAATTCGGATGACATATTCGTATTTAGCACCCAAAATTAGTAAAAAAAAAAAAAAAGGTGGTTTCAACACTTTACCACGGATGTGCCAAAAAAGCCCTTTTTTAATATTGTTCTTTCCCAATTTGATATACAGATAAATGCATTACTATTTTCATACGATATTATCAGTAATTATTCGTATCAAAACCGTATCAGTTAAAGTTGCGTGTCACTTGAAAATTTTTCTAAAAAAAGAAACTATTTCATGAATTATTTTATATACAGACTGTCCATTTTATCAATGCTCTCAAGGATATCTCACTTAATATCAATCGTGCAAAAAAATGTTTTTACAAAAATTGACCTGATTTTTATAATCTACAAAATGGCTAAAAAGATATTTGAAATCCAAGCACTACTTTATTTAAGAGTTATGGCGAATAATCTCGAAAATATGGAATGTGTCTGTCAGATATCTCAAGGTATTTGAAGGCATACAAAAAAACTATTAATACGAAATTTTTGTGCAAATTAGAGTCTTTTAACGAGGCATAATCTAATTTTTTTCAGAACCTCTGGATGATAATAATAATAATAGTAATTTACTGGTCTGTTCGATCAATATACATGATATCGAGATTTATTTTTCATGGTGTTGAAAAATAATCTGCCGGAAAATGATGGAATTAAATAGAGCATTTTTTTCTCGTTTGATTGATATGTCAT
Source organism: Rutpela maculata (assembly GCA_936432065.2). Taxonomy (NCBI): domain Eukaryota; kingdom Metazoa; phylum Arthropoda; class Insecta; order Coleoptera; family Cerambycidae; genus Rutpela; species Rutpela maculata. The sequence goes on along the minus strand of OW386286.2, from coordinate 279,359,647 downwards.
ATGCCATATTCATCCATTAAATCTGAGCAAGTATATACAAAAATATTTAATAAATCAGTAAACAAATCTTTTTAACCAACAACATACACTTCTGTGCAATAAAATCCCGTATACTTGAAAAATCAAGTAATCCAGTTTTTACTAATATTAAGTAATGTGGATCAGTCTTTTTGAAATTTAGATTTTTTTATTATCATGTTATAAAAAAGTGACATGGATTGTGAAATATCATAGGTAAGGTATTTGGAAAAATGTTAATGATTTAATGATTTCGATTTATAACAAATGTAAAAATTGACGTTGAAAAATTGTGTCCGCAACAACATTAAAAAGCGGTTTTTTGTATGGCTGTTCTGCATGTGCCTGTCTGTTATAATTTTACCTCGACAACTAGAGGAAATATATTAATCTACCATTACCCATGATACGACACGCTACACCAGGGCCATACACGCTTATCCATGTCCAAACATTAACAGAAAATCGCACGGACCTGTTCCTCGGAGACACGTAGCGTTCGTGAAACATGGTATTTGCAGGACGGTACACTCGAATATGTCCGTCATTTCATTACAAGACTGAAAAACTTTTTCATCGGCAAACACAATATTGTTCCAAAACTCCAACGGGCGATAGACATAATTTAAACAAAACAGAATGCGGGCTTGCTTATGTTCTTCTTGTTAATATGGTCTTCTTGGCACTTACACAGTTTTTTAATTCCGATTTTCCTATCCTTCGGCTAGCTGTTGACCTCGATGTTGAAAATTTGTCATGGACACAGCGTCTACTGCTGTTTGAAACGGGTTTTCCCTCAAATAGCCAAGGAGTGCTTCATCTTGAGCGAGATTTGAACTTCTCGGTCGGCCTGAGCTGTCTTTTCTCTTTATGATACCTTCCTCCTCTCACCTTTTCTTCACACTCATAACGATACTTTTATTTAAGTGATAATGGTTAGCAACTGCTCTGATAGACCATCCCTCTTCAATTTTAGAGAGAATTAGAATTCATGTTCAGTTAATTTCGGCATTTCGAAAATATGACACTGACACTGACAAATAAATAATGAATGATTTAATATAGCGAAAAATAGATGTACGGAATTTTATTGCACAGAAGTGTACTTGCCATGGAGAAGTATGATAAAACAAATCAATTAAAAAATCCAATAAGTTGTTAAAATCTTTAGTACTAATACTCCTGAAATCCAATTATTTTTTGCCAGCGTGATTTTGCGGTAATCTATTTTTAATGAAAATCACGTTAAAAAAATCCATTTGCCTGTATGTCACATGATTTACTGGTTGCACTATTATTAACTCAGAACAGTTGTCTATGGAAGAAATTGACATAATTTGACTTTTGTGACAGTTCATCTCAGTTAATAGTTACACTCTCACTCACTAACTCGTTTAAGAATTTAAAATTTACTAAAATGCGTTCCCTCACAATGATAGTTATAATAATATGTGAGTGAAGTTGTAACTATTAACAGAGATGAAAACTGTCACAAAAATTAAATGTCAAGTTCTTTTATATCCAACTACTGTTTTTAATTAATAATAATAGTGCAACCTGTTTAATACATAACATGAAATAGAGAAAAATGGATTTTTTAACATAATTTTCGTTAATAACACAAAAAAAAATTCTGCTCCAAGGACTAACTCTTAAGTATTTTTGTGTGCTGAAACCGAATTTTCAATTTAAAAAATTTTCTACCGCGTAGATTTCGAGTAAATGTCAAAAATTGTCAAAAAACTGTATTTTGACTATAAAAACCGGGATTTACTAGACATCTACGCAGTAGAAAATTTTTTAAATTGAAAATTTGGATTCAGCACACAAAAATACTTAAGGCACGATAGGTTTAGTCCTTGGAGCAGATTTTTTTTTTTTTGTAAACCTGTGTAATGGATTACCGAAAAATCATGATGGCAAATAGCAATTGATATTCAGAAACATTTCTTAATAAATGCATTATTTTGTAATAAATATTAGAATATTTCATGTTTCATGTTATCATGGTACTAAAATGATATGGTAAAAATATTTTAACTTTCTGAACAACGCGTAATGCATTTAATAACGACCTCTATACATCAGCATAACTGTGAATATTGTTTCCATAATTAGTAAGGATTCGAACAAATTTTCGGATTTTTTCATGCCTCTCTATGGCAAGTACGATGCAGCTGAAAATATTTTTACTGATTTAAAAAATATTTTTGTAATTACTTGCTAAGTTTTAATGAATAAATATGGCATATGATATATTGTTGACAAGAAGGAAAAGTTATTTAATGCCACCATTTTATATTCAGATTTCTTTTTTAGTAAATCTCGAAATCCAGAGGCCCTGAAAAATTTCAGATGATACCCAGTTAAGACACTTTATTTTGCAAACAAAATCGCATTCGAAGTTACGTCATATCCGTTGAAATAACGGAAATATCTGACTTAAACACATTTTCTGGAGTATCCGTCATAACTCTTAAAGTAGGCCACGGATTTGAAATTTTTTTAAAACATTTTGTAACTTATAAAAATATTTTCATTGCACGACTGATATTAAGCGAGATATATTTGAGGGCCCTGATAAAATAGACAGCCGGTATATTAAAATTAATAAAAAATACTACTTCCTTATGTATAATAGCAATGAATGTTATTGCAAAACACTTAAATATTTCTTAAACAAACCTACGAACAAATTGTTGTTATACTCTTCGCAAATACGAAAACGAAGAGTATATTGCATTTGATCGGCACATTTCTAAAATCGTAAATATCGCTCGCAGACAAAAAATTTTCATATCATTGTGTTAGTGAACGAATTCTGAACAACTTTCAAAATGTCCGTCTGTCTGTCTGTCACGTTTCTTTTAAGCACGATAACTCAAGAAAGAAAAATCCGATTGTACTGAAATTTGGACAGAAAGTTAGTGTTAGCTAGAGGAAGAACCTTATTTGAACAAAATCGATCGGTAAATAAAAGTGTTATTAATGATTTAAATTTGAAGTTTTTTTTTCTGATTTTTATGTTTCTGTAATCGAATAGAAATCTGGTGGAATGATATTTCATTTTACATATTTATAAATTTTACAAATATACATTTCATAATGTAATATGCAACCGTGAAAATATGATTTTAGCTCGTGTCATATAAGGTAAAAATTTACATTTTTATACGTGTAAGGTGGTGGTGTAGTTCTTACGTTTTTGACTCGGAATCTAAGGGTCCCGGGTTCGAAACCCAAATGGGGTTTGGTATGTTTTTTTTATTTTTACTTTATTTTACACTGAGTCTTTTCCCAAGTTCATACTATAAAATTAAAAATGTCTAAAACTAACATTATTTACAAAAAAACTGCGAAGAGTATCCTATAGAATGTGTAACAATTATATAAAAGTTCAGTGAACTGGCGAAGAGTACGTTTTTAGCTTGTTTTGTGTTGCAATGTATTGACCTCAACTATTTCCCTCGAGAGCTTTCTTTATGTTTCCTAACGCAATATTCTTCATTATGTCGATTTTTATAATTTGGGGACCTTGGCTATATAAATTGTCCAATTTCTGCACTCAAATTCTATAATTTTCAAGGCCAACGTATGATTCCTGGACGGCTAGGTATTAGGCATAAATATTTAAAAAATCATAAATGGTATAATCTTTAAAATACTTTCAAGTACTTTCCATTGCTCTAAGGAATACAACCTTGTACAGTTTTTATCATGAATTTTATATATAGTTAAATGCCATACTTTAATTATGAAATTAGGAACTATTTTCATTGAGAAACTACGATATTCAAGTACAACATAAATTCACAGTAAAAAATATATAGTTGTATTCGTTAGACCAATAGCAGGTATCTAAAACAGTTTTAAAGATTGTACTATGTTTATCTTTTAAATATTTATAATAAATCGAAAATAAACGCATATTTCCCTTTCATTCAGCAAAATCCTATCCTTAAAGATTAATTAATCACAATTATTATTCGCGTTCTATTCCAAGAAATTTTTAAATTTACAAATAACAAGGCGATTTAACTAATTGTATCTCTTTCCGAGAACAAATGAGAAACTAATTACTTCTTTGTTTCACCCTATAATTTATACAGAAGTATGAATAATTACTTTCTTGGCTCGGAGTCAAAGCTTGAACGTATGGGGGGTCAAGGTGTTAATAATTTCGCTTATGCAAATATATCTAGATAAGTACTTTTATTCTGAAATGAACGTCTAATGCACTAGCCAAGAAACATTAAACTAGAAAAATAACTGGGATAATCTTAACATGAAGTAAAAACGTGGTATGTGGAGGTTTATTTAAATAAATAAGTGATTATACTGATTATAAAAATAATTGCAGTGAGTGTTCTTGAGAGTTTACGGCAGTCTTTCTTCATTCCTTTATTTTCTGTTAATTAGACGAATATTAATGAACAGTTCAAGAAACTAAAGAGCAATGTTAGCAATGAGGTAAAGTGTGGAAGCTATCATTTTTTACTAATTTTGGGGTGCTGAAAACGAATCCGTCACCCGGTTTGGCGAAAAATCTCCGGAACACATTAAAAAATCACCCTTATTTGGGGGTGACATTGGAATTTTGCAGCAAATTCTCTCAAAATATTATATAAGTTTCGATAACTAAGTAGAAAAAGAAGTAATAAAATCAAATTCACCCCTTCAACCCTCCTGGCTTCTTTATTCTTTTACCACCCTTAAGCTACTATAACTACTATATAGTTATTTACATATTTTTAAAAAACCAGAACACCTCATTGAGTGGTTGCTATCAGAATATAAGAATGTGATTACTTCTGAGTACACTCATACGCCTCTTCACCTCTAAAAGGATTGGATCTCACCTTCTCTGGGATATTGATCAGTTTTAATTACAAGAAAAATCCTAATATACAGTTGGATGTTTTTTTATCATATTAAGGTGACTTGGCCAATTCAGACTCCTGAATATTTCTTACCCCTCTAAGGAGGGGGTATAGGGTGTCAATATCCCCTTTAAAAAATGTTGCCTGATTTTTATAGTAAAAAATTATTTAGTTTTACCTTTAAGTATAGTAACGACAAAAAAAATTTAAAAATTTTTTATTGTTCAAACAGGCTTAGAATGTCACGAAACGTCGAGATTTTAAGTTTGAGAGAAACAAAAATTTCTGTCTGTCGGTCTGTTTGTCCGTCTGTAACTTTTTTTGTGCGCACGTTTACTCTGGAACCGTTTGAGATATTGACTTGAAATTTGGTACACATATGTAATTTAACGAGATCTAGAACTAGATTATATTTTCATCTTGTTCCGTCGAAGGGTTGGGGGTTAAATTGGGGTAAATTTGGGGAAAATAGGTAAATCAAGCAGGTAAGAATCCATAAAATTGGTATTTAGTATATACAAGAGAAGCTAAGGTCTCAAAAAAAAAATTAGCATTAGCCACCCCCCTTACCACCCCCACCCCATTATTAAAGGGGATGAAAAAAAATTGTGATTTAGTGTGTGTACAAGAACCAGAAACCTCAAAATGTTTTTTACTTCATCCACCCCCACTACCACCCCCTATCACCACCCCCACCCCGCTACCGATGTGGGGTATCGTTTTATGGGTTTTAGGGGTAGAGGATTTCAAATATTATATTATTAAAGTTCCATAAACAATTATTTCCACATACAAAAATTTTTTCGTTGTGAGTGACTTGGAAAAGAATCTGGATGTGGAAGTAGTGATTCCTTGGGCAGCGGTTTTTAAATAATTTTTGTTTGTTAGAATGGGAAACTTTTTTCATTTTATGGCCTCCTCAAATTCCAGATCTACCCACGAAACGGGTGGGAGTAACTATTTTGGGTCTTTTGATTCGTTTTTATTACAACAGAAATCCTTCATTACCTCTTACATGGATTTCTATCTTAATAGAGTAACTTAGTGACTTCAAAAAATTATCCCTAAATTCTTATTGAAAATATATATATCAACGTATCATTTACCCGTTTTGCGGGAGGTGGGGATGTGGCATATAGATCACTGTGTCCACACTTTACCACGGACGGGCCAAAAAAGCCCCTTTTTTAACATTGCTCTTTGTTTAATACATTTAATGTATTTTAAGCGGGCAAATAAGGCGAAATAAAGGCTAAACCTCGGAATGAAAGCCGGAAAGCTGAGAATTTACATAGACCTTTGTCTATATACAGGGTGTCCCAAAATCACCGGAGGAGCTCGTAGTTACAACATTTTGAGATAAAAACCTTAATACAATTATGTCGAGTCCGTTCCTGCATATGTAGGCGCTGTAAACAAAATGAATTATGACAACTATACTGAATTTATTAGTAATATCTGTCAGTTGCGTACATTTGCTATTATTAAGTTTCTTGATAAAATGAATTACATTTCAGAAGAATATTGAGAAATTATAATAATTTATGTAATTCTGAAGCTGCTGCGCGAGAATATGCGCTTTGATTTCCAGAAAGAAGACATCCGAATGGAAATGTTTTTTAAGATTGATAAATCGTGCAAGAAACACAGATACTTTGGTTCCTTCGTATAAAAATGTAGCTGGTCACCCACGAACGGCCTGAACCCCGGCGAATGAAGATGCTGTGATTCATGCAATTGAAGTAGAACCAAGGGATTCTGTACGAAACGTAGCGCGAATGTCGAATATTTTAAGAAGCTCAACACAAAGAATTTTGAAGGACTTCGGATATCATGCCTATCATTATTCGGGTGTACAAAATCTTTTGCCGCAAGATTACCAGGCCCGTATTGATTTTTGTACTTGGATTTTAGAACAGGAACTAATGGATCCAAATTTTTTGCTTAAGGTACTTTTCGCTAATAAATCCAATTTCTCGCGTGAAGAACAACTGCCATATTTTGGCCAATAAGAATTCACATGCTTTCAGACCCAAAAGTTTTCAGAATAGGTTCAGGTAAATTTATGGGTGAGTATTTTGGGAATTCTTTGGAAAGTAAATGATTTTATTTTCTTTATGGGTTGCGGTGCCAGAGGCCCTGCCGTACTGAAGTTTAAGCTCATTGTACTCCATAGTCTCGTTATCCCATTAATCCAGTTCCTCTCCAAAGGAGAGTATACGGTCAATGGGAGCTCTGGCTATTTCTTCCGGGGTCACGGTTGGTCCCCCGAAGAAAGTAAATGATTAATAAAAAAGGTAGGTAACGTTAAAATTGTTTCTACAGATTGGACCCTTTGAACTTCCTGTTCGCTTGAACGAACAAACCTACGGGACATTTTTAACCGAAGTCCTACCGGAATTGTTGGACAATGTGCCACTATTACAACAATTTTACAATTTTTTGGGGTCATTTAAAACAATACGTTTACAATAGGGAGGTTATTCATACCCTAGACGATCTAGAGGACAAAATAACCGAAGCATTAGCGACGATTATACCGGAAATGGTGTAAAGAGCTGTGCAGGATTTAAGCAGACGAGTACGTCTATGTTTGCAAATAGAAGGGGGCCATTTTGAACATATAACTCACTAATTAAAACTCTTTTAGTTATGTCCAAAATATCATTTTGTCTTAATTAATTTTGTTTACAGCGCCTATCTACAAATTTAATAAATCGTTAGCCTCACATGGGGAACTTCTTTTGCGAAACTTCAATAGAGTCTAGCTCGAAAACGGTTGGAGACTCGATATTATTGTATTAAGGTTATTGTCTCAGAATGTTGTAAATAATCTGCCATTACGAGGTCCTCCGATGATTTTTGAACACCCTGTATCTGATTTATAATCTGAAATTTTATTATGATAGAAACTATTTATTTTGTATACTAATTTAATAAATATGTATTTCAGGAGGGCAGGACAGCATATCACTATACGCCGATGTGCAAAGACTCACAGGTGGTACAGAAGTTACTAACCAGTGCCGGAGCTGACCCTTCGTGCTTGGATGTTCACCAGCACTCCGCCAAATATTATATGGACCACAAACAAGACTTAGAGTTACCCAGTAGTCAAAAATCAACGCCAAATACGAGGAAAAGTATTGTTAACAAAGATAGTAAGTAATTAGATCTAACTCGATGCCTTAAAGTTTAAACTATTATCGTATCAAAAAAATCATATTTTCGACCTGCTTTAAACACGTGAACTGGAGCTTCGTTCCCGTAGAGAGCTCTGGGCAAGGTTATTTTAGACGCCTAAACTGCCTAAAGATTACATCGGACCACTGACCAGAAGAAGATTTTAGATTTTACTGCTTTGTACAAGATAAATACACAATTAATATAATTGCCAAGTTTGTAAATGCGTTACATCCTTGAGATGGGCATAAAAAATCCCGTGGGGGCAAGCTAGATGGTAGGCGATAGGTGATTATCGTACATGGCCAAATTTAATAAAAGAATAATTTTTATTTGGATAGCTAAATGAAAAATATAGGAAAAGATAGACAACCTCTTGCGAGAATCGCGGTAAAAAAGTGCTAGAAGGTTAAACTGGGCCTGGATTTATGCCACTTGTTCGAAAGTGGTCTAACAAATTTTAACTGTATTTATGGGTTCCTTTTAACATCAATAATACTAAATTAAGGGAGCCAGAAATTTTCCGTGAGCGTAAGGATAGACATAATTTGTCGATTTTTAGTGAAAAATCTTCAACTTTTGGCCACATCCTACATTTCATGAAAAATAGGTTTAGTCCTTCAATATATGTACTTTTACTGCATAGTTAGGTTACTTTCACATTCAAGAATATACAGGGTGCATCACAGTTAATCACATAAGTATAATAACACATTTTTTTAAAAATTTTGTTGAAATCGGCTTAGAATGTCATGAAACGGCGGGATATTAAATCTGTCTGTCTGACTGTAACTTTATTATATTGACTTGTTTGGTAAACTTATGTATAATAACGAGATATGGAACTAGATTATATTTTGATCTAATTCCGTTGAAGGGTTCGGATGTAAATGGGGGTAGATAGGTAAAGCAAGCAAGTAGGAGACCATAAAATTGGGATTTAGGGCATGTACACTGTACAGGGTCTCAAATTTTTTTTTGGTATCAGCCACCCCCATTGCCACCCCCACACTATTATTAAAGGGGATAAAAAAAATCATCAAAGCGGCACACAGCGGTAAATTTTTCAATTTTTTTAGACAAAAATCCATCTACAATGCAATTATTAATGGATTTGAATTTTTTTTTTTTTAAATAATTGTTAGGTATCACCCGATGTTTGAGCACTGCCCAAATTTTAAAAACGTTCAACATAACCTCAAAGAATCCTATAAATATATGAAATTCGTGTATTTTACTTAAGTAAAAATGGGAATTTCTGTTTTTTTACAATTTTACTCAGAAAATATGCTTAACTACATGTTTTTTGGGTCGCTGATTAAGAAAAATGGGGTCCTGTTAACCAGAAATTGATATAACACCCTTGAAATACCGAAAAACACCCCTGATAGGGATTTTTTCGAAATATTCTTATTAAAAATGTAAAATAGTCTAGTAAAGTGTATTTTTTATATAATAAATATAAAAGCTTAGTTATTCAAATAATAATTCAGTAAACATTTACCTAAGGGTTAATCAGAGGCATTTCGACAAAAAATACAAAAATTATAGTTACAATGGTTATTTTTTAGTTTTTGCTTCAAAGTAGGGTAAGAGAGTACATTGTGACTATGAGAGTGTATCTCAACCCCCTTTAAGGGTGAAAACCACCCTAAAATGGCTGTAGAATTTGAAATTTTTTGAAATTTTAAAATCACGTCTTCTTCGATACTTTCACTAAAATCAGTCTCCGAACCTTGTTTGATAAATAAAAATTATTTTAAAGGTTAAATTAATCATTTCTTATATACTTTGACAATGTGAATAAACAACAATTCAATGTGAGTAGAAACAATTTCTAAGTTCTTCAACGTTTTTAAGAAGCTCATAAGTTAGAAATCGCATTTTTTCCATTTGAAAGGAAAAAAAAAATATTTAAAATGAAATGAAAATTTTTCATCCATTCTATGCAATGTGAAACAACAATCCAATTTTTAGTAAACATATTTTAAGCATCCTAAAGTTCAAAAACAATTGGGTGCTTAAAAGCAGCTTAAAATCAGCAGATACCTCTATTTTTTTCAAACAAATTAGATTTTAGACATTTCAAAAAAAAATCTTTTAAAATAAAGTCTAAATTTTTCATACATTCTACTCCATGAAAAACAAGTATCCAAAGTTAAAAAAAAATAGATTTTAAGATAGTCTTAAGATAATTTAATAAAAAAAAATTGGACATTAAAATGGATGTTAATCAAATTTTGAAATTTTTTTATCAATTGTATACTTAGTAGTAAAAAATTACTGAAAAAAATACAATCAATCATCTTATTAAATGCTAAAGCTTTAATAATAATTGTCAATTATTTCATATTATATTACAATCATAAGATTTAAATTTTACAGTAAAAAGAAAAAACTGCGGTAAAGAATCGAATCTGCAGTTGTTGTTAAATCTCATAATTGTAAATAATAATTGAATCCATATTTTATATTGTTAATGCTATAGAGTTTAATGAAATAAATGTACTTATTTCTAATAATTTTGTTTACTAATGACTACTTTAGATAAAAAATCTGTTTTTTTTTTAACTTTGAATACTTGTTTTACATGGAGTAGAATGTATGAAAAATTTAGACTTTATTTTGAAAGATTTTTTTTTGAAATGTCTAAAATTTAATTTGTTTGAAAAAAATAGAGATATCTGCTGATTTTAAGCTGCTTTTAAGCACCCAATAGTTTTTGAACTTTAGGATGCTGATATGTTTACTAAAAATTGGATTGTTGTTTCACATTGCATAGAATGGATGAAAAATTTTCATTTCATTTTAAATATGTTTTGTTCTTTTCAAATGGAAAAAATACGATTTCTAACTTACGAGCTTCTTAAAAACGTTGAAGAATTTGTTTCTACTCACATTGAATTGTTGTTTATTCACATTGTCAATGTGAAATAAAATAAAATAAAATAATTTTTATTTATCAAACAAGGTTCGGAGATTGTTCAAATTCTACAGCCATTTAAGGGTGGTTTTCACCCTTAAAGGGGGTTGAGATACACTCTCATAGTCACAATGTACTTTCTTACCCTACTTTGAAGCAAAAACTAAAAAATAACCATTGTAACTATATTTTTTGCATTTTTTGTCGAAATAAAAGTTGTTTCAACCCCTCTGATTAACCCATAGGGTAAATGTTTACTGAATTATTATTTGAATAACTAAGCTCTTATATTTATTATATAAAAAATACACTTTACTAGACTATTTTACATTTTTAATAAGAATATTTCGAAAAAATCCCTATCAGGAGTGTTTTTCGGTATTTTAAGGGTGTTATATCAATTTCTGGTTAACAGGACCATTTTTCTTAATGAGCGACCCAAAAAACATGTAGTAAGGGATATTTTCTGAGTAAAATTTAAAAAAACCAGAAATTCGCATTTTTACTTAAGTAAAATATACGAATTTCATATATTTATAGGATTCTTTGAGGTTATGTTGAACGTTTTTAAAATTTGGGCAGTGCTCAAACATCGGGTGATACCCAACAACTATTTTAAAAAAAAATTCCAAATACATTAATAATTGCATTGTAGACGGATTTTTGTCTAAAAAAATTGAAAAATTTCCCACTGTGCGGCAGTGACTTACTATTCCAGACTCCTTTGCCAGTATTAAAAAAAAGCGTTGATAGCTCAAAAATTGACTCTCAAAGCGATTTTTGACCGTTTTGCCACACTGTGTTGCGCATCGTGGAGATTGCCAGCCCCTTTCAAGTGATACATATTATTAAGTAGTTTGAGCAAGATACAAATTATTGTCCCATCTAGATAAAATGCATAAGTATATATGAATCCAGAGATATAGAAGTAGATGTTCGTATCCGTCTATCACAGTTTAAGTAGTAAACTTTCAAATAATATTATACACAGACCACCGAAAGCAAATGTATTCATAAGCTGGCAACCTTCTGTTAAGAATAATCGGCCTATGAATTTCATTTGCAATCATTTGTATTTCCTTTGAGTATCTTACACTGATTCTAGGTTGCTACGAGTGACAATAATAGTTACCGATGCGACATACACATTAGTCTTCAGCTAATCAGCTTAATTAGCATTATTGAAATAATTAATTACGTAGAATCTAGAACTGACCGCCTGCATAATCAATTGGTATGTTGATTCCACGCCACCATTACATGCATATAAATAATGCACATTACTTACAAGGGGAGAAGGTATCATTTTAATACTGTATATAAGAGATATTCGTGAAAGGGGCATAATGATAAACTAATACGTTTATAGCAAGCTTACCGCGATGCGCCTTGTGCTATTATTTTATTTGACAAATTGTGGATTTTGCAGATAACGTTCTTAGCTCTTTTCCTTAGAAATTTCATCAATCGAAAGATGATGAAATTTTATATTTATTTATTTCAATAATATATTCAACGGGTGGAACACAGTTACAGGATAAATAACAACATATTTAAAATAAAAAAAAGTAAAATTAACAATAAACAAGCTAAAAACGTACTCTTCGCCGGTTTACTAAACTTTTTATATAACTGTTACACATTCTATAGAATACTCTTCGCAGTTTTTTGTAAATAATGTTAGTTTTAGACATTTTTAATTTTATAGTACGAACTTAGTTGGTGAAAGACTCATTGTAAAATAAAGTAAAAATTAAAAAAAAACTATACCATACCACATGTGGGTTTCGAACCTGGGACCCTTGGATTCCGAGTCAAAAGCGTAAGAACTACCTAACACGTAAAAAAATGTAAAAAATGTAAATTTTTACAAAAACATAAAAATCAAAAAAAAATTTCAAATTTAAATCATTAATAACATTTTTATTTACTGATCGATTTTGTTCAAAAACAATAGGGTTCTTCCCCTAGCGAACACTAACTTACTGTCCAAATTTTAGTACAATCGGACTTTTCTTTTTTGAGTTATCGTGCTTACAAGAAACGTGACGGACGGACGGACAGACGGACATTTTAAAAGTTGTTTAGAATTCGTTCACTAACACAATGATATGAAAATTTTTTCTCTACGAGTGATATTTACGATTTTAGAAAAGTGCCGATCAAATACAATATACTCTTAGTTTTTGCGAAGAGTATAATAACAAACAATAGAATAATAAAGAAAGGTGGGTTAACAAAACAGCATAGAAAAGTAAATATTCAGCACGTAATATACATAGCTGAACAGAAGTAAACCAATACATGAAAAAGGCTATAAAAACTGCTGAACAAAGTTGAGTAGATGTTTCTAGTACCTGTAATTTTACAGTTTAACATATTCGTGCTTTGCTTTCTATGTCATTATTATACTCTTCGCAAAAACGAAGAGTATTGTATTTGATCGGCACATTTCTAAAATCGTAAATATCGCTCGTAGAGAAAAAATTTTCATATCATTGTGTTAGTGAACGAATTCTGAACAACTTTCAAAATGTCCGTCTGTCCGTCCGTCCGTCACGTTTCTTGTAAGCACGATAACTTAAGAAAGAAAAGTCCGATTGTATTGAAATTTAGAAAATAAGTTAGTGTTAGCTAGAGGAAGAACACTATTGCTTTTGAAGAAAATCGATCAGTAAATAAAAAAGTTATTAAATATTTAATTAAAAAAAAAAAAAATATTCTCTTAATTTTTGTCGCTTGTACTAAAATGGAAATCTTGCGAAATATTATTTCCATAATATATACATATTTTTTTTTTGTTTATGAATTTTACTAATATATATTTCATAGAAGTACGAGCTGAAATATGTATGTTTTTCGAAAGATATATATCAGAGACAATCAATTTTCGTAGCATTAGGTGGTGGCGCAGCGGCTAAAGCTTTGCGTTGCAATCCAGAGTCGTTGCCGACAACATCCGGCCGTTGTGTTATCTTGCGTGCTTAGTTCGCGTTTTGTAACGTAACGTTTATATTATTGTACAATGTATTAATGAATTATTAATGACATGTGAAGCACAGCTAAATAAAATAAAAAGTATTACAATTTGGCAATTTGGCAATCCAAAGATCCCGTGTTCGAATCCCACACAGGTCGGATATTTTTTTTTCATATAATTTTTTTCACAACAAAGATGGTATCACAAAATTTAGGATGTTCAAAAACTAACATTATTTACAAGAAAACTGCGAAGAGTATCCTATAGAATGTGTAACAATTATATATAAAAAGCTCAGTAAATTGGCGAATAGTACGTTTTTAGCTTGTTGTTGTATGTTATTGATTACACGTAATCATATAATACGTAAATCAAGCAGATAAGAGTCCATAAAATTGGTATTTAGTATATACAAGAGAAGCTAAGGTCTCAAAAAAATTTTTGGCATTAGCCATCCCCATTACCACACCCACCCCATTATTAGAGGGGATGAAAAAAAATGTGATTTCGTGTGTGTACATGAACCAGAAACCTCAAAATATTTTTTTACTTCATACAATTTACTCCCCAACCCTTCGACGGACCAAATGAAAATATAATCTAGTTCCAGATCTCGTTAGTGTACACATGTGTACCAATGGACCCTGCAAACTCACCTCTTTAAAATGGCTTTCGGTCAAATTGCTTCAAATTCTAGTATGTTGTATATTTCGAGGTCCTGATCAAAAGTCTCCAGGGACACGGCGCGGCGCTTCAAATGCCTTACTTTTAGCTCCAGAGCCTTGAGATCGTTGAACATGGCGTTTTCAGCAGTATCAATGAGACATATGTTGAAAACGATATATAAGACTAATATAAGGACCATTTTGTGTGTACGTGTTTGTGTGCAATTTTCTTTATATTGTAAGAAGGCAAAATAATTAAGAATATGTTTTCAGCAGTATTATTGAAAAGAATAAAACATAAAAGATCTATTTTTTCTATTGAATACAATTTTGGATGCAGTACACCGACCCCCGCAGACAGATTTCAACAATCCACAAATAATTGAATGTTAATAAACACGCTTGCGCGACAACACGCACTCACCCACACACACAAACACATACACACAAAATGGTCCTTATATTAATCTTATATATAGTTTTCAACATATGTCTCATTGATACTGCCCAAGCAGCAATTTTAGTAGTTTCTACGTAATAGTTATCATTAGGGAAACTTTAAAGGTTTCCGCAACTAAGGACTGTTACGTAATGGGAACCATCCTTCTACCAAGTATTCACCAAAATGGGGAATAATAATTACGTGGAAAATTACTATTCCGGTACTTCTACCGTTACCGTGTCGAGGACTAGGTTATTACGTAAACGGGATGTAACCAAGTAGTAGAAATGACTAACTTTTGGAACAGCTCAGCTGACCGGAATGAGAGCGCAAACTATATATTTGGCTCTCTGTTAATCGAATAGCAAATTAATGACTTACTGAGTTTGAGCACATGATATGTCCAAGGTCCAAGTTAAGGTTATATACACGACATGCATAAGCATAATATATTATAAATCATGATGTTTTGCATTTACCCTGGGTGTGGATAATAAAACCACCAGTTGTTTTCTGTAAAATGTTATCATGATGCTTCGATAAAAAAGATGCCCGCTCGAGAAAATGTTTTTTTCGGAAAAAAAAATTTTTTGCAAAAATTATGTGTACAAGCAAAACTGCAAATTTTTTTTTAAATTTTATATATTATAAAGTAATAATCTATTTAGAAAACATATTTGTAAATGACCATTATAAAAAGAAATTTTTTATTGAATTATATTTTTATCTGTGTGTCAATATGGCATGGCGTCTTCATTCAACAACAGAAAAATGGCGATTTTAATTGCAGTAACTTAGAGGTTGCAAAAACCAAAATTATTTCCCTACAAGTTACATTTCCCATAAAGTAGCAGATGCCACCAACAATATAGTTGTTGCTACTTTAAAAGTGGTGACGGGAACTACAACAATTTCACTGTGTAGTTATATTTAACTAGATGTAGCAAATGGGATCAATGACGGTATAAGATCTTGGTAACTATTGCTATCAACTTATTTTCATGTTGGTACAATTGGCAGATACGAGATAGGTAATTTTTTTTTTAATTGGCAACACTGTGTGTGATGTGACAAGGACACGAATGTGTATTAAAAATAACAATTATTATATTTTTACCAAGTACTTTTTATTATCTGATATTAAGTTGTTAATAAATTTGTGCAAATAAAATATTTGCTTTTTTACTGAAAACGATGTACAATGTGTCTTATTAACGTAAGGTATGTAATAATAATGGAAAAAATACATGACTTTTCATATTTTAGTGATCAGTTTACATTTAATTTCATTCAAAAAAATAGTAAGTAAGTATTTATTTGAATAGGAAAATCCTAATATACAAATTCACTTTTCTAATGTAATTACAAAGAATCATAATTTATACATAAATAAATAATACAAGCACTTACACACTCAGACTAATACATAAACAAATAAATTAAAAAATAACGAGGAAAAAATACCTAATATAAAACAAGTGGAGTTAATCAATCGACTTTATGTAGCTTACGTTTGAATACAGGCGAATAATCGGCAAATTCATTTAATATGCTCAGTGGATCACTAACTGAACTATGGATCAATCTGTGTTTTAAAGACAAGTTGTAACTTTCGTGCAAGTACACAGTATCACTAATATCACTGCAGACTGTTATAGTTTTCGATTACTTTTCTCCTTGTGTTGATGGGAACACTTTTGCACTTGTTGCCAAAGATGATGGTTTTGCTGTAGCGAAATAATCTTTCATGTTTGCATCATATTCTGAAGAATCACTATTTCTACTACTGTTTAACTGTTTCTTCAGTTTTCTATAAAAAGTGGATGAGTGCCGATAAACTTTATTTCGCTTTTACTGAGCATTTCAGATGGCGCCATTTTATTCAATGCCAATAATTATATAAATTGTCTTAAAAGTTAATATTACTTCATAGTAGATTTTCAAGGTATATGTAACTTTTAAGTCATTTTCAATTAGTGGGGAGTAGTAAAAATAACTTCAAAGCCCCTATCTTCGTAGAAATAACCTAATTTTTACTCGAGATGTCACTAATAAGTTAGACAACTTTGAAGTGGTCCTTTGGTAAAGCTGTGCAGTCGGCATTACTACCAATTTTCACTTAGCAGTTGAAGATGCTTCAAAGTAATGCAGAGTAGTATCCGCGACGTTGCAGATTCTCCAGCAGTTACTTGAAAGTGTTGTAACTATACAATGCCTAAATTCAGTAGAATCTACATAATTGTCACTACAAATGCATACCACAAAGTGAATATAACCCTGAAGTTCCCATCACTTTGAATGCTGCTTGGGTGCTGGAAACGCCATGTTCAACGGTCTCAAGGCTCTGGAGCTAAAAGTAAGGCATTTGAAGCGCCGTGTCCCTGGAGACTTTTGATCAGGACGTCGAAATATACAACATACTAGAATTTGAAGCAATTTGACCGAAAGCCATTTTACAGTGAGCGTGCGGGGTTCTTTCTGCAACATTATATGTAAATGAAAAAACAAAAGACACGTATTTTTCTCAAACATGTAGTAAAAGCCCACAAATAATCGAAGGAAATTCAAATTTTTAATTTGAAGTACTAACAAATCAATACTATTTGATTAGTCAACAATCACTGTAAGTCCCTTGATACGTTTATCTCCTCCATATATGCTTTGCATCACATAACTGAGTCTAATTATATGAATAATCTCAAAACATTACACAGTGTGTGCTATTTAATACCGCAACACCCCATTATTTTGGAACGCGTTGGCCGATTTAAAAAAAAATTTTTTTTTGAGATACAGTGCTCGATGAGCTTTATTTGATTGTTTTGAAAAATTTGTAATTTTCGTATCTTCAAGGCCTAGTAAGCTGCTCTAAATGGGTTGAAATTTCGAGATCGACTATTAGGCAATTTTTTATTGGAAAATTGGATAGCGTATTCGACTCACAGTTGTCTCAAATACCTCTATACAAAATTACAAAACGTGCGCACAAAAAAGTTAGACAGACAGACCGACAAACAGACAGAAAGTTTTTTTTAAAATCTCGACGTTTCATGACATTCTAAGCTTATTTGAACAAAAAAATATTTTTTTAATTTTTTTGTCGTTACTATACTTCCACTGGATTTGGAAGTAAAATAAAGTTGTTTTACCGCTACAGTACTCCCACTCCACTACGTGGATGTGGATAACTCTTGAGGTGTACAGGGTGGACCAAATTAGATGGGATTTGAAGTTTTCTCTAAAACTATGGGAAATAGACAAAAACCAATATACATTTTGGCTCATCCTGTAGCTTTCCGCGCTAACAAAAAGAGATTTTTTGTGATACCTTAAAATTCAATTCGCTGTTCAACCTCGTGTCACCGCAGACAAGTGTCTTGTATCGCAAAAATAATAATTATTAACTACCCGCTTTGTGTTCCATTTTCTTGGAAGTGAACATTTCATCCTAGAATACTACATTGATTGCTGGATTCCCTATCTGGAGGCCTCCGGAAGCTGGTAACTGGATTCGGAGAGGATTCAAGGTAGGATCCATACAAATCTCTTTTTCTACACCGCGACAGTCCACTATCTCTCTCGCTCTCATTATTATTATAATTTTTTTAATAAACAGAAACCTTTTTACCACCGCCCAAGTTAGCGGATTGATCTCAGTTTACTTACAGGCGCAAACCGCGATCGTCTGTCTTTATCGACTACCGATCCGGAGCGTGAGATATAGACATAATTTGTGTTTTTTTTAAATGGAACACTGTAAATTAACTGTAAATTATTTCATTATTCGATCACAACTTAAATTAGCTATCCAATGATATATCATATATCATATTTATCTCTAGAATTTTACAAAAAGTGGTTAATTTTCGAAAAATTTAATAAAACTGTGAGGAGGCCATGGAAAACTATTAACAACAACACTTCTTATAATACAAAATAGTTTTGCCAAAAGTAGGAAAAACTAAACTACAATAAATGTTCGAACTGACTTCCATTGACATCTGTACATTTTTGACACCATCACCTTCTCCTTACAGCATTTGTTGCATTTTCAATCATGACACGAGTTATTGTCCGAAACGCAGCTAATGTTTTGTTTTCCAATTCTTTTATGTTATTAGAACGTTCTTTACATAATAATATTTTTCAAATAACCCCAAATCCAAAAGCCGCCAAGGGTTATATCGTGAGATCTAGCTGGCCACAAAAACTAAACTCGCCATGAAAAGAGAGACGAAACCTTGTTAAATACCTTCTCGACAAAATGCTCTTTCAAAAATACAGAAAACCGCATAAAAATCTTATCTCCAGTTGAAGAGATATGAAGCCACAGACAGATACACAGACAGGCATAAAAACATGCGCATCAACCTTATAACTCTCCTCCAATTTGTGTCGGGGGTTAAAAATAGCTGGATTGATGAAAAGTATGTCCAATATTAAACACCGCAGAACGTGCGCTGAAGATTTTATTAATAATTTTAAAATTATAAAACGTTTAAAGTGAAAAGTGCATTAATGTGTTGACACAATCCAAGTGGCACGTCGTCGGGGGTAACGACTTCCTGAACACGAGAATACAGACGCCACTAACAACCACATTTAACTAAATTATTACAAAATGCGGGTTGATTTTGTGACCGATAACCGGAAGCGATTATTAGGCTTTTATTTCCTGGATATATTGATTCCGCTTATCTACTAATAAGTGGTTCTTTTAAATTGTTTTTATCGCCTTTAAGTTTTAATCCACAATTATATGAGCGTGTTTATGATAACTGTGGAAAAATATAATATTATATGATTATGTTAATTATCTCTTATTCTGATATTTTGTTATTGGTTACAGGAAAAGGGTAAACTATGTTCAGTACACGTGTAGATCCATAGATTATATTTATAGTGTAGTCATTTTAGCCCAACATTTCACCATCAGTTAAAAACATTCTTACATACTAAAAGCGCCCTAATGAAGTCATAGTAAAAAGCAAAAAAAAATATTTTTCAACGCACATGACTTTACTTTAGGTGTTAAAGAGATACTAAAAGAACACCTCGTAAGGGAGGTTTCTCAAAATATATTGGCATGGTCAGACTTAGTCAATCAGTATATAGAAGGAATGGTTATTAACCCCCCGACCCCAAAAGAGGGATGTTGTAAGTTTGACGCGTATGTTTGTATGCTTGTCTGTCTGTCTGTGGCTTCATATTTCTTCAATGGGTGATCCGATTTTGATGAATTTTTTTTATTTGAAAGAGTATTTTGTCGAAAAGTTTTTAGGCCATATTAGATGATGTTTGGTCGCCATCTTGAATTCGCCATGTTGAACTTTTCTAGAAATTGTGCGATTGAAGTAAAATTGAAAATGTGCAGACAATAATGGTAGCCGAACATGATTTAGGCCTCATTTTGATTCGGTCATATGAAACTGGTACGATTAGATACTTTGATCGGGGGTTTTTAAGAATTTTCAATTTTACTTGTTTTCTTGTCTTTTCATATTGAATTTTAGATATAGTAATATAAGTGTATGAAAGAAGTTAAGGGAAACTCTTGTTGATATTCTAGCTTGGTCAGATATAGATTAATGGTATATGAAAGGAAAAAATGATTTCTTTGAAAGTTATCTACTGAATACCCAAAGTAATATTTTATACTATTATCTCTCTCTTATTGATGTTCACATCAATTGTAAAATTGCACAGTGATTAAATAAATTAATATTATTACTGTGGGAGATAGAAAAATTCTCTGCTAATTTTGATGTCCCGCATGGATCTGGTTCATTAACTACGTCGTGCCTTTAACCTTTGTACCTCAAGTAGAGGTTATCTAAAATACCCCGATACTCTTACAATTTTAGCTCCATACGTCATATAGGGTGTTTGTTATTTAAGGGCCAAATTTTGAAAATTTTTTACCTTTGGATTGACTGTATTAAAGTCTGTAATGAAGTAATGAAACAAATTATTATTTCTAATAACACGAACAACATCAAATAATACAAGAACAATCAACACTATAAAAATAAATAAATAAATAAAAATTTTTGAAGCTATGAGAGGCTCTGCGTCTAACAGACAACCACGCAAGATAGCGTGATGCTGTTATACGTGCCACACAGCAAAGAGAGACCGGCTAGAATAATGCATGGATTACATACAAAATACAATTTATACTGACCTGTATTTATAATATGTTATGTTTATTATATGTTAAGTTTTACTACTTTTATTTAGTTTTGACTTACCAAATATATATGTAATGTATCATAATGGTTAACAAAAAATTTATTTATTTATTTATTTAATCGTCTGCCAATACCTTGTGAATAGGATGAAATTGATGTTTAATGTGTTCTGCAAACAATAATATTCAATCATCTATTTTTCCCTTTCAAATTACGCGTGTAATGCGTTTGGGTTATTTATGGAAGGTATACTAGAGCATGTGGAACATCTTCCAAAAATAACCACCCTTTAAATTAAATATATACATTATTTTATAAAAATAATCCCCCAGTAGTCTACCAAACCACTAACCCGTCATTACGGAATTTATTATTGAGTAAGGCAAATATCCAGGTCAGACCCAGAATACAATGAAGGCACTTCGTACTCCAAATAACCTCTAACAATACCCTCTTGGATGTTTTGGTGTCTATCAAAATTTACAACGCAGTACTTATATAACGGGTGGCTGGTGAAAGTAGGAGAAAGTGATATTCATTGGGTTTGAATATGAATAAATTGTTTTTCTACTCCCTTATGTAAACTTGCTGTTTTCTGTACAGTCTGTAGAATGGATAAGCAGTTAACTGAACGGATATATTTCATATCAGTTCCAGGATGGATATGAAATGAAACCGACCAATCACAGTTCATGTATTAAGTACATAGACAACTATTCGTTTTAAAATCAAATTAGTGTGTAAGCTGTCAAAGTAACTGTCAGTGTGTATTTGTGTAATATATTAATGTTTAATAAATTTTGTTTTTTTTTAAGCTGGTCGTAGAAAAAGTATACTGTACAACTCGAGTGGATTATCCATATCGCACTCAAAAGATTTGAAGCACTCCGCCTACGGCGTCGTGCTCAAACTTCTTTATCGTGCGATATGGATATCATATAATAATAATAATAATAATAAACGCTTTTATTGCTCCAGGCTGAAATATACAAATAGGATAACAATATACAAAATAATTATGCCTGAATGCAAAAGGCAGAGTTCGCACTTGTTCGATATGAACATCGAAAAAGCAGCGCTCTTACACTCAACCTTCAAAACTAATTAAATACTAATTCAAGTGAAGTAGTAACAACATACAAGATTGGTTAATAATCGCAGTACAATGAATTTATTAAGCACAACTAACGAAGGAAAATAAGTATATCCACAATAATCAGTAGAAGATATAAATAATAATTAAAAATATATAACAATTTCATACATTTTGGCTCAATTGTTAGCACAACTACAAACACAAAAATCGGCAATTTTAAATACCTACAAAATGTGACAAAACGCACACAATTACTCATTCAAAATCCACATACATTAGTAACAGAGAATGTTCCATTAGATATTGCAAGTTTCATTTTTTCTTAAAAATATTAACAGGCAGTTTCTTTAATTCCTCAGGAATTTTATTGTAAATTTTAGCAATGTTGAACGAAAAGGATGATCTATAAAGAGAAGTCTTGTGCAGCGGTAACGTTAGAGAATTTTTTCCGCGTACATTAACATCATGTACTGTTGTACGAAGCCTAGCTTTTTTATAGAGATAGGAAGGTTCTTTCGTAACGATTATGTTATGAAAAAGCGTGCATAAATGAAGTAGTCGCCTATTCTCTAAGTTTAACTAACCAATTTCAGCAATATAGTGCGAGACATATCCACTCTTGTTGTACAAACTACTAATTTTCTACTCCCTTATGTAAATTTGCTGTTTTCTGTACAGTCTGTAGAATGGATAAGTAGGCAATTCCAGTTAACTGAACGGATATATTTCATATCAGTTCTAGGAAGGATATGAAATGAAACCGACAAATCACAGTTCGTGTATTAAGTACATAGACAACTATTCGTTTTAAAATCAAATTAGTGCGTAAGCTGTCAAAGTAACTGTCAGTGTGTACTGTCACTGTGTATTTGTGTAATATATTAATGTTTAATAAATTTTGTAGTTTTTTTAAGCTGGTCGAAGAAAAAGTATACTATACAAACTTCTTTATCATGCGATATGGATATCATATCCACTCTTGTCGCACAAACTACTATTTACGCACTAAGATATTATTCTTGGCATGTTCTGAATGAAGTGGTCAAAGCTATCTAAAAGAATGTCATCCCAACCAGTTATTGAGTTATGGAGATGTTTGAATTGAAAAACAATAAAGTAGCTAAAAGAATAAATTCGGCTTCCAACAAAATAAAAGAATCATGGGAAATTATAAAGGAGAACTTAGGCAAACAAAAAAGTAATTCAAACATTTCGATCGTGAATAATGATCATATTGTCACTGATAATAAACAACTGTCTGAAATGTTTGCAAATTATCTTTCACATGTAGTCTGTAGAATGGATAAGTAGGCAATTCCAGTTAACCGAATGGATATATTTCATTTCAGTTGTAGGATGGATAGGAAATGAAACCGACCAATCACAGCTCGTGTATTAAGTACATAGACAACTATTCGTTTTAAAATCAAATTAGTGGGTAAGCTGTCAAAGTAACTGTCAGTTTATACCGTCAGTGTGTATTTTTACGCACTAAGATATTATTCTTTGCATGTTCTAAATGAAGTGGTCAAAGTTATCTAGAAGAATGTCATCCCAATCAGTTATGGAGTTATGGAGACGTTTGAATTGAAAAACAATACAGTAGTTAAAAGAATAAATTCGGCTTCCAACAAAATAAAAGAATCATGGGAAATTATAAAGGAGAACTTAGGCAAACAAAAAAGTAATTCAAACATTCCGATCGTGAATAATGATCATATTGTCACTGATAATAAACAACTGTCTGAAATGTTTGCAAATTACCTTTCACATGGTATATATCGAATTATAAAATTATGTAATTATCAAAATCTTTCTCTTCCATGTACTTTGTCCGTCAGTTCTTTAAAAATAAGGCACCTTGCTAGATTTACTGAAGATGATATTGCTGGTATAATTAACTGGACGAAAAACAATGACTGTTGTGGAACAGATCATACAGTGTGTGCTATTTAATACCGCAACACCCTGTTATTTTAGAACGCGTTGGTCGATTTAATTTTATTTTTTTTTGAGATAGTGCTCAAAGAGCTTTATTTGACTGTTTTGGAAATTTTCTAATTTTCATATTTTCAAGGTCTACTAGACTCCTCTAGATGGGTCGAAATTTCGAGATCGACTATTAGGCAATTTTTTATCGACAAATTGGATAGCGTATTCGATTCGCAGTTATCTCAAATAACTCAAAATTTTAGCTCAATACCCCATATGGGGCGTTTATTATTCAATAGCTAAATTTAAAATTTCTCACTTGTCGAATGGCCTTGTATAAAAGTCGATTAGGTTTACTAAAAAGATAAAGTAGTCATTCGACTTAGTGAACATCAAATACTAAATGAGGAAGAAAAAAGAAACGTTATTCATTAAATAAATTTATTCGGTTGGTGTATACGTAGGTCTCTTAATGAAAATTCTTCAAATAAATGGTTTCGACGGAATAGCTTTTCTTTTTTCTTCCTCATTTAGTATCTGATATTGATGTCACTAAGTAAGGAAGAAAAAGAAAAGCTATTCCGTCCAATCCATTTGTTTGAAAAAATTTTGTTTAAGGTATCTACGTACAGCAACCGAATAATGTATAGAATCACTATTTATTTAAAGAATAACTTTTCTTTTTTCTTCCTCATTTAGTGTCTGATGTTCCTTAAGTCGAATGACTACTTTACCTTTTTAGTAAACCTAACCGACTTTTATACAGGGCTACTCGAAAAGTGAGGCATTTTAAATTTGGCTATTGAATAACACCCTGTATGAGGTATTGAGCTAAAATTTTTTAGAGAGGTATTTGAGACAACTGTGAATCGAATACGTTATCCAAATAGCCGATAAAAAATTGCCCTATACTCGATCTTGAAATTTCCCATTTAGAGGAGTTTAGTAGGCCTTGAAAACACGAAAATTACAATTTTTCAAAACAGTCAAATAAAACTCATCGAGCACTATATCTCAAAAAAAAATTTTTTAATCCGTCAACGCGTTCCAAAATAGTGTGTGCTATTAAATAGCACACACTGTATATTTCCCAAATTAACAAAGCTTACGCAGTGCCCTTTAACTGGGATTATAAAATGATGAATTTCCCGAACCAATGAGAATTGCACTAGTTTTCCCACTATTTAAGAAAGGAGACACCCTACGAATACGTAACTACAGACAAATATCTTTATAGCAAAACTAGCTGACCCAGCAAACGTTGTTTTGCCATATAAATTATAAATTTTTGTTCAAAAAATAAAAAGAAAATTTCTGGATAGGGCCACCCTTATCACCTAGGGGTATAAAAAATAGCCTACGACCTATTCTCAGACCTACCAAATATACACCAAAAATTTCATAAAAATCGGTCAAGCCGTTTCGGAGGAGTTCGATAATAAACACTGTGACACGAGATTTTTATATATTAGATTAAATAGGTATGTTTCAAGTTTTGCAATAAGTATTTTTTATACAGAACTCTCCATTTCCATGTAAATTCAGTTTACCGAGCGCCATTGTAAGGTTGACTAGAGTCGAGGTTTATTGCGCTTGAAACAGTGGCGGCTCGTGATATTTTGTGCAGAGGAGGCTTGATATTTAAAAGACAATTAACTTGCAATATGATTACAATTTATACATTTCCTCACCACCCCTGGATATGCTGCTAGAGAAGGCTCAGCCTCCCCTGCCTCCTCTGACGAGCCGCCACTGGCTTGAAAGTGCATTTAGTATCAGTCAGATAAAAAAAAACAAGAAGGCTTTTTGGGATAAAGTCTCAACTAACACCTCCACTGTTGTCACTGACTGTTCAACTTTAAATAGCTTCTCTTAAAGAACCTACATTAACTTTTTTTGCACGCCTTAATTTTCTTTCTTTGACAATTACAAAAAATTTTCTTTTTCTTCAAACGTCAGTAAAACATGACATTTCTTAACACATTTCAAGACATTAAAATTTGACATTTGCCATTAACAACGGAGGTAAAAGTACTATTACTTCCACATCCAGTGGAAGTATAGTAACGACAAAAAAAATTTAAAAAAATTTTTATTGTTCAAATAGGCTTAAAATGTCATGAAACGTCGAGATTTTAAGTTTGAGCGAAAAAAAATTTTCTGTCTGTCGGTTTGTCTGTAACTTTTTTGTGCGCACGTTTACTCTGGAACCGTTTAAGATATTGACTTGAAATTTGGTACTCATATGTACTTTAACGAGATCTGGAACTAGATTATATTTTCATGTTGTTCCAACGAAGGGTTGGGGGGGTAAATTGGGGTAAATTTGGGGTAAATGGGTAAATTAAGCAGGTAAGAGTTGATAAAATTGGTATTTAGTATATTCAAGAGAAGCTAGGGTCTCAAAAAATGTTTGGCATTAGCCACCCCCATTACCACCCCCTTATTAAAGGGGATGAAAAAAAATTGTGATTTAGTGTATATACCAGAACCAGAAACCTCAAAATATTTTTTTACTTCATCCACCCCCACTACCACCCCCCCCCCCCCACTACCGATGTGAGGTATCGTTTTATGGGTTTTTGGGGTAGAGGATTTCAAATATTATATTATTAAAGTTCCATAAACAATTATTTCCACATACAAAGTTTTTTCGTTGTGAGTGACTTGGATAAAGAATCTGGATGTGGAAGTAGTGATTCCTTGGGCAGCGGTTTTCCGACGCTGTGAGCAGCAGAAAAAGTAATATCCGTAGCAACGCGTATTTTATTTAATACGCCGGCCATGCGATATTAACACAATGCGTTTTTGGTGGTGATATTCGAGATTTTTTATCTTTAATCACTTTTACTCCTAATAAAACAATTACTATTTTTTTCTTAAAAGTTAAAAAAATAATTATTCCAAAAACCTTCTGAACACATTTGCCTCATTTGTTTATTTGACACGTAAATTTTAAGAAAAAGGTTTTTACTTATTTAAAAAACATTGCTTTTAACGACAAGTACCGAGATTAACTTTTTTAAAGCTTACAATATTATCTTAAATCATGGAATTATTTAATATCATCGAATTCATACACCTATAGGATACATATGGAAGATATCTTACTAAAACTTGTGACAAACCCGACAAAGTTGTTATGACTAGACAGAAAGGTTTAATGGCCGTTGTAAAAAAAAACAGTAATTGGAAAACTTTCTTTACAACTCAGTAAATTAGGAAAATCGCGTTTTCATTTTCGATATATTCTTCCACTCAGACCAGTTGATTTGAAGCAATATCAGTAGACAGACACAAAATGTACTACGTAAAAAATATAAAATAAATTATGGACTCCAGACTGAAAACATTTTTTTCACTCTTGAATCTTCCTTTCCAATTTTTTCTACATTGTTTGCATTATATATAACTATACAGCCCCTAGACGGTCAAATGATTCATACTAATACCTACTCGGTATTCGGCTCTTCCTCTAGTTAATAATAAATTTATATAAAATCGATTACCATTACTCTAAATAAATACATATCTAAAAGCTTTTTAGAAAAGAATTATATTTGTTTGTCCCTTTTCTGTTACTAGGCAATTAGACGAGTTTTATTGTTATCCTAGATTATAATTAAAGCTTAAATGATTAAAATTTAAGTAAATTCGAGGTTGGTGTACTCAGAAACACTTGACATAGTTAAGTAATTATGGATGTTAGTTATTTTATTACATATTAAGAATTATATACATAAATAATGTGTTTACTATTTAATATCGTTTCTTTTAAAATGAAAAAGCATTTCAGTTTACTGAAGAGTATAATTAATAAAGGTGTTTATAAAAATGTTACTCGCTTTGCCGTTCTAAATATAATTTCAAATGGATTACTTAAAGACAGTCGAAATTTTTTGCTAAAGACAAAGAAATTGCTTCTTATCCCGTTTCCAGACAGACAGTCTGGATCACTGAATTAAAACACCTTAATTTCCAAAATCTAGATAATATGAAATGGGAAAATCCTATGTAATCCGGGATAGTGATTTTTTTACTTTCATTCGATAAACTAGGGATGTACCTAAAGAATCTGTAAAATTATTTGCAAAAATCTTCACTTTCTGTTTGGATCATTTGTTTATTAATCATTTTTTTTTGCTATTACCACCTTGAAAATTTTTTTTGTTCGGGTTGTCAACCACATTTCAAATATTTTGTAGATTTATTACTAACTACAAGGTATACTTTCGAATTATGCATTAAAAAAAAATGCCAAATGAGCCCATTATTCTCGTAGAATGTCTTAAATATTTTAAGAAAAAATCTATAAAGAACGATTACAGACAAATGACAATTCTCAAAGGTGTCCACCATTTTGATTTTTTAATGTCTGCCATTTTCAACTTAAGTTTTGTAGCTTACTGAATTGCCTACATAATGACGCCAAGTCTATTTAAGTCGGTTAAGTAGCAAAAAAAAATTACACCAAAGAATAAACATTTTGGATTTTCTTCTAATTACTTAATAGCAAAGATACAAAAGTGTACCAAAATGTTAGGAAAAGATGAGGTTGTAATAGGGAAGATGCATGAAATTTTAAAATGCTTGAAAAGTGATTTGCTCTTAATTTCTATTACGCAGAAAACGATTATAACAAAAGAAATTCAAAATAAAATTTATTTTCCATAAAATTAATATTTAGATTATGCCGTAATTTGTAAACAAAACCACGTGACTGCAAACGGTGTCTTATTGGCGTGAAGTCAATGACGACATCCATTAGTCGGATAATTTGTACAAAGTAGACACAGTGTCCTAACCTCTTGTTGACGTCTGTCTACGAACCAATTTTGGAGAATCTTGAATGTAAAATTACCATATTTGTAGTGATACTCTTAGTTTTACATTTACGCATAATGCAATATTTGTAACTCATAACAATATTAGTAGGTATGCTTTTAGAGGGCAGAATATTTACTAGTGAAATATTTTTGTCGAACTCCTCTATACGTTTCCTTAAATATATAAAGAATAAAAACCAGACTGCAACCAACAGCTATTCTCCGGACTAATGCCCCGCCGAGCGCTGAATTACGAATTACAAGCCTGGCCGCGTTAAGTGCAATAACTGTGTATTGACACAAAACGCTAATATTTCATAATAATATTGTTCATTAGCTCACTAACCAAATAATAACACAATAACACCACAAACAAGAACTTGGTAAACTGACTGTAAACAATAAACAGTAAACTGACATTTGACAAACCCATCGAAATTGCTTTAGATATACGAATCTACTGAAGCATGTTTATACGGAAAAATAAACTTCCGCTCACTATTCCGTCCTTGTCTGACAAGATCTGATTGGTTGAAGAAAACGTCCGGTTGGCTTAACCGTCTGTACACAGACCGAGAAAAAGGATGGAATAGTGTATTGTAATTCTGTTTTTGCACTGACTGCAAAATATTTCAGGTGACTTAACCCGACTAGAACATTAACGTGACTACATTCGGTCAAAATACACATAAACACTGAATAGTTATATAATTTATATGAAATATTAATTTATTGAAGGATTTTTGTTGAATGCAAGCAATTTCTTTGCAACTACGATAGCAACTAAGATATCTGTTTTTTTTAAACTTAAGTATTTTTACCTGAATTTTTGCCACTAAGCATTAAAATGAACCGTAAACAAATTTTCGATTTAATTTTCATTTAAACTGTCAAATTTGGAAATCCATCCGCAAAACACCCTTTTTGAGACACCGGGTATACGCTCATATTTTCAAAATCGATCGCCCTCAGCCGAAGGGGGTTCAGACTGGAACAAGAAGTCCCCCCAATCAATAGTAATGGTGAATTATTAAAGTGTCAGTCATGTGACCCAATCACATGACCGATTGTTTGTATGGAATTGAGCGGCGTGAAGTATTTATTGCTCTATCTCTTCACTCACTTCGGAAGGGCCTGATTTCCCGCATAGTTATTAATCAATCGTTCGCCTTGCCACAACGTCGCAATGAAAGATCTTTCGCCGACAGGTCTGAACTTCAAGAAGTCCAACATCAGGATATGGATCCACCAGAGGAATCTGACGAATCTGCAGCAGGTCGTATGGGAAGGCCACGGATCCAAGCTGTTGGTGGAGCACAGCAACAATCCCAAGATCAAGAAGTTCCTGGAAGCTGTTCCCCATATCATGGTAAGTCCATTTTGTAGAGCAAGATTAATATTTTTGTGTGAAAGTTGTTTAAATACCATTACCAAAACGTTTCTTTGAGTTGTAAATGTTTATATATTTTTAAATAATTTATACGATGAGTGATAACGTAGAGTTTCGCAAGAGAACCATTTCATAGTATTATTTTTAATATTGCGCAATAAACGTAATATGAAATGGTAAACATTCTAATACAGTTTAGTGTTTATTAATATTTCACTCCTCAAAACTCAACATTTTTTACGGACGTAACACATTGGAAATTTTGGAAAAATTAACACATTTAAAAAATCACTTTGCCTCTTCATTATCTTTGTGAAAATACTATTTGATTGATTAACGACTCTTGCACATTGTCTATTTACAAAAAAGAAATACATAATACACTTATCTAACCTTAATATATTGTGCAATAAACTGGATACAGTCACAAGATGATGTAAGATCATCTGACGGTGACTATGTTAAGACATTATAAAGAACAGTGAGAACAACAATAAAAAACAGTAAAACAGTTAGAAAAATTCTCTTATATGTGGTAGCTAAAACTATAATATAGATAAATGGGATAAAATACTATAGAAACTAATAATCCACAGCATGTAAAATAAAAGATAAATATTAAAAATTAGATAAAGAAAACGATTAAAAAATACAATTAATAGCAATATACAAAAGGCCTTCCAATTTATAACAGGAACAACCAAACATTTGTTTATCTCTGCAAGCAATCCCTCATATTAGGTTTTGGTTTTTCAAGTCAAGTCAATATCGGTATATATTTTTGAAATATCAGTTTGTGTTGTACTTCGTACCTCTGCATTAAAAGAAGCAGATAGAAGATTGATTATTTTGATGACTTTCTCAAAATGTTTCAACTCAAACCTTAAATAAAATTTTTTACGAAAATATTTTAAATTAAAAATAGAATTATGAATAATGAGGTAAAGAAAAAATTCTAACTCTCTTAGCTAAACTTCGAACATGCTTCAACATGCAAATAAGATATGATAGCTCTTAGCCAAAAAGCTAATTTTTTAAAAAATTCATTTCGTTGTTACTTTTTTATTTTAGTTAACAAGAGTGTTTAGACTTTCATTTTGTTTTTCTTTATGGCAATTGTTTCCTCAGATGGTAAGGTGATAACTAATTTAAACTTTACATTATCTTTTTCAACACTAAACGATTGAGAAATTTCTTAATAATATCGTAATTTACATGATTATTCTTCTTGTTATTTACAACGTCTTGACATACATTATTATCGTTGCCTCCTTTTGCTGTAAGGTACGTCTGACCCCATCACGGTATCTGTCATGGTTTCCTATCACTCTCCGGTTGATGTGATTAAATAATGAGAGTATTTGTGAGAATACGATGCTGAAGAGTCTACTATGTAGGAGCAGTGGGAACAGAGAGAATTGCAAAAATCTGCAGTGAACCTTAAATGTCAAATTTTTATGCGAGTA
This sequence comes from Rutpela maculata, assembly GCA_936432065.2. NCBI lineage: Eukaryota > Metazoa > Arthropoda > Insecta > Coleoptera > Cerambycidae > Rutpela > Rutpela maculata. The sequence goes on along the minus strand of OW386286.2, from coordinate 279,327,655 downwards.
TAAATCGTAAATAAAAGTAAGAAATATATTGTGTTGACAGATCAGGAAAACTCAGGATTCAAAACCATTCTCTTAAAGAAATAACACTACTGCGAGTCAAGTTTACTGATTATGCAAAATTTATAATGAGTATTAATAACGTCGGAACAACGAGTCAGACATTTTCCCGAAATTCAAGAAACTTTTTCAACCTTCTAGTTGCTGTAATTTAAAAAAAATGACAGTAAAAGAAAATTGTTGAAACGAATGTTTTAGGTAATTTTATAGCCTAAAATATTCATATTAACTAATTAGTATGTAGAAGCAATGGGGGCAGTGATAATCGCAAAAATCTGCAGCTTTTTTCATTTTCCACAATATTGGTAATACCTAATTTTAGAGGACTAAAAGGAAATGAGGTAATTGATAAAAATCTATTTTGACCGTTATTTTTCTACATGACCGTCGTAGCGGCACCACTATTTTTGTGGACATGAAAAATTTCTTGTTGGAATTATTCACGGGTTAAATGACAAGAATGACTGCACTATTAAATCGAGTTCAAATGAATGACACGAAAAAAACCGTTGATAAAAAATAGGCGCAAATACAATCGTATGGCAAAGTAGTTTATACAATATGATAATTTAAAGAATAATTTTCAGTAACAACAATTTATTGTAGTATGTAGTAGTAAGTAAATTTTTTAAAAATATTCACAAAATATATAAAATAATTTGATGTATATCTGAAGATCGGATAGTTTTTCACTCAGTACTTAGCTATTCTATTATTTACTATTTGTACATTGATAAAAATATGAGAAAATTTCTTTTCAGGGTTTGATAAAAGAGATTCACACCGATGTTCAAAACGGAGATTTAGACGCCCTAAAGAACCACGTCAGCTCCCCTATTCCACCGATTGTCCTTTCTGGAAAAGATGCTAACGGATTAACACCTCTACATAAGGTAATATTAACATATTTTATACTCATTTACGTAAATACGCTTTCATACTTAGACTATAAAGTAAATAATAGCATCAATTTGTTTTCTATCCACCGAAAGAATTTGGTGAAAAATAGTGCTTAAGTGTCACAGCAAAAATGTATTCATGTACAAATATCGCGTATCTCATGGGATTTTCTCTGATTTTAACACTGTATTTATTAAATAGACAGATAGAATGTGCGATTTTTACTAGAGTGATTTAAATGATCACAAGTCTTTTCCTGAGTACTTTCAATTTTGTTCGCTGTTCTTGAAATCTTTAGAACAAATGGTGTCTTTTCAAATTGCTTTTGTCAAGTTATTTTAAATGAAACATCCTGTATATTTTCGGGTTTTTTTAAAGTTGTGTTCTTAGGCTGTTACACGATATTTAGTTTTTCAAAATCGGATAAAAACTAACTAAAGGATTAATTTTTAAAGAAAATCGTAAATTTTTGGATGACACATTAACGATATTAAGTAGGCTTTGACATAAACTTCAAAGTTATTGTGTTTCTGTCTAGTTGGAGTTATTTAATTTTTTGAGTATATAAATGGTATTTTCAGATATAGAAAAAGCAAATGTTGTAATTTATTTTGCCGAAACACAATCTGTTGTATTAACTAGCTTCTTATTTTTAAAGAGATTTTTAACAAATGACAGACAACAAAAAAAATTATAAGAAAGTGGTTAACTAACTTCAAAAGCCATGTAGTCCAGTCACCGAAGGAGTGGTAGACGACATGGAGGGGGGGGGGGGGAGAATTTCCTCTTCAGGAATGTGTTGGGGGTAGTTAGGAGGTAAACATACTGAAAGTCCCCAGGAGCGGATACAGGATTGACTTCTGGGGGGGGGGGGGGGGGCACAGGAAGTGTGGATTACCTTTTATATATGCTTTTTTAGTCATATATTATCTATTAAAAATTTATTTCACACTTCTGGGGGGAGGGGGGGCACGTGCCTCTGTGCCCCTGCCCCTGCCCCTGCCCCTGCCCCTACCCCTGCCGCTTCAGGGAAGGGGAGGGGGGTTTACTGTATAGAACAAATTAGAATCTACTTATGACCAGAAAAACATTCGCCGGCTACAAAGGCAAAGCCTGCGGTACCAAAATATGCGGAAAAAGATAGAAACATTTTTAATGTTAAAACTCTTTAAAAAACGCATCGAATCGGCGCCACGTACATAAACCAAAATTTGATATGGTTATTGATGGGGATTTCTCATACATAAGCTCATCTGGCAAAGGGGATCCCGGCATTTGTGGTGGATACGTGAAATTCGTCAAGACCCACTAATATGATTTTTAATTTTTTTCCGCATATTTTGGTACCGCAGGTGGCTTTGCCTTTGTAGCTGGCGAATATTTCTCTGTTCATAAGTAGACCCTAATTAGTTCTATACTTGAGTAAAATTTGATTCAAATTGGAAACAAAATAAAAAAGTTATTATTTTAAGTGAGTCACACTGTATATTTAAGAAAATGTATAGATTTCGAAAAAATATTACGTTAGTAAATACATCGAGTGTTGTAAAATAAAGGTTATTTTGTGACTGTGATTTATTAGAAGACTTTGGTAAACCGTTTTGATAGAGAAATAGCAGATACCTAATTGATTTATTTATTAATTATCGATTTTCGCTGGCGAATATCTCGGAAACTATAACACATAAGAACAAAATGAATATAGGTATTCTTGTGGGAAATTTAATTACGTTTAATTTTCCATAGAATACTTTTTTCCGTACGACGCATCGTTTCCGAATTATCAGCCAAGAATCGAAAAAAAGGACCTTTCCATCTCCTCCCCCCTGAAGCTGCAGGGCTAGGGGTGGGGACTTTTAGTATGTTTACCTCCTAACTACCCCCAACACATTCCTGAAGAGGAAAATCCCCCCCCCCCCCCCCATCAATATCCTATACAATCCCTTTGGGCATTCGCTAATTGGACTAATGGAAGTAGGCAGGAAAAAAACGTAATTATTTAAAATAGTCTTATGAAAAATGCATAATCTTATAAAAAATATAAAATATAAAAGGGTTAAAATAGGGTATATTAAAAAGTATATTAAATTTAAAGTACTTATAACAAACATAAATGCATATAATTTATTAAAATAATCCGTGTTTAAAAAATTTGTAGACACAGCAAATAATTGTTCTTTGTTGTACTTTCATACTAAGAAAAGATATTTTGGTACAAATATCAATGATTTATAAATAATAAATTTAAAGTTGAAATTATAGGTTATAAATGTACAAAAAGTAGATTCTTGCCCTTGTACAAAAAGTATTTATCTTACATAGTACTTACCTTTAGTAGTTTGATCCAAAATATTAACAAATTGACGCACAATCATATAAGTTAAGAGTTTTAAATATTACTAAGGAAAGGGCACACACAGTTGCAGAATACGACGTTATTAAATCACAATCACAAAACTAAACACGGCGAAACAAAAGACGATCGGCAAAATTTTATTGTTGCCAACTCATACAGCTTACCATAGTCATGGCTATCTTTGATAAGTAAAACAGGACGGGGTTACAATTCTGTCCTATCGGATTTTAAACAAACGTTTGTAATATTTTTGTATGGTTTTTCATATACCTACGATAGTATATTATGTGAATATACGATTATCATTCATAAATATGGATATAGCAGTATGAAGTAGGTTATGTTGGTGAAACCTCAATTTCAATGCTCTATTCTTCACAAATAAGGCTATAAAACACAAAACTGATTAGATTAAACATTTTTTGCCTAGTTATTTACTTAAAAAATAAAGCAAAAGAACTGATAAGTATATGTACAGGGAGGACCAAATTAGTTGGGATTTAAGTCAGATAGACAAAAACCAATATAGGTGCCCTGAGCTTGATTTTCAAGAAACAAACAATGGTGCAAACCGTTGATTGTCTATCTTTTTCGACTACCGAGCTACAGAGCGTTTTTGGAAAATTGGCATTTTTGGATGACCTCTATCTCAATTACCAAGTGTCGAATCGAAAATCGAGTAACACATTCTTAAGGCACTTTTTTTAATAGAATCCGTTGCTGATAAGAAGAAAATTATGCATACCAGTTTTCGAGATGTAGACATAACTTTTGTTTTTTTTTTAATAGAACAACCTGTAAATTATTTCATGATTCGATCACAACTTAAATTAGCTATCCAACGATATATCATAAGTCATATTTATCTCTAGAAAAATTTAATATATTTGTGATGAGGCCATGGAATATTACCAACAACAACACTTCTTATACTATAAAATAATTTTGCCAAAAATGGGAAAAACTAACTTGGTGCTAAGGCTTTTGCGGAGCTGGTGATCTGGCTGCTGGTTTCCAGGTCTTCTTCCGCGTAGACTTGGTTGAGTGCTTGACATTTCGACCATCTTGTCGTGGTCTTCTTCTGAAGCGAAACCTGTATAAATAAAGGAGCTCAGTAGAGCTCACTTCGCTTCAGAAGAAGACCACGACAAGATGGTCGAAACGTCAAGCACTCAACCAAGTCTACGCGGAAGAAGACCCGGAAACCAGCAGCCAGGAAAAACTAAACTACAATAAATGTTCGAATTGTGTTCCATTGACATCTATGCATTTTTGACACCTCCTTACAGCATTTGTTGCATTTCCAATCATGACAGGAGTTATGCATTTTTTGACACCTCCTTACAGCATTTTTTGTTGCATTTCCAATCATGACAGGAATTATTGTACGAAACGCAACTAATGTTTTGTTTTCCAATTCCTCTATGTTATTAGAACGTCCCCTATATATAATATTTTTTAAATAACTCCAAAGCCAAAAGTCGGCTGGGGTTATATCGAGAAATCTAGCTGGCGACAAAATAGGATCATTATTTCATAAAAATTAAACAATATCCAAACTACTTTGTTGTTTATATTAATAAACAACAAAATAGTTTAGATAGTTAGCTAAATTAATTGTTAGTTATCAATTTAGTTTACGATTATTTCGATTTTCTTTTTTTTACCATGGCCTTCTCAATAAATATTAGAAATGAGATAAGTATGCTTAGATGTCAATGGAAGACGATTCGAACATTTATTGTAGCTTAGTGTTTCCTACTTTTGGCTGAATTATTTTATATTATAAGAAGGGTTGTTAATAGTTTTTCATGGCCTCGTCACAAATATATTAAATTTTTCGAAAATTAACCACTTTTTCTAGAGATAAATATGACATATGATATCGTTGGATAGCTAATTCAAGTTGTGATCGAATAATGAAATAATTAACAGGGTATTCCATTAAAAAAGAACACAAGTTATGTCTATATCTCGAAAACTGAGGCATGCATAATTTTCTTCTTATCAGCAACGGATTCTACTCTCAAAAGTGCCTTAAGAATGTGTTACTGGATTTTCGATTCGACACTTGGTAACTGAGATATAGAGGTCATCCAAAAATGGCAATTTTCCAAAAACGCTCTGTAGCTCATTAGTCGAAAAAGATAGACGATCGCGGTTTGCGCCATAGTTTGTTTCACGAAAATCGGGCTCAGGACACCTATATTGGTTTTTGTCTGCCTGCCATAGTTTTAGAGAAAACCCCAAACCATGTACGTGTTTCATAGAGAATACTCGACATTATTAAAGTTATGGCGAAAGAGCGAGTATAAACTAGTTCTTAAAACTTTTTTGTAACATATGAACGATGATAGGATATGCCATTCAAATCCGATAACATATTTTGATTTTGCATAAAATGTGTGGCGTCGATGTGGCGCTGCACAGTGAGACCAGATTAACAATTTTTGGCCAAAGTTTTGAAATTTATTAATAATCCAGTAAACACAACAACCCCGAAAAAATTTGTATTTGAAATTTAAAAATTGATACAGATACACGTCAAACGCCCTTCCTCTTTGTGTCAGCGGTCAAATATGGAAACGTTTGATACTATTTATTATTTAATATAAAAATACCTAGTTTTTTATGTATATAAGTATTGTTAAATGTCAAATTATTCTGAAATATTTATCTGTTAAACCATTTGGAAGACGTGTCGATATTGAAAACGAATTATTTCCTCTACCCACACGCACGTCTTATCTATACACGCGCATTTATAATTAGAATTAACTTATTATATATTTATATACTTAAATTTCTTGGATTTATGAAAAACTACCAATTATTTAAAATACATAATAAACAACTTAACGATTGTTCTATTTTAACTAGGTAACATCCAAAAATATCAGGTAAATCGAGTCTTAAAATGATTAAACTTCATTGAATATTTGTTATAAATCATATTTTATAAAAGCTAAGAGGTAATCTAAACAGAGTTTGCCGATTAAGATTCATTTGTGTAAAACCTACCCTAACTACTTAATACTGACTGTATTGTCACTTCAGTACAATAATTTAAAATTTTAATTGCAAACTGAGTAACAATGTGATAATATTTATTGATTCCAGTAAAAAAATGCTCAACTTTTTGTACATATTTTACTTCAAAAGTTGCAACAAATCACATTTGACTTAATTCTAATTTGTCGAATAGGAAGAAAAACTGTGCTACAAGAAATAAATAATTTTTCATATCATCCTCTAACTCAATTTATAATATGGAGAATATCAGTGGCGGTTCGTGATATTGTCTGCAGAGGAGGCTTGATATTTGGAAAGACAATTAGAGAACTTTCTACAAGTAAAAGATATTCATTTGGAAGATTGGAAGATATGCTGCTTCTTCCAAAGGGAGGCTCAACCTCCCCCGCCTCCCCTGACGAGCCGCCACTGGAGAATATCTTAAGTTAGGATCGAAATTTTTGAGAAAATATTCGACAACAAAAGCCACCACAACAATTTTTTTAAATCAGATGTTTTAACTAATGATATTATTTTTGAAATTTAGCCAACTTTATTATAGACTATTTGATATACTTCTTATGATACATAATAGAGGAGAAAACATATAAAATTATATAAAAAAAATATTTTTAAGAAAAAGCTTTTATTTGAAAAAACTACTAAAAAGTAAAGATAATTTTTTTAAAAATTCATACACCTGGAAACCAAAAGCTTTGGGGGTGGTCATCTAGAGCTATTGCATAGTTAATTTGCTCAATTCACCGCCCCCAAAGCTTTTGGTTTCCAGGTGTATGAATTTAAAAAAAAAATTTTTTACTTTTTAGTAGTTTTTTCAAATAAAAGCTTTTTCTTAAAAATATTTTTTTTATATAATTTTATTTTTTACTTTTTAGTCTACTTATTTTACAGACAAAACCCTTTCATTTGCCACCGCCATCCTCCCCTTCCCTCTCCCGTCTTCTCACCCCTCTAACACTACTTCCCGCTTCTTCCCACCCCTTTCCCACCTCTTCCCACCCCTTCCACACCTCTTCCCACCTCTTTTGCATCTCTTCCCCATATCTTCCCACCCCTTCCCCACCTCTTTCCTCCCACGTCCGCCATATTGAATTAGAATGACGTCACGTACTTTATCGTATTTTATTCGGCAAACCCTATCATTTGATATCCATATCAAGGGGGTTGTGACTAAAAAGCCGATCCGCCATCTTGGGACGTCGCCATATTGGATTTAGAATGACGTCACATTGTTTATCGTATTTTACTCGTTAAACCTTTCATTTGAGACCCATATCAAGGTTTTTTTTTATGGCATTAGGAGTTATCCATGCAGCCAGGCACAAGTTGTTATATATAAAACTAATCGGAGCCAAGAAGGTTGTGACTAAAAAGCCAATCCGCCATCTTAGGACGTCCACCGTATTGGATTTAGACCGATAATGGCTATACTATGTTGCATTGTCACCGGACTTATACACGTGTGCCAAATTTCAAAGCTCTAGCTTAATTAGAACTAGTCGAAATTCAGCTTGCAAGATTTGACCTAAACTGACAAACAAACATACATACAAACAAACACACATACAAACAAACAAACATTGCAAGTTAAATAAAAGCTTATAAAAAAGACACTGCTTTTTTTCATTCACAATGTCTTGGTAGACGTATTGTGACCCATTCTAGGATCCCCCTTTGCTGTATGGCACGTCTAACAGTATCATGCCATTAGTCGCGGGTATCTGTTAAAAGTATGATTTCAACAAAGCTCTTTCTGGATCTGGATTTACCCGAACCACAAATCGTTTTATTAATCCGGGAGCTAGGCGATTTTTTTAGTAGGTTAAGTAAAAGCATGACAAAATTGACTTCTAGAATATGTCAGTACGTGAGTTTGGCTAAACTTGTAACGATGATTTTAGAGTTATCAGATAAAATATCTTCTTATACCTAACCTCTTCGCAGATGATTTGTGAGCCACGAATTATTTTAGTTGGCCTCCCTTTGCTGCATAGTATGACTGATAACATCACGTCCAGATAAAAAACCGCTGCCCAAGGAATCACTACTTCCACATCCAGATTCTCTATCCAAGTCACTCACATCGAAAAAACTTTGTACGTGGAAATAATTGTTTAAGGAACTTTAATAATATAATATTTGAATTCTTCTACCCTAAAAACCCATAAAACGATACCCACATCGGTAGTGGGGTGGGGGTGGTGATATTTTAAGTAGTGGGGGTGGATGAAGTGAAAAAATAGTTTAAGGTTTCTGGTTCTTGTACATACACTAAGTCACAATTTTTTTTCATCCCCTTTAATAATGGGGGTGGTAATGGGGGTGGCTAATGTCAAAAATTTTTTTTGAGACCTTAGCTTCTCTTGTATGTACTAAATACCAATTTTATGGACTCTTACCTGCTTGATTTACCCATTTACACCAAATTTAACCCAATTTACCCCCAACCCTTCGACGGAACAAGATGAAAATATTTCCAGTTCCAGATCTCGTTAAAGTACATATGTGTACCAAATTTCAAGTCAAAATCTTAAATGGTTCCAGAGTAAATGTACGCACAAAAAAGTTACAGACAGACCCACAGACAGACAGAAATTTTTTTTCGCTCAAACTTAAAATTTCGACGTTTCATGACATTTTAAGCCTATTTGAACAATGAAAATTTTAAAAAAAATTTTTGTCGTTACTATACTTCCACTAGATGTGGAAGTAATATGCGATAAAAATATAGATTTCTTAAAAATTAGAAAACATCTTGCTTTCTGGCCAGTGAAACGGACATGATTTTCATCGGAATAATTTTCTGTTCAAACGCTTAAATAAAATAAATAAAAGTTGTCAACCTGAGAATAGTAGATTGTAATACAAGTGTGGCAAGGGCTTCATTGCAAAACGATGTATGAAAGTCGGAACACGAGCGCAGCGAGTGTTCCTATCATACGAGTTTTGCAATGAAGCTTGCCACACGTGTGTTACATACTATTTTTTCTACGATTGTGAAGTTATTTCCCTCTTCAAAGTCTTTCCAAAATTTTAAATTTGCTGCTTGTCAGATTTTATTTAAAGTGGCATTTTCCGCTGTCATTCTGAAGTAAGAAAATTTGACTTTTTAATTGCAATTCATGTGTAATTAATGTACATTTAGAGAATTTAATTGTTATTACCATTAAGTAATATAAAATTCTTTAAGGTAAACACACTATTTTATTCCGGTGCCTGAAGATGTAATCAAGGCGTGTGGCAAATTCTTTGCCGCACGGCGTGGGGCAAAGTGATATTTTCTGCACTCATATTGAAGTTAGAAAATTTGACTTTCAGCATAATCGTAGAAAATAGTAGATTGTAATACAAGTGTGGCAAGGGCTTCATTGCAAAACGATGTATGAAAGTAGGAACACGAGCGCAGCGAGTGTTCCTATCATACGAGTTTTGCAATGAAGCTTGCCACATGTGTATTACATACTATTTTTTCTACGGTTGTGAAGTTATTTCCCTTTTCAAAGTCTTTCCAAAATTTTAAATTTGCTGCGTGTCAGATTTTATTTAAAGTGACATTTTCCGCTGTCATTCTGAAGTAAGAAAATTTGACTTTGTAATTGCAATTCATGTGTAATTAATGTACATTTATAGAATTTAATTGTTATTACCAGTAAGTGATATAAAATTCTTTAAGGTAAACACACTATTTTATTCCGCTGTGTGAAGATGTAATCAAGCCGTGTAGCAAATTCTTTGCCGCACGGCGTGCGGCAAAGTGATATTTTCTGCACTCATTTTGAAGTTAGAAAATTTGACTTTCAGCACAATCGTAGAAAAAGAATTTTTAAGCATAACGTACTACAACTCCATTCTGTACAACTTTAACATTTCTAGCTGCGCTTCCTAACGGTAAACAAAAATGACAGTTTTAATAGAATCGAATTAACGACGACATTTTTTTTTAATTTTCATTTTTCAAATAGCCTTAGAATGTCATGAAGAGTTGAGATTTTAAGTTTGAGCAAAAAAAAATGTCTGTCTGTCTATCTTTCGGTCTGCCTGTCTGTAACTTTTTTGTGCGCACTATTACTCTGGAACCGTTTAAGACATTGACTTAAAATTTGGTACACATATGTATTTTAACGGGATCTGGATAGATTATATTTTCATCTTATTTCGTTGAAAGGTTGGGGGTAAATTGGGGTAAATAGGTAAATCAAGCAGGTAAGAGTCCATAAAATTGATATTTAGTATATACAAGAGAAGCTAATGTCTCAAAAAAATTTTGGCATTAGCCACCTCCATTACCACCCCCACTCCATTATAAAAAGGTGTGAAAAGAAATTGTGATTTAGTGTGTGTACAAGAACTAAAGGCCTCAAAAATTTTTTTTACTTCATCCATCCGCACTACCTACTGTCGATGTGGGATATTGTTTTATGGGTTTTTGGGGTAGACGATTTCAAAAATTATATTATTAAAGTTCCATAAACAATTATTTCGACATACAAAATTTTTTCGTTGTGAGAGACTTGGGTAGAAAATCTGGATGTGAAAGTAGTGATTCCTTGGGCAGCGGTTTTTCTTTCTTGGTGTAAATAAAGAAAATGCATCATTCTTATTTGAATAAAACCTCATGTATTCAAATGTTATTCCATTCAAAAGTCTACGTTAGCTCGCTTACGTTCCTGATGCAATTTACTCGTATATCAAATTATAAATCAATTTTAAATTCCAATAATCCGATTCTATTTTAGTAACATTTTCTAGTTTCAGTAACAATCAATGAAAAAATGTAATTAGCATTTTAATTTGAAACCAGTGTCTAAATTGAAGGATGAACATTGAACAATCATTTGTCATTAGATTCATTGCTTCAAGCTTATTAAGCGATTTTATTTCTGACAGTTGATTAATTATTTTTAGTTACCTACGCCTAATCTATTTTTGGTAATGTAAAATGAAGAACTTAATGACACGAGTATTTAAAAAAACATATTTAATAATTCTATTGTTACATATAAAATAATGTTATGAATATTTTTTCCCATTTTTATACAGCACATCTTCATATATTAGGAACCTACAGCATTATACCGGGTGGCACAAAAAGTTTAAAACATGTGGTAAACTGGTTGACTCCGAAATAATTTTGAATGCATAAACATGAACATACCACATATGGATAATGTTAATCAAAAAGGAACCACGCGCCAAATTGCTAATTTTCTATAAAGAGCACCATGACGTTCACAAAGCTTCATACTGATACTTAAATGCTAATTATCTCAAAACTAGTTTTTGACGCTTGGTTCCCTTTTGATTAACATGATCCATGTAGTAGGGTCACACATTTGGAAAAACGCGAACATACACTCAACACTCATACAAACCGACATCGTCAGGCTAGGGCTCGAACACAAAACGTGATAGACAGTACTACCAGCATATTCGCCACACAATACGCTTTAGCTGACGGAGCTACCGAGATGGTTTCTCTCTAAATATCATTAAAATTATATTACTATTTTGTTTCGATGCATTTACACATATAATTACTCGCTTCAATATAAATCAGTCCCCTCTCAATGGAAAACGGCGTGTGTTATACCTTTACAGAAGAAATAGTCTATGTAATAAACGCAAAAATAGTGTAAATATTTTGTGCAAAGACGAGATTACCTCCCCCCCCCCCCGTTTTCGAGGGTGCTGAACACGATGCAAGTGGTGGGAGAAGTTTTTGACTGCCGCAACCCTCTGAAACAGCCAAAAACCACCCCTTTTATGGATCCCTTTATGTTTTCATATATAAACGGGTCTGGGGAGTGAGGTTATACTTGAAATAACACGAAAGTGGAATCCAGACAGCAGGCCTAGAGAGTTGATTTTGATTAAATCTCTCCCAAGGGGTGGAAAATCATTTTTTTTTCAAATGATTCCGTTCAAACGCGTATTCTCCCGTTTTTGGGGTCGCTGATCACGGGAAAAATATTCATTTTTAGCTCCAACTCCTCGTCATCCCTCAAACGGGCAGAAACCACCCCTCACTCACCAGAAAGCATGCAAGAATTTACAGGTTTTTCGACACATGATCTTTTTGTCCTGTGCATATCCCTTCATTTTTCACGGAAGAGAAGGTGGTAGAGACCTCGGGGGTTGCTTCAACACTTTCAATTATACCCTACTCAGCAACCTACACAATCATCACCCCAGCCATAACTGGTGGATGAGGGTAAGTTTCCGTCCATCATAAGGGTTGAGGAGAGTCGCACGAACATTTTTATCGTGATCAGCGCCTACGAAAACGGGAGAGGGCGTATTGACGATCCAAAGTATAATTAATGAATTTTACACTCCTTGGAAGGATTGAAGCACCCCCGGGGTCGTTACCACCCTCTTCCGTGAAAAATGAAGGGATATGCATAGAAATAACGATCATGTGTCGAAAAACCTGTAAATCCTGGACAGCATGCTTTCTGGTGAGTGCGGGGTGGTTTCTGCCCGTTTGAGGGATGAGAGGAGGTTGGAGCTAAAAATGAATATTTTTCCCGAGATCAGTGACCCCGAAAATGGGGAGATACGCGTTTGAACCGAATCATTTGAAAAAAATGATTTTCCGCCCCTCGGGAGAGTTTAATCATCTAGACCTGCTGTCTGGATTCCACTTACTCTATAACCCCCTTCCATCTTATTTCAAGTATAACCCGTCGATAAATCACTCCCCAGACCCGTTTATGTATGAAAACATAAAGGGATCCATAAAAGGGATGGTTTTTGGCCGTTTCAGAGGGTTGCGGCAGTCAAAAACTTCTCCCACCACTTGCATCGTATTTAGCACCCTCGAAAACGGCACGGGGGAGGGAGGGTAATCTCGTCTTTGCACGAAATATTTACAAACAAAGTCGTCTTATAATGCTTCATTGCATAGACTAAAAGTGAATCCGAAACTTTAAAGGATTTCAGACCTATCAGCATTCTACTAGTTTTTTCGAAAATATTAGAGATGATAATTTATCCAAAACAACACTTACAAATTAATGATCTGCATGATGAACACGATGCCTTTTATGCTGATAGGGCAATCGTGCACTTGAAGAACACCGCACAACGTTCCCAGCTTTTTGACAGAAGGGTAACTCAATTTTTGACCACTCCGTATATTATTTTTCCAGGATTTAGAACTGAACCATTCGCGTTTCGTTGAATGAATTAAATTCGGAAAAAAAAACTTTATTTTCTAATACAGGAAATCTTAAAATATTTTATTAGTTCCAGTACTTAATTAATTACACTTGTTAATTAAACACACATCTGTGTAAATTTGCCTTTTTGTAGTTACTCCAGTCGGTAAAGTAAAAAATACACCAGAAACTCGCAAAAATGTTACCTGAGATTTTCCTTCAGTAACTGTTAGTGGAGGGGTTATATATCATAAAACCACAAAAATCCGTTCTGGGGGTGCCGCAACCCCCCAAAAAACCACCCCTTCGGTGAAAAAAGCCTTATTTTACTGATAACTCGTTATCCGTTGAAGATATAAAAAAATTGCTCATCATAAAAAAGAAAGCTTGATTAATTTCCTTAAAAAAAGGGCCAAAATTTGACTAACTTCAACATGCTGGTAAATTTGTAAATGTGAACTATATTATATTGTAATTTTTATATACTAATAAATATCTTTTTTTTTTATCTATTTATTTAACGTCGGCCTATTTCCGCTATCAGGGCCTATCACCGACGCCAGGAGACGAGCTACCCCCAACCTGGAAATTTTGCCGAACCTCTTCCCTTAAGAAGAGTAGGGATCTTTTACTTGCCTAACATTTAATAGACAAGGGACCGGACCGCCTGCTTTACATCACCTCCGAAGGATGGTATACCCACTACGTAATCCTCGTCTGAAATTACGTAGCTTCCGCGTATACACTGATATACAAGCCGCTAGAAGGTGGGACGAGAACTCATCCAAGTACTAACCGCGCTCGACGTTGCTTCAACGGAATATCGACTGACATTCACATTGAAGTCGCGTCTACGCTCGCCCCCTAAAAAATGTCAATTGCTATCAAAAATAGCAACACAAGAGAGTATTTTATATCCCCTTTAAAACCCATTTTGATTTTTATTCCTAGCTTGTATGGTTTTCGAGCAATTCATTTTTTTCTATAGGCCGCGCGCAAAAAAATTTCAAATAAACGAAAATTCGCGCGCATTAAAAATACAAATTTTGGATTTTTTTTCAATATCGATTTTCTCGAAAACCATGGCATATACAACAAAAATACAATAAGACTTTTTTTTTAGGAAATTAGTCAAGCTTTCTTTTTTATGATGAGCAATTTTTTTATACCTTCAACGGTTAACGAGTTATCAGTAAAATAAGGCTTATTTCACCGAAGAGGTGGTTTTTTTGGGAGTAACGCCCCCCCCCCCCTTTCCCAGAACGGATCTTCGTGGTTTTGTAACAGTTACTGAAGGGAAATCTCAGATAACATTTTTTGTGATGGAAATTTTTATAATTATTGGACTAAGTCCGGTGTTTGTTTGTTTAGATTTGATGATTCGCAGAAAACTATTTTACAACTAACTGTGCCAGGTATTTATAATTAAAAGTTACTAGTTCTAGAATTTTCGCGATATACACTCGAATAGACCTGAAAAAATCTCGGCGTGAAACGATTCGAACGGAAGCAAGGGTGGAGAACGGGAATCTTTCTGATTTACTTTAAAATTGAAAATGAAATATGTTCATTTGTCTTGTTTACTGTATGTTAAAGGTGACACACCCTCGCCTCAAAGATAAACTTATCCTTCGAAATCAACATCATCCTTTAGATTCGTAGCAAATATAGAAAAATTAAATATGGCCCGTTTTCTGTTGTCGATGCTTTTGCATAAATTTATGACACTTGTTTTTTCAGGCTGTGGGCCTAGGCAAAGAAGATATTGCTGAATATATTGTAAATGAATACCCCAACAGTGTCAACATAACGGACAACGATGGGAGAACACCCTTACACTTTGCCGCTCTTTTGAAGGATAATGGAAAAATGACCAACTTTCTCATAGAACACGGAGCAGACGAATCTGCTTTAGATAGCGTAAGAAATAATGTTGCACAACTGACATGATTTTCATACAGATGTGCAGAATTTTTTAAAATTCTAAGTATCACGAGTCCAGAAGAAAACATTCATTTCGTACAGGCCTAAAAATAATTGCGTACAATTTTAAACACTATCACTTTGACTAAAACTTTGTACAAGTTTAGACAGTGGTAGTGAAATATTAGCAGACATTTTGGACAGCATTTTCCAGTATTTTTTTCAATTATACCAATGCTTATTCTCCGTATCTGTATCGAAAATTAGAGTTGTTCGATTTTTTTTTTTTGTCATTAAATGACTCAACTGATACGTGCTTTCTCGTCATTTTTAGAAACAGAAAACAGCAGCATACTATAAAACAAGGAATTCAGAACTTGATTCAAAATTGCTCAATGTAACCCCCGAATGTCCCAGATCGGCCAAAGAATCGTTTGCTGCAAATTTCGACTGGAGTATGTTAACATCGTCCCCAACTATAAACGGTATTAAGGAGGCCGTTAAAAAAGTAGAAACTTTGTTTGGAAATACGACCGAAAGTGATAACAAAGCAGATGTAGAAGTTATAGAAAAAGTTGAAGAAAATGGAAATCATGTTGAAACAAACGGAAATAAAGAAGAAAATAATAACAGTAATGGTAAACATTTGCATAGTTTATAAAAATGAACGTTAATTATTCATTTCCAGGTACAGAAAATGACACAAAGAGTGAGGAGGAAGATATTAAGAAAAATGAAGAAAACCTTAATGGAGATGAAAATGGTAAAGACGAATCTAATGAAGAAGTAAATAGCAAAGATGAAAATGATAAAGATGAAGCTAACGATAAAGAAGAAGAGAAACATGAAGAGCCAAACCATGAGAACACCAACGATCAAGCAGACGATAGTGAGAATAAAACGGAAAATAACGTAGATGAACCAGAATCCAACGAAACAGTTGAGGACGGAAATAATAATGAAACAAAAGGAGACGACGAAACAGAAATAAGCAAAGTTAATGGATCCAGCGAAAATAATGAGTCTAATGAACACGATGGTGATGATAGCAAAGAAGACACCGGTAAAATTGAAGGTTCCCCAGCAAAATCAAGACCTACTAGTGCAATCAATTCAACTACCCGCCCAAATAGCCGAGTTGCAGATAATACACGTCCTGAGAGCCAAGCCGCGAATAACTCACGGCCTAATAGCCAAGTTGCAAACCAATCGCGCCCAGACAGTCAAAACATCAACAGTCGACCAAGCAGTAGAATCAAATCAAACACGCGGCCTAACAGTAAGACAGTTGAAACTGACGAGAACCAGAATGAAAGTGGTAAATCTCCAGAGCCCGTTATCGAAGGCGAAGGAGTAATAGAAGGAGTTGTTAACGGAGAAGATGAAGTGGAGACGCTAAACAATGAGGGCCAGAATCAGAGAAACAGTTCGGCGGCAGAGAGTGAGGAAGATATCAGAGCTTTGGTCGACGCCGGCAATATGGAGCAGTTAGCTGCTTTGGTTTTAAATGGCGAAGGGGAGAAGCTCGTCGGACAATCTAGTGACAACCCCGAACTGCAGTCTTTTTTGGAGAATGTTCCTGTTTACATGGTGAGATACTGAAACAGATTATTTTTTAGAAAAATTAATTCCAATGTCATGCTTTGAGTACTATTGTGAGTTGATTTATTGTTTGTTGCTAATGCGTAAATATTCTAGAGGACCCCGCACAAAAGTATAGGAAAAGGCCTTTCGGTCAAAATTTTTCAAATTTTGGGAAAAAGTTCTCCTGATTATACTGAACAAAAGTTCTCATGGGCACAATGCTCAAAATTCAATAGTTCGGCCGCCAGTGGCCTTTGAAGTCTAAAAATATAAAGTTCTTATATAGTCCCTTGTAAAGTTCTGTGACTGGACCGCAAAACATATACTCCTCCATTTTTGAGTACGGAGAATACGATGGTGGCAATATTTTCCGACATACCCTTCATCCACTACCCCTAAACCAGAAAAACCACCCTTTTTTCCGATTTTCCGGAACTAGGCTTGCGAGGGCTTGTCGGATCGGTTTTTTTTGTCAATTCGAATAAAATAAGTAACGATTGACCACAGGTGACCTAACCCACCCCTGGGGCTTGCAACTACCGCCACTCGCAATAACGAAATGCCACGAAAACAACGAAAATCAGCTGGAAAACAGCCGTTTTTGAGGGCGGGGAACACGATGGTGACAATATTTCCCGACCTACCCTTTACCCACTACACCTAAATCGGAAAACCGCCCCCTTTTCCGATTTTCCAGTGCTGGGCTTGCGAGGGCTTGTCGGATAGGATTTTTTCTCGTCAATTGGAACAAAATAAGTTAAATCTCAATCAGACGAGACCTAACCAACTCGGGGGTTCAAGTAGCCGTTGCACAAAGTAAACTTTTCTTTCAGTGGCTTGTAGGAAATTGATTAACACGGGTCATTGGTATATGCAGATATTTTTGTTTTTCATTGATTATATATGTAAAAAAATTCTCGTTTCTATCCATTCAATGATCATTCGTTACATCTGGTTCATTATATACAATTCTCATTCTATGCTAATAGATCTTTCGACTCTTACAATTATAACTACACTGTTCATCCGAGTCGAAATGGATGTCAGTCACTGAAAAGTTCACTTCGTGTAAAGGCTGCTTGAACCCCCGGGTTGTCTGATCGAGGTTTATTTATTTTATTCGAATTGACGAGAAAAAATCGAAAAAGGGGGTGGTTTTCAGTTCAGTGAGTGAAGGGTAGGTCGAAAATATTGTTACCAATGTGTTCTCCGCTCTCGAAACCGGGAGTATACCGTTTTCAAGCTGATTTTCGTTATTTTCCTGGTATTTCATTATTTGGGGTGGGAGTAGTTTCAACCCCAGGTGGTGAGTCAATTTTTACTTATTTTATTTGAATTGACAAAAAAACCCGATACGATAAGCTCTCGCAAGTCTAGCACCGGAAAATCGTTAAAAGAGGTGGTTTATTCAGTTTAGAGGTAGTAAGTGAAGGGTAGATCGGGAAATATCGTCACCATTGTGATCTTCGCCTTCAAAAACCGGGAGTATACCGTTTTCCAGCTGATTTTCGTCGCTTTCGTGGAATTTCCTTATTGGGGGTGTAGGTAGTTTCAACCCCCGGGGTGGGTTAGGTCACCCGTGGTCAATATTTACTTATTTTATTCGAGTTGACAAAAAAACCCGACAAGCCTCGCAAGCCTAGCACCCAAAAAGGATGGTTTTCCGGGTAGTGAATGAAGGGTAGGTCGGAAATATTATCATATTATCATCGTGTTTACCGCCCTCAAAAATGGGGAAGTAGATGTCTTGCGGTGCAGTCACAGAAATTTTGGTGTCAAAACTTTACCTCAAGGGACTATACAGGGTGGATGATTAATAATAGGCCATAGTTCAAGGGTAGATTCTTTGGACCAAAATATGAGGATATAACCAAACATGTTTTAGTAAATTGTTGCTGTGGAAGAAGATACAGGGTGTCAAAACCTCTTGACCGATCTTCTCCCAATTTGATATGAAAACATTTTTTTAAGCTAAGAAACGTAGTGGCACTTTTGACTAGAAAATCTCATGCAGGGGTCATTTCTACGTAAAAGATAGAACTTAATAATTCCAACCGTTTTCCAGAAAACTGCCGCATAGATCTCAAAAGTTCTTTGAAAACAAACCCAATCTGAAAAGAAAAAATTGCATTTATTGAAAAATGTGCTTTGGTGGCGTCTTAGTTCTGTCATTTACGTACAATTTTATTAGTTTGACATTTTGATAAAACTAAGATGTCACCAAAGGACACTTTTCAATAAATATAATTTTTCCTTTTCAAATTGGGTTTGTTTTGAAAGAATTTTTGAGATCTATACGGCAGTTTTCTCGAAAACGGTTGGAACGATCAAGTTCTGTTAAGTGTACATTTTTTACGAAGAAATGACTCCTACATGAGATTTTATAGTCAAAAGTGATACTACGTTTCGTAAAAAAAAAGATATAAAATATTCATCATCAGGTATAGCTCATGAGGCGCCCTCCACAGGCTAGCGTGATGTAATACATAAATTATTATTTTTTAGCCTAAAAAAATGTTTCCTTACCAAATTGGGAGAAGATCGGTCAAGAGGTAGAGATATTGCAAAAAAAAGGGGAAAAAAAATTACAGTTTTGACACCCTCATCTTTTTCTACGGCAACAATTTACTAAAGCATGTTTTGTTATATCCTCATATTTTGATCCAAAGAATGTACTCTTGAACTATTGCCTATTATTAATGGTCCACCTTGTATAAGAGCTTTGTATTTTTAGATTTCAAAGGCCACTAGCGGCCAAACTATTGAATTTTGTGCCAATGAGAATTTTTGTTCAGTATAACCAGAGCTGGGCGAGCACTGCTAAAAAGTGCTCGCGAGCATTAAGCACTCAAAAAAAGTGCTTTATTTTTTCGAGCACTAAGCACTGTTAATGGTAGAGTGCTCGCGATTACTAAGCACTCTGAAAAAGTGCTTTAAATTCAGAAGCACTGAGCACTAAGCACTTTTTAAAAATTTAAATAATGAAGTATCTCTATTGATTGAGGCTAGAATTTCATTGAATTTATGTGTTATTTATCAAAAAAAGGTCAACAAAAACAACCTAGAAAGAAATTGAGAGCTTTTTGAGAGGAAATATGTTACAGGAAAAAGTTGTTTCTAGTGTCAATGAAAGTTCAGATGTGAAATTTAAACGTCGGCGTCGTATCTCAAAGTTGATATTTTTGCTAAAATTATGATTAAAATAATTAAATTCAACCAAAGTGCATATAATAACATGATAACAAAACATCAATAGAATAGAAATATTATATATTTTTTAATTTTTCATGTTTCTTTAATTCATTTTTACTTCCACATCCAGTGGAAGTATAATAACGCAAAAAAAAATTATTGTTCAAATAGGCTTAGAATATCATGAAACGTCGAGATTTTAAGGTGGGCGGTTTCGTGAACGTAATTCGAGAATTTGTCCTGCATCCCTGAACCGATTGAAAAAATTTTTTGATATTCTTTTAGAGACAGCTTTATAGAATGGTACTAGGCTATTTAAAACTAAAAAAAGAAAAAAAATTTTACTTGTGCGAAAATCAAAAAAAATTTTTTTTTGACTTTTCAATAGTCTTGTACCATTCTATAATGTTGTCTCTAAAGGCCTATCAAAAAATTTGTTGAATCGGTTCTGGGATGTAAGAGAAATTCTCGAACTACGAAATCATTTTCTTAAGCACGGCACCGGCACCCTTGAGTTTGATAAAAAAAATTCTGTCTGTAGCTTCTTTGTGCGCACGTTTACTCTGGAACCGTTTAAGATACTGACTTGAAATTTGGTACACTTATGTATTTTAACGAGATCTGGAACTAGATCTTGATCTTATTTCGTTGAAGGGTTTGAGGATAAATAGGTAAATCAAGCAATAAGAGTCCGTACATTTGGTATTTAGTATATATATAAAAGAAGTTAAGGTCTCAAAAAATTTTTTGGCATTAGCCACTCCCGTTACTACCCCCACTCCATTATTAAATGAGATGAAAAAAATAACAATGTAATTTCCTAAGGCTTCAATTTTTTTTTTCATCCACCCCCTCTACCACCGATGTGGCATATCGTTTTATAGGTTTTTGGTGTAGATGATTTCAAATAGTTTGTTATTAAAGTTCCATAAACAATAATTTCCGCATATAGTATGAAATTTTTTTTCGTTGTGAGAGACTTGGATAGAAAATCTGGTGTGGAATTTTAAGTTTTATAAACACTACGGGTTGCATTATAATTCGAGTCCTATGAACAAACGAACATCAGCGTACCTGCCTTTCGAGATTATTTTAGGGGGTTGCTAAATTAACATCAATGTTCCAAGAATAGATGAGATGCGTCAGAGACGCGTCATCGTGTGTGTGTGTGTGTGTGGCTTCTACGATTTCAAATTAGAATACCATGCAACCTGTACGGTGTTTATAGATCTATTTTCTTTGGTTTCCTCGAGTATTTTGGATGCGCAGAGGATTTTCTTACGTATAATGAATGCGCAATGAGTTACTTCAAGTAGTATGAATGCGCAGTGGGTTTTCTCGAGTAAATTGGATGCACAGTGGGTTACCTCGAGTAGTATGGATGCGTAGTAGGTTTCCTCGAAGAAAATGCAGGAAGTAGAAGCTTTACTTCTATCGTGTAGTCCACGGCAAACAATGATTTTTTATATCTTTATCATGCCATTTTTTGCGTATTAATTCCACATCCAGTGGAAGAATACTGATGCGAAAAATTTTTTTTGAAAATTTTCAATGTCCAAATAGGCTTAGAATGTCATGAAACGTCAATATTTTAAGTTTCAGCAAAAAAATTTCTGCCTGTCTTGTCGGTCTGTCTGTTGGTCTTGTAACTTTTGGGTGCTCACGATTACATTGGAACCGTTTAAAATATTGACTTAAAATTTGCCACACCTATGTATTTTAAGAAGATCTGGAACTAGATTATATTTTGATCTTATTCCGTTGAAGAGTTAAGAGGTAGATTGGGATAAATGGGGATAAATAGATAAATCAAGCAAGTAAGAGTCCATGAAAATATTTAGGAAATATAAGAAAAGCCATGGTCTCAAAAAATTTCTTGGCATATACCACCCCCACCCCATTATTAAGGGAGTGAAAAAATATTCTGATTTAGTGTACCTATGTACAAGAATCAAAGTCATCAAGAATTTTTTTCACTTCATTCATCCCCACCACTACTACCGATGTGGCATATCATTTACTGGGTTTTCGGGGTACACGATTTTAAATATTATATTATTAAAGTTCCATAAACAATTATTTCCACATGGTGGAGTGCAAATATAGTATTTTCGTTGTAAGACTTGTATAGGAAGTCTGGATGTGGAAGTAGATTCCTTAGGAAGTGGCAAAAATACTACCTTTGAGATACGACGTTAAAATTTCATATCTGACCTTTTGTTGACATTAGAAACAACTTTTTGCTGTAACAATCTGTTCTCAAACTACTTATACTTTACTTTTCACCTCGGTGGAGAATTATTTTTTATAACCCAGTGAAATTAGACATTTCTGATCCAACAAAATATATCCTTCATTTTTTTTTAAATCGATTTATTTTGGTGTTTTAAAGAAAATATTAAATTAAAAAATATTTTATTAATTTTTTACATACAATGCCTAAACCGTCTGTTGTACATAAAAAGTGGAAGAAATCATTTTTATGCGGAATTTCATTCTTTCATTTTCATAATAATCTCAATTGGCCTGCGAGCCATAGAAAGCGCAATATTCGCAAAAAACATTTTTTGTGAGCTTTGACCTTGAATAATTTTTTTATGTCGTAGTGATCTCGTTGTCGATTTTTAATATTTTCTTTAAAACACCAAAATAAATCAATTTTTTAAAAAAATGAAGATCAGATCAGAAGCCATATTTTTGTCTAAAATGACTGGAGTATTAATGAAAGAGACAATTTATCACTATCACATCATGCTTTTAAGTAGAAGGTAGGGAGGTACACCATTCGTTCTTCTGACTAGAACATAATATAGTTAATAATATGGTAAATGATAAAGATATCATCTTTGCGTGAATTTGGCAAGTATGCTTATTGTGCTTGTAAGGTAAAATATAACGTAATATGATGACTGATGATGATTATAGATGAATTTGATAATCCCAGCCGTTTTCGAGCAAAAACGAAACAGGAAACCATCATTGACTTGGCACACACCCAATTTAGAAAAAATTGTTCGAAACTATTTTGGAAAAAGTAATGAATGAAAACAATTTATTATAAAGCATTTTCTTGAGAATTATTATTATTGCACGAAATCTGATGTAAATCAAATTTTGATATAATTAATTATACATTATGCAGAAATGATTCTTTGCTTGTGAAAATTTTAAAGTGCTCACGAGTCATAAAGTGCTTGGGAGCTTTTTGGAGTGCTCGCAAGCATTTTAGTGCTCGCGAGCGCTAAAAAAAGTGCTTACGAGCCTTTTCGAGTGCTTACGAGCACTTTCGAATGCTCCCGAGCACTAAAGTGCTTGCGAGCCTTTTTTGAGTGCTCGCGAGCACTTTGCGGGATTACTAAGCACTAAGCCCTTTCGCAAAGTGCTCGAAGCCCTAAGCACTAAGCACCGATTTTAAGAAGTGCTCTTAAGCACAGTGCTCCCGAGCACAAAAGTGCTTAGACTGCTTAGACAAGCACTAAGCACAGTGCTTAGGAACGGCTCTGAGTATAACCAGGAGAACATTTACCCAAAATGTCAAAAATTTTGACTGAAAGGCCTTTTCCTATACCATAATGGAGTATAGATTTGTAGTAGGGTTATACTCAGTTTCTTTATGGGTGATTTTTGTAAAAAAAAAGGTATCATTTTTAGTTTCTAAATCTCGACACACAAGTGCAGGGGGAAGTTTTGAATTAAATCTGATCATTGCTTCATATAAAATTTATACAATTTATATTGCAAAATTAAATTATTTTGCCATCTTCCTTATTATCTCCGGTCTTAGTACTGGCATCGCAAAAATTAAACAACCTATTTGTTCGCAAAACTTATTTTTCGTCTTAGAAGAACTGTTGAAATTTCGAATAAATTTGAGAAAATTAACTTTTCTGTATGTGTACCTAAAACTTGATAATAGTAGATTTTATCTGAATATTTTTTAATACATAAGTTTATTAATTTCATGTTTTTACCTAGTCTAAAATAAACCGGATTCACGAAGCAGCAAGAAGTGGTAGTTTGAGGGATTTACAAGCTGCCTTAGACCGTCGTAAATTTGCAATAGCAAAGGACTCCATATCACCCAAAGGTAAATATTCTATTACATTGCAAAAACGAATTTACCCACCATATAATAATTGAAGACTTAGGTGGATAAAGGTGTTATGTCACACTTTTAAAGTTTTGAGTAAATTAAACAAAACGGTTTTGAGTTGGAACTTATTTATTTTGTCTTCGATTCAAATGAATAATACCTCATAAAATAGATAATTTTGGGTTATGTTCTTTTGTTTACACTAATATTAAAGAACAATATCAAGCTGTTATGAAACTAGATTTTTCTGTCCAAAACTGTGTACAGCCACTAAAATTTCTGGTTGTATGTATGACGTGGCGCCTTTATAATTAAAAAGTTTCTATAAAATATTACAAATTTAGAAATCACCGTTTATTGGGTGTTAAATCTATATCAGGGGTGTTCAAAAATTGCATAAAGTAATTTTTTTAAAAAAATGCGACATAACACCTTTATCCACTTAGGTCTTCAATTGTATGTGATGTTTTTCAATGGGCAAGTATACAATTTTTTTTAATAATTTTAATAACATCTACAGTTGACCCGTAGGTATTTATTTTATTTTTTAAATAATGCCTTATATTAAAAAACAATCATGACGTTTAAACTGTGTTTAAACGGTTAGATATTGCCGCCAATTTTCAGGCTATTCTATTGGCTATGACGCAATAGCGTAATCACTAGATTCTAATTTGGGCTTGAACAGAGAAACGAATGCTACGTTGTCATATTTCGATAAATAATGTAAGATATTCTGTACTGCCATACGGAAGCCTCTGTAATATATCAATTCTGTATTAGCAAGTTATCAATCAGCCTTAAAAATATATAAAATATTTACTTGCTGGGTATTTGAAACAGTGTTAAAAATTAATATTAAAATTTATTTCAGACAGTGCAGTGTAGTGCACATTCTGTTTTAGAGGTTATTACGCTATTACGTCCCCTCTGATTTTAAGCATATTCATTTTACAATAAAACCAATAATAGTCGGTAAAATTACCTTGAAATTATATTTATATGATACAAGAGAGTCATGTTATAATACCATATTATTAATAATGTCGTTATTGCCTACTAGTCCATTCTACAACACACCATAGAAAAATATACAGGGTGTTCCATCTGAAAAGAGTTAACAAAATTCATTTCAAACAGTTATAAAAAAAAAAATTTTGGCTTGGCCACCTGATAAACTTTAAAATAAAAAAATCATTACATTCAAGTGGTTGTGAACTGGCTATATATCGCAAATTTGAAGATAATTAGATTGACAGAAATGGTCCAGTTTTATGGCCGCCAAGGAGCCTGACCTGACAATTTTAGATTTTTATTTATGGGGGCATCTAAAACAAGTTTAAGAACATTGAATAAACAATGAAGTTTTGACTAAAGATTTGTCCGTTTTAAATCAAACAAAATTTCTTATTCATTTGGTATTTTCTTGTAAAATAAAAAAACTCCTTTTGTAAACTCAATCGAGGAAACCGGATTCTTTTATCTAGCTGGATGCACTATTGCCACCCTGTATATTCTGTACAAGCAAAATATTAAATAAAGACCGTTATTAAGATTCCATGGCTTTTTCAAGGTGCCTCGCCGCTACACGTAGCCGTCATGTTCGGAAACACGAGCATCGTGAGGTATTTAGCCGGAAGATTCCCGGAAACCGTGCAAGTTATGGATGAGGACGGACGAACTCCACTCCATTATGCCGCCGTTTTAGCCGATAACGGACATTATTACAATCTACTTGTGCATTTGGGTGCCGACGCGAGAACCGAAGATAAGGTAAGGTATTACATCAACGCTGTAATTTTCCTTTTTCCAGTTTTGACGTAGAAATAATTGTGACAGTGTACAGTAGTACGAAAAATGTAAGTTAAAAGTAAGTTCTACAGTGAGGTCCATAAAACGGATAAATTCATTTTTTACGTAATTTTCGATTTAAGTAAAATTTGAAGCATGTCAATTTTTAATTTTAATATGACATTACTTGAGCTTATGCTCTCCCTTCAACTCTTTAAATTTTTTAAAGGAATGAAGGTGTGTGTGTGTGTATCTCAAAGGGTTTTTAATTCTTTATTCAGCAATATAGTCTTTGAATTTTTCTAATTTTTTTAGTGAGAAATATTACATTTTTAATATTACTAAATTTTATTGCAAACAAATTTTAAAATGAAACAGTTTAAATCAAATATTCAAGCTGGGAACCGGTTGCTTCTTGTCAATAATAGAGGCGTCGTTGAAATTCTTTTAAAACATTTTGTATCGTTTCCAGGGTAATTTGATTAATTTCTTGCCTTATTCTGTTTTTTAAATCATCAACGTTATTTGGTCTGTTGAAGCATACCTTCGATTTTAAATAACCCCATAAAAACAATCAAGCGGGGTCAAATCGGTAGAACGGGCTGGACACTCAATTTCAACGCGTCTACCGATTCACCTATTTGGAAAAAATTTGTTGAAATAGGTTCGTACTTTTAATGCAAAATGTACAACATTCAAATTATAAAATATTCTTGATAAGGAATACACAATAAGCAAAAACTTTACATTGCTGAATAGAGAACTAAACACCCTTTCAGATGGATATAGATGAGTTCCTCTGTTCCTACCCTCTGTTTATAATCACATTCTTACCGTTGCCTCGTGTGCTGTATAAATAAAATCGTCGTGACGGGCACCCTGACGTGCGTATTATTATAAAAATACATGGTGGCTAAGTGGAGACATCCAAAGCCAATAAAGAAAAAGGTATCACACGCACCCTCATTCAATTTAAACATTTTTAAGGGGTATCTATCACTTCAAGGAGGTTGAAGGAAAGTTACAAAATTCAATAACCTGGAAAAATGGTGATAAAATTAAACAGCTCCCCAAAATATAGTATTTTCAAAATAGTAATAGTCCTCCCGTTCGTGTCAATATTTTTGCCGACTTTTTATTGCATTTTTTAAATACTTTCACAATCACTGTATACAGGTGTTCCACTTTTAATGCCCTCCTCTTTATATCTCAGTTATACCTGTTATTACTCGTTTGTTATCAATCAAGTTTGAACCGAACCTTTACTATATCTTTTTTGAATAAAATAAAACTTATTTCGGTGATGGGCGTGCATTTTTATTAAGAAAGAATTGGTCGTGATAGACGTTGGATGGTAATAAAAACGGGTTTAAATAAAAACAATGAAGAATGACTTTTTTTCTAAAAACAATTTGTTTCCAAGTTTAATATCTGAAAAAATGTAATTTCAAAAGGTGCCGTAATTCGAAAACCGTAAATTACAGCGTTGTTATATTTTGGGGTTCTAAAGAATACTGATCAATAGTATTGCGTTAATTTTGCAATAAAAATCTAGAAAAATCGACTCCTTTTTTTCTTAATAATAATACACGCCAATATAATGGAGGTGAACTGATTCTTTTCGGCGACAACATTCCACCTGAAGTTTTATTGTGGATTCTTATGTATTATGATCTCCTGATTACGAAAAAAATATTTGTGCCCAAAAATTCCGTGTGCGTCAAAAGTTATATGCACTTTTTGACGCGCTTTCACGGATTTTCAACTTATCTGCTTAATATATCTTGTACTAGTAATCGGATAGGAATTTTAAAAATACTGGCTTATTTGAAATAAAATTCTTAAAAAATATATTGGTCAATCCGCCATCTTGAAGAAAAATAGAAAACACCAAGAATAGCCAAAAAAATCAAAATTGAATATCTTCTCTATAAGAAGGAGTAATTTCACCAAAATTGGCAGAAATGAAACTCATTTATGGTCAAATATAATGCACCAATCCCGGACACTGTATGCCAAATAGAACGGTCAAAGATGGCGGACGAAATAAAATTTTTAATTCTTCGTCAATTATCAAGGAGGCATTGTACGTCACTTTTTTTTCTTTTCGATTGTACGTTATTTTATGTACTTTTAGGGAATAGAGTTCATTTTTTTTAACTTTCAAAAAGAGTGCGTTTTTTTTATTTCCAAAAAAAGTGCATTTTTACAATTTTCAAAAATGAATTCCCTTTTTTTCACCGAATTTTCATCGAAACAAAATGAAATTATACTATATTAGTTTCATTACCGTCATATACCGTAATTTCACCGCATCCTCATCGATTGCCGATTCATCAAAAGTAGAAGAAGCATTGGCACAATTATTTCCTTTACAATAGACATATAGAATAGAACACTATACAGTGTGTCCCAGAATAGATGTAACAAGGTGTAATGGACCAAACATTTTGGAATGGTATTTGGGGATTGAGTCCTGCTTGATCTAAAACTAAAGTATACCAAAAATGACTTTATTTGGTGTTCTACAGGGTGTTTTATAAGCAAAGTTGTAAAAATCATCACTAATAAAGTACCTTTATTTTTCAAAATATGAAAAAATTCCACTAAGAAAAGTTATTTAGAATGCAATTTTATACCTCGATACCAAATTTCAGGAATATAAAATTATTTTTTTGAAACTTCCCATTTTTTCAATAAATTAGTATTTTATTTTGAACCATTCAATTAAAACTGCACAGAAATTATTTTTTGTGAATTAATATTTAAAGTTATGTAGAAGCTAAAAGTAGGCTATGAGAAAAGCAGTGGATACACATTTATCATTTATTATTGACATATCTGTCAAACGTAGTCAATATTATCCTTAATTTCTGTTTCAAATTAACGAACAAAGCATAAAAAATTAAGTGAAAATGGTACTAACAGTGCGTGAAAAAAATTATATTGTGCAATGCTACGGAATTGGCGGTGAAAACTCGCTAAGAGAAGTGGTAAGCCAATTTAATTTGAAATTTCCAAACACTGCTTTGTCACGTACTCAGGCTATGAGAATAATTAAAAAGTTTCTGGCTACTGGTAGTGTTCTTAACATGAAAAGAAAAATAAAAGCATATGATGAAGACAATGTTGGGGCTATTATAGCTCATGCCTCTGTTATAGAAAATCCTAGGATGCCACTAAGAGAGAGATCAGCTCTTATTAATATTAGCAAGTCTGAACTCCAAAGAATTTACAAGGCAAAGAAAATTAGGGCATATAAAGCAAATTATAAACATACGCTTGAAGAGGAAGATGACGGCCGTAGGTTGGATTTTTGTTTGACCATTGGAGAAAAAATCATGGAAGAGAGATTTTTTCATCATTTCATAATTTTCTCAGATGAATCCACATTCACAACCAATGGTGTTGTTTCATCTCAGAATTGTCGGTTTTGGGCTTCTGAAAATCCAAATTTTAGAATTCATTGTAGAAGACAATATTATAAAAAAGTGAATGTTTGGTGAGCCGTTTCTTATCACGTTGGAGTTATTGGACCTTATTTCATTGAGGGAAGGTTAAACCAGCACACTTATTTACAGCTTCTTGAAAGATTTTCTGAAGAACATTTAAATATTTTAAGAGATATGCCTTTAGTTCATTTTCAACATGATGGTTGCCCTGACCACTCCACAGAAATGGTTAATCGGTGGTTGAATTTAAATTTTGAAGAAAATTGGATTGCCAGGAATGAACCCATCAAGTGGCCGGCGAGATCCCCAGACCTATCAATATTGGATTTCTTTTTATGGGGTCGCCTCAAGGAGTTGGTTTACGCTGAACCACTTCCTAACGATGTAGCAGTATTGAAGCAGAGAATTACAAATGCCGTAAACTCCATACCGTTAGATCATATTCGAAACAGTTTTAAGGACTTCAGGCGAAGGATCGAAATGTGTGTGGATGTGGGTGGTAGCTACGTCGAATAATAAAAAAATTGTAAACATTGTTTTGTATTGGTCAATAATTAATTTGTTTGTGAATCTGTTATGTTTTTGACATTTATTACTTGTTATAATTTTTAAACCTCATTAATCTTCTGTTAGTAATTGTTTCTTGTTTTACAATTAGTTCGATTAACATTATACCTTCTCTTACATCTCGTATATTCAATTTTTTATTTACCAATAGCCTACTTTTTGAGATGATTAACATTTGCTCATACACAACTTTAAATATGAATTCAACTAGAGGTATAAAGTTGCATTCTAAATAACTTTTCTTAGTGGAATTTTTTCATATTTTGAAAAATAAAGGTACTTTATTAGTGGTGATTTTTACAACTCTGCTTATAAAACACCCTGTAAAACACCAAATCAAGTCATTTTTGGTATACTTTAGTTTTACAACAAGCAGGAGTTAATCCCCAAATACCATTCCAAAATTTTTGGTCCATTACACCTCTTGTTACATCTATCCTGGGACACACTGTATATTCAGTTTTCTACAGCTACACTGATTATTTGTACAGCCTTTCTTACATTTCCAAGAAATATCTTGGTAAATTTTTAGGAAAAGCATTACTTTCACTCATAACATCAGGCATTAAGCCATTCTCAGTTTTAAGCCACCCGATTTGTAACGGACCTTTCTCAGAACCTAACCATTTTTGGACTTGGAAATAAACAGTGTTTTTCTATTACCTTTTCAGTAGGTGGAATTGCAGACAATTCTATTTTCATCACAATGTTTATCAACTATTTTATTAAAGTTAGGTTTGTAAAAATAGATTTTTTTATGATGATTCCATGTTAGTTGAGTCATTATAACCAAAAGATCAATATTTTCACCAACTATTATAACTTGATTGTCTTCGATTTTCAAATCAATAGCAGTTTTATCTATTAACTCTTGGCGCAATAATTTTATAAAGCTATCCTTATTTTTACTATTAGCTAGAAATTCTTTTTGACTAACCGATGATTTCATAATGTTCTATTTGACGTACGGTGTCCGGGATTGGTGCATTATATTTGACCATAAATGAGTTTTAGGTTTGCCAATTTTGGTGGAATTATTCCTTCTTATAGAATATTCAATTTTGATTTTTTCGGCTATTCTTGGTGTTTTCTACTTTTTCCAAGATGGCGGATAGACCAATACATATCAGAAAGTCTATATTTTTTAAGAATTTTATTTCAAATATGCCAGTATTTTTAAAATTCCTATCCGATTACTAGTACAAGATATATTAAGCAGATAAGTGGCAAATCCGTGAAAGCGCGTCAAAAAGTGCATCTAACTTTTGACGCACACGGAATTTTTGGGCACAAATATTTTTTTCGTAATCAGGAGGTCATAATACATAAGAATCAGCAATAAAATTTCAGGTGAAATGTCGTCGAAAAAAATTAAATTAAATCAATTCGACTGTACTAATAGCTGAAATGAGTTTTGTTTTACTCAAAAAAAGTTATAGTAAAGGGCTTTGATACCGATCCGACTTTGGTTGAAATTTAATAACCAATAACTGAGATATGGAGTGGCAGGCGTTAAAAGTGGGACACGCTGAATATTATATTACATTAAATCGTCTTTGTTACAGTATGGACATACACCTGAATATTACAGAAAGAATCAAAGCGAGTTCTCTCATAGGTCATTATTAAAAGAATTTGGAGCAGAGGAAAACGTAGCTGAAGAAATGCTGGCTGACAAAGGTAAAAAATTCTGACTTTTTTCATCTTGACACCTTAGTGGCTTTTTCGTGTTGCCCAAAATGAGAATTGTACTATACACGATACATTTTGCTGCATGGGATTCGTTCTTTGTTATTAGAATTACATGATCGTTAACTTTCAATATATTTATACTTACAGGCAATTGTAGGTGTACGAGTAAACCTTACGTTATTTGTTCTCTGAAATTAAAATCGATTCATACAACAAATAAAGTTCATATAGAGTCAAGGGTATATTGAATTATGTGTTATTAACTAACTCTACGTAGATGTAACGATAATGCAATTATTCAATTACAGTGTTCATAAATGTTACAGTAACCTCGATTAAAAAAAATGTATGATTAAGGATATTAATATAATATTCCTTTCAGGTAGCTTCAAATCTATTATTTTAAATACTTCGTACCATATATTTTTAGGCTACAGATCTTGTGGCCCACACACATTAGAAAAAAAATAGAAAAAAAATGTATAAAAAGTTTGTGTTTTGGGGATACATTCTTGATAAAGGTAAAAATAGATGTGTGAAGGATTCGTACATGCGGTATGCGCTTCGTCACTTTTCAAGAGAAAAACCACTCCCAGTAGCGACTCGGCGCTGGTTTTTCATTTACATCTCCCGAACTCATAAAGTTGTAGGAGAACAAAGGTATTTTTAATTGAATTGTCTATAAGAAATCTCCTATATGAGCCAAGATGCATATGTCTTATTGGTCTTCGGGTAATTGAACGTGAGGTGAGGGCGTAGTTTGAAATGAGCAGCGAAAAATGCGCTTACCACGTTCTTTTGTTTTTTGTTAATTCAATGCATAGAACAACATTTGTATACAAACATTTAATCATATTTTTTAATATTCCACGTCGATGAATATTATTATATTGTAATGGTTCAGTAAAATCACTACGTAGCAAACTTGTGATACTAAAAATAATAACTGATTATAATTTTTTTGTAAATAGAAAATGAAATCTAAAAAATGAATAGAACTGGTTCAAGGTGTGTTAACTGCAAAATATATCTTTCATTATAATTTGTCTATTTTCAGCCTTGACTTCAATTCGTAAAATGGATAAAAAATATATGTCGATAAGTTTACCGCTTTATGTTATCGCGTCGTTTGCCGTTCGATAGATAACACATCAATTAAGAGAAATGTATTTTTTATATAGTTTTGTTAAGCTTTACAGTGTTCTTATAAACATATTTCCAACATACTTAGAAAGTTGTCTCTGGTATAATATGAAAGTCTTAACTTTTCAATTATATTATAAAATTCATATTATCCCATGCAGTAATTTCTAATAAAAAAAATTTAGCAGAAATTAGAGTGAAGAACAAAGAATGTTTGTTTTGGTAATGAGTATTGCACCATTTAGTGAGTAATTATAAACAATTTTGTAAATAAAAATGATGGAGTTTTCGGTTGTACCCCGATCCTCCGCCATTTTCTCGAAGTTATTACTCTAGGTACTAGCTGCGCCCGCGACTCGTTCGCGTGAAATATTGAAATTAACCAAAAAGCTTCTTTGTAAACGAGCTAGAATCACCATTCTGAAATATTTCAGAAGGCTCTCAAATTTTCTGGAATATCACAGAAGTTTAATCATGAAAGCTTATGCCGTGCAAATACGCTTATTATAGAGATCAAGCTGTACCTCCAATTCTACTAAACCGATTTTCATAAAACCTAGCTTAGAGTAAGCCGATTTTGATGAAATAAAAACTAAATTTTACTCCAAGCTTTGATAAATCTATCTGTGAAAGCGTCATTCAAATTCGTTCAGTAGTTTTTGCGAGATGCGCGTTCAAACAAACAGACAAAAATTCCAAAAACCATCTTATCGTATTCTATTACTCATCTTACATCCCCTCAGACCAGTTTTTTGCAAATATTTTCAATGTACAGACACGCCAACTTTACAGATTTATTATATATGTATAGATCAATTCAACAGAAAAGGATGCAGTTTTGTAAATGGCATTTGAGTGTTTTTCTAGAGTTGAAATAGAATGTAAAGTTCAATAATAGATAGATAGATAATCTTTATTTCTCCATTGAAAAAAATATACATATATGCATACAAGAAACAATGCAGAAAAGGTAAAAAATAGTACATTTAAATATAATATAATAAGTAATAAGCTTAA
This sequence comes from Rutpela maculata, assembly GCA_936432065.2. Lineage (NCBI taxonomy): Eukaryota > Metazoa > Arthropoda > Insecta > Coleoptera > Cerambycidae > Rutpela > Rutpela maculata. The sequence continues at coordinate 279,293,695 of OW386286.2, read as the reverse complement.
TAGGTAATTAAAAAAAAAAACAGAAAGTTAACTAAACAGAAAGTAATTAAATATTTAAAAATTCACTTGTTGTATAGCAGTTATCTAGTAAAATTTTTTTTAATTTTGATTTAAAGATATGTATACTTGTAGAGACTTTAATATCTTCGGGTAAATAGTTGTAAAATTTACAGCCTTGGTAAATAAACCTCTTTTGAAAAGAACTTGTCTATGAGAATCGGGTAGTAAAATATCTCTGTGTCTGGTTTCATATGAATGGTTAACTTGATTATTAATAAGATTGAATTTATTTTTGTATACATATGAACTAACTTCACAAATATATTGACCAGCAACAGAAAATTGGCATAATACAAAGTTTTGAGAACATCCTGATACAGTGCTTAGACATAAATTTAAGAGCATAACAGCTAGTCCTTAATTTCATGCAAAGATTATCTACATGTTGATACCATTGCCTATGCCGATCAAAAGTAATACCAAGTATTTTGCTGACATCATTTGTTTTTATTGGATGGTCAGTACCATCGAAAAGGGTAATGTCTTCAATGTTACTTCTTAGTGAAAATTGAGTAGAGATAGTCTTTGATTTATTTAAGATTAAATTATTTTCTTTGGCCCAACATATTATTACTTCATACACTCTTTCGCATGTGACCTTCGTTTCATTTAAATTATTACCAGTGACTAAGATATTGGTATCGTCAGCATAGCAAATCACATGCATATTTGGAATTCTTTCTAGGTGGATAATTAAGTCATTAGGCAAATAATATATAAAGAGGGGGACCAAGAATTGAGCCTTGTGGAACCCCTTGCCTGACAATGCAAGTACTGCTTTCTACTCCACTAGGCAATTTGACAATTTGCATCCTATTCTCAAGATAAGAGGAAAAGATTTGCAGGGCAGTTCACGGACGCCGTATCTGGCTGGTTTAAGCGATTGGTGATCAGTCAAGTCAAAAACCCTCGAGAAGTCCGCAAAAAGACCAACAACATATTTCTTTTTGTCAAGCGCATTGATAATTAAATTATGAACGTTACATAGGGCCGTTTCAGTGCTCTTGTTTTCAGTAAAGCCATGTTGTGAAGGAGAAATCAATGTATTCAATTTTAGAGACGGAGTTCCAGAAGTTTTGAAAAACTGCTAAGTAAACACATAGCTCTACAGTCACTGTATTCATTTGGATTCCCCTGCTTATAAAGGGGATGTACTATTGCTAGTTTAAATCTGTCTGGAAAGGTGCCCTTTTCTATGGATAAATTTATAATCTGAACTAGTGGTCTACAAATGACATTTACATTTTTTTATTAAATTGTTAGAGATGTTGTCATAGCTACTCGAGTTTGATGCTTTCAATCTATGTATGAGAGATTCAACAACCAAACTAGAAACTGGGTTTAAGAAAAGAGATTTACTAAAATTATTTTAAGTAGTTAACATCACATAAGGGATTCATATTTATGTTGCTAGAAAAGTGCAGATTAAAATTCTCAGCAAATTCTTCTTTAGGAACTTCCTTATTATTTCTAACAATACATATGTCTCTAGAAATTATGCTAGTACCCTGTATTGATTTAATTATATTCCACATAGTCTTGGCTTTGTTGTCAGATTTATAAATTTCTTGGTCATGGTAACCCTTTTTAGTTGCTTCTAGTTTTTTGATATATAATTTGTTTAGAAAAGCACTAGCATCCTTATAGATTCTATTTTTTTTGGAAAGATCACTATACAGAGTATATTCGGACAGTTATGTCTAAGCACATCATGCCAGTTTTCATTCCGCAGGTAATCGAGAAACCGAGAAACATTATCTGTATTAAAATTCCTGCGGTATACATACTTTAGTTCCTGTCTACTTTCTTTTTCTACTTTAATGAATATACTCCATCCATTTTATAAAAAAATATGGCTTCTGATCTAACAAAATATATCCTTCATTTTTTTTTTTAAATCGATTTATTTTAGCGTTTTAAAGAAAATATTAAAAATCGACAACGGGATCACTACGGCATAAAAAATTATTCAAGGTCAAAGTTCACAAAACCGGTTTTTTGCCAATATCGCGATTTCTATGGCTCGGAGGCCAATTTCGCACAAAAACGATCTCGTTCATTTTTTTATGTACAACGAACGGTTTAGACAAAAATGTGCTTCGAAGTTTCCGCGCAAGGCATAATATATATTTTTTGATTTTGATTAAATTTTGGACTTAAGGTTTTTGGGCAATTCTGAACAAGTTTCATTAACAAAATTTTCCGATAAAAAAATGCCTAATATGACTTCTTGATTTTCTCCGCATATTTTGGTATCGCAGGTGGCTTTGCATTTGTAGGAGGCAAATGTTTTTCTGGCCATAAGTAGATCCTAAGTTATTCTATACTTTAGTAAAATTTGATTAAAATTGAAAAAAAAAGTTGGTGTTACCATTTCAAGTGAAACACACTGTAAATATATAACCAATAAATTTTAATGTGAAGATTTAGCAAATATTACTGTATATGGCGGTAAATATATATCGATCAGCTAATACTATACATAGAGCAAGCACTTATTCTATGAAATGACTATATGAAATGGAGCATATTATGCCTTGCGCGGAAATTTCGAAGCACATTTTTGCCTAAACCGTTCGTTGTACATAAAAAGTGGAAGAGATCATTTTTGTGTGCAATTTCATTATCTTTCATTTTCATAATAACCTTAATTGGCCCCCGAGCCATAGAAAGCGCGATATTCGCAAAAAAAACCGTTTTTTGTGAACTTTGACCTTGAATAATTTTTTATGCCGTAGTGATCTCGTCGATTTTTAATATTTTCTTTAAAACACCAAAATAAATCGATTTCAAAAAAAAAAAACGAAGGATATATTTTGTTAGATCAGAAAAGTCTAATTTCACTGGATTAATAGTAATTGGGAAAAATGGTCTGACAGGTGTAAGTCCACAACATTAGCTCTGATAATTGTTGTGAATGACTGAATTTCAACAAATGATTTAAGTATTGTCAATATATTTTTTCGCCTTAAAATACTAGAAATCCTATCATATAATTCAATACTTCGTTAGTATTAACTACAAGAGTAGTTGTTTTGATTGGTTCTCCAATGATGAGTGTTTTAAAGTGTTTTCCTAAGTAGTGTGACCAGATTAAGGTACCAATATAGAGAAAGTAGATAATTTCATATTATATAAAAAAGTGTGAATGACTAAATTTAAATAAACGATTTAAGTATTTTCAATATTTTTTTTCCTTTAAAATGCTAGGAATTTTATCATATAATTCAATGCTTCGTCAGTATTAGCTAGAAGAGTAGTTGTTTTGATTGTTTCTCTAATAATGAGTGTTTTAAAGTATTTACCTAACTAGAATATTAGCGTGCCTAGATTAGGGCAACGATATACACAAAGTAGGTAATTTCTTAATAAATGTAAAAAGTGTGTAAGTTGTGATTTGCTTAATACCTAGATAATATTCTCTGAGTAAAAAAATGTATTCTGGAAAATATTTTTCCAAACCCGGGCGATAAAGGGGTATAAAATTACCATGTTGTCAAGGTCACTTTTAGGAACATAAGAACAAATTGTTCAGCTTCCTTTCATTTTTTTATAGCATCTCTAACTGACTTGCTTATATAAATAACAAAATAATAAAGAACATTTTCTCTAACATAATCTATTAATTTAAACATAACATAACAGATTTTAAGGCAACGGATATTCATCAATAGCCGAGCACAGACCCGACATTTTCCTAAAAGGAACACAATTTTTCCCGTCCTTAAACTCAAAGCTCCTAGACTTCTCCGCGTAAAATACTGTTCGTTTTTTGTACAATTCTCTACCAACTATTAAATAGAAATTCCATCATTTTTAAAACAAAATTGTTTAATCATTTGCTGGTTTGTTGTATTACTATCACAGTGCCAGAGGACACTTTTTCTGCACGCAAAGACCTGGACGACGAGGATATGATAGCGGTGCTCGAGCGTTGCTACAACGTCCTCTACGGACGCAGAAACTCGAACGTTTCCGCTTCCTCGATTGCCACAACTGCGTCCGTAACAAGTACCAGTCCTGTTCTAACTAAACATATAAAGAGGTACGTTTTTGACACTGTTAAGCTTCGTTTGACAAAGATGGACCACAATTTGTACGACATAATATGGCCGAGTGTAAAAAAGCTACCCACCGACACCAGTTTTCGGATAGCTCTAGAACAAGATTTTCCCCTTGGTCTTATTGCGCCCGATTTTTATGTGTACAAGGTCTTTAGAGAGTTCTTGGAGCCAATGATTAAGGATTACAATTGCATAGACCTACATCACGAGCTACAGATGCATCCGGAGAGTAAATTTGCAGAAGATACTGTTGATGAGGAGCATAAGGATTTTGATATAGACTTGGATTTAGATCCTCAATTAAAATGGATTATATCAGGTATATTAAAAAAAATCTTGTGCTATGAGAAATTTAAATATATAAAGAAAATACATGTGTACAAAAAATTAGTTTTGTACATGTTTTAAACTACGGTTTAAGATTCTATGCTTAATACATACTTATCAAATGTTACATCACCAACGCCAATTTCAAAGTTCAGAGTTAAGCCTGGGGTATCATCGTCGTAGGTATAGCTGTGGATACTGTCATATTAGAATTAGATGCAATATCCTCAAGTATAGAATGAGAATTTTCTTGCACTGTCAACAAAATATTGTTCACAAAATATTGTAAAATATAATAGAGCGGGAGCTAGGTGGCTTTTTCGGCACATCATCGTTTTATGAACTTTGAGATATTTTTATGGTTTAATGGATGATAACGATTCATAAAATCGACTTCTGGCGGGGCACCTCCTGTCAAGTGCATCACGAACACTGACTAAAAATCAGTGAAATTATGTCATCGTTACAAGGCCCATTTTTTTTTCGTGTATACACATTTTATGTGTAGAAATAATAAAATAAGATCGCCAGAAAGTGTGGGCCGTCAGGAGACGCAGCCAGAAAGGTAATAATGATACAATACATCTGAGGTGAGGTAGGAAGTCAAGTTAGCCGAAAGTGTTAAATTCCTGTATATTTAAGAGCCTAGGGTACTTTTGTTGACACTAAGAACTTTACGGGAAGGCTATTCTATTGTTGAAGGAGCTTATATTTATGTTCTAAAAAGAAACCAGAACTTGTAACGATGAGTTTAGAGTTCTGAGATGAAATATGCGAAAAAAAATCCAATTTTCTTAAAAAATCCTAAACATTTTCTTTCTGGCTAGCCTTACTGACGGGAATTTCTTTCTGGGAATTTTTTTCTGTGATCAAAACATTTAAATAAACATGCTCAGCCTAACAAAAAAATCTTTGACCTTTCTGGCTGCGCCCCTGACGGCCCGCACTTTCTGGCAATCTTATTTTATTCATTCTAAACATTAAATGTGTACACATAAAAAAAATAGCCTTGTAACGATGACATAATTTCACTGATTTTTATATCTTGAACCATGGCCATCTCAACGGGCTGAGATATGGTCAGAAGTCTATTTTGTCTTTATTTAAGTTCGAAAGAATTAATCAACGCATAGAAAATGCTTGTAACGATGAGTTTCCGAAAAAGCCACGTAGCTCCCGCACCATAAGCTTATGGCCGACTAGATTAGATTTACACTAAATATTTATTATTCACATAAATAACAAGATACGACTCTTCAAAAATATTGTTTTGGGTTTACTAACGTAATATACCGGGTGCCATGAGACCATTTCCGATTTACCCGGAAATTACCGCAACTTTTTATTTTTAAATGGTACACCCTGTATATTTTTACATATTTGTATTCAAGACAACATTCTGAGTATACCATGAGATTTGCGCGAATTTTTGAGTCGATGTTCAGTTTTTTTAAACATTTTAAGACATTCGCCTAGAATGCTTTGGAATACCAAAATTTGTTCTACGGCAGGTAAAGTCCAAGGGAACAATATAATTTTTCGTTTAATTTCATTAATAACTATTTACGAAGCCTCCAAAATTGAACAAATCACTTTTTTATCGAAAACTTTTTTCAAATGGGAAGGTCGTTCATACTGTTCAATAAATTATGAATTTTTTCCTGAATTCATTGATATCCATTTCAAATCTATGCTATTTGTTTTTCTATTTTATTGAATTTATTTAAAAATAAAAAATCACTTTCAATATAATTTTTTTTTGAACTTTAAGGTAGTTGCCTTTGCAAAAATCATGTCTAATAATGAAATGTGAATAACTACATTTTTGTGAATAATAGCCTTTTGGTTCTCTCTTTTGTTTCTTAGTAGGTATAAGTACTAGTGCAAAGTATAAGTATCAATAAAAATTATTTTGAAAGTGATTTTTTATTTTTAAATAAATTTAATAAAATAGAAAAATAAATAGCATAGATTTGAAATGGATATCAATGAATTCAGAAAAAATCTATAATTTATTGAACGGTATGAGCCACCACCTTCCCATATGAAAAAAAAAAGTTTTCGATAAAAAAGTGATGTTCAACTTTGTGGTCGACAAATCAAAATTTTGAGGTAAATACTTGCATTTTTGATATAAGTTACTTTGAAGTATTTGAACACGATTAACGAAAGAAATTTTTTTTTCAATCCCCGAGAAGGGGTGAAATAAATATAATAAAGTGTTTTTCAAAATTACTCAAAATGTGTAAAAGCTAGTAAAAAAGTTTCAAATAAATTGTAGAGCATGAAATTTTACATAAAAATGATCTCTTGACTTTTTTGGTATTATTAATATTAACAGAGTTAGGGCTGTTAGAAGTTAAGGGATGACAACTTTAAAAAATCATAGCGTGCTGAAAAGTTAATGAATTAAAAAAATTTGTTTATTCTACTTACTCAGAAAAATATAAGCTTTAATTGTTAATAAAAGAGTTATAACAATTTTAATTTTTTTATTTTCAATTAAAACCACTTTAAATGTTGAAACGAATTTTTTTATATACCATTCTGTTCATCATTTAATATATTGAATATTTGCTTTTGAAATTTTTTTTACCTATCATTTCCAGGCAGGTATGAATTTATTTACCTGTTTAAATTTTTCTCCAAACCTACGACACTGCTCTTGTGACGTCACGATAACTGAAAAGAAATAAAGAAGGTGTACGACAAAGATAAAATTGTTTCGTAGCTACCACGTTGCCTACAAGACGCGCACGCGTCCCATCTATATCTCAAAAATTTAAACAGGTAAATAAATTCATACCTGCCTGAAAATGACGGGTAAAAAAAATTTCCAAAGCAAATGTTCAATATATTAAATGATGAACAGAATGGTACACAAAAAAAAATGTTTCACCGTTTAAAGTGAGTTTAATTGAAAATAAAAAAATTAAAATTGTTATAACTTTTTTATTAACAATTTAAAAAAAAATCCATTTCTCTGAAACGAAAGTTCATATTTTTCTGAGTAAATAGAAAAAAATTAAATTCGTTAACTTTTCAACACGCTATGATTTTTTAAAGTTGTACATATCATCCCTTAACTTCTAACCACCCTAACTCTGTTAATTTTAATAATACTTTAAAAAGTCAAGAGATCATTTTTATGTAAAATTTCATGCTTTACAATTTTTATTTGATGTTTTTACTAGCTTTTACACATTTTGAGTAATTTTGAAGAAACACTTTATTATATTTTTTTCACCCCTTCTCGGGGGTTGAAAAAAAAATTCTTTCATTAATCGTGTTCAAATACTTCAAAGTAACTTATTTCAAAAATTCAAGTATTTACCTCAAAATTTTGGACTATTTGGAGGCTTCGTAAATAGTTATTAATGAAATTAAACGAAAAATTATATTTTTCCCTTGGACTTTACCTGCCGTAGAACAAATTCTGGCTTTCAAAAGCACTCTAGACGAATCTATTAAAATGCTTAAAAAAACTGAACATCGACTCAGAAATTCGCGAAAATCTTACAGTATACTCAGGATGTTGTTTTGAATCCAAATATGTAAAAACCGCTGCCCAAGGAATCACTACTTCCACATTCAGATTTTTATTCAACTCACTCACAAATTTTGTATGTGGAAATAATAGTTTATGGAACTTTAATAATATAATATTTGAAATCCTCTACCACAAAAACCTATAAAACGATACCCCACATCGGTAGCGGGGTGGGGGTGGTGATAGGGGGGTGGATGAAGAAAAAAACATTTTGAGGTTTCTGGTCCTTGTACACACACTAAATCACAATTTTTTTTCATCCCCTTTAATAATGGGGTGGGGTGGTAATGGGGACGGATAATGCCAAATTTTTTTTTGAGACCTTAGCTTCTCTTGTATATACTAAATACCAATTTTATGGACTCTTACCTGCTTGATTTACCTATCTTCCCCAAATTTACCCCAATTTACCCCCCCAACCCTTCGACGGAACCAGATGAAAATATAATCTAGTTTTAGATCCTGTTAAAGTACATACGTGTACCAAATTTCAAGTCAATATCTCAAACGGTTCCAGAGTAAACGTGCGCACAAAAAAAAGTTACAGACCGACAGACAGACAGACAGAATTTTTTTTTTCGCTCAAACTTAAAATCTCGATGTTTCGTGACATTCTAAGCCTATTTGAACAATAAAAATTTTTATTTTTTTGTCGTTACTATACTTCCACTGGATGTGGAAGTAAAAATATACAGGGTTTTCCATTTAAAAATCGAAAGTTGCAGTCATTTCCGGGTAAATCGGAAATGGTCTCGAACCGTTTTTTATGCGCAAAAATCCATTTTTACATGTAGTTTATGCACTCCAAATCTCAAATGGATAAGTTAAAAAATAAATGGAATATAGGGGGGAGCCACTAGCCTGTGGCACTCGGTATATTTCCTTAAATATATAAGGAATACAAAACCAGACTGCAACCAATAGCTATTCTTCGGATTAATGCCCCGTCGAGCGCTGGACTCCAAATTACCAGCCTGGCCGTGTTAAGTGCAATAACTATGTATTGCCACAAAACGCTAAAGCTTAGATTGCAACAAACACCAGCCGAAAGAATTATTCCTACTCAAAAGATACGGGAATGTATATGAACCTGCTCGTTCGCGTACCGCCTATACGCAGATATCTAATATAAAAAACTTCTATTTTTACCGGGTTACATATTACCGTTCAGACAATCGCAAACTTTTCAAGATACAGAATCTTAAATCGTAGCGTTTAAAACGCTTTAATATATTTCAATTGCTACCAAGTAACTTTACCACAGTTTTAATAAATTTTTCTCATAACACATTAATTTAGAGTTGGCATATTCTCATCAAGAAAATAATACCGCAATTTTAGGAACACTGGACGCCACAAGAAACTTATCGCATTTCGAATTACCAAAATCTCTAAACCACGGCCAATTAGAACTAGTCGAGCGCATTATAACCACAGTTCTGCTCAGCAAAGAAGTAGCCAAAGCCCTGTACCCTCTCACGTCCGAAGAAGAAATCGACGAAAAGGGCAGTGGTACTTACTACACCATGAACGAGGTATTAGAAGACCCATCCGAGGCAAGAGTGATATTAGCCAGTAACGGTTTACTAATTCCCTTATGGAACATACCAGACTCAGATCGACTTCATGGAAGGTTCTGGCCTTACGGACGAGGAGTTTTCGTTAGCAACGGTGCCAATTTAGCTGTGTGGGTCAACGTCTTGGATCACATAAGAATAGTAACTTGTACTTCTCATTCACATACAGGAAACGTCGGTCAAATTTATTCCAGGATTGCAAGGTTAGTCACAGTTTTGGACAAGCATCTACAGTTTCGGTTCGACGAGAAGCTAGGTTACCTTTCGGCTAGACCTTCAGCCCTAGGAAACACTCTACAGTTCGTTCTGACATTAAGATTTCCCCATTTGATTAAGGAGCCGGATAATTTACGGCATCTATGTGTGGTAAGGGGGTTGACGTACCACAGAAACACCAACACGACCGACGTTGTTAGAGTAGGGAATCAACAGTGCTTAGGGATAACCGAGCTGCAGTGTTTCGAGGACTTTACTAGAGCAGTCGCTAATATCCTGCAACTGGAAAAAGACTTGGCTATGTCGAATTCTCTACATATTGCCGCACTGTTCTTGAATATCTTCAGGAAAAAGAAGATAGACAGTGAATGACACGAGTTAAACACAGCTTAATTCTCTCTTACTTTTCTGAATATTATTTTTCCACGTTTTGTAAGTACTTATTAATATATTTATATGTGTAAATAAACTAAGTATAAGCCAGTATGTAAATAGTGCCAAATTTCACGTTATTTTTACCTTTTTGTATATATCGACACTTTAAGGATGGAGTTAACATAGGTCAGTAAACAAAACTTTGAAAATACTTTTCACTGCTATACCTGTACTATTTTCAATATTTCTCAACTAATAGTTCTTGTTTGTGCAGTGTTCTAAGGAGTTATTCACCAAAGTGCACCCATATATCTGTGAAACTGTAACTGTGCTATATTGTTCCTGTGCTCTTGACTATCGTTTGTTTGCTTTGAAATGTTTATGAAAAGGAAAAATCATTCTCACAGCAGTATTTCAATCACTTATTTTCGACTCTATAGTAATGATGGCACGCACTTTTCATTAAACGGGCTTTTTGGTTTCAGATAATCTGACACAGGACGATGGACAAGTTGATATGCCTTTTTTCGCAACTGAAGAGGGGCGTTATTTAGCATCTTGTAAGTAATATCCTGTAAAATTTTAAGTAGTTTTCTTGCCGCGTATATGAAATAACTTCAGCTTCAAATGATAATAAGAAATAACGAATTTTGTAAAACATTTTTGTATAAAAAGGACTACGTCAATTTCTAATCCATAAATATTTTAGTGTTAGGTTTTAGCAACACAATGCAAAAAGTTTCATTAAAGTTGATTCATAGGGACCGGGTTCCTATGTATAAATCTAACGGCACTCCACTAAATAACCAGTCGTAGATTTTTAGATTCTATATCTATATCTATAAAATATTTTCTCCTCCTATATACTATTTCGTTTTTTAGTTAGTATGACATAATCAGATGTTTCTTGTCATATAACAGCCAAGTATTATTAAAAAAAAAAAAAAAAAAAACAAGTGGAAGGCATTTGATAACATCTTTGTCGATTTTTACCATAGAGAAACATAAAAAAGCGAAATTGAAGATAATTTTAATACCTACAGAAAGACGTATTTACAATTTTTGTAAAAATCAATATTTAAAGATATCCTTACTAAAAAGCAAGTGAAAATTCACTGTCACCCATATTTTTTCCACCCCCTATGTCTGGCACGTAAACAATTTTTCTTTGTAAAAGATTAGTTAGTGTTATTGTAAGAGTGCAAAGTTTCCGCCAGCCAAATTATTTTCCCTGTATTAAACAATAATATTGCTAATTGATCGGTTATTCGAACAAAGTGTCACAAAAATATTAACAGTTATCGCAATTATGAACGGTTTGGTAAATCATTGACTAGGGGAGTCAATAGAGATTTTCACTTCGGAAAAATTCCGGGAAGCGGTACCTTTTGAGAATATATCCCTGAACATGTCAGGAACAACATACCAAAAGTTACCAACAATAGTCCTTGAGCGTAATTTTTTATTAAACAAAATATTTGCAATATACCAGTCTTTGTCAAATATATCTTAAATTGACGTACACCTACTAGATAAGAAAACCGCTTTTAGGTATAACTGAATTTCCTCGAACTGGTGTGTGATAAAGTTGTAAATCGCGTATTTCTCTGAAAGGGTACATTTTATCGCGTTTAAACAAGTACGCCTTTTCTTTAGGAAACCAAATTGTGTTTCGATTATAGTAGAAGACGATGTCCAAAACCTAACCTCAAAAAAGTTATGGCTTAAAGTGTCACGTAAAAGTCCTGTAACTAGCGCCATCTATAAAATATGGCATCGGTAATAGCACCATTGTAATTAGCGACCTGAAAAACATGTCGTTACCAACTTTGAAGTAGATACGTATAATAGTCTCTAAGATAGAGACAAATTACGAATACAATTTTTTATTTTGCCACCCTATATCTTGAAAACGAAAAAAGTTAGACCACTACTTTTTAAGTTAAATCGGCTTGTTTTGATGTCAATAATCTACGGCTAAGCGTTGTCCCAATCTTTTCGAAACACCCTGTATAACTAACATTAACCACCTATTTCTCCGGTTTAAATCGCGTTATTAGATCTTTGTAGGTGCGATTTTTAAAGCTTGAAATGTGTAATTTAAGATGCTTCAAGGGGAATTACCTTAAAAATTAAATTGCCCCCTTCTTTTTAACAAAATTAAAAACATTTTTTTTTGCTGTAAAATTCGTGAAATTATGAATAAAATAAACGTTAATAACTTTTATAAAAAAAATTATTTAGCCTACCTGTGCAGCATATGTTTATAGTAGGACCTCAAAATAAGTAAATCTGATGATGAAAAAATTTTGGAATATATATAAACCCATACTTTTCACGAAATATTGAAAAACTCAAGTTTTTTCGGTAAATTGACTTAATGTTGATTGTTTCTACAATTTTTGTCCTGTTTAAAATATCGAAAACATATTAAAAATATTCACGTAGTTCAGGGCTATGAGTCAAATTATAATGCTTGAATAATAGAAAGAGATTGAAAGTAAAACAGCATCTTCGCGGTAAGAAGTATGTATCACTTGCCCCACACGCTGCGCTGTGTGTGTGTGCCCGCAGAGCATTTTAAAAGTATTTTGGGCACTTTTTCACAGATTATCTTGTAATGCTATGTACAATATCACTTTTCTCAGCTTCTTTTTAAGTTTTTATGTGAAAATTTAAATTGTACTTGTAATTGAATAGTGTATTGAATTATTTTTTTGCTTGATAAAAGTCGGCCATATTGGATCAGCCAATTTGAATTGCGACTTTTTGACATCATAATCTGTTTCAGCGACTTCGAAAACCCCCTTATATGTCAATTTGAATTAAATTGCTTCAAAATGTTTCAACTTATAGATAATAATTTTGTTTAAAAAAAAAGTTTCTTTTTGTTTAAATAATTAATAAACTATTTCCTCACGATTATATGTTTATAACTTTTTACTTTAAGCTATGTAAAAGTGGTATCAAAAGGTTTTAGGAAAATCGAAGCTTCTCGTAATTATTCCGAAATAATGCATATTTTCAGCCTCTATTGACTCCACTAGACGGGTCGATTAAATACTGAAGGTTGAAGTTGCACCAGGGACGGCGCCAAGGGGAGGCCTGCAGGATCACGTGCCCCCCAAAACGAACTGTGTCCCTAAGATTTTTTAATAATTTAAATTAACGAAAATATTATATTTTTGCTATATTACAATTATAATTCCTATTTCCTGTCCTACTATACACCCCCCCCCCCCCCAGCCTGGGTGCCGTCCCTGAGTTGCACTTAGCTCAAAATGAAGGGAAATAAAAAACAGAAAAAGGTGTATTTTTGATACAGAAGGCAGTTATAACATTCATTTTTCTTGTTAGTTCCACTTTATTATTCTTTATTTTAATTTAATTCAAGTCGAAAGGTTCCTGCTGTCTGGTTAATGACGTTTCTAGACAATCTCTCGTATATTAAGTCCTCTCTTTTCTGGTGGCATATTAGATTCTGTTATAAAGTCATTTTCTGAGATTTTGGTGGCTGCAGATCTAGGCTCACGCACAAGTTTCTATTTTGCAATTTTTACAATTACCGAAAGTTAATCACTTCCTAATTACTGTTGTTTGAGGACAAACTCATAGGGAATGCTTTGCGAGCAGAAAACTTGTCAGTGTAGATGCTGATATGATTGCAAACTATACAGAAACTAAAATCACATCCGCATTTAAATTGGAAACCTTTCAGGACGAAGAGTCTTCAGCGGAGGAAATAACGTGAACACTGTTGAATGCGACCTAGATTTTACGAAATAAAAATTTGTGCTTTGGTCTAATCTACAACATATACTAAAAAATTGCTTGATATTGTGTGTCATTGCAAGGAGGACGGATAATGATATAAAGGTCTTTTCTAGAGTCTGTATTCCGAACCTATATGAGGGCGAAAATTATAACTTCCGATCTGTATTAAAATCGTACCGTTTCTTTCACTGTTTTTATTTCTGTTCATTTTTTTGCAGCTCCTACCTTCAACTTTGAACCCGGAAGTCAACGACCCCCTTCAGATGATAGCTACTGAGAATTTGCCCCAGAAATGAACGGTGATGTTTGTGATTTTCGCCCTTTTTGCTCATAAGAAACGATGGAAGTTTTGAGCATTGTGTTGTTTGACACAGTGAACACTATCTCTGCACCCTTTTTAGGCTTGTCACGATTTCCTGCGAGGTTAAAACCTAAAATACAAATCTTTTCATGATTTTGTAAATTTACAATCAATAAATATCTTGTGAACGTACCTATCTAGTGTTTTATTTATAGCAGGAGTTACAACATTGTTTAGGAACAAATATTAATTTTCGTCACAATTTAAAATTAAACATACCGGGTGAAATTCATTTGGCACTTAAATTATAGTACCACGTATTTGTTTAGTTTCTTAATTAGTTTTAAGAAGACACACAGACGTGGTTCCATTTAAGTCATTGGTAATCATTTTGAAGCAAGTTATGAAAAAATGTTCCCAATATTAGATAATAAAATTGGCTATTTTGGTTATATAATTGGCTTTGTTGGAAGAAAATACTAATTTTACTTTTCTGTTTGTTGATGTCCTTGAAGCTCTGGGCGATCCCTTGATAAAAGGCTTAACCGAAGTTGCTAATAAACGTCCCGAAGATCCAATTGCTTATTTGGCTCAATACCTCTACAATTTTGCAAATAGTAGTAGTAGCAAGTCGAGAGGACGGACACAGGTAAATAATATTTTTAATATTTACTGTAGTAATAAATGTACTATATTATCAATGCAATAAAAAATCATCTGTCATTTGTGGACTCCAGAAAACACTTTCTATGGAACAGCAGATTTCTTAGATCTTCTTTTATATTGTTGCTATTTCTCAAATTTGAAAAGCTATCGACACTTGTACAAAATTTTATTAAAATATGCTGAGCTGTTTTCGAGTTATGGTAGGACAAACATTCGAACAGACAAACAAAAATTCTGAAAATATATTTTCTGTCGGATAAATTGTTATTTGTAAATAATTTGAAACATTCCAGGAAAGTCAACAACTTATAACTGGTTCACCGGCTAACGTAGATGATAATAACGCTGTTCCAGCAAATATTGATGTGGTCACTGTTGAACCGGACGATAGTAATGTAGAAGAGGACTCCGCTTTTAGTAATACTAGCAGAGTGAGTGTTTTTTTGTGTTACTAGAGTAGAAAATGATAATGCTTATGGTATGC
Source organism: Rutpela maculata (assembly GCA_936432065.2). Classification (NCBI taxonomy): domain Eukaryota; kingdom Metazoa; phylum Arthropoda; class Insecta; order Coleoptera; family Cerambycidae; genus Rutpela; species Rutpela maculata. The sequence continues at coordinate 279,278,301 of OW386286.2, read as the reverse complement.
TTTTCAAAGAATAAAATTTATCAAAACCATAAATACAAATAGCAAGATCGAAGAAGGTGAAAGGGGGACGTTTGCCTCAATATTTTTGCTCATATTCCTTTTATGCGGGAAAAATTATGTATGAAGAGCTTATTATATATTGAATGTTTGTCTTTATTTCCTAGAGCGATAAGATTTTAAGTTATTTACACCAGTCTCGTGAACTATATGAAAAAAAAACATCGTTTTCTGAATCACGCGTTTCGACATATTTTTTGATAAAATATGAAATCTTCAACAAAATAACATAATTCCATTGAACAGCATTTTTTATTTTATAACTACTGAAAAATTGCGAAATTGCAAAAAGAAAAAAATAAGTATGTCTTATTTTACGCCGTCAAATGTAAAAGATGTTTGCTTTGGGGTGTCTTCACGAGAAGTGAAACACGCTGTATATAAAATACTACATTTTGAAAAAATTACTTCCAAAACTCAGTTATCTGAACATATCTCGAAAGCATTTTGTAGCAGACTGTTATAACAAATTATTCTTTATACAAAATTCTTTGCAAAAAAAAGTACCTATTGTGCAATTTTCTTCTAGGATGTACCGTTTAGGAGCTAGAGGAGCTAGGGGACACTGAAGGTCAAATTGTTAGCAAAGAGTGCAAAACTATAAGAAGCTGCTTCTGTTTTTACAAATTCCAAGGGGATTGTCGAGGTCGGATGATAATTCGTGCTTCAAAGGACCCCGCACTTACCTTATGGAAATTGCATTTTGGTCAAATTGGCTGAATTCTTAATATGTTGTAGATTTCGACTTTATGATCAAAGCTCTCAAGGGCCCAACTCGGTCATATGTCCAGTTTCCGGGATACAGCTCAAAAAATGTACAAGAATGACCACTTACACAATTAAAAAATTTTCGAATTCATGATTTTTTTATACATTTTATATTGTGATACGTTCTAAGTCTTTTATAATAATATCTGCACTAAAAAGATTTGTTGTTTTACTAAAAATAGCGTAGAAAAAAATTAAAATTAGAAAAATGTTTACGAAGGCGCCGGGAAATCTACAGGGTGTAATCAGTTTCATGTAATTAAAAAATACTGGTGGTGGGGAACGACCAAACGAACAAAAAACCTTATATAACATGAGGTCTAAAACCCATAGTTTCAGAAAACAAAAATTTCGAAAATTTTCAATAATATTGTTTGAGAACCGCTGGAATGTTGAGATAGTCTTTGATCTTCGCGTATATCGGCGCCTCTAATCATCAAATACGCTAATACGGCTTTTTCAAAGTGTCGCGCTCCTATGACACAAGTTGATAATCACACTTTTTTATGGTTTTTTAAAAGTAGGTAAGGTAAGATCTTTAGCGGTGCGGTAAAGGTGAAAGGCGTCGGCGTTTTCTGAGTGCTTAGTAGATCTGAAGAAAACTATACTCTCCCGTGTGCAATATTTTAGTTTCTGTGGGCACTTCGTTAAGTACACACGTCGAACCCGTTCGTTATTTTTGTATGTTGCTGTTGTTCTTTTTGAATTTTGGGTCACGTATTTACAGTTAAGATTTATTTTATTGACTTACCGTTCAAGTCGTTAAGTTCTTGATTACGTACAGACACTACTTGTTCGTTCTTTTTGTGCTGCTTTTTGGATTTTGGACCAAGTTTTTATTTTTATTTTCTTTATTGACAACTTTAGTTGATAGTTTAGTGTGGTATTTTAACGTGCATAGAAACCATAAAAAATGATCCTAATTTACCAAAAGCGTTGAACGGAGTGCGTATGTCCTTAGTCCGACGTGCAGAAAAGTGTATTGATGCAGACGGAAGCCATTTCGAACAATTTATGTAAATCAAAAATAATTTATTGGTAAGTTCCAGATTTATCGAATATTTTAGTTTTCGATACCCGATTGGCAATTCGTTAAATAAATCAGATTTTTTTCCTGACTTAAAATACACATAACTGTTTTCTGTTATCATATCTCAGACGTCTAACTCTCTATTTCCCAATGTCATGCAATAATTACTCGCTTTTTAAGCTTAACCCAGAACACTTACTTAGGTTACAAATCACATTTAAATCTAATAAATTATAAACAACAATAAAAGCTCCAATATTTTGTTCTAAATTAAAAAAACACACATGTAAAGAAATGCTGTGTTTAAACCTCTACGCCCATCATTTGCTTGCAGTTCTGCAAAAAAAGATAACGAATTATTTCCATTTTTTTTAATTGGTTCGGTTCAGGCTGTCATCAAAGGTGCCGCCCTTCTTTGCTTTGAAACCGCGGGCCAGCGAGAACGAGTTGGTCGGTAATCTTTGCACTTTTTTATGACAATTTAAAGATTGTATAATTGGGAAGTACACGTCCCTTGACCCAGAAAGGCAGTGGTTCTCAAATGTTTCCTACCCTAATATTCAAATAGTTGACCTAGGTCAATTTTTTTAAAGTGCCCCTAGAGGAAAAAGTCATAAAGGTTTTTTGTTTGTCTAGTTGGTCTCCATTACCAGTTTTTTTTAATGACATGAAACTGATTATACCCTGTATATAAATATAAAAAGTGAAAAAAATATTCGGGTAAATTGGCTAAAACATTTTCTGCATAAAGTGTGTGTCTTCCTGATCAAAAAACTTTAGCTGAAAAACTTTTGGAAATTGCTCCTCCTAAAGTTCAAGAAGAAGAATTTATAGCTGTATCTCGGAAACTAGACCTAGGAACGAGCTGGGCCCACGAGAGATTTTGATCAGAAAGTCGAAATTTACAACATAGCCAATTTAACCGAAATGCAATTTCCATAAGTGCGAGGTCTTTTATGAGAACAGGCTGAATTCTTAATATGTTGTAGATTTCGACTTTATGATCAAAGCTCTCAAGGGCCCAACTCGGTCATATGTCCAGTTTCCGGGATACAGCTCAAAAAATGTACAAGAATGACCACTTACACAATTAAAAAATTTTCGAATTCATGATTTTTTTATACATTTTATATTGTGATACGTTCTAAGTCTTTTATAATAATATCTGCACTAAAAAGATTTGTTGTTTTACTAAAAATAGCGTAGAAAAAAATTAAAATTAGAAAAATGTTTACGAAGGCGCCGGGAAATCTACAGGGTGTAATCAGTTTCATGTAATTAAAAAATACTGGTGGTGGGGAACGACCAAACGAACAAAAAACCTTATATAACATGAGGTCTAAAACCCATAGTTTCAGAAAACAAAAATTTCGAAAATTTTCAATAATATTGTTTGAGAACCGCTGGAATGTTGAGATAGTCTTTGATCTTCGCGTATATCGGCGCCTCTAATCATCAAATACGCTAATACGGCTTTTTCAAAGTGTCGCGCTCCTATGACACAAGTTGATAATCACACTTTTTTATGGTTTTTTAAAAGTAGGTAAGGTAAGATCTTTAGCGGTGCGGTAAAGGTGAAAGGCGTCGGCGTTTTCTGAGTGCTTAGTAGATCTGAAGAAAACTATACTCTCCCGTGTGCAATATTTTAGTTTCTGTGGGCACTTCGTTAAGTACACACGTCGAACCCGTTCGTTATTTTTGTATGTTGCTGTTGTTCTTTTTGAATTTTGGGTCACGTATTTACAGTTAAGATTTATTTTATTGACTTACCGTTCAAGTCGTTAAGTTCTTGATTACGTACAGACACTACTTGTTCGTTCTTTTTGTGCTGCTTTTTGGATTTTGGACCAAGTTTTTATTTTTATTTTCTTTATTGACAACTTTAGTTGATAGTTTAGTGTGGTATTTTAACGTGCATAGAAACCATAAAAAATGATCCTAATTTACCAAAAGCGTTGAACGGAGTGCGTATGTCCTTAGTCCGACGTGCAGAAAAGTGTATTGATGCAGACGGAAGCCATTTCGAACAATTTATGTAAATCAAAAATAATTTATTGGTAAGTTCCAGATTTATCGAATATTTTAGTTTTCGATACCCGATTGGCAATTCGTTAAATAAATCAGATTTTTTTCCTGACTTAAAATACACATAACTGTTTTCTGTTATCATATCTCAGACGTCTAACTCTCTATTTCCCAATGTCATGCAATAATTACTCGCTTTTTAAGCTTAACCCAGAACACTTACTTAGGTTACAAATCACATTTAAATCTAATAAATTATAAACAACAATAAAAGCTCCAATATTTTGTTCTAAATTAAAAAAACACACATGTAAAGAAATGCTGTGTTTAAACCTCTACGCCCATCATTTGCTTGCAGTTCTGCAAAAAAAGATAACGAATTATTTCCATTTTTTTTAATTGGTTCGGTTCAGGCTGTCATCAAAGGTGCCGCCCTTCTTTGCTTTGAAACCGCGGGCCAGCGAGAACGAGTTGGTCGGTAATCTTTGCACTTTTTTATGACAATTTAAAGATTGTATAATTGGGAAGTACACGTCCCTTGACCCAGAAAGGCAGTGGTTCTCAAATGTTTCCTACCCTAATATTCAAATAGTTGACCTAGGTCAATTTTTTTAAAGTGCCCCTAGAGGAAAAAGTCATAAAGGTTTTTTGTTTGTCTAGTTGGTCTCCATTACCAGTTTTTTTTAATGACATGAAACTGATTATACCCTGTATATAAATATAAAAAGTGAAAAAAATATTCGGGTAAATTGGCTAAAACATTTTCTGCATAAAGTGTGTGTCTTCCTGATCAAAAAACTTTAGCTGAAAAACTTTTGGAAATTGCTCCTCCTAAAGTTCAAGAAGAAGAATTTATAGCTGTATCTCGGAAACTAGACCTAGGAACGAGCTGGGCCCACGAGAGATTTTGATCAGAAAGTCGAAATTTACAACATAGCCAATTTAACCGAAATGCAATTTCCATAAGTGCGAGGTCTTTTATGAGAACAGGGAGAATAAGTCTTTTCCACAGTTGAGATACTAGTTTTTTGTAAACCATATCACTCTTTACAAACAGTCATAAAATCTAGAAGTGTATGTGAAAGTGTAAATGACTTGCAACTGATCGAGTAGGGTAGAAATGTCACCAAGAATAAGATCTATCAAGAGACAAAGAAGTTACACCTCCACATTATAACATCTAAATGCCTTAAAGATTGCAATCTATTGTGCTCGAATTATGATGTTATTCTAAAAGAGGAAGACTGTGATGATCCTGTTGATATGCACCTGGAAGAATTCTCTGTAGAAATTAACATTTTTTTATTTATAGATCATATTATTGAAACATTATTGTTTAATTATACATCATCACTACTTTTTTTGCATTTGGTCATCAGCCATACAGCCAACCACTAACCCAAAAATCATTTATTCCAACTAACATACGACGACACAGAAAAACAAATATTGAAGATAAGCAAAGGAGATATTATCACTTGAAAACATGTTTCTTGAATCCTACTTTTTTTAAAAAGTTTATTAGTAGGTATATCTGTCACAGGATATAAAGATCTTAAGTTGCAAAAATTATTTTCTTGATATTTTTTGTTACAAAATGGGAGAAAAATCTGAATATACTAGCATATCTAATGCCTAAACGGTGCACCTCAGAAGGAAATTATATAGAACCTTTTTTGTGGAACCGAAAATGATTTAACTACAATCTTACTCAAAAAACACTTGTAGCCAGGGAGGTGCGTGAAATCATTTCTATAAAGCTAGATTTTTTCCCAAGAAAGTTTAGATAGTATCTATGACGAAGGTAAAATTCTACCAATCCACAAGTGTTGCAAAAATGAGTGAAAAACTAAACATGTTGCAAAAAGTTGCATACATGCATTATATCTACAAGATTGAAATTTTACACCCATAGAAGACATAAAAACATACCGGAAAATAATATTCTACCGCGTCGGAAGCGTTGCCATGTCAGGTACTACCACCCACGGAAAGAGTGGAAAAAAAACAAACATTTTTGACTTATATCTTCAAGGCTGAAATATTCTTCTGGAATAGTTTACTTAATAAGACATCCAAAAAATACAGCCTACCGATCGTCTCATATTGCTAAAGCCTCGATAGACGCAATGGAATACAAACGAGTGACCGCTGCCGCTGCGCTCCGGGTTATTGCAGTTTTGCATTTTCCGCCGTGAAATATTAATCTACAATGCTGATTTTTTGTCCTCAAGCAGTTTATGCACTATTTCGATTAAAAATCACATTCTACCTCGGTTGAAGGTGGCTAAATCTTTGGTAGACATTGCTGAAATTACAGGACATAAAAAAGTTTTTGTAACGTTCTGAATTTCTTTCCCGAGTGCATAAAAAATTTACAGTTCCCATCATTTCAATTCCTTCTTTTTATTCAATTTTCAATAGTAAAAAGCATATATATGAATTTCATATGGTATAGAAACATTGTGGATAGAAATATGAGCAAGCTTATTTTCAGTGAATCGAAAGTCACTTTTTTACTTGCACCCATTTACAGTTTCATGGTATATTTTTTATATAAATTAATAACACAATATTTGAATAAAATAAATTTAATTATCATAATTAAATTAGGGCACACATAGTACTTGTATAATCAAATTAACTGTCGTATTCTTCGTTACACATATCTGAATCTTCATTTTCACTCTCGTAACTGATTTCGTCCTCTGAATTACTTTCGTACGAAACACCATGATTTCCATCCGAAATATTAATTGGACTGTCAAATCATGATTTGCAATAAGTTTAGTATTTAATTGATAAATAATAATAAATTTTGGAATAATAAAATAAGGTGAACATGGCTTGAACTTAGTTCGTGAATCGTGAATTTATTATTTACTAATATGTTGAATGTATTTTCTTTGACATAAAAAAAAATATAAATTGAAAGATAAATCTCCTTACCGAAACATAGATCATAATGGAGTAAATAAAAGTGATTATTAACACATCTATAAGAAAACTGTCTGTTCGTTAATATTAATGAATAATATAATCGCCATGATTTGGCTATGTATTGCCATTTTGCCAACGGTTATCAAAGATTTAGCCACTTTTCAGCGGATCTACCTTCGTTTAACTTTTTTATGTCCTGTAATTTCAGCAACGTCTACCAAAGATTTAGCCACCTTTCAACCGAGGTAGAATGTGATTTTTAATCGAAATAGTGCATAAACTGCTTGTAGACAAAAAATCAGCTTTGTAGATTAATATTCCACGACGGAAAATGCAAAATTTCTCCGCGAACTGCAATGACCCGGAGCGCAGCGGTCGCGTTCACGCGCTTGCATTACATTATGTCTACCGAGGCTTTAGCAACATGAGACGATCGGTAGACTGTATTTTTTGGATGTCTTATTGAATACCTAAATTATTCCAGAAAAAAAAAATCAGCCTTGTAGATATAAGTAACAAATGTTTGTTGTTTCCACACCTTGCGTGGGTGGTAGATCTGACATGGTAACGCTTCCGACGCGGTAGAATATTATTTTCCGGTATGTTTTTGTCATCTGTGAGTATGTAAAATTTAAATCTTGTAGATATAATACATTTATGCACCTTTTTGTAACATGTTTAATTTTTTACTCATTTTTGCTACACTAAAAGTTTGGTAGACTTGCACTTTCATCATTGATACTGTCTAAGCTATCATGGAAAAAAAATCTAGTTTTACGCGAAAAATCTGTCGCTACCTCCCTGCTATTAGGGCGAGTTGTACGAAAAAGTTCAAGCCGAGTTCAGCTTGATCCCAGATCAAAAGCTAAGGTTAAGCCAGTTACAACAGCCTTAACCATGGATTTTGATCTTGGATCAAGCTGAACTTGGGATGAGTTTAGTTGATACAACTCTCCCCAAAGGCGCGTTTGCACGCATCCAGTAATTTAGTCGAGTAGAGAGACGGTCGAGTAATTTAGTAATTGCTTTCCACTAAATTACTCGACTAAAACATTGGTCGAGTACTAAATGACTAAACGACTCGACTAAATTACTGGATGCATGCAAACGCGCCTTAAGAACAAGAAAAATCTACGCCTACGTCTCAAAAATATATACCATAATTATTGTTTTCTGCTTTATTTGTTTGTCTTCTTATTTCGACATAAAACAGTTTTTGTTATTATTGTATTTTAGTGATATTTTACTTTTATTATATTTTATATTTATTTATATTCATTTATACAGTATCGGCAAGCGTTTGATTAGGTACGGCAATAAGAGCAAGCGAGAGCGAAGCAACTAGGCTATTCTTTTCTTATCGTATAATACGTCCTACTCGTGCCACCTGCTTTCCCCACAACATGTGCGTGTTCTGCTCTGTCTGCGGAATTTCAATTTGTTTCCGTCTTGCACCCTTTATTTCCCGTTTAGCCTAATAAGCAAAAGTTTGATTTGTTTTTATTTAGTAGCTCAATTTATACGCCTGCTGAAAAGGTTCAGATACTTAAATGGTCAAAGATGTCAATATGATTTTCTTGATGCGCGTGTCACTATTTGCCCCTATTCTAGAGCACTAGTTATTGTGGGCGGTCGTTAAGTTGTTGAAATTATGCACTACCTAATCCAGGACTTTCCGATACTGTATATTTTTATTTTTATATTATTTTATTTCATATTTACCTTTATACTTTATTTTATACTAATATAATTAATTATTATTATTTTTTATGTAGACTAGAATAGTTTATATTAGCTGACTTGCTGCAAATGTACTTTGGTGTATATAACGTGGTTAAATAAACAATCTACCTATCTATGAAATTCTATTTGATTTTCAGGACGAGCACGGGCAGAGTATGCTACATTTTGCGGCAGCTCGTGCCCATGGTCGTAACGCACTCTTTCAACTATTATTGGAGACTGAAATTAATGTGGCATACAGAGATGAGTTGTATAGAACTGCGAGAGATATCAGCATTCAAGCCAACTTGCTTGAAAACACCGAGGAAATTGACAGATATGTCTTACATATCGCAACAAAAGGTAAATCCATTATAGTTCAGGAATATTACGTTTTTATTCCGACAAAATTCATAAAGATTTGAAAATGGGTGGGTATGTTGGGAATAGCATAAGGATTACTAAACCAAAAAGTTCCCATCCCTAAATAGTGTGCTTCATCCCCCAGGACGTCCTTTCTACCCCCATTTTGAGTTTTTCTAGATTATCTCGGCAACGGTGTAATTTTCGACAAAAATACCTATATACAAAATTGTTCCTTGGAAAATTCTCTATCAAAAAGGTTTTTACCACTTTTTTCCTAAAATTAATAATAACGTGGGAAATATGGCGCAAACATAAGGGTTGGTTCCGACTAGCACTCTCTACAGTACGATCTACCTTAAAGTTTAACGTTTAACGCTTAAAATAGCAGTAGGCACTAAAATTTATTTACAATTTTAATAAATATACAACTTCCACCCCCTCACCTCTATAAAAAGACCGTGTTGTACTTATTTCCACACCACTCAAAAGGTAAAGTACTTGGCGCGTTTTTTTTAAAGTGGTATCCCCTGTAGGCCTAATCCACTAATTATCAAATGCTAATTATAAATCTTGGTCGTCTTCCACAGATTCAACATTCAAGCATGATTATCCATGGCAATGATAACACATTGTAGAGCAACGCAAGCCTGCTCTTCTGCAACTACACCTGTATTCGCACCCTAATTTACATGAACATGAAATAAGCGTTAAAACAGATTCGGGAGCTGGTTCTTTTATAGTCATTATTGGGATTAATATACCGCCAACTTTTTTCCACCCCCAATCGGTAGCTTTGAGCGTCACGTTTTTCCATGTTTGAATTTGGTGAAAAACTCGATAACAGTGTTGCCGAGCGGCAGCAGAAGTTGGTGGAAGTTTTGACAACATAACAGTGTTGCTGGCTTTACCAACTAGTCTGTTAAAAGACATAAATCTGTATTCATCTAGACTTTTTTCTGCCGAGGTACAGTTGTATAAAGCTAAAATAAATCGCTCTCCCATGTTTGCAATTTCTTCATGAGTAGCTTCCTCATTGTTGAAAGTTTGTACAATATGTTGTAAATCACTTCTTTTATTAAATACATTGATTGCATTCACTTTCCCTTTGGAAAAAAACGCCGAACATTTCGGTGATGGTAAATAGATAACGAATTATATGACTTGCGCTAATTACGGCCCTGATTTACCAACGTACTATTCGTTTGAGGAGAAATGGTCTAAAAACCTTTTTTGTAGAGAATTTCCTGAACACTTTTGTACATAGGTATTTTTGTCGTAAAATGCACCATTTCATGGGTAATTTTAAAAAAGCGAAAATTGGGGTGAATACTATGTCGTAGGGGATGAAGCACACAATTTAGGGGTGGGAACTTTTCGGTTTATTATTACATATGCTGTCCTGATTATTTCCACCAATTTTCAAAACTTTATGAATTTTGTCGGATATATCGCAATTTGAACCGTAATATTACTGAATTATTATATTAATATGCAGTAGGGTGCATCGATTTTCTTTTTTTTTACCTAATCCAAAATGGCGGGCGCCCAAAAGTTGTAAATAGTACGTTAAAATTTCAAATTAAAATATTAACCCTTAGAGGTAGGTAGCGGGTTGAGGTCAAAAGTAAACATTTTTGATATTCTATATATTCAAAATGGCGGGTGCGCAAAAGTTGTGTTTTGGGGTTATAAGCAACAGGTAGAAATTTTAGTGAAAAATATTTAGGTTTAGGGGTAGCGGGTGAGGGTTAAAAGTCCATTTTTTTTAATTTTGTGCATATCTAAAATGGCGGGCGCGGAAAAATTTGGTCTTGGGGTTGAAATTGGCTGGTAAAAATTTTAAACCAAAATATTAAGACTCAAGGGTAGCGGGTTAGCATCAAAGACCAAGTAGATAGTACGTACCCTTACAAATATTATCGGTACTTATCAATTAGTAATATTTTTAAACTATGTTTAATTACGATATTAAATTTAAATTACTTATTACTACCTACGTATTTGTAATCTAATGTACGCATGCCCATAATACAGCATGCGCTGTTTTCTACATACATGAAATCTCGGTGAACAGTGAACACTGTCAGTTTTAGCCGAAACTTTAGATAGATGCGGTATTTCCGATAGAGCTGGAGCACTGATTGCTTCTTCAGTACTCCAAGATTTTGATTTAATTAATGAGTCTAACACATCGCATGTAATTGATAAAAACAAAATTAGAAGAGCTATAAGCAAGAAGAGATGTGAATTATCATCATGTGGTACGCCAATATCATTACGTGGACTTTATTTCGATGGGCGTAAAGACAAGGCCATGAAATTAATAGATAACCGTCGAAAGACAACAACTAAAGAACATACAGTTTTAATTGGAGAGCCCGGATCATCATATTTGGGACATGTCACACCTTCTACAGGTTCAGCTGTAAACATCATTAACGCCATTCTCAGTTATTTTGAAAACTCTCGAAAAATCTCGAATCCCTTAAAAGTCGTCGGATGTGATGGAACGGCTACAAATACTGGTCCTAAAGGTGGTGTTATAGCTCTACTTGAAAAACGTTTTAAGAGACCACTTCAGTGGTTCATTTGCCAACTGCATGCAAATGAACTTCCACTAAAAGGCACTTGATCGAACATATTGACGGAACTGTATTTCAGGATTTTCATGTATAATAGGAAAGTCGAGCAGATGCCAGTAGCTGCATTTAAGATTATTAAATTCGAAATTCCTATAGTTAAGGTGAAAGATCTTAACACATAATAGTTATATGTTTATGAAATATGCCAAGCAGTAATAACGGGATATGTTTCTATTAATCTTTCAAAACGAGAACCTGGCAAAATAGTCCACTCGCGATGGCTGACGACAGCAAATAGAATACGTCGCTTATATATGTTGCTCTGCAGATTTGGTTATATCAGCAACGTATGTTGTCAAAGTGTATGCGCCAATGTGGTTCAAAATAGAAGCACATCCATCATGTCGGCAAGGCGCTTCAAATGTATGGAAGACCATACAATTATCCAGATATTTATCAGAAGAGTTGAAAGGAGTAGGTAGTTGATCCCGTCGTAATACGAAATGGATATTTTGCACACCCTGAGAACATACTACTGGGAATGCTGGGCGATGAAAACCGGTGTATTAGGGAGTTGGCCGTTCGCAGAATATTAAAAGCTAGAAAAGGCAACAATACCGTCTTAAGAAAGTTTACACTTGCTCCGTTGAAACTAAATGCTACAAATTAGTATGAGATGATTGATTGGCAAGAATGTGAATATAATGAGCCACCATTAACAGTTGATTTATCCGAGGAGGACCTTAATCAAATTATAAATAATCCTGAATTGTCTGATAATTGAAATAAAGAAATTTCCTAATCACACACAAGCTGTGAAAACGGCAGTAAAGCTTGTAACTGACGCTTCAGCGCTGGATGGATTAATTAGAACAACGATTAGATCCTGTGACAAAATTTCCAAATTCAACACAAAGAAAGATTAATACAAGCAAGTTTTACCATAATGTTTATAGTATTTTTATTTTTACTTTTTATTATTTAATAAAATCAAGTTTATTTTCACATAAGTACCTTTGTTATCAAACTTCCAATAAAGAAATTAAAGTAAAAATAAAGTTTATTGTTTCACACTATGATGATAAAACAAATAATTTCCCTTAAAAAAAATGGGACCTTTGAGCCTGTAGGGAATAGAAATGGATCCGATGCAGAACAAAGAAAATATTAAGTTGACTTTTAACCTTAACCCGCTACCCTTAAATCTTAATATTTTTGTCTTAAGTTTTACCTCTTATATATAACTGTAAAGCACAACTTTTTCACACCCGCCATTTTGAATATACAGAATATCAAAAATGTTTACCTTTGACCCCAACCCGCTACCCCAAAGGGTTAATATTTTAATTTGAAATTTTAACGTATTATTTACAACCCTATCACACAACTTTTGGGCGCCCGCCATTTTGGATTAGGTAAAAAAAAAAGAAAATCGATGCACCCTGATATGCAGTACCCTGTCATTTAAGATGAGTTCTTTAGTCTTCTTCTCTTTTATGGAATTCAAAACCATTTTTGCACACTTTAGGGCTGAGGAGACATATTATTCACTTATTTTAATTTCCATTATTAATCAATTCTGATATTTATGCAATAATCATTAGTGATTTTCTTGGATATGATTGCAGAGACTATTATAGACCTAGAAAGCTTTGTTTACCAACATTGATTTACCTATTACAGGAGATACCGACAAATTGGTGGAGCTTTTACTAGACGGATACGACCATATAACAGACATTGTTGATGACGATGATGTACCAATAATAGAGGCTGTTTCGAATGCGAACCAGATGGATACAGTTTCCTTTCTTCAGTCGATATTAGCTTTTGAGGTGAGTACTTTATTTGATAACGTTTTATATGTAGTAATTACCAGAGTCTTATAAAATGATAGCAGAGAACAATTTTACATACTTCATTTATGAAAAATTGTGCAGATGCACATTGTTTCGGTCATAACATCTTTGTTTTTTACGCTACAGACACAAATAAAAAATAATTTGAAAACATAGATAACCTTTAATTTTAATCATTGGTATTCTTGACGTAAGTGCCCCATAGCTTCTGAGATATTTAACATTCAACCTAAATACTTTATTTTATAAACGTTCGGACGCCATCTTTAAACTCCTTTAAACTTCCATAGAAAGTTTTTAAAAAAACCATCAATTTATAGGTTTCTTTTTGGTCTGAAGCATATTTTCATTAAATGGGACAGTTTTTGACTCATTTGATAAAAACTGTTTTAAGATACCTGTTTCTCAAATTCAAGTCGCAATTTTCAAGTCGTTATAAATTAAAAATTATCATTTTATATTGAAAATTCTGTAGTCTTTTTTTATAAAATATGATTCTTTTTCCGTTCCAACGGATACTTTTTTTGGGCGCCTTTAAAAAGAAGTTGCAGCATTTCTAACTTAAAATCTCTAGTTACTGTACCTACTATAACGAGTTTCAGAAAAAAAAATGACCAATCCAGTTCCAGTGGTGCCGATCGACTACATGAAAATTATAGATCAATGACACATTTTTAACGTAAAAATTCTTGTTTTTTCTATCCTTTAGCTTTATTTTGCAGAAAACAATACAGATTATAAATTTTCCTGTAAAAAAAAATTATGGTAATTTTTAATTTTGCAAGAATTATGTGTGTAAAAAATTAATTATTAATAAGCGCATGAAACAAACAGGTAGGATTTGAAGTTTTTAGAGCATAAAAAAGATGTTGCAAACGGTTTAGACGATATCTTCCTTGTTAGCCGAGGTTATAACCCTCATCGACTCCACTATAATATAAAAAGATATTAATCATTTTATTGTTGACTTTAAAAGTAAGTATAGTTGAAGCAATTGCATTTGTGAGCGACTTTGAGAGAGAACGCAGAGCAGGATTTAACTATATTGTAAATAGATATAAAATAATAATAATTTATAATATTACACTTACAATATCCCCCAAAGCACCGCTAAGAATTGATAACAAAACTTACTAAAATTATTGTCAAAAACACTACCAAATAAAGAAATATAAAGTAATTATCGAATTATATAGGGTGTAATCAGTTTCATGTCATTAAAAAAAACTGGTAATGAGAACCGACTAGACAAACAAAAAACTTTTATGACTTTTCCCCCTAGGGGCACTGAAAAAAACTGACCCAGGTCAACAATTTGAACATTAGGGTAGGAAACATTTGAGAACCACTGCCTTTCTGGGTCAACGGACGTGTAGTAGTTCCCAATTATACAACTTTTAAATTGTCATAAAAAAGTGCAAAGATTACCGACCGACTCGTTCCGCCGGCGGGCGCGGCGCGGCGGTTCAAAGCAAAGAAGGGCGGCACCTTTGATGAGTACCTCAAATAAAAATGTAAATAATTCGTTATATCTTTTTGCAGAACTGCAAAAGCAAATGGTGAGCGTAGAAGTTAACTACAGCATTTCTTAACATGTGTGTTTTTTTAATTTAGAACAAAATATTGGAGCTTTTATTGTTGTTTATAATTTATCAGATTTAAATGTGGTTTATTAACATTTGTAACCTAAATGAGTGTTCTGGGTTAAAAGCTTAAAAAATGAATAATTATTGCATGACATTGGGATATAAAGAGTTAGACGTATAAGATACATGATAACAGAAAACAATTATGTGTATTTTAAGTTAGGAAAAATCTGATTCATTTAACGAATTGCCGATCAGGTATCGAAAACTAAAATATTCGGTAAATTTAGAACTTACCAATAAATTTGTTGATTTATATAAATTGTTCGAAATGGCTTTCGTCTGCATCAATACACTTTTCGGCACATACGCACTCCGTTCAACACATTTGGTAAATTAGGATCATTTTTTATGATTTCTATGCACATTAAAATACCACACTAAACTATTAACTAACGTTGTCAATAAAGAAAGTAAAAATAAAACCTTGGTCCAAAATCCACAACAAACAAGTAGAGTCTGTACGTAATCAAGAACTTAACGACTTGAACGGTAAGTCAATAAAACAAATCTTAACTGTAAATACGTGGTCCAAAATTCAAAAGAACAAAGTAATATACAAAACAAGGAACGGCTTTCACGTGTGTACTTAACGAAATGTTCACAGAAACTAAAATACCGCACCACTAAAGACCTTACCTTACCTTACCTTTTAAAAAGATATAAAAAAGTGTGACTATCAACTCGTGTCCTCGTCGACGCGCGGCCTCTAACACTTTGAAAGAACCGTATTAGCGTATTTGATGGTTAGAGGCGCCGACATACACGAACATAAAAGTCTATCCCAACATTCCAGCAGTTCTCAAACAATTTTACTGAAAATTTTTGAATTTTTTGTTTATTTCTTTTTTCTAAAACTATGGGTTTTTGACCCCACGTTATATAAGGTTTTTTTGTTCGTTTAGTCGTTCCCCACCACCAGTTTTTTTTTTAATGACATGAAACTAATTACACCCTGTATCTTCACCCCGACAGTATAAGCTCGACTACGATGTCCTAACTACGGTCCTGGGTTAAACAACATACTCAGAAGTTTACGCCCACAAACTCACGTCAGATAGCTGAAATCGAATGGCCGCTATCTTCTCTCTCACTTAATGTAAAAATGGAGTAAAGATGGGAGGAGTTGCCGCCTTTTTTATTCCCCTTGCCTCTCACCACACTTCTCACTAATACGATTACACAATCATTAATTAACGTTTTCTACAAAAATATCGATGAAGCTACGGCCGCCATGTTGAAAAAATGGCGGTCAAAATAGTTTTTCTCAATTGTCTCCTTTCCTGTCAGTTCCCAAAAATTAAACGTTATCAATATTCTCCTCTAAATTATGCAAACAAAAAAATTCCTTGTGAAAATTATTCATTTCTTTGCTCTACAGACTGTATTATTTCAGTTTATTGGAAAAATTAATGTAACTGCGATATTATTCAGAGTGATTTACTACAACTTGCGGAAAATAAAATGGTGTACTAGTTTTCTATGTGGGAAAACCCCTGCAAAATTTTAGAGCGATCCGAGGTAATTTAGTATATTTCCTTGCATTAAAACTTGCAATGATACGCTACTGGTATTGTCTATGGTCAGTGCATATAAGGCAATGAACTACGAACCTGGAACGGATCCGTTCTTCAAATAAAAGTAAGGCAAATCGCATTTGGCCAACATGCATCGTGACTGGTATCTGTCTCTTTCAATCTTATTACGAACTTCGACAACAATGAGGTCCGTTGCAAAGATAAGAGAATTAATTATCTAATCGTTGTACGTAGTATAAGAGTTCACTGGCATAGGGTCAGTGTCTTTATTGTCTTCCTGATTTCCAGTTAGAGCGTACCGTTACATTTTAAATTGTATTCGTAGATCGGTACCGTTCAATATGCCATTCTGCGCTTAGAACAGTGCATTGAATGTAATGTATTCGAACATTTTTTTTTACTTTTCATTACTTTTGTTTGTTTTGTGCTGTGCTGTGTTCTACAAAAATTATTTTAATTTTTGCTATTTTTGTTATTAAATCCAAAAAGTCACTTCTAACCCCGCCAGATTTGCTGTCAGCCCCAAGTCTGATAAAGCGGGAGGGGAAGTGATATAGTTGCACCGCATTACGTCAGATTGGTTAGAGTCATAGGCGGCGGATTTCTACAAAAAAATAAGGACTTTTTTGGTCATATTTTTTTAATTTTTCATTTTTTTAACTCCTTTCGGTGGGGACAATCTACTGATAAATTTTCTGCATGTTGTGGTAAATCACCCTGTATAATTGATCTGTATATTATCCTTCTGTTTACTATTCGAAATGCAAATTATTCGAATAAAGAATAATTAATGTCAAAAATAATTTATCATCAAAACATCAGATATTGTAAAGGAAAGGCATTGAATTTAGTCTTGTTTATGATACTTAAGTTTGCGGAAGCGAAAGCTCCTTCACTTCCTTAACGGCAGTATTGCGTTTTTGGCTAATTTCATAATTTATAGGAAAAAAGGGAAAGGGTCCACCACGCCATCAGGCAAGGTTCTATAACTGACGTCACTGCATTGCTCGCCGACGAAAATGACACAGGCAGTGGAAAGCTTCTGGCGATAGGGAAGAACAGCTATGGACGGTGTACACTGCATATTGCGGTCCTCTGCCAGCAGGAAGAAATTGTTGACTACGTAGCGAACACTTTTCCGGATACTTTGAAGCTTGGAGATAACGTAAGTAATGAAAATTGTAATATAAACGCCTGTAACATTGTGGTTTGTAGACGGATAATTGACAATTATACAGTGTGTCCACGGATGGAAATCCCGTCGAAAATACTCACAATTTTTTCAAACGGAACCATATTGGTACCGAGGTATCATTTATTAATACTATATTAATAAGGAATTTATTCATATGCTTTATTAAAATGTGCGATAAATACAATCAAAATTACAGCTAAGAGAAAATACGAAACAGTATTTTTTTGCATTTTGACTAATAATATGCTATTCTACTGAATTCAAAATCGTTTAATAAAGTGGCAATTTACCACATGAAAATGTCACTTTAATATACCTTATTTTTCCTTGGATTTAAAGGAAGTAAGCTCGAAGATGCGCTTCTCGAGCGGCATTTAAAATGTCTTCAGAACAATTTTCTAAATTGCTTTCAGTAGTAAGACTCATTTTTATAATTGAAGACACAAGTGGATGAAGGGTCTATGTAACAACAAAGTGATTTTGAGATAACTGATCTCAAAGTTTTTAATAACCTACTAACTTCAACAGTACATAGATCCTTTATAAATTTATAAATCAGATATTTTTGCAATAGAATCAAATGTAATGTACTTGGGGGAATTTTGTGTACTTATAGCCTTCATTCATATAAAAAACTAGTTTTTTTCAACAGTTTTTTTTGAGTTAATTGATCTCAAAGTTTTTAACAACCTACCAACTTCAACAGTACATAGATCCTTTATAAATTTATAAATCAGTTATTCTTGCATTATAAAAAAATGTAATGTGCTTGAGGGAATTTTGTGTACTTATAGCCTTCATTCATATAAAAAACTCGTTTTTTTCGAAAATGTCACATAGACCCTTCATCCACTTGTGTCTTCAATTAATATAACTTAGAATCAATTCGACTAACAAAAATTATACTTAACTGTTATTATACGGTGCGTGTAATTGCTGATTAGGCACGTACATTCACGTAGCGCGAGAGATATGACAACCTAGCAAAAACAAACTCTCCCATCGGCGGCATAGATTAAAGAGTTGGCGCTAGATCACTCAAGCAACCCAGCTCTCAGTTATTTCATTTCAGCCAGCTGGCACACGCGATGTTGCAATTCTTACTCCCTATGTCTAGCCCGCCACGACACACACTGTATAAATAAACAAAGCCGTGTTAGTACTTACTATGAAATTTTTTAAATTTCAAACTTTGTAATGCTTTTATATCTATCACTATTTGCTTATAATTACCTACTAACACAAAATGCGAAAAAATAGTATAAGCAAATCTCGTAAGAAAAGCAGTTTTACTAACTCATACAGTTTTTGAGTTACTCGCTCGTACTCAAAAACTATATTCGTTTAGTAAAACTTTGCTGTTCTAAACTTGTTGTTTAATAGTTCATTAAATTTCGGTAAGCTTTAATTAAAGAAAAAAACTGTTCATTTCCGACACGATTTGAGCTCTCTAGCTAAAAAACTCAATTGGGACCAATGTGCGACGGCGCGGAGCGACCATTTGTGATGTCACATCACTCCACTGGTTCTATGAGTTATGTGGTTATATTCAGTTTAAGAGCTTTCGTTGTACACTGCGGGTATGGTGTTATTTTACGTTATTTTGCGTATTTGATTCCAACATTTTGCCGTGTGTAGACATTTTTACGGTTATAGAATATTTTAATAATAATAAAGATTACATAAGTGCTGAAATGAGGGTGTCAAATTACAGAGGTAGGTTAACTAGATACATATTGTTACCCTTTTTGTAAACACCCTGTATTTATTTATTTTATTTTTTTTATTTATTTTCGTTACAATATACTACAGAACAGGTTCCATTTACAGGATAAGGGCGATTACAATAGTTATACAGTTAAGCACGTTTTTACAATACAAAATATACACAAATTGTACGCAATTATACAGGATAAGGGCGATTACAATAGTTATACATTACAATAGTTACACAGTTAAACACATTTTTACATTACAAAATATACACAAATTGTACGCACTACCCAACAAGCAAAATTTAAATGTTATACTATTATTTTGTATAATTGCATTTTTGTAACTGTGATAAAACAGCAATAAAACAAACTGCTGTAGAAATATCAATTATAAACAAATTTGTTTATTGGGTAATTATGCCACATTTTACGTATAAAAAAAAAAGAAAAGAAAAACCAACATGTACTCCGGCTACTCAAAAGTACAAGTGAGTGAGTAATCCTCTTACAAAGAGGTTTGAAGTCGTAAACCAGACGATTGTAATAAACAGGAAATATTATAAAAATATTTGGAATATTTTGGGAGCATTTATAATGGGACAGTTTATATAACTCGTCATATACAAAAATATTATAAATAATAGATCAATATATAACGCACCACATATGACATATATAGCATATTTTTTACAGTTTCTTAATACGACCAATGCTGGTTTGAAAAATATCTAATTGATTATCTATTTGATTATAATTATTAAACATTTGAAAAAAGGGAGCTTGAGTGAGTATATTAGTTCTTGGAATTGGTAGGGAAAAAGTTTGAGTTTGTCGTGATGAGATGCGAGGTATCGTGGATAATAAAATTATAACACCAGGGTAACACTAAACACTAATTTCTTGACTTACGAACTAATTACAACAAATAATTACTTGACTAATATTACACTGTATACTATAGTTCACTACTTTAGTCACTTGATCTACTCTGCTCATTCTCTGACCATCTGAACTGTACATCAACTAAACTCAAACTAGACTAACTCTGTTGCTCCATGCCTTTATATACCTAAAGATAAGGGATCTAGAATAGCCTGTCATGATGTCGTCACTCTCCAGATGTTTCTAGCAGGTTCTTCTGCAAATCTCTGAATTCAGACACGCCTATTGAAGGACCCTTGAATGGTCCCAGATACTTGGGATTTCTGTAAAATGGAATTGAGGATATTCTAGAAGAATTACCTTTGGATTTAGGTCAGGAAATTTATTTCCCCATAATTCAAGAATAGTAACTGATTACCTTCAACAGAGATTTGCACAAAACGTCATTTCGACGAATGGTTCTGTCAGGTGGTATCCAAGCACACCAGATTTGACTCCCTTAAATTTGTTTGTTTGGGGTCATTTAAAAAACATTGCCCAGGCAACCGTTGTTACAACCCGTAAAAACTTAGAGCTATGAATAAGATCCGTAATTAATAGCATAACGGCCAAGCAATTATTGGCGAATGTTCTTCGAGATACAGCTATGCGAGTACAGAAGTGCACTGACTAGTAGCGGCTGGTGAAATTTCAATAATTTTTTTCTCGTCTGTGCCGCATGGGACCCATACGAAATATGGGAAATAACATCCAGAGAAGCGCTGCTCTAACGACCTCTAAAAAATTTTGAAAAGGCAGTTTGCGAAAAAATTTTTCAAAATTCGGTTGCTCCCCCTGGTCTAGGGGCTTCTGTTTAAAATTATTTTTTTTGTCACATACATTTTACTTTTCATAAAAATACAACAATAGATTTTGGAGTTTATGGAAATATTTTCATTACTAACTGAGGTACAACGAATTGAAATATTGTAATTTGTTAAATTGTAAATTACAAAATTTCAGTTCATTGTATTTCAGTTAATAATGAAAATATTTTCATAAACTCCAAAACGGGTTGTTGTATTTTTATGAAAAGTCAAATGTATATGACAAGAAAAAATAATTTTAAACAGAAGCCCCTAGACCAGGGGAGCAACCGAATTTTGAAAAATTTTTTCGCAAACTGCTTTTTCAAAATTTTTTAGGGGTCGTTAGAGAAGCGCTTCTCTAGATGTTATTTCCCATATTTCGTATGGGTCCCATGCGCCACAGACGAGAAAAAAATTATTGAAATTTCAACAGCCGCCACTGGCATTGACGTTAAAGGACAGCAATTTGAACAGCTGTTGTAATGTTTTGTGTTCCTTGTATTGCAAAGCCACCTTATGTATACCTGCAGGCCCCCCGTATGGAGGGGTCTATTGGGTACTGAGTTTAGGGGCATTTTTCAAAAATTTTTTTTCAAATTTCTCCCCCCCGCTCATCAATTATTAAGCACGAGGGCCCCTTGGCTTTCGAGGTGCCCGCCAGAGATTTTGGCATTTTTTTTTTCAATTTCTCCCCCCGCTCATCAATTAAGCGCGGGGGCTCGTTGGCTTCCGAGGGGCCCGTAGTAAGGGCCCATCAGAGATTTTGACAAAAATTTTTTTTCCCGCTCATCAATTATTAGGCGCGGGGGCTCGCCAATGAATTTGGTACCGGGGCCCATGATTTGATGCGGGGGACATGGGTAATTATAAATAAATTATATTTTCTTATTTTCTCTTAGCTGTAGTTTTGATTGTATTTATCGCACATTTTAATAAGGCATATGAATAAAGTCCTTATTAATAGTAGTAATAAATGGTACCACGGTACCAATATGGTTCCATTTTAACAAACTGTGTTTTGTCCCAAAAAGTTTTTTGATGAACTTTATTTGTCCATAAATCACATAATTTATATCATTGGATTCAGAAAATTATGCAGAATTCGAAAATGCAATAATTCAGGGCGTTTCATTTGAAAATCAAAAGTTAGTGTCACTACCGGTGAAACCGGAAGTCGACAAAAATCATTTATATATGTCAAAAAGTGACGTTCATTAAGTATACAGGATGTTCCAAATTTCAATAATTTATCTTTAAAACTAAAGGAAAACAGGGGGGATGTCGCACGCGGTATACAACACAATTTATAAATTACTTAATTCTCCTTTATTTTTTTTTTAGCTCGAAAGAACCGCTTTACATTATGCTATGGGCGTTGACAAAATGGAGACCATCAGTAGGGTTCTGATTAAGGCTGGCGCTAAAAGGGTCACCAAGGACCTTAAAGGCCGACAACCTACTTACTACTTTTTAAACAAATCGGAAATCTTGAGATTGCAAGAGGAAGAGGAAACATTTTAAGATAAAGGCTGAGAAATAAAAGTTAACGTAACACAAATCAAGTGTTATAGACATATTTTTTCTGTAATCAAGGAAAAGAGTGTTTAATGAAAAATACTAAAAATATAAATGTCTACATTACGTAGTTATTTATCACGTTCATATTTTTATACACCAAAAATAGACATTTGTCACTGATGAATGCGTTCATGGTATAGATAGAATTGGATTGTACTGATTTGTAATATTTTTGTTGTACCATACCTAAACATTGTTTACTTGACTATATTCTTATCAAGATAAGAATAACATTAGATGTAGTAGATACAAAGAGGTATATATGAACTTTGGTAGATAGAGCGATATGAGAAATTGTTGAAATGTGTCCTATTAGGCAATTGTTCAATAATAATGTTATACTTTTTTTTTTAATCAAATAGAATGTGTTTTCACTGTAGACTTTAAACATTTACTCCAATAGGAAATAATAATCGTACTAGTAACGTCTTTCAAAACTTTTTTGGATTCATTGTAGTAACCCGATGTTTTTTCACAGTTAATAAATAGAAACAGTAGAATTTGTGCTTATAGTAATAATTATTTTGAAGTGTTTTTGATTTAGTTAAATGTTTAAGATATGTCCTTAGGTAATTTATAAATATTCGTATTATTACAATGTTTAAATGAGGTTTCAATCGAAGTCACTTTGATCTTCAATTCACTCATCTGTGAAGAGCATTTTTTACAGTGTGATATTTATTCAAGAAAGATATTCCAAAACAATCTAATTTCATAAATAATGTGGCACCTAAGTTAGCTATTATTAGTATTATACCCCATTTAGAAACCCCAAAAAAGAACAGGTACAGTTTTTTAATAACTTGGTACTAAAATCTGACGTGATTTTTATGAGAAATTAGACTTTGAAGATATATTTTGATACCAAAATTTATAGTGGAATACATTTAGATTTTGACTTTGAAATCGATGGGACTGAAACCTGTTAGGCGCACAGCCTCGTCAAAACTTTTGTTCCCATCAGCTCCTTGGTAATATCAATATTTAAATTGCCCGTTTATAAATACCCACAGTATAGGAATAATCCCCTTTACGGAAACTGAACTTCTGAATATAATAAAGACCAAAATAAAACCTAAAAAATCTAGTGGGCCAAATGAGGTACCAGCCAAAATTTTAAAAACTGTAGCGGAATACCCTTACGTTTTTAGTAAACCTCTCTTTTGAATTGGGTACTTTCTCGAAACTGGTGTTCCAAGTACACACTCCTGCAAACCTCTCTTCAGTAAATATAGAATTTCGCCCCTATACTGTGTGCTACTTTTTGAACTCGCCACTTTCACATTTAAAAATAAGCATTAGCTATGTAAAAATCAAGACATGCACCATTTTAATACTCGAAATGGTATGAATTTTTTAACAAATCTCAATAGACAACACTGGAAAGAATCTACCTGTAAATTTGGGACCAAACATTTTTAATCACTTACCAAAGCAACTGAAAGAACATAATTCAGTATTAATCTTTCAACATAATGTAATATTTCTACTTATTTCAGCATTGTGTCTATTCTCTTTCAGAATTTTTTGAAAGTCGACATATCTAAGCGAGGTGCAGCCCCCTTATTCACCTGATTATGTGTATACTTATTACCACTGTATCTATGTGACGTAGGTATCCCATATTATTGTAAAGATAATCTCGTTGGATAATAAAGATTTTATTATTATTTATTAACCCCACGTTTCAACGTATCAATATTTTATTTATGATTTTACGCAATCCATCTAGGTCCAATCGATTTCCTAGTAATATACTTTTTTCATCTAACTGCGCTTTACTATTACTATAATATGATATAACTCCATTTTACAAAATGGCCACAGATGAGAGTTGAGTAGTCTCCGCTTTGAAAATCATTATTTATGTTTATCTTATATTTGTAACAATAAATTGCAAAAGTGTATGGATATTATAGTTTGAATATTGATCTGGACATACCAGCTCGAATATAATTTTCTGTATTTTCTAGTTAAGTATATAAATAGTATGTGTGTTATGTATTTATCTTTACACAACTGATTTTAATGAGTTTTTATTAACCTAAGTTTATAAACTTGTTATACAAAAAATTTCAATTAAATAAAATTGTGATTACTTACTACATGTGTAGTACTTACTGTTCATTGCAGACTTATAAGCAACACGAAGAGACGATGAAAAAGATATAAGAAATATAAAATTATATATTTGCAATACCAAATAGTCGCGCAATGAATAGAAACTGGGATTTTGTTGGAAATGCTTAGGGTAAATGAACATATTAGAAGGCAGGCATTTTGGATAATAAGGCTCCATTCTTGATTGATTATGTGTTTAAATGATTAATGAACGACTGTTTAGAGCAGAAGAATTAATTTTTAAATAAAGCTACATCTCGATATTGATTATTTTTGTTTGATACAAAGGAAATTACTTTGCTCTTTTCTTTTGTTCTGCTACTTGTGGATATGCGTAGAGAGTTTTTATATTGATTATAAGTCTGCAAGTATTTTATATATTATGAATATACTGAAAAATTTATATAGTTTTAGATATTAAAGTTTATTTTTTTATTAGACTACTCGTTTATGTAAGACTTATTATATGATCTAAATAGATTAAGTTTAAGCAAGAGATTATAACTGTCGAACTGTAGAACTAAGATATGAAATAAATTTGTTTTTATGTGTGTTATATTATTCTTCATCAATTTCCTTGATCGCTCGATCAGATCCTTGACAATATACGTTATCAACACTACTCAGGACCGATTATCAATACAGGGTCAAATGTGCTAGCACCCACAAGCCCAGGTTCGCAACCCTTTACAACTATACTTTATGTGTGGGTTAGGAAACCCTTGAATAACCTGAGGTTGGTAACTCTTTCTACAGAGTTGCCAGCTCTAGGTTGATTGTGATTGGCCAAAAAATGAGTGATATTCTGTTAGTTTTTGTTACTAAATTAAAAGCATTTGTTTGTTTTTGTCGAAAAATCAAGCTGCGCTTGTGTGTTGGCGCTCTACAATTAAGACTCCCCTATGTGAAGTTTAAAGGTTAGCTTGCCTAGGAATAACAGGAGCAATCAGGACCACCCCAACGGCTGCAATGGAGACCATCCTTGGACTCACTGCCTTGCATGTCGCTGTGGAACTGGAAGCCAGGAAAGCAGCAAACAGACGGTTTAAGAATGGAATGTAAAATGAAAAAGGTCAACGGGTGCAGTTTCGGGTACAGTAATGGAGCAATGGCGCCGAATAATATAAAGACATTAACTCGCAGAGCTCATATTCTATGCAATTGTGCATCACTAGAAGCATCAAGATAAAGGTATCTCGGAAGGCAGTTTCTAAAGCCAGAAGAACCACAGGATCTACCCTGGAAAGGACTATAGTCCTATCTCCACGAAGGAGAGTATACTCTCCTTCGTGGAGAGCTCTGGTTCTTCTAGGAGTCCTAAATGTCGCGGAATGTACAATGGGCCAGTAGGCCTAAAGTACTTACTGTGGATCTTCAGATCTGCTCGCGTTTCTAATAACAATATAATAGGTCATTCTTAAGGATAAGGCGTTCTGGAATTTCTCCAAATTTTTTGCATAGATGTGTTCACAGACGTTATAGTAATCGTTTCTGATAGCTGAAATGTTGTGCTTATTTTGGAAAATTACTCCCTAGTTTTGAAAAAAAAAAAAAATGCGAAATGCCTAAAGAAAATGTTCCTTGCCCTTCTTGCAAGCAAGACACAAAACCACGTCAAATTAATGACAAACGATTTTACTATTCCCCTATTAACTACCCTTATTTTAAGGGGCAGTTTTCCAAAATAAGCACAACATTTCTACTATCAGAAACGATTACTATAACGTCTGTGAACACATCTATGCAAAAAATTTGGAGAAATTCCAGAAGGCCGTATCCTAAAGAATTACCCAATAATAATAATAATAATTAACAGCGTAATGTTCCCATGGTGATCACAAAATTTTGCGACAGTGACCTCATGAAAAAATGGTAAGTACATAATTGAAAGAAATTAATTATTTTTTTATTAACAATAACTTTATGGTATGATTCTTATCATCAATAGCAAAATGATCAAGATCCACTTACCTTTACATACAATTTGTGCACAACCTTAGTAAACTGTCTTGCTTTGAATCAACTTATTACAACTGTCTTTCCATCGCTGTTTTCGCACACTATCTTACGTTTCAGAACAAACTGTTAGCTGAGTTCATAACTTATAATCAGATAGTAAAATTGAGACTCTATATTCATTGTGAAGCTCCTTTGATAAGCCAGCTCACAATTAGAGAACAAGAACAACTAACAAGGAAACAAAGCTCCTTTAACCTCAATTCAAAAATTTAAAATTTACTGTTCTGTCACAGTTTAAAAATATACAGTTGGGTCACTTCCCCTCATTTTTGTCCAAGACCCCCCACTCACGCTATCGACGCGTGGACTACACTCAGTAGCAACGATGGTTTGTTGATACCGTGTTTCTAACCTAAACGCAAAATTAGGTTATTTTATTTTAAATGCAAATAGTTAGAAACAGTTGTAAAAACCAATACTGATACTGATAGAAAATATCATTCTGCTCCCTAGTTGTTCAAGCAGTACCTGTGCTAGAGTGATCGTTTAATTTTTTCCCGTTTTCCTAAAGTTGAACCAAGGTAAGTTAAAGTCACCAATAATAATTTTTTTCGTGTTCTTTATCGAATTTTGTATTGAATGGACACTTTTTTAATAATTGTGCCCAGTACTCGTGTCAGCATTGATAATTTTTGTATCAATTTCTTCTAATTTAGTTAATAATAGCCAAATAATAACAGCTACACGTTTTGCTATTTAAAGACCTGTAGGTAAATAGAAAAGCAAATGTTTTTCATATCATTTTGTAGCCACACTTTTTAGTATTAAAAGAAGTTTTTTACTTTGAACAGAAAATTTTATATATGTAGTTTAAATTCATCGATCATATTCAATGATCATGTCGTGAAGTGCATGGTTTGATGTAAATACTTTGACACATTTGAAAGCAGTAGTTGTTTGT
Source organism: Rutpela maculata (assembly GCA_936432065.2). Lineage (NCBI taxonomy): Eukaryota > Metazoa > Arthropoda > Insecta > Coleoptera > Cerambycidae > Rutpela > Rutpela maculata. Next base: position 279,250,509 of record OW386286.2, on the reverse strand, counting down.
TGGATAAACTGTGTTACATATATGTACTTATAATTTTATTAATATAATTTAATATTTGCCAGGTTACTTGTGGAAACAATTCATAGATAAATCTGAAGATAATAAATACAGTTCAGAAAAATGCTGTGTTCAACAATTTGGGTATGCAGTGCGCATTTCAAAAACGAGTATGCAAGACGATTCATATAAAAATGATGCATTACCCTCATTGTTTCGTCTTGGTGAGTATACCTATTAAATAAATATAAAAATATGATTTGATGTTTTTGATAAGCACGATTATTTATTTCATAAGTATGTAGTAAAAAATAGAAAAAAATCATTATTCAGTTTGTAAAATATAGTTGTTATAATTTTCGTTTTTTAGAGAATTCATTTGTTCAAAATTTGCAATATAAATATAAATAAAAAAAGGCGAACTACAATAATTTTTAGATAAAAAATCATTTCGCTTTGTATTCTTATTTTCTATTTGTTAGTTACCTACTTAGGAACATATTTTTATTAAAAATAATGTTTTATTTTACAGAATAATCCATACAAAGTAAGGATGACCATCGTCTAATAACCTCAATGTCTCGTTTGGAAGATATAAGCCATCAAGTGTTGTTTTACTTTAGTAATAGGTACCAACTTGCTTTATCATCACTTGCAATTTGTACTCTCGTCTTTTTTATTGCATTTGTCATGTATGTAGGTAAATATAAATAGAAATATTTTTAAAATGTGTTATATTCTTAATTTTAATAAAATAGTCGTAATATTTAATTGAAAAAAAAATACAAACTCCTGATTGTTAAGTTTCATAATACTTTATATACTTTATGTTTATATTTATTGATGGTTTCTCACTGTATTATATTATTATATATCCATCTGTTATATTTTTCTTACTTATTTGTTAATCATTAGCAAATATAGAATTAATCTGTTATTAAATAATATTTATAATATATTTATTGGAAATTTATATGTGATTATAGTTTTCAATAGTTATTTATCTAACCCCGCTATGAAATATCAAATTTTAAATGCATTTTTGACGTTACGAAATGTCACATTTTTCATAACTGTCAGTTTCCAGTTTCATTACATAACTAGTGATGTAATGAATTTTTTTTTCCTATTTTAAAGCGGGATTAGATAAAATTTTGTAATGTTATGCAAAAGTAATTTTATTTGGCTCATGTAATTTGCAAAACTCGCTCTCTTCGCTCGCTTGTTTTGGCAAATATTACATTCGTCAAATAAAATTAGTCTCTTTATAACTGGTTACGTAAATAACTATTATGTAACCAGTTATGAAAATTAATTTTTCATAACGTGTTAAGTACAAAATTTTATCTAATCACACTTTAAAATAGAAAGGAAATGACAGAAATCAATACGTAAAAATTCATTACATCATTAGTTCAGTAATGAAATTGGAAACTGACAATTCTGAAAAATGTGACGTTTCATAACGTCAAAAATGCATTTAAAATTTGACATTTCATAACGGGGGAGGAAATACAAATATTTTGAATAAAAATTTATTTACTTATTTAAAAGATGTTTTCTTAACAAATTTTTTAGGTCCTACTCTTAAAAAAAAAAAACCTCAGATTTTACTTACTTTATTTTATAAATTATTTTGTTAACAGATAATTAATAAAATAACATACCAGCATAAATTTACTTAAATCTCAAAATACATAATTTTTTCCGTGCAAATTATTAAATAAATAAAAAATAACAAGTCTAAAACATTATACATTTATGTTTGTTTGTTTAAAAAGCAAATTCTTATTTAATTTTAATTAACTAGCTATAAATCTACAATGTTTTATGTATAAACTACCATTAAACAAATTTGTGCGATTAAGGTATATTAGGAAAGTAACACAAGGTATCATTACTGTAAGAAGTTACAATTAGAAACTAATACAACAGTCAATTTGCTTAAATTTTTCAAAAGATACCTATAACATTATTTTGTTATTACTATCCGTACAAAACATGTATTTAAAATCATAGATATGTCTCATCTTTCTCTTCGATTGCAGGCAGTATGTTCGTTTCTGAATATTTATTTTCTGAGGAATTTTTTGTCGAAACAGCATAATTTAATGATATGTTAATTGCTTCTATTATCTTAGTTGAGAAGCATAAAGAATCCTTCTCAATTAAAATATTACTTAAATTGTTCACAATATTCCTACCATTTAATTCAACATTGCAATTTCTTCTATAAGCATATTTTTCCTTAATAAATTATTCTAGATTTATTTTTGTGATCTGAAATATAGTTGCCCTTCCACCTTTCGCACTTTGCCTATGCTCTCATCGTCATAAAAATTTTCTTCATGTCCTCCGATTCCATTCATCATGGACCCAAAATGTCCCAGCGTGCTGATAAATCTGTAATATATTCCAACAGTAGTAAGGAAAAATGAACAATTAAATAATTATGTTACATAACTAAAAATAGATCTGTTTTGAATTTGACAAAATACACGAAGGATTATTTAGAGTTAACAATGAATTTTTGTGAATGTTGCAAATTACCCTCAACTGATTGTTAATTTTGAAATGAAGCACCCAAAGCAAAAGGTTTATCCCTATGCAATATGGTGTACAGACACCGTCAATTAAGTACTTACGAGGAAACATGCCCGCATAAATTAGACCATGAATATCTTGTAGTACAGATATGAAATATCGGTATTGTAGTGCAGTGGGCCAAAGCGCATAGGAGAAGAGCACACTTGGCCACACGGTTTATCATGTACTGGGTTTGATTCACAGTTCCGATGCTTGCAATGTCGGTGGGTAATGGCTTTGGACTTGAGAGTTGTGTATATATGTATGTATATGTTTTATGCTTAATACTCAAAAAAATAGGAAGAAAATATAAAAAAAACACTAGACAAATTAGACTATGAAGCACCGAAATTACCTGGAGAATGAGATACCATAAAAAAAATTCCAGCGGTTGACTCTTTACCAAAGATGATTTTATGCTACTCCTAATATCTACCAAATGATGGCATAAGTCCATGAGATACTATTCAAAATAAAGACCAGGGATAAATAATTTTTAAAAACGTGATGAATTTTGTTGAGCTGCGATTTATCGTATATATTATAGAAAGGGCAAAACATCAATATTTTTTTGGTCAATTTATACGTAAATCTAATTTTAATATTAATATATAAAATACTCCCATTACCAGATATTTTTGTACAATACACATACCCGGGCCACATTTCTTATTACTTCCATTACTCCTCAAGTAAGAATTTAGCCTTCGACGTTATGATGTCATGATTTAAACTTCTGTAACAAAAAAAATATTAAGATACGATTTTTGATGTCAAAATAGTGGTTTATTTATTTATCCATTAATAATAAATTTCTGTTATTTAAATTATTTAAGAATAAATTTAATAACATACCTGGTATAAGCTCAGTTTCCAATACAATTTTTAGAGTCCTACGAATTTCATTAATATTGTTTGATTCTTGCCTTTATAGTGTATATTGTGTAGCACCATGAGAATATTATTTATTGTTTTAAATATTCAAATTATTTGCATTTTGTATTCTGATTATTTACAACATAACCAACAAGTTTGACAATCCACATTGACATTTCACCACAGGTCTAGCACTTCTAGTTGCTCGATTTTAAAATTGGCGCGTTCCCCTACATGCGCGTGGACTACACTCACTCGTTCTGGACTAGACATAAAAAACGAAACTAAGGTCCACCGAAGTCCATAATGAAAAAATAGAGTGGGTATACTGTATATTCCTCTACTGTGGTTCTGTTAGGCCTTGCAGGAAGCAGACGCAAGATGGCGCTGTTCTGATAGTAGACCAATATAGTAGATCCAAGGTACTAGACCAAGATTTGTAGAGTATAAGGTAGCCTCGTAACTCACGATCCCCACCAAAAAATATCATTAGCCAATGAGCAGCTGGGTGAAATCACACCAGATGCAGGGCTTGATTCAGAATATTGTAAGAATTTGTGTATAGTTCATCTCAAACTTATAGCAACATGAGGCCCAGTGTTTCAATGCAAATTTAAGCACTTTATCCTACAAATAAATTAGCTAGAAGTTTAGAATATGAAGTTGCAATATTAAAATGTTTAATAAAAGCATATTCTAAACTTCTAGCTAATTTATTTGTAGGATAAAGTGCTTAACTTTGCATTGAAACACTGGGCCTCATGTTGCTATAAGTTTGAGATGAACTGTAATGTTAATAATTAAGCAAAGAACTCGTAACTGAAACGAGCTCGCAATTAACCGTTTATTGAGACACCGTTTTGCATGGTGGTAAAATCGGGATAAGTTGTAGAATAATAATAATAATAATAATAAGTAACCTTTCGTCCGCGTACCTCAAATTTGTGATGCACAGGTAGTAATCATTCGTTACTTTTGTAATCGTTGATCACGCTACTACCCGAAAGTGTTAGTGATTACCTGAAAACTATTCGTTACTTTTTCACATACGATTATACATGCTTACTTTGCCAAGTCCAAAAATGCTGGATTTGCGCAACACATCACTCGATGCGACTGGCAGTTAGCACTGCGCTGTATTGTCTATTATATAATGCCTATTATTGCTCTCATAAAAAACAAAGCCAAAAGGCAGCAGTCTTTGAATAAAAACATGGAGCATAAAATAATAAATAATATTCTAAAACTATAAAGGGCTATGTTATTGTAATTTTATTTAATGCTTATAATAATGGTATTTTCTTAGTTGAGAATTTTTTGTTAAGATAATGCCTTTTACTATAAATGCATACAACGGGAAACCAAAAGTGACGGTCATATAGCGCTATTGCATAGTTACTTTGCTCAATTGACCGCCCCCAACGCTTTTGGTTTCCCGGTGTAGGAATTAAAAAAAAATTTTTACTTTTTAGTACAGTTTTTTCAAATAAAAGCTTTTTCTTAAAAATATTTTTTTTTATATAATTTTATTTTTTACTTTTTAGTCTACTTATTTTACAAACAGACAGACAAAACCCTTTCATTTGTCACCGCCATCCACCCCTTCCCTCTCCCGTCTTCTCTAGCCTCTAACACTGCTTCCCACCCCTGCCACTCCCCTTTTCCATCTCTTCTCACCTCTTTCCACCCCATCCCCACCTCCTCCCGCCCATTCCCCTCCCCTTTCCCACTTCTTCCCACCTCTCCCACGTCAACCATATTGAATTTAGAATGACATCACATAGTTTATCGTATTTTACTCGTCAAACCCTTTCATTTAATACCCATATCAAGGGGGTTGTGAAGAAAAGGCGATCCGCCATCTTGGGACGTACACCATAGTTTATCGTATTTTACTCGTCAAATCCTTTCTTTGATATCCATATCAAGGGGGTTGTTAAAAGAAAGGCGATCCGCCATCTTGGGGCGTCCGCCATATTGGATTTAGACCGATAATGGCTATACTAAGTTGCATTGTCACCGGGCTTATACACGTGTGCCAAATTTCAAAGCTCTAGCTTAATTAGAACCAGTCGAAATTCAGCTTACAAGATTCGACCTAAACAAACAAACAAACAAACTAACTAACATACAAACATTGCAAGTTAAATACAAGCTTTTAAAAAGTATCAGGAATTTACATCACTAATGTTAAGGAATGATACAATTATAAAATAAACCAGAATATTACTCATCATCAGAATATTTAATTATATTTCCAACGTTCTCCGTGGCTCTATTATGTAATACCAAGCGCGGATTTATGGGGGCGGTAACGTGGTAATTACCCCCCCCCCCCCCCCCAAGATTCTGCAAACCACCAACTTTCGTTTTAAAATTTCATAATTTTTATTATTTTATTATATATTTTTGAATATATATTCTATTTAGTTGTGTTTATAATTTTTTTTTATGATTTTCTCCCCCCGCTCATCAATTTTAATTTTCGAGGAAAAACATATTTTTGTTATTTTCAGCACGCGGGTGTATTACCCCCTCAAGTTCAAGGTCCAGATCCGCCCTTGCGTAATACGCAGAACAAGTTGCATTCGGGTAACTAAAACCAGCATACCTGTAATTGTGTATACCTTGATGTTCACTGTGACTTGAACTGCGCATGTGTGGGACAACCAATTTTTAGAAAATTCAAATTCGAACTAACTACATATATAGATTACACTTTACATCCCTTAAAAAATAATAATAAAAATTTACTAATGAAAATTAAATTAAAATAATGTGTATCACTTATATTTTAAATAGTAGTGAAGGCAGCCACGAACGTAAAAGTTCGCATTAAAAGTTATGACCGTAGATCGTCATTTGTTTTTTTTTTTCGCCATTGCGAATTTTGCGCGACGCCATTTATAACGAATTTTTTGGTGATTTTTCTAATTAATACTAGCAATATGTACTTAAATTATGTGAAAATTGGTGCATCCACTCCAAATGTCGCTAGATTTGCGGTAAGTATAAACATGAATAATGTATGAAACGTATACTTTTCTGAATACCTCAAGTTTTCAAGTTCGAGTTTCACATAAAGTTAAAATTGAATTTACAGCGTTTTGTCAACGAATATCTTTATTAAATATATTTATAAAGAAGTAGAAAAGTTAGTTGTACGTTGGTATCACTCACATTTCTTTTCATTCCATTTTTCGCTCACTCATCCACTTGTATCCACTGTGTATATCTAGATTATAACGCGATCGTCGTGTATTAATTGTAGAGGCATTCAACAATCCAACGATATAGTTGCGCAAGAGCAAACGCATATCAGGCAAGTTTTGATTTACAATTTAAATTTCACTTGTAAATTATTTACAATTAACAAGAAATAGTTTTATCTTGGCACATGTAATTACTGATTAAGGATAGGTACGGGCAGAATTTCAATGGAAATACATTACGTAGTTAAGTTATGAAGAAAAACTTTTATCATGATGGTCTCGTATAAACTGTATAGAACAAATATTTAAGTAAATTAATACCAAAGCAGGGGCATGCAGTTCTTTTGTAGCAAATAAGATTGGCATTTGAAATTAACTTTATTAAAAGCGAGTTTTGTACGTCGTCCTCTTATCACAAAATCTTGGTATGGTAGCTCATTTGGCTAAAGCGTACTGTGTCGGGTATATTCCATAGCCACACTCTGTACTGGGCTCGAGCCCCATCCCTAGCACTGACAATGTCGGTGCATGTGAATATATGTTTAATCCCCTTCTGGACACAGCCTTGGCTTTGGATTTGGGATGTTTGCTAAATGTTTATATTTAATAGATTATTAAATGTTTTTGCATAAACAGGATGGAGGATTTGTTGTAGCATTTAAACTATAATGTAGTTTGGCTGCTGATTTCCGGATCTTCTTCCGCATAGATTTGGTTGAGAGCTTGACGTTTCGACCATCTTGTCGTGGTCTTCTTCTGAAGCGAAACGAGCTCTGCTGGACTGAGCTCCTTTATTTATTCAGGTTAACAGGAGGCATGTTGAGGATCATTGCTCATGCAGAACATTGACTTCCACGTTACTGGTAATTGTAGTCCGCCGGTATCATGATTATAGTTATTCGGATGTTTATTTATTTCAATGGCTTCTCTGTACCTTCTTGACCATTAATTCTTCGTGTTGGCTAATTTCTTTGTCTTGTCGAATTTTATCAAATGGCCGGTTCCTTCTGAATATTCGACAACTGCTGATTTTGTAGAATTTGCATTCTTTGTATTGCTAATGTGTTCTCTGAGTTTGGTGTTTGTATGTCATTTGATCTCTCTGATGTAAACTTGTCCGCAGGAACATAGAATGCTGTATACTTATGGTGTTTCTAGTTCTTCTGGACTTTGATATTTGGGGAAATGTTGTACCACCTTCTGTTATATATTACTTTGCATTATATATTACTTTGACGTTCTTTTTCTGCAAAACTCTTCGATTCTATTCATACATCCTTGTATAGGTATATGATAGGTAAGCTGTTGTCGTGTATTTATTTTCTTCTTTTTCTTCTTCTGTTCTGGTTGTATCTAGTCTTTTTATTACATTGTCTATGTCCTTCGGTTTGTATCCATTTTTTTGTAATGATGTTTTTAAGAAGAATATCGGACCTTAAAAACATTGCTACGGAAAAATTTATACAAACCGAAGGACATAGACAACGCAATAAAGAGACAAGATACAACCAGAACAGAAGAAGGAAAAGAAGAAAAGAAATACACGGCAACAGCTTACAAGGATGTACAGATAGAATCGGAAGAGTTTTGGAGAAAAAGAATGTTCAAGTAATATATAATGCAAAACAGAAGGTGGTACAACATTTTCTCAAATACCAAAGTCAAGAAGAGCTAGAAACACCAGGAGTATATAGATAGCATTCCATGTTCCTGTGGACAAGTTTACATCGGAGAGACCAAACGACATATAAACACCAGACTCAGAGAACATATTAGCAATACAAAGGAGGGAAATTCTACAAAATAAGCAGTTGCCGAACACTCAGAAAGGAATCGGCCATTTGATAAAATTCGACAAGACAAAGAAATTAGCCAACACCAAGAATTATTGGCCAAGAAGATAAAGAGAAGCCATTGAAATGAATAAACATCCGAATAACTATAATCGTGATACTGGACTACAATTACCAGTAACGTGGAAGTCAATGTTCCGCATGAGCTATGATCCGCAACATGCCTCCTGATAACCTGTATAAATAGAGGAGCTCAGTCAAGTAGAGCTCGGTTTGCTTCAGAAGAAGACCACGACAAGATGGTTGAAACGTCAAGCACTCAACCAAGTCTACGCGGAAAATGACCTGAAAACCAGCAGCCAGATCACCAGCTCCGCTAAAGCCTTAGCACCAAGATATGATATAGTTTATTGTGTAACAAGTGTTGAAAATATCAGTTTTCACACTCGTGTGAAAAGTGATTTTCATACGTGTTGTACTGGTTGCCCACTATACTTTTTCAGACTGTCCTTGCAGTTTCCATATTTAAATAAATAAATTTCAGTAGTAACTGGAACGTCAAAATATATCAACAATTTGACGTTTCTAAAGCGAAGATAATGAAACAACTTCAATTGTTTCCAGTGCACTCTTATGATACAAATATATAAGGAGCGTATAAAAGTTACTTTTCACGCGCTGTTCAGAATTTAGTGCATTAAGGATTTGTCACACGCTATGTGAAATCAATAATTTTCAAGCGTAGTTGGCAGTGGGTTTTTAAACATTGCACACAATATTAATGTATAAGTTGATACATTTTTTTCGTAGGTAATTCTATTCTGACTAGAAAAGTATATCAACTCTTCCAACGAAAAGTATAGTTACTCATAAAATTCATATTTGAGTTGCAATAGTCAAAAAATCGATTATGAAGGACGAAGATAAGATATTTCCCTAGAAAAATATCGTAACTTTCTGTGAACTGTAGGCAACCAATAATACATCGTGAAATGTATAATAAATTCTTACAATTCGATTTTTAAGGGCACCATTTAAATATTTAATCACATTTTTCTCAAAACTGAAATTCCTGAGTTACTATGCTTTTCTTTGGGAGAGTTGATATGTTGTCGCTTATCGTAATAATGATACAAAAAAAAATGTCGATAATATAGTGACACGCAACCCTTTATAATTTATTACTGTTTATTGGGCATTTTTTGCTACTTTCTCTAAAAATATTCAAAAATTTTAATGAAAGAAACCCCTAGTGTCAAATGAATCAAGCAGAGGCTACCCTTTTTTAAATCTTTTGATTAGTATAAAATGTCTCTCGCCTAAAAATATATAAAGTGAAACAAAATTGTTAAATGATATTAATCCTATAATTAGTAACAGGGTGTATACTTTCTGGAAACCAGGGAATTTTCTGAAATTCTTAATTGAAAAGTCCTGGAAAACCTGTAAAAGTCAGGCAATATATAAAGGACTCCGCACAAAAGCAATGGAAAACGACTACCCGTCGATTTGACTGAAACTTTTAGAAAATGTTCTTCTCGGTATCCCGAACAAAAGTCCCCATGGGTACAACAAAATTCTATGGTTAGTTTTCGAGTTATGGGACGTTGAAGTCTCAGATTTTATGGGAGCCTAGGAGTGCAAGTAACATAGGGTAGGTGCTGATAATTGAGTTATTATTAATTCCAAACGCAAAACATTGCAAGATATTGCAAGACTTTTCACTGTTACCATAAACATATATTTTACGCATTAAAACTGATAAAAAAAAGTCGCATGGAACACTTTAAATACCATTTTTAAATTTTGAACAATATTCACTGGCTTAAAATCTGTTTTATCAAAAACTAAACTGATAAATATTGTTCAAAATTCCAAAAATGGTATTTATAGTGTTCCAAGTCATCGAGTAATATTTTCTTTAGAAATATTGATGACTTAAAACAAGAATAAGTTGTGACACTGTTCACATCGGGAAATATTTTTTATAGAAATATTAATGACCAAAGAAAAAAAAAAATAATAATAAGTTGTTTACATCGGGGAGTTTTTTATACATATGCAGTGTGGACTTTTCACTAATTGATTATATTCACGTCCATCTATTTTGTGTTATTCCTAGGGTTGGTTATAAATATCAACGTAATGATATTCGTTGGGCAGTATCGGATGAAATATCAAATTCAATTTTACTAATTGCTCTGTGTCTTTCTGTTTTCAGTATTCCCACCAGGACGAAGAGGTGATAATTAATTGCGTGAATAAAAATGTGCGGGAAGCTAAAAGTAAGTGAATTTTCCCAACAACTACTGGAGTAGGTAAATTGAGACCAGTAAGGGATAATAGCACAAATTAGCCTAAGGCGAAGTATGTATCTCTACCGTGAAGTATGGAATATTTCTTAACCAGATGGCCAATAACAATACAGCGATGATTTATTAAAAAAACAAAATATTTGTGATACTGCTCACATACCAGGGGGAATTTTATGACGATAGCTCATTTAAAAAAATACATAAGCTGTGGTACTGTCCACATCAGGGAATATTTGGTACAGAGTGGTGCATGCATACTGGCCTCGATTTGCCTATTCCAGTAGTTGTTAGGAACATTCGCCAGTCGTGAAATCAGAGTCGATCCTCGGCAAGTATCTTGGAAATATCTCAGTTAATTCGGGGGTATTACAAGTGTTAAGTCCTGTAATTGTATTTTCTGGGAGCTTCGGCCCCAGAGGAGCAATTAGTAGACTCTGATTTCCGCGTGCGAGTGATGGAAATGCATTAGGATTGGACCTGGCCCTGGCCCTCTAACATCCCTGTACTACACAAGTGGTAAGTCACGCATTATAATCTATATATTTAAAACACAAGTTTTCATTTCCGGCTTTACCAGTGGCTCCCACTGGACTGATTTTGATTATTCTTTTTTTAAAATAAACCCCTTTATCGACAGATGTGACGTGACATCACTAATTTTCTTAAATAGTTGTTTTCATATACAGTATGTTCGCAGATGGGGTTTACAATAGGTGTAATGGCAAAATTTTTTAACTTCTTGAGAAAATGTTATTCTTTATAAAAGTTTTTGCTTCCCTAAAAAATAGTAATGACGTTGAGAAAAATTATATTTTTTATACGGGGTACACAAAAATTACAAAAACTTAAAATTGCATAAGAGTAAACTGGTTATATTTTTTATTTTGGAACAAAATGTAAAATAAAAAAGTTGTTTCAAATTATATGGTCTGTCGAAATTCAAAATTTCACTTGAATATTGCGATGTTTCGAAATAAGTGAATTTTTATTAAAATACTTGTTGGGTTTTGTCAATTTTTTTTTCTCTTATTTTATTTTGATAAATACTACAAGCTGTAGAAATTTGGAACCCTATTTTAGGAACATCCTGTATAATTTCTGTAATGTTCAGTGCGTTATTATCTGGATTAAAAAATTATTTTTAAAATGTTAACTGCCGAGCAAAGAATTTTTTTCAATAGAGTACTATGGAGACGGTGGAAGTTCATACCGTTACGTTCTTCAACAGTTTAGTGAGAAATTTTCCAATGTGTATGTTTCGAAATGGCTGTTCATAAATTGGTCAAAAAAATTTAAAAAACTGGTTCAGTGCTTGACATAAGGAAAAATAAAAAAATATGTATGATCAAAATGACGCTGCCACAATATTAGTGTTGGAATCTGTCGCTGAAAGTCCCCAACTTTCGTTAAGAAATCGAGCCCAGCATTTGGAGGAGGTTTAAAAAACTTGCATCCAAAAAATTTTTAAAGAGAATAAAATATTTCCATACAAACCTCATTGTAACCATACCTTAAAACCAAAACGACCAGATTTCTGTTTATGCGCTGAAAATGAATGAATGGCAATACGGTTTTTTATAAATTTGTCATGTTCTCCGACGAGTCAACGTTTTCAACAAATGAGACTCTAGCTTCACAACGTGTTAGGTATTGGAGTGAGACCAACCCCGAATTTAGAATTTTTACTGAAAGGCAACGTCTGGTGCATTTATAAAAACCGCTGCCCAAGGAATCGCTACTTCCACATGCAGATTCTTTATCCAAGTCACTCACAACGAAAAAATTTTGTATGTGGAAATAATTGTTTATGGAACTTTAATAATTTAATATTTGAAATCCTCTACCCCAAAAACCCATAAAACGATACCCCACATCGGTAGTGGGGTGGGGGTGCTGATAGGGGGGTGGATGAGGTAAAAAAATATTTTGAAGTTTCTGGTTCTTGTACATACACTAAATCACAATTTTTTTTCATCCCCTTTAATAATGGGGTGGGGGTGGTTAATGCCAAAAAAAATTTTGAGACCTTAGCTTCTCTTGTATATACGAAATACCCATTTTATGGACTCTTACCTGCTTAATTTACCTATTTACCCCAATTTACCCCCCAACCCTTCGACGGAACAAAATGAAAATATAATCTAGTTCCAGATCTCATTAAAGTACATATGTATACCAAATTTCAAGTCAATATCTTAAACGGTTCCAGAGTAAACGTGCGCACAAAAAAAGTTACAGACCAACAGACAGAAATGTTTTTCTCTTAAACCTAAAATCTCGACGATTCATGACATTCTAACCCTATTTGAACAATAAACATTTTTAAAAATTTTTTGTCGTTACTATTCCTACTTCCACTGGATGTGGAAGTAATTCAGAATTCTTTATCTGATATTTACTCGCCTTGTTCTAATGCAATTAGCTAAATAACAAAAACCGACAAGTATTTTACTAAAAATTCACTTTTTTCGAAACATTGCAATATTCAAATGAAATTTTGAATTTGGACAGACCATATAATTTGAAACAACTTTTTTATTTCATATTTTGTTCCAAAATAAAAAATATAACCAGTTTACTCTTACGGAATTTTAAGTTTTTGTAATTTTTGAGCACCCCGTATAAAAAATATAATTATTCTCAACGTCATTACTATTTTTTAGGCAAGCAAAAACTTTTATAAAGAATAACATTTTCTCGAAAAGTTAAAAATTTTGGCCATTACACCTATTGTAAACCCCATCCGCGGACATACTGTATAAAAACGAAATAGAAGTTGAAATAAAAAAATGAAACTCAGGGCTTGAACTATAACATATTGATGGCCCCTACTATATCAAACTGCACATGCAGAGGCCCCAGTTGACCAAAGAGATCCGAGTAAATCAGTCAGAGCCAACAATCGCCAGCGTGTGTGTATCACATATTCAGTCGAAAACGAATTCGAATTAATTTTCTCTTTTGTTTTATTAATTTATAGGATAAAGTATTTTTTGGAGAATATCATCTTTCCATCATAGAACAACATGTTATTCCCATTTTAGGTGACGACAATTGATATCAACATCTCAACATGGTTGGCAAACCGCACATCGAGTAAAATTATTGAAGTGCTTTTATGTTTGTGGAAACTACTTCAGAAGCATATTGTTATTGTTGTGTGACTGCCAATTCATTTTTCTTTTAAATGTTTCTTAATAAATGTTTGTTAAGACCATATGGCCTCTCGAAGTGTGGAATGTGTATTATGTAAAGAGAAACAGTGCCCTACTGTTTATATTTCAGCACGAATTTTTTCACTTAAAATGGTTTAACCAACCCACATCTAATCTTCGACATGTAGCTTGTTCGACTTTCAGTCGATTATAAATTCTATCACTGTGCATATTGGTGTAGTTTTCTCATTCCAAATTTGCACCGAATTCTTGCTTATATTTTGCCAATTTAGTATGTTGTGAACAGGTGCCATCATTTTTTTGTCTTGTTTCAGAATGCAGAAAGATCATGCAGATAGATTTTAATGGTATTATAATGGGGAACACTGCGAAAGGGAGAGGAGTAAAAGGTACGTAAGTACATAGTTTTGAATTTGTTTTAAAAAGCTCTGCATCCTACAGGAATAACCAACCAGTAAGATGCAGAGTTTATCAGATATTTTCAAAATAATATTTTGTTGAGAGTCTCGAAAGTAAGAATCATTCAATTTCTGCTCAATTTTCAACTAGATAATGCAAGCGATTTGATTGAGTTTTGTGTATATCTCTTGCTTGCTTCATTGGTTATTTTTTGTTCCAGGTAGGTCCCGAACGTGATAGGAACTGGGTGAAAACATCGAATAAGGTAGGATTTTTCTTCTTTATTAAGTGAAGTGAAAGTGATACAATATTTGCTTGTGGTATTATTATGGGCGGAGTGAGTATAAATGATTTCAAAATAAGAGTATGTGAAGTAAGTAATGAGTATGCATGATTACTTGAAACTTGTTTAATTTGTGAAACTAACTGTTCTCATTTTTAGATATCTGCCCGCAAGTCAAATCTATTAACTGTTAATAAAAGGCCATTTATTAAACTCTTTGGACTTTGAAGCAAAACTGCGTGCTAAGGTAAAACTTCAATTACAAACATTGTTTATTGTATCGATATTTGTAGGATCTTGGGGTAGTAAGAAGAAGACATCAAGCTAAATTTGAGAATTATGGAGGTAATGTCGATGCAGGTGCTAAGAGCAGGGGGTGGTGAAAATAAATAAAAGAAAACTTGAATTCCCAAACCTTGTCCCATAAGCAAAATATTCAGTCTTTCATTAGAGCACGGACATACATTGTATGTCAACCCTCCTTCAGTTTGGGTAACCGTGAATACAGAGCTTACTATAAAACAAGGATTTAAACAACACCTCATACTGCTCTGAATGTTCATATTGTTAGCAATAAAGATTTGTACTCGTTTTATTTCATACTGATTATTTAATATTTTTTTGTAAGGCAGGAAACTAGAAGAAAATTTAAACCCCAAAGCCCTGTGAGCAAAAAATTCAGTCTCTGAACTGGAGCACAGCCATACATTGTGTGTCACCCTCCCTCGGTCTGAATAACCGTGAATAGATAGATAGATAGATAGATAGACAAATTTATTTCAAAACGAATTTTGTGTTACAAAAGTTTGAAACAAGTCAAAAAGTGCAAATTTTAAAGCTAACATTAAAGTATTTTTTTAAAAAATTTCACACATACACAAGTTAAAAAACTGTAAATAAAATAAAATAATTTAAATATATAAAACATGCAGGGAGAAACAGATAACAAGTAAATTGTTATATTGATCTTAAGTATTCATCAACAGTGTAGGGTTCAATGTTACAGATGTAGTTAAAAACTTCTTTTCTAAACTTCGTGAAATACGAAATAGTTTTTATATCTCTAGCTAGATGGTTATAAAGATATATGCATGCATATTGTGGTCCTTTTTTAGTCAAGGATAAAGTATGTGCGGGATAATTGTAATCATGACCATGAGCACTTCTCGTGCAGTTCTCGTGAAATACTCATGGCAAATTAGGTTATGCTCAAAGGCCATGACGGGTTAAGATAAGTGTCCGTGCCTTTAATTGTAACCTTTTTCCGTGTGATTCCTTCCAGTGATGTATCTTTGCGTAAGATACTACCACAAAAAGTTTTGATCTCAAAAACTTCATATCTGGGAAAAATTTTTTTTTTGAGAATCCAAAAAAATTTTTTTTTTCTTAATCAAGTGAACCAATTTGTTTGTATTTCACATATATTGTAAATATACTCAAGGCAATTTATTACTGATATTTTCATGAAATCTTTTCATGAAGAAAACAAAAATTGATGCTTTTGAATTTTTCGAAAAATTTATATACGTACTTACCCGTTAGCGACCACCTCTATTTTTTTACTAATTATACACCATTCAATAAGCTATAACATATATTTTTTACAAAACTCTATCGAAGGGGTAACGTAGTCAAATTGGCAAAGATATAATGTTACGTACTGTCACCCCCCTTAGTAAACACCCTGTATCGTGGGTTCGGAAATTATAACACCAGGGTAACACTAAACAATAATGTATTTACATACGGACTAATTACAACAAACAAAGAAAAAGAGTATAAATTGGTTAGAAATTCGATATATTAATAAATAGGTATATAAATGAACAACTGCTATTGAAAATTTTTTGGAGCAGCCTACGTATTTTTTTGAAATAACGAGACGTATTTTTCACAATACATATATTTTCTACAAAGCTCCATCGAAACGGTAATACATAAAAAAATTATGTGTTTAATAATAAGGATATACATAATAAAAAAACATGGTATGCTAATGATATACGATAATATTAGTTGTCTTCATCACAGTCCTTATTTATTGTATCACTGATATCTTCTGCGAACAGTTTTACTGATGGTATCGGAATATCGTCGAGAAACCTTGCATGTGATAAATTCATGTTTAAGTTAAAAAAAAATAAATTAGTTTTCTGCTACTTAGAGATGGATTTATCATATGCAAGGTCGACGATATTCCGAAATCCTCAATAAAACTGTCTGAATTATGTATGTATAACATGTTATACTATTTTCTGGAACACTGCTAATGCTAGAAAAAAGTTTCAAATAAAAAGGTTACGCCAATCTTTTATCTTTATATGCCCTCGTATACTGGGTATCTATTTCAAAAGATAAAAAAGTTTCCCGCATGTTACATTTGAGAATGCAAATTTTCGACATAGCCTTAGAAAAAAAAGCAATGATTTCAACACTTATTTAATTTAATATTCATGAAACATTTTTGATCAAATATTTCTATAATATTTTAAAAGAACGTTCGTGGTACGTTCCACAAAAAATTTTGATGCGATACACCTTTATAACAGTGGTTATTATTTTTAACTATTATTATAATTATTTTGGTATACTAAATACAAATATTTATTTAAGTACCTATTTGTTTCTCAGAAATAATGATACCTTAATTTATATGTCTTTTTTTGTAATAAAAAACTTCTAGGACTATAGGCTATTGTCTATGTACAAAAAAGAGGGTTGAAAGGAACTAAAACGTTAAAGGGTTTTTATTGTTTATTATGTTCAATTGACCCCAAGATATGAAAAAACCGCGGAGTGCTACCATTTGAAGTGGTGCGTTTTTGAGATCGAAGTAAAAAGGTCCACTTTTCATATTTTTTTTGCTCGAAAACTATGAATTTTTTCTATAAACACGTCAATAGAAAAGTGCGTAGAGAATTAAATTTCCAATCGAAATGGCACCTTCAGAAGTCAAATTTTTTTTTTTTACAAAAATACGTCAAAAAAACAAAACAGAAAAAACGAAAAAATGCAATTTTTTATTTTTTTTTAAATTTTAGTCTGTAACTATTTTTCGGGTACATTTAGACATAGATATTGCTGCATAACAAAAAAAGCTGGCGTTTTACCCGTTAAAATGAGATCTTGTAAACAGTTTTACGATTAATAGTGACCGAGATATAGCGTTTCAAAGTTTGGAACTTTTAACTTTTTTTGCTAATTTTTACTATTTTTTTTCAAATTTCGTCCTGTAACTTTTTTCTGAGTGAATTTAGATGTAGACATTATTATATTAAAGTGAAAGCTGAGTTTACGCCCGTTGAAATGGTGGCTGGTAAAAGTCTCTACGACAAATAGAAACCTATAAGTATACAGCGTTTAATTAAAAAATTTGAAGAAAGTAATATTGAGACTGGGCAAGCTGAAGAGGATGCAGATGTACTAATTGTAAATACTGCAAAAGATAAGGCATCCCAATCAGAAAATGCTGTTATAGTTGGTCAAGATGTCGATCTTCTTATTATCCTATCATTATTACCAGAAGAAAATGAAAATATATATTTTTTTAAACCTAGTATAGGAAATGTAACTGCCAAATTATATAACCATAATAGTTTCAAATTTAATAATCTACAAAAATACCTTGGCTTCGTCCATGCATTCAGTGGCTGTGATACAACCTCTTCCTTTTTTGGTATTGGTAAAAAGAAATTCTTGAATTTCATTAATAAGAATATTTTGCTTTTGGAAAAGTATTTAAATGAATTTTTGTGTGAAAATGCAAGTCCAGCAGCCATCGGTTCTGCTTCTGAATGTATTGTAACATTACTATACGGTATGAAAATTGATGGCCAAAGCACCTGTCGCTATAAGTTATTTCAGAAGTACTCAACAGGTGCGAAATTCTCATTGTCCCGATTACCTCCAACAACTGATGCTGCTAAACATCATGGTTTAAGAACTTACTTGCAAATGCAACATTGGAAAGGAAATATTGTAAATCTTCTCATCTGGGGTTGGAAAAGTTCAGAAAATAGACTAGTACCAATTTTCACAAATAAACAACTCGACCACAAGTTTTGCTGGAAAAAATAGCCTGTAAATGCACCAAAGGATGCAGAGGAAACTGTGGTTGCAGGAAATTGGGAATGAATTGCTCCATTTTTTGCAAAGAATGTATGGGAATGAACTGTGAAAACGCTGATGTACCTCAAATAACGGAAGACGATGTTTACATAGATGCCGATGAAGAAATCGACTTTGATTTTGAAAATATGTTAAATCCAGCATTTGAATAATTTCATAATGTAAGTTATTAATCTAAGAAACACTCTTCGAAACGCTGTATCTAGGTTTATATTTGTCGTAGAGACTTTTACCAGCCACCATTTCAACGGGCGTGAAGTCAACTTTCACTTTAATATAATAATGTCTACACCTAAATTCACTCAGAAAAAAGTTACAGGACGAAATCTGAAAAAAAATAGTAAAAATTAGCAAAAAAAGTTAAAAGTTGCAAACTTTGAAACGCTATATCTCGGTCACTATTAATCGTAAAACTGGCTACGGTCGGCAGTTCGACCCCTGCTCAGCCCGTATTTTTTTTTTTTTTTTGTTAAAATAATTGCGAAAAAAATTTTGTTTTTTTAAGGGTAATAATTGCTTATAAAACCGAAAACCGATATACGAATATATTTTTTCCAATGTTCTAGTTACATTTATAAGACTCCACTTTGTAATGTGCATGGCACATTCTATGGTAATGATTTTCATGTTGTGAGAATATTCTCAGAATATTGAAACGTTCCGAGCAAACATTCTGTGCACCTTAGAATATTTCTGTGCTGTGTGGGTTAACACATTTTATTAACAATATATAGTGATAACACGATAAAATTTTGAGAGTAATCCATTGTGCCGTTTTTGAGTTAGAGCGAGTTAAACTGAAGAATAATTTCTTTATACATATCCAATAGACACCTAAAACCAGTGGCGGCTCGTGATATTTTGTACAGAGGAGGCTTGATATTTAAAAGACAATTAACTTGCAATATCATTACAATTTGTACATTTCCTCACAACCCTTGGATATGCTGCTAGAGGAAGCTCAGCCTCCCCTATCTCCTTTGACGAGCCGCCACTGCCTAAAACTAGAGAAATGGGCCGCGAAAACTCGTGACGGCATTAAATAATAATATTTGATAAAGGTAGATTGATAAAATATTCAGATGGAAAAAAAAATTTATTGCCGAATATTAAAGTCCGAAGTCCCTATCCCTTTTCCTTAACCCTTTATTCCCGTAAATGCATTATGCCCCATCTCTCCCTTCCTATTGCTTGGATTGCGATAATTTTTTCTTTTTTAAATAAAGATGAAAAAGATCCTCACTTACTTGTAAAAAAGTTTATCCTCTGAACCCTTTCCTACGTAAAAAAACGCATTTGAAAAAAAATGCAAAAAGTTTTTCCCCTCCCACATTGTTTATTTGAAAAAAAAATTAATCAGTCAAATACTAGAGATAACAGCGAACAAATTCCATTTTGGTTTTTCAAAATCGCACGACAGGGAAAAAAGTTCGGGGGGGGGTTGAATAATGTTCCTTTCCCTACCTTCTCTCCCTCCCCTAATTGACCCACCACCCATCCTCCGACTCCATCAATTCTTATCTATTTCACCTACCTCAAAAAAAATCTCAGCCCCCTAACTCCTTTTTTCGTGAAAAATTAAGGAATTACTTTTTTGTATATTAGTGTTATGGCAAGAAATGTGTTTTAAAAAAAAAGTTTTACGAAAAGTTAACGTCCGATTTGAACAATTTACCAGATTATGCGCTTCCGCGAGGTCTTCAATTTTTTATTTAACTTTTTTTTCATCAAGTCAATAATAACAAAGTTATCGTGAAAAAACGTGTTTTGCGCATTTCAAATGGGAATTCCTGCCCCACCTCGTGTGATTAAGCTGAATTAACTCGATATAACATGATAAAAGAGAACGCGTGTAACCGAATTGTTAAAAAAAAAAAATTAAAAAAAAGTCGGTTTCATTTCAAAACCAGATCCGCTCCGCTAATAGCGAAAAACACTATTATCTATCAAAAACATTTATTTTATAATAATATTAAACCGAGATACAATGTTGCATTTTGTCGACGTTTATGTCGTATAGGCCTTTTCATCATAGAAGCGCGCATGTGCTGCCGCTATGTTTGTTTGCGGGAACTATGAAATGTTCGGACACTTGATTGTCAAAATGGCTGGAATGAGGAATGTGCTGCCACATTCTGCATCTTATGGCGACTCCTTATTATTCTACCTCCATGGTACTGGATCTTGTTTGGGAAATGGCTACTTTGATAATGAAATTAAGCATTATTCACAAGTAGGCGAGCCGAATCATAACTTCAGTTCCTTGGGAAATGTCAGAATTATTTTAGTTTTTTGACATTTTTACTAGGCAGAAATTAGAACGCACTTTTTTATATAGGCATTAATGCCTGATAGTCAACGTATGCAATCGCCTAAATTTCCCAAAAGCGAAAGTTGGTCAATAGAAAATTTTAATACCAATGATTCTGAACCGAAAAGAGTTATTAGAAGGTTTATTAATTCAGCTATTTACGTAGAAAAGCCCATTAATCAAATAATGCCGCCTTTAAGAAAGAGAAGTCCAATTTACTTACATAGTAATAGCGAAAATGAGTATATTTCAACAACAAAGACGCAGATAATCTCACGTTCTTATACATCCCCTAAATTAAACGTGAATCAAGATTCAGAAGGTAAGTGTTTAGATCTAAAAAAGAAAGAAATCACAGAAAACACCCCTTCAACGTCTGACGAAGACAGTCAAATTACCGTAAAAACCCAGAAACCCATTTCAAAAGTAGGACCCGAAATGAGAATATCATTAACTTCTTTGCTCACCGAAAGAACAGGTGAAATCGATTTTAAGGAAAAAGAGGAAGTTATAAAGAATTGGTTGAAGAGAAAAGACCAGGAGAAAAAGAAGAAAATGATAGAAGAAGCAATAAAGAAAGAGGCAAAAGAAAAAGAAAGGTTAGCCTTACTAGAAAAAGAACGAGAAAGTTTTAAAAAATGGTTAGCTGAAAAAAAACGGAAAGAGGAAATTATGAAGAAAATGAAGGAAAAGGAGGAAGAAGAAAGACAACTGCAAGAGGCAGAGAGAGAAAGGAGGCGAGTACAAAATGAGTTGTGTTTTAATATGTGGTTGAGAAGGAAAAAAACCTTAGCAATAGGTACAGTACAATTTTACAGTTTACCTTACGTAATTAGATTTGTTGAATAATATGGCTCTGTCAGTTCAAATGATAGTATAGATTATAGAAAAGCATTAGGTGTGATTATCATGTGTATATTAGACGCAACATATATATTTTAGAGCATTTCCATCAGACTCGTGCTACAAAATAATGCATATCGCACTGGTAATACATATAATACTTACTGTCGGTATTATCAACTTTATTTAAAAGTCGATTTAGTTAAACAGCCGTTTAGCTAAAAGGCTCTTTAACGTTAATAATCACATGATAATAGGGAGTTATCGCAAAAGATAACGTATTTGCGTTAAACGTTATTTTTGACATCTAAAGGTGGGTACTGATTTGAGCATTTTTACTCGCATGAACGGTTTACGCATAAAAATGATCAGATGAGTACTGACGCACGCATGTGTGCTTAGGTATTTTACCCGTACAAACAAGATCCGGCGGTTGTCGGTCTTTTTAAAAGAACAAGGGGTTTTCGTGCGCACAAAACGCTCAGTGTGGACGGTTATTTGCATTTACTAGCTAGTGTGTCGCATTTACTAGCTAGTGTGTCACATTTTCATATAAATTACGAAACAAAAATGGAATGGAGCAATGAATTAGCGCTAATACTTTTTCAGATGACATACGAATAAAATTTTGAAAGTGACCACTGTTTTCCTGTAGCCTCATGTCGCGTAATAAATTGTATCCACTGTAGCCCCTTGAGGTAATCTTTTACCCCAAAAGTTTGCCTCTGCTTCCAATATTAAGCAGGCGGCACTTGCAATAAAGATATTACGTCTGCTTTGCGACTTTTCCACAAAAACACTGGAACGACAGTTTGCGCGCAAAAATTTAAATTAAGAAAACCATTTTCGCAAACGAATATATTTGCACGTTCGCGTTTTGTACGCGCACACTTTTTGTGCGAGTAAAAATGCTCAAATCAGTACCCACCTTAAGCAAGCGCACGTACAAAAACAAACATGCGCAAGCGTAGATGTCCAAGATAACGTTTAACGTACATACGTTATCTTTTGCGATAACTCCCTAATAATATGTATTATTAACCATATTTCGCTAAATCTCGGTTAAAATGCGGTTGGTAATAAAATTACTAAAAACAAAACGCACAGCTCAAACCGCTTGGTCTAGAAACTTCAAATTTTGCATAGAAGTTTTTTGAATGCAAAATTTGTAGAGTATGAAATTCCCTCTAATAGGCCAGTCCAACACGCTGTCACTTTGCTTTGTTTGTACTACAGCAGCCATCTTTTGTTGGTAAGTTAGGGTTTTTGTCAGGCCTAAAGGGCACCATACACGTTCAGCAATAATGTCATTCCAGCAGATCATTACAGAAACATCATTACTAAAAATTTCCCCGACATTCCCTGTCAATATTTTTCACACCTTACAGGTCCATTATTTAAGAAAAAAGCATATCTAGCTATAATTATTGAATTAAGTATGATTGAAAAAACGCGAAAATTCAGGTAATGAGGTTACTGAACGTGTATGGTGGCCTTTAGGCCTGTCTTACCAACAAAAGATGGCTGCTGTAGTACAAACAAAGCAAAGTGACAGCGTGTTGGACTGGCCTATATACAGCTTTTAGGCGAGAAGTCAGTGCTGAGATGAAAAGTCAGGCTAGGCCAGGGCTGTAGCTAAGGGTGGGCCAGCGTCCTGGAATAATTTTTGTCGTCCTACGGCGACCGCCGAACATAATAAAGGAGTGACCGACTACGAATACCTACTTGATTAACATTTTGTTCGAATGCGGCAAAATATTTAGATGAGGCGATGTCGCTGTTCATGTAATTCGTTAAGATAGAATGTGACGGCGGAAAATTTCCTAATTGTTGATGTTTGTAGGGAAAAACTTTCCATCAACTGAAAAACTAACTGTTGTAAAACACTTTCTTGCTAACTATGTTAGGCACGTCTGACCCCTCCCTCCCAGTCTAAGAAGAAAATAAAATGTAAAAGAAAAAGAGCAAGATGTAGGTTTTATAGAAATACAGAGAATCCTTTAAGGTCACCTATGGGCTTTTGGCTGCTGTCGCTGCTGTAGATACGTTTGGCTGCAGCACTACCACCTGAGATTCAACTTTCTCTACTTTGACGACCATTAATCGCCCCCAAAGGCTCTCCCTGGCCCACCAGAAAAATTTAGTTTTCTTGACGTACAGAAAGCATAGACTAGACAGTGTATTCAAAAAAATCAATATGATTAAAGAGAGACGGTTATAGTTGTACCAGAAACTAAATTTATATTAAAAAAATCGGCAGCTACTGGAAGCGGCTGGAACCTCCCCACACGGTGGATCCAAATCAGCTGGGTTTGGATATTACATCGGAAATCAGAGCACTGAGAAAACAGATAAATTACATGTGACTTTGGAGCCATTTATTTCATGGACAAATTTCGAACGAACTAAAGTGGACTACAAGCAATCTGTTAAAACACAACCTCTCATGTTTGTTTATGTTGCATGTTAATTAATTGCCGGATATTATAAGGGTATTAACAGATAACGTTTCGAAGATTTGGAGAACATTGAATAGCGAATAAAAATAATACAGAATTTAGCCCAAATGACACTCTAACCTCAACAAGTCAATAACATTATGGACAGTTCAAGCGGACTACGTATGTGTCAAATTAAAATCTTCCTGCACGATCAAAAAGGTCCGAGCAAATCGAGCTTCGTCTGAGTCCTTTATTTTGTAATATTCGAACGTTTCAGATTTAGTTCGGTTAGCTCGATTTGCATTAAATGAACGATTGTGACGCGTCCCATCAATCAGACGTAATATCCGAATACGGCTATAAACAATTATTACCTTTAAAAAACCAACTAAAATGAGTCTTGACATTGTCAAAAATATTTGGGTTGGTTTGTGACCAGTGCAGCATTTTTTCATGTAGTGTTTGCGTTTTAAAGGTTTTTAATATTTTTTCGTGACAATATTATTAGCTATAATTGGAAAAAATGCCTGATATGTGCATCGTAGTGGGTTGTGGACATCGTGGAAATCATGACACGTTTGGCTTTTACCGTCGTGAATTCTAAATATTTCCCTCATATAAATGATCTGTCGAGAAAACGACGTCAAAGATGAATAACCGCGATTAACAGGGATGATCTAACGCCTTCCATCGTTTTTACATCTCGATTTTCCAACACCAACTTCTTAAAATACTCACTTTGCATAATTAAATAAAGTTTATTACTTGAAAACAATCAAAAACGCCTTGCCACAATCCACAAAAAACACTATTATTGTTAAAATTTCAAGATACTTAGCCAGGCCGACGGAAAAACACAAAACTGTTTTGACAAACGTTTAACTACTATCAACAAATGTTCGACCGCAACGCAAAGTTGGAAGTCACGTGGTTTGGATTGCCTAATTGTTGATTAATAAAAATAGACAGCTAATCACAGGTTAGATTTCCAACCTACAAAAAGAGTCCTTTTTTATTAGGACAAAGTATTTATTACTTCATAAACATTACACTGTACTAGATTTTAGTTGAAAGTACGGGAACCAGGCAGACATTTTAATAATAGCTACGTAATATTCTTAAATCTTAAGAAATATATATTTTTCAGGTTAGCTGTGACGTCACGTATCATAACCTATAAATCAAAATTCACAAATATTTTTGACAGATGACAAAATACATTTTCCTCTAACAATAATACCAATAATATTTTTTGGATGCTGTCATGTGTGCACATATAACGAATTATTTTTAATTTATTTAACGGAAACGAAATCAAAACGGCGCGCGCGTTAACCGGAAAAAGAAACTAAAAATTTTTTTTTTTCTTTTTCCGGTTAGCGCGCGCGCCGCTCGGAAGTTTCGTCTGCCAGCGTAATTGGGGTATGTGAAGTACATATACTAACTACCTATGCGGACAGATATCGATAATCTTTCGATTTAAAAATAAATGCCCCCCCCATCCCTATCCCCCACCATACCAAAAAGTTCCAGAGAGAAAAAAATTTTGTATTTATATGATCTCTTCGATGTAACCACTCGTCGTCGAATTTGCATGCTATTTCCTATGGACTATATTAATAGTGCAGTCGGTAAAGTAAAAAATACATCAGAAGTTCGCAAAAAATGTTATCTGAGATTTTCCTTTAGTAACTGTTAGTGGAGTAGGTGTTATACATCACAAAACCACAAAAATCAGTTCTGGAGGTCCCGCGCAACCCCCTCAAAAAAAAAAGCCTTATTTTACTGATAACTGGTTAATTGTTATCAAGATCGTTGAAGATATAAAAAAGTTGCTCATTATAACAAGAAGGCTCGACTAATTTCCTAAAAAAGTCCTTCTGTAATTTTTTTGTCATGCCATAGTTATCAGTAAAATAAGGCTTTTTCACGAAGGGGTGTTTTTTCTGTGGGGGGGGGGGGGGGGGTGTTAATTAACAGGGGAAAGAGGGTTGAAATTTTAGGCTTTTTTGGAAACGGTTAGATGTTAGATTTAGATGATCTTGATGCATGAAATTTGGCAGAAATGTTTTTTGTTGAAATCTATTAGATACGTGTAAGACGAAATTTCGATTTTCACTTTTTGAAGGGGTGAAAATAAGGGTGGTAGATGGTTTAAAGCGCACCCGTATTTTACTTCCACATCCAGTGGAAGTATAGTAACGTCAAAAAATTTTTTTAAAATTTTTATTGTTCAAATAGGCTTAAAATGTCATAAAACGTCGAGATTTTAAGTTTGAGCGAAAAAAAATTCCTGTCTGTCTGTCTAACTTTTTTTGTGCGCACGTTTACTCTGGAACCGTTTAAGATATTGACTTGAAATTTGGTACCCATATGTACTTTAACGAGATCTGGAATTAGATTATATTTTCATCTTGTAAATGGGTAAATCAAGCAGGTAAGAGTCCATAATATTGGTATTAAGTATATACAAAAGAAGCTAAACTCAAACAAATTTTTGGCATTAGCCACCCCCATTACCACCCCACCCCAATATTAAAGGGGATAAAAAAAATTGTGATTTATCATATGTATAAGAACCAGAAACCTCAAAATATTTTTTTACTTCATCCACCCCCACTACCACCTCCCTATCACCACCCCCACCCCACTACCGATGTGGGGTATTGTTTTATGGGTTTTTGGGGTAGAGGATTTCAAATATTATATTATTAAAGTTCCGTAAACATTTATTTCGACATACAAAGTTTTTTCGTTGTGAGTGACTTGGATAGAAAGTTTGGATGTGGAACTAGTGATTCCTTGGGCAGCGATTTTTGAAATTGCGTAAGTCAGAAACGTACTTATTTGAGTGATGGACTCTTCTGAGGAAATTAGAAGACACGTGTTCGACGGTTTTCAAAAAGGCCCCCGAACGGGCGAACGGGGAGGGGGAAGTTTTTAAGCTTTTCGGAAACGGTTAGACCTATAAGCGTGAAATTTGGCAGAAATACTGTTTATTGTAATCTATTAGACACGAGTAAGACGAAATTTCGATTTTCACTTTTTGAAGGGGTGAAAACGGGGGTGGTAGATGGGTCTAAAGGGTACCGTATCTCTGAAATCGCTTAAGTCAGAAACGAGATATTCCAGCGATGGGCTCTTCTGATTAAATAAGGAGTCACGTATTCGACGGTTTTCAAAAAGAGGCCCCCTGAACCAGTGAACAGGGAGACGGATGTTTTTAAGCATGAAATTTGATACATATGCCCATATGCTTTGTTGTCAATTAAAATAATTAATTTTTCACACAAAAAATAGAATAATGAATTGTTATCAAATTGCGAAGCGCAGTGGTTTCCTTAAGTACTATGAATGCGCAGAGTGAGTTTACTTGAGTACTATGGAAGTGCAGTGGGTTTCCTCGAATACAATGAATGCGCGTTGGGTTACCTCGAGTGTACTTCCTGAGTACTATAGGAGTATGTAGTACTAAAGCATAAGTTAGTATGTTAATGTTCCTAATTCCACGCGAATGAAGTCGCGGGCATCAGCTATAGTCTCTACAAAAACGTTGATAATACTATATCTGTCAAATTAATTTGTTTAATATAGCATATAACACCGACAAAGATAAATGGCTATTATGCAAATATTGTTTATGATTAGATTAAGGTTAACTTGTTATCTCAAAAGAACCCAGTTGCCTCATAATTTTCCGCGCGGTTCGATGTCGTCAATGGAAGTTATCGCTAAACACACGGCCGCAGGAGCAATATGATCTTAATTTTGGCATCTTGCTATATATTTGTTAGTCGTTTGTTTGCTATATTAACTGTATTTTTGTCGTTTGTCTCTAGTCTGACGTTAGTCTAGCCGGGCCATTAAAGTGGGCGGATCCTAGTACCTACTGACCCCCCCCCCTTGTGGGGGCCCTAATTATAGTAACAAGAGGTTTCAACTTCGAAATAATGTCGTATGAATCAGATTTCGCTTTTTTTTTACAATTTAATAGTAAATGCATCACAGAAAACTTTATATATTATGGCTTGCTAATTTATAGTGTTCAGGGGGTGGCACCTAAAAAGTACCAAAAACATTGGAGCTGAAGAAGAATCAAATTTTGAGAAGAAAAGGTTCTATACAACTTTTCATATAAATGTTTCTTCACATTTTTTTTTTTTATAAAAACGTCGCCCTTTTGTTACTGTAAATAGTCAGTAATTAAAAAAATATTATTCTCAAATACTCTCATGAGAATCGGTCCCGTTCTTAGCCAGGCCATATTATGTATTATTATTTTTATTATGCCAGTCAGTACTGAACAAGAAATTCTTGGCCAGGTGTGCAAGGCTTTCCTGAAAATTAGTCCAAAAAACAGGGAATACCCTGTATATACAATTTTTATTGACACTACTCGATTTCTGACACCTAATTATACAATATATATTATGCAATAACAACCAGTCAGCATGGCGGGTGACCCACAGCCGGAACGGCCACAGCGAAAGTGTCAAATCACAGAAAGTTATTGATGTGTACTTAAGATTTTCAGTCTTTTAAACTTTTTCCCGAAACAGTGTTGCGGTTTTTTCGAAATCCGACCACTTGTGAATAAGCTGTTACTCTCAAAATAGTGTGCCACTCTGTTTGCAATACATTTTTCCATTATTTTTGATATTTTTGGCAATAAGGAGATTGGTCTATAGTTTGACACTTCCTTAGTATCACCTTTCTTAAAAATAGGTATGACTAATGTCCGCTTTAAGATGGAGGGGAACTTGCCTTCTTTAAAGCATAAATTTATCAATTTACTCAGGTATTATTATTATATTTTTAATAGATTTTATAATCCCAACATTGAATCCTTAGATATCCTGGCTATGTTTATTTTTTAAGAATTAATTATCACGTATTTCTATATAGGTAACCTCATCGAAACAAAATTTTTTTAGCAGGAACCAATTTACCCTATTTGTCTGATTTTTATGACTACATACGTTTTTTCAGGAAAAGCTTGATGGTATGCATTTTGCAGATGTTCTATAAAAATGCGGCATTTATTATCACTGTCTAAATTCGTATCCTGTATAAATTCCCAGGATATATTCTCCACCAAGTTGAAAAATATTTGCTTTCAATGCATAATTATTTTTTTTTATTAAATTTTTTTATCTAATTTGGTATTATTTGTCGAGTTTGTCGTTACCTCAAATTGTACAAATTGCCCCCTTGGTCTGACAGATTGGTTTCAAAAGTGTTTGCATGACAAGAATCAAGGTTAAAGTTTAAATATATATTTCTACAGAGAGAAAAATAAATCAAAAATTGACGTTCCTTCAGATTCTGGAAGAAAAACAAAGGCGCATGCTAGAAAATGAAAAAGTGTTTAGAGAATGGGTGAGAAACTCAAAAAATAAGCCCCGGCCACTCCCACCAAATCAAGGATTAAAGAGTAAGAACTATTGTGCTATTATTATTGTTGAACATGCCCATCATTGGGGAGATGATTTTTTTTTATAGTAGATTCGAATTAAGGTGCGACGTTCAGATTATTTTCTTTAAATTTGTTAATATTTGATTAAAAAATATCTAAGGTGCTCTTTTAACACGTTCGCTGCTACCTGACCCGATCTGACAGTACCCTGGTGCTAACCCGGTATGTTACTTTCTTAAAGAAGATTTTTAAAATATTTGACATTTAAAACGGATGGCGTTTACCCCGAAAGAGGTATAAGTTATAACTTCTTATCTGATAGATTTAATATCATTAGCTTAGATATAAGAACTTGTAGACTGTTCTAATTTACTTCGTGATATTAATTTTCTTGTACCAAGAATCAACACACAACAGAATCTAACATTTAGATGTAAAATACCTAGAACGAATATTCTCTCCAAATCACCTGTACATGTTATGTGTGAAAGTTTTAATAGTTTATGTGACATTCACCATTGTTCGCTAAGTATGTTAGTAGAAATGGCTATGGGTGTTAGAAATCTGCATAATACTTTGTAATTTTTGAAAGATAAAATTACAAATTAGGTAGCATTTTGTAGGTAGTACAATTTAATGTTTAAATGTTTTAGTTCTTTTAGTGTTATTGTGTATTCACTATCCCACATTGTATTGTAAATGGATTTTCTGTTGGACAATAAAGCTATTATTATTATTATTTGAAATGATAATATTCCAGAAAATGCTTCTATATCTGATAGATAACACGTTCCTATACAAATAAGGATTCAAAGGGCCATTACCCATATGTCACGCACACTGAGCACTGTAATTTTAAAAATTAAAAAAAAAACACAGTGCAGAGCTATGACCAAACGTTTACATGCATACGGTTCAGATGATGCATCTATGTCACGGGCACACGGCGGCTATAGCTCACGACTTATTAACGAGTCATGCGCAGTGAACGTGTTAAAGAGCAAACTCTGCTCCAAGTTTTGTTCAGACATTTGTTCGATTGTAATGTAGTAGCCTATTTCAGTGAGTTAGTGCGTCTAACTTGCACTTTGAGCATACCTAGCAAAGTGGGTTCGAGCTCTACATAGAGAAAAAAAATTCATAATAAAGAAGTGGTTCGGATTCCACTATAAACTGTAGGGCCCCGTCTCCTTCACTCAGACAAATATAGATCTCCTAGACTTAAGAGCGTCATTGAGTTGACATGGAAGGCGGTTAACACACAAATTTCTGGTAGTTTATGATACAGAATTATAATGAGATAAACCTTACACACATAGTTGTGTTTGTCACTGGGCGTACCCAATATGCAATGACCATTTTTCTGTCAGTGATGATAAAACAAAAAAATATTGCGAAAAATCTAAAAAAAAAATGCATTTTATTAGTATATGCGGTTCTCTCGACAATGCAGCTAATGCAGCCTATTAATTGATCTTTAAGTGTATAATTTATAAGCTGTAAATATAAATCAAAGTTTGTTAAAAAAAATGATATCAAGTTGTAAATTAATTACATGTATGATAATGAATTTTACTTGAAGAATAAGATAGAAAATCATAGAAAAGAAGACACTAATTTTCTTTATTTATCTTAGGTTTGTGTTCTACATCATCTGTCACTTATATAAATCCAGTACCATGGAATCCCAACATAGAGACTCTTCAAAAACCAGCGTCGCAGTAATACATCTCAGGGAAAAATGGGCTACAAGCCAAGCTTGTGCCCAAACACCAATCATCTAATTTCACGCTTAAAACAATAAATATATGAAATATTATCTACGAGTTTTATTGTGAAAAAATTATTCTGAATGTCCAGATGCCGCTCTAGGAATTTGAAAATTAAGCATACTTAAAAATATCTCCACAGTCGATGTTATCATGTAAAATCTTGTATAAGAAAATGGGTTCATTTAGCATTTTTTTAAATTCATATTTCGAAAATACACCTTGTAGTTAGTAAATGTGCAAAATACTAGATTTTTTTCAACTTCTCCCTCAAAATAAATAATGAAAATAAAGCGCGCGAAAACGCAGTGCGATGTCACACCACTCCTGGCGGTCGACCTGTTCTCATAGTTTCATACGGCACCTACGACTAATTTCGTTTCGTTTTCGTTTCGTTTTTTCATTTAAGTGTTCTGTATTTTGTTATTAACATGGATTAAAAATAGGGGTTATATAAATATTTTATGGTTCCAGACTGTAAAGTACATCAGTGACTATTCCCAATAAAATATTTATTTCATTACCAAGTGATAAAAGTATTAGGAATTTGTGGCAGCAAGTTATGCACAGGGAAAAATTTGTTAGTAATAAAGAGACAAAGTATTGTTGTGAGGATCATTTTAACGTAAGTCTAGTGTAATAGGTTATTATTAAAAATTTTACAATAATAATTTTGAAGGGGATATGGAAATTTATATCTATTAAAATACCTTTTATTTGCTCATAACCAGCATTATCGCAGTAATTTTTTCTGGCTGACCTAAGTCACATAAATTCGGTAGACTTTATTTAGATATGTATCTAGTTAACCTATCTCTGTAATTTCAGCACTTATGTAATCTTTATTATTATTAAAATATTCCATAACCATAAAAATTTCTACACACAGCAAAATGCTGGAATCAGCCTTAACGTTTTCTAGATAACATATATTTTTATGTATAAAAAATAGCAGAATCAAATAAGTAAAATAACACCACACCCGCACAGTGTACAACGAAAGCTCTTAAATTAAATATAACTGCATAACTCATAGAACCAGTGGAGTGTTGTGACATCACAAGTGCTCACTCTGCGCCCTAGGCCGTTTCAAATATGTTACGAATTCGACATACCTAAAATATTAGGGCTAATATTAACGCTAGTGGCCTAATTTTTTCACTATATTCTTAAAGGAAAATGCAAAAATAAATTATATAGTAAATGTCACTAAATGAGCCCATTAAATGTGATCAGTGTCTATGGGTTTCTAGACTAATTAGGGAAAACATAGAGCAGTTCTTGATGAGAGTGACCAATGTCAGCCTTAAAAGACGCATATTTTAAAAGTTGTATCCAAATTTTATTTATGTGCATTATAAACTGGACACCTTATTATTGAGGCATACTCTAATGTGGTCTAATAAGAGTGCTTAGTTGCTTCAATGTATCTACATTTTTAAAATGTGCGGAGTGGAGTTTTTTTTATAACAAAACCTAGAATTCTATAACTTTTACAGTAAATTCGATGTGGTTTATAACTGTTAGTTCTGTTATCAAACATCACATCCAAATCGCAAAAAGTGTATGATTGTTCAATTTATAAGCAAATAGATTAACATTCTGATTTGTTGTCAATGTCACAGCATTACAGTTGTTTTCATTTAAGAGCAATTTGTTTATCCTGCAATAAGGTCTATATTATTCTTACAGCCCAAAGCAATTGTTTTCACATGAAACTAACAAAATAGTTATATATCAGCTAACAGTAAGATTGCCTACAAATAAAAAAGTGGACTTAAGTTTGCACCTTGGGGGACCCTGACGTATCTAAAACTTGAATAAATCAAACAACATGGTGTAAAACATACTGCTCTCTATTAGTTAAACATGATTTAAAAATTGCAATCGGTTATCCCAAAAGACATAAAATTCAAACCAAGAGGATATCGTGGTTCAGTCTATCGAGGGCCTTAGAAAATTTGGTATATAACGTCTGTTTGAACACTCTTATCTGTAGAATTATACATAAACTCTGTAATATTAACGAAACTGGTAACTGTTGAACAGCCTTTGAAGAATCTGTGTTAAGCTACCCAAATAGCGTTTTTCCGTCTTCTGACCAAATTTGTACTAATTGCGACATTCGATTAAGTTCAAATCAAGGTCGGCCACTAACTTCTAACCCAAAGTTGTAACACGTCGTCTAAGCGATGGTAACCTGACGTTGGAAACTTTCCATTTCTCGTCATGTGTCGTAGTTTGAATATCACATCACAATGCATAAAAGTCAGTAATGATACACTACAGGCGACGTCCTGCCTAGTATAAAAATATTTACAACTAGGAAGTCGGTGACCAATGTCCGACTCGAATTTTTATTCCCCATTTTGGTGCAAAAACAGGTAGGAATGTTGTCACATGGACGTTGGTTGCCGACTTCGTGTTGTTTACAATAACTACAGCTAATTCTTCTGAATTTAATAATTTGTTTCCTATTTTCGAAGTATGATGTAAACCACTGTAATACTATCAACTCCATATTTTTTTAGTTTCAATACAAGTAAATTCCAACAAGGCAAATCGACATCCTATGCTTTGAATGACTTGGTGGGAGCCATAGTCGAAGGCTTTGAATCAGGGGAATTTGTTGGAGCAGCATTTTATGACTTGAGCAAGGCCTTTGACTGTGTCTCTCACAAGACGTTAATTGACAAGCTGACATATTATGGTTTTCTACACGATAGTATCTGTCTAATAAATAGTTACCTCACTGACCAATACCAAAAAACTTTTTTTAAAAACGAATATTCTAAACTTGATGAGATTGATCACGGTGTACCACAGGGTTCACTACTCGGTCCAATCCTGTTCTTAATTTATATTAATGATCTACCGTCAGCTGGGCTGGGTAGTAATTTTGTGTTATTTGCTGATGACACAACTATAATAGATGTCAATAGAAATTATGAAATTCTTACACACAATATGGAAATCTCTCAAAACCTAGCCTCTCAGTAGTTTATAGCAAATTCCTTAAAACTAAACGAAGACAAGACTGAAAAAATGATATTTACCTTAAGGCAACAAGAAATAAATAAACCAAAGAAAGTAAAATTTCTAGGAATTGTGCTAGATCCAACTTTAAAATAGAGTACTCCCACCCGGGTGGAAAATTTGGATTTTTTTTCCAAATTTCTCCCCCCCGCTCGTCAATTATTAAGCGCGGGGGCCCGCCAGAGATTTTAACAAAAAAATTTTTCCCGCTCATCAATTATTAGGCGTGGGGGCCCGCCAGTGAATTTAGTACCGGGGCCCATGATTTAATGCAGGGGGGCTGTTGACAGCTGCCAAATGTCATGAATCTACAAGATTGTTTCCATTTTTTTTAATACTTAATGATGATTGGACTGCCAGTTAACAGCTGATGCCAAGTGTCAAAATCGTCAATTTGACTTTAGGGGCCATCCATAAATGACGTCAAGCCAATTTTTGAGATTTTAGACCCCCTCCCCCCCATTGTCACGTTTTGTCACACGGAGTTAGACCCCCCAAAAAAATTACGTCACGCTTATGTTTTTTTCGATTCCGTTATGTATTATTCACGATATCTTTCGCCTCATGGGGGGAGGGTGCTAGTAAAATTTAAAAAAAAAATAAAAATTTCCGCCTCATGAGGGGGTGCTAGTAAAAATCCAAAAAAAATTTTTACCGCCTCATAGGGGAGGTGCTAGTAAAAGTCCAAAAAAATTTTTTACCGCCTCATAGGGGAGGTGCTAGTAGAAATCCAAAAGAAAATTTTTCCGCCTCATGGGGGGGGGTGCTACTAAAAATACAAAAAAAAATTTACCGCCTCATGGGGGGGTGCTAGTAAACATACAAAAAAATTTTTACTACTACTAAAAATCAAAAAAAAAAAACAATATTTTTCTTTTCTTGATTCATTCCCCATTCATTACGTCACCTGAGTCAGACCGCCTCCCTTATCACACTCAGTCACGTAATTACGAACCCCCCCCCCTGGAGCGTGACGTCATTTTTATGGATGGCTCCTTAGATTTGATTCTACTGATCTGAAAAACTTAAAGACGGAAATTAGGTTTTCATAAATATACTTTAAAAAAATGTCTGACTCAAAAAAAAAATTTTTTTTTTTTAACTAGAAGTTTAAACTTTTATAATGTTCCCGAAGTTTTTAACATACCTATTTAAATAGAATAACCGAGTTCAGTGGCTCAAAATCTATAGAATTTAATGGGTTTTTTTAGGTTGGTCTCTGGGGGCAAAAAACGGCATTTTTTTAACATTGTTCTTTGACCTTGCATTAATAAATCGATCCTAAGTCAACATTTTAGTAGAATGTATGTCAAACAGTAACATCTTTTTTCTTAAAAAAATTGTTAGAAACATAAAAGTTGCAAATAATATCTTATATTATGTCAATTAATAAAACATTCATTTCAAATGCCGATGCCATCACAACAGCAGTCTGCAGAGAAGTTAATCATAAAAACATAAGTGAAAAAAAGAGTAAGCACTGTACTTTAACCATGCCCATAAAAGTGAACGTGGGTCTTACTTTCTTTTACTTTTACGGACGTAGTTAGGCACAGCATGCTTACTCCTCTCTCTATTCTCCTTGCATCAAACACTGCTAGCCAAACAACTTAACATTGAACAGACGAAGTTATCTTTTCTGTTGTCAACTTGTTCATCCTGTATATAAGTTTAGAAGTAATTACCCTTATGGCATCTCTGACGTTTTTGCGGCACATTCAGATAGTCGAGGTTTGATAATTTTTTAAAATATGTTGTGCTTCAAATTTTTTTTTTTAAATTAAATGTACAACAAATTTAACGCCTAAGGGGACGTCCATAAATGATGTCACGCTATTTTTGCCAATTTTTGCCCCCCCCCCCCCTGTGTCACACATTGTCACGCTCGTCCGATCCCCCCCACCCCCTGTCTGTCACGTCCCACTATAACTTTTATGTAAATTAATAAAAATTATAAATTTTGAACTATGATACATATTTTGCAAGGAAAAATTCTTTCTCAGATTTTCTTGTATAGGCCAGTCCAACACGCTGTCACTTTGCTTGCTTTGTTTGTACTACAGCAGCCTTCTTTTGTTGGTAAGTTAGGGTTTTTCTCAGGCCTAAAGGGCACCATACACGTTCAGCAATAATGTCATTCCAGCAGATCATTACACAAACATCATTACTAAAAATTTCCCCGTCATTCCCTGTCATTATTTTTCACACCTTACATGTCCATTATTTAAGAAAAAAGCATATCTAGCTATAATTATTGAATTAAGTATGATTGAAAAAACGCGAAAATTCAGGTAATGAGATTACTGAACGTGTATGGTGCCCTTTAGGCCTGTCAAAAACCCTAACTTACCAACAAAAGATGGCTGCTGTAGTACAAACAAAGCAAAATGACAGCGTGTTGGACTGGCCTATTGTGACATCACAATTGCTTGAGCCACCCCCCCTCCTGTCACAAAGTGTCACAACTTTCAGACCCCCCCCCAAAAGCATGACATCATTTATGGACAGCCCCTAAACTACCACATTTCACCATTTTTAAAAATTCGTTAACAACAGAATTCTAATAACAGAAACAAAATCCTTTTATTAACTTGGAAATCCCTTTTTAACCTTCCTTTTAGGTGCTGGTTAGCCCCCAAGCAATAATTTCAGCATTAAATAAACCTGGATAGAATTGTCAATTAATTTATTAAGAAAATACTTTATAAAACTTTTAAGACAGTCACGTACGTACAAGATTCAAACAAACTGAAAAATAAAATACTCCAATATTATTTGATTTATTCATTCATTCTAATCTAATCAATACAGGGATTCTGCGGCATTAGAAGTTCTTGGTTTTTTAATTTTATCAAGATTTTTAAGAACAATGTCATGGAGTGCGCAGTACCTGTTTCGAATTTCAGACATTACCAGCCAAAGGCTCAGATATTCTTTCTCATCCAATTCTTGTACGGCCCGTCTGTAGTCCTCTATGTGGGGATACTTCGCCACTTTTGAAATCAATTTTCCTGCAAGAAAAGAATTAGTAAATTAATAATTTACATCCCCAATACATTAACACATAACGAAATTGATGATCTTACTGTAATAGCCCCTTTGCAAAAAATATAATTTTAGTGTTTTTAGAATCTTTACTTATACAAAACATAGCGTGTAAAGGATTTTTTCTTTTACAAACGGTATTCAACATTAAAGCTTGAATAAATCCGTTAGGTGGGCAAACAATGCATGACGTCTTGTAACAAGAGACGCCACAGGGCTAGCATACATTTTAAATTAATTCCATTTGTGGACGTTGCCCTTGTAATATCTTGATAGTGGAGCAAAATAGACCATAAAAATCTCTCTGTTCTCAAGAAAAAAAATCAGCGTAGAACCAGACCGGACCTTATAGTTTTTATAAAGGGAACAATTCTATATAAGAAATGGCTATTTACGATATTTTTTTTGTGGTACAGATATTTTTGGTACAGATAGTTTTGAAAAAACTTGAGAAGTTGCTTGATTATAAAAATCGTGTTTTTTAACATTTACACCGCCATATCTGCAAATCTAATCGAGCTATTGATCTGATTTTTTTTTATATCAAATACACAAACAAGCACTTCCAATGGTCTTTTTGTTTCTATTGATTGTTGTTTATTATTTTATTTACATAAACTGAATGATCTGATGAACTTATAATCCAGTTGAATTAGACATAATAAAAAATTTTGCGTCCAGTGGACTTTTTTTTGTGGAAGTTGTTCAAGAGGGCATAATAAGCAAGAACAAAAAACTACACTATTTTTAGGGGTTGAAACTTTGAAACTTTACTTATGTGCCCATATTTTTTTCCTTATTGCCCACAGAGCTCTTTATCAAGTTACACTTTTTGAAGATTCATCCCTCCTCTACATAATATATATATATATATATATATATATATATATATATATATATATATATATATATATATATATTACACATTTGCCGTAGGACAAACAGTTTTGGCTGTACGAGGCCAGAAAGGTTTCGCTCTGAATTTGGGGGTCTTCTGTACAGGACAAACGGCTATTATTTCCAATTTATAATACTACACATACTAATGCCCTTATGGAGGAATGATGATTTGTGGAAAAACTTTCATCGAATACCGTGCGGTTTCCATGATACGGGATGTTGATATTTTGAAAACCCCATTTTAAAAAAAAAAATTTTCCCTCATTTTTATTCATGCATATACAAGCCTAAGATAAGAAAATTTACGTTGGTTTCATTTTAATACATTCATTGGTTTAGGAGCTAGACAGCAAAATATGCCTAAAATGGCTATTTTGGTATTGTTGCATTAAAAAAAATCAAAACCAGTATAATTCTGGTAAATGTCTTTGTTTATCCTAAAGTCCAATTCATTGCGCACAGAAAATATATTTTTGTATTTAAATAGGATCAACACTTCTTGTGTAATAACGATTTATGTCATCTGTTCTCCAGTCTCCTTTTTCATAATTTTTTTTTGCGGCCTTATGGTTCATAGTAGGGCAGAAAGCAATATACACGTGGACAGGGTACATAATAGGGTGTCAAAATGCGATAGGACGTACCGTTTTTGGGTAAAACACACTTGTTTGCGAAACATTGCTTCAGATCACACTTTTCATTGACTGACTAGCAAATACTCACCGCTGACTACGAAAAAATACAACTGTGTCGCTTCTTGCTTTTTCTACATTTTGGTGTTTTCTTTCTCAGGAGTTTGTTTTTTAAATCATTTTTCGATGAAATGGACATAGCTGTTTCTCGACGAAGGTAAAATTAGTGTGGATTTTATTATAGACACAAAATAAGTTGCAATGATGATTTGAGACAAGCGTGAACCCTTAAATATGTTTATATTCCGTCCGAGTCCCTTCATTTTTTCTTTAGCAATGTCCCTCATAAATAGAAAAGGCAAGAAGCGACACATAGTTGTATTTTTTCTTAGTCAACGGTGACTATTTACTAGTCAGTCGATGAAAAGTGTGATCTGAAGCAATATTTTGCAAACAAGTGCGTTTTACTCGAAAACGGTACGTCCTATCGCATTTTAACAAGAGGTTCATTTTAACACCCTATTATGTGCCATGTCCACGTGTATATTGCTTTCTGCCCTACTATGAACTTAAAGCTGCAAGAAAAAAGAATTGTGAAAAATGAGACTGGAGAACACGACATAAATCGTTCTTACACAATAAGTGTTGATTCTATTTAAATACAAAAACACATCTTCTATGTGCAATGAATTGGACTTTTAGGATAAACAAAAACATTTACCAGAATTATACTGGTTTTGGTTTTTTTAATGCAACAATACCAAAATAGTCATTTTTGGCATATTTTGCTGTCTAGCTCCTAAACCAATGAATGTATTAAAATGAAACCAACGTAAATTTTCTTATATTAGGGTCGTACATACATAAAAAAAAGCGAATGAGTGAAAAAAAGTAGGTTCACTTTCATTTTTTAAATGTTTTCAAAATTTCAATATCCCGTATCATGGAAACCACGCGGTATTCGATGAAAGTTTTTTCACAAATCATCGTCCCTCCATAAGGGCATTAGTATGTGTAGTATTATAGATTGGAAATAATAGCCGTTTGTCCTGTACAAAAGACCCCCAAATTCGGACAGCGCGACTTTTCCGGCCTCGTACAGCCAAAACCGTTTATCCTACGGCAAATGTGTAATATATTTATTATGTAGAGGATTAATATTCAAAAAGTGTAACTTAATAAAGAGCCCTACGGGAAATAGGGAAAAAGATATGGGCACATAAGTACAATTTCAAAGTTTCAACTCCTAAAAATAGGGGACGCACATGGTGTAGTTTTCTGTGCTTGCTTATTATGCCCTCTTAAACAACTTCCACGAAAAAATCCACTAGACGCAAAATTTTTTATTATATCTAATTCAACTGGATTATTATTACTTCGTTAAGAATGTACTCATATTTTGACTAAGCAACAAACTTTTTTATTTATGCAAATTTTCATATACATGCAGCAAAGCAATTGAAGCCAAGATACAGGAGAATTTTTTGAAGAAAAAAATTTCATTTAGGACTTATTTATAGTTTTATATTTATGAATATTTTTGTGACGCAGTAGCATATGGCATACACCCGGCAGGCGTACGGCATAAATCATTCGATTGACCTTTGAAATGACCTTTTTCAGTCACATTTTAAACAATTTAAACCCTTTTAAATAAGGTACCCTATAATTTAATATCACAGACCGAATACAACTAAATAATTTTAGGAAATAACTGCAAACTGCACGAATTATATGTCCGAATCAATGCACTCACAGAGATATGCTGTTAGATGATGTCACGTCCAATATGAGTGTGTTCTCAGACACCCCCTCCTCCCGGATATTTGTCTATGAGTACTTAACCTATCAGTTAATTGCCAAACGGTTCATTATCAGCATTAAAACAGTTCAGATTCTCTCATTATCACTATGAAGCGGCACTTTACACCTTGTTTTTCAATTATCTATGTTACTATAAAGATGTTCATTTTCGTTATGTGTATACAGATATATGAACTAAAGCAAAACAGTTACCAAAGTAATATAGAAAATATTTTAACTATAACTATACCTTAACCAGGAAAGGAGGATAGTGATGAATTGAACTCTCAATAGTGTCAACAGGCATATGTCATTGGGTGACATTGATTTAATAAGCCTTCGTAAAAATTATTTTCAATTACACAGACAAATCTAGATCTAGGCTTAAGAGGGTCATTGATTATTATCCTCCTGTTTCAGTTAGTAGACCAGTCCCCAAATCACACAAATTCAGATATAATTCAAACGAGAAGTATCTTAAATTGGTTCAATAGGTTGGTTGCCATTAAGAAATCCTTAATTTATAAGTCTTTAGGAGGGTAAGGCACAAAAAATATAGTTATAAAAAATGGGCCGAATTGAGAACCTCCTCCTTTTTTAAAATTTTATGAAGTCAGATAAAAATAAATTTTTGTTAAGAAATTGCTTGTAACAATTAAACATTATTAATAATAATATGCAACAACAGTAGACTAATTATAATTTATCTTAATCTTATTATCATAATAAATCAATTATTTGATATATATTTGCAGGAAAACTAGTTTTGCAGATAGACTTAAGGCTAGGATTTTGCAGAGTGAGAGGGAAATATGCGTTTATTTTCGGTTTATTATAAATATTTAAAAAATTATAAATGGTAGAATCTTTAAAATAGTTTCAGACACTTCCCATTACTCTAAGGAATACAACCATATATAGTTTTTATCATTAATTTTGTATATAGTCAAGTGCCATACTTTAACAATGAAATTAGGGACTATTTTCATTGACAAACTACGATATTTAAATATAACAGAAATTTATAATAAAAAATATATATATAGTTGTATTCGTTAGAACAATAGCAAGTATTTAAAGCAGTTTTAAGATTATACTATGTGTAGTTTTTTAAATATTTACAATAAATCGACAATAAACGCATATTTCCTTCTCACTCCGCAAAATCCTAGCCTTAAGTCGGAGCTAGTGAGTTTATTGTGAGTTTTGTTAAATGATTGCCCACAACTAAACTACAAGGCTGTTAATAATGAAATTCAACAGGATTCCGATAAGAGACAAAGAAACTAACTTATACCATTTTCTGCATCGTTCATCCGCGATATTAGTTTTCTAGAGAACTGGTAATCCTTGAAAAAAAAATTCAAATTGAAAAGTCGCCTCCATCTTTTATCTTTATTTCTTCTCAATATACTTGGTATCTATTTCTTACTCTATTTACCCCCACAAATTTTCACATTTTATTGACATGGCCAAAAAAAACATATTTTCAACACTTGCTAAAATTTGACGTTCATATTAATACATTTTGCTAATAAATCTAGAGTGATAATATAGATGAACTCACCGCCACTCGTCTGAATTTATTTTTTACTAAGGTTCGCTTATGTCTACCTTTAAAAATTCCTAATAGTGATTTTATCATTCACAAGAATTGGGTTGTTGACGAATTTTCGAAAATGGTGAAATATGGTAGTGGAGGACTTAATTTAGTTATATATTTAATTTGGAAGAAAAATTCTTAGCGCAACATATTTTAAAAAATTGTTAAACTTCGAC
Source organism: Rutpela maculata (assembly GCA_936432065.2). Lineage (NCBI taxonomy): Eukaryota > Metazoa > Arthropoda > Insecta > Coleoptera > Cerambycidae > Rutpela > Rutpela maculata. Next base: position 279,207,769 of record OW386286.2, on the reverse strand, counting down.
TATTTGAATGTGCCGCGAAAACGGTAGTGACATCATAACGGCAGTTAGATGTGAACTTATAAGCAGAACAGATGAAGACGAATAAGTTGACATTGCTGAAAAGAAAGAAAATAACCTCATATGTCAAAAGTAAATTTGACGTTTTGCTAGCAGTGATTGATGTTTGCAGTTATTGTTAATATTTTTTTACAAAACGACTAAGGCAGTATATCTGTAAAAGCTAATTCTGACATTCTAGATATATTCATGGTCAGCGAATTTTTAAAAAGAGACGATCGTTTTGACATTGCAATGGTTGGAAGTGCAAAAGCTGCAAGGTACTTACGTTACAGCTGCTATAGACAGTACAAACTATTGTAATTTCTGCAAGAACTTCCTTTATCTTATCTTATTAATATTACATAACATGTCTAATATGTATTTTATTATTTAATTTAGATGAATTTGTTAACTATACTTTGTATTTTATTAAATATTTCATTTTCATTGTTTTATTTCCTATTAACTATATACATGCGTATCTAACTGAAAACAACAAAATAAGTTTATCTACTAAAGAAATTATTTATTATCCATTGATACTCACTTCTAAGAAGAGTCAGAATGAGACTTACGAAGATATCAAGAAAGGTTTGTATTATAACAAAAAATAATTAATAGGTAAGTACTTTATGCTAGTAACTATCTAAGCAATAAACAATATGTATTTATAATACACATAATTTAAAGGGCATTTATAACTACAATCCAACGCATTCGTAGCCATTTCCGACTGATTGTGTTCACCGACTTTAGACGACTTTCACAGTTTGTTTCATATATTTTTTCAACGGCGAGTTTTTAAATTTTCTTTCTTATATTATTGATCATCTTAGTATTAGGGGACGTCTAGGGAGCTTCATAAATAATCAATTGCTAACAAAAACAACTGCACTCTATTCCAATACAAACTAGATAAAATACATAAAAGCAGATTAAAGCCCTTTCCCTCCTTCTAGGAAGTCAAAGCATTAATAACATTCTAATCTAGAGCCGTTAAAAATACAGTAATACACCCTGTTTTATCCACCAGTTTGGCGGGTAATTTAAATTTGTAACAGCTAGAACGCCACACAAGTCTTGTAATGCGGCCGTTTTTCCCACAACATAAACCCATATTAAAAATCAAATTCCTACATTAAGATACAACTTACCACAAATAAAACGCTTAGAATACATTGCAATTTGTTACTTTACTTGACATTGAAATGGTCTCCACAATAAGAAGACTTGGTCCTTCTCTGGTGGCTTTGAATCATTCATTATTACGTTCAGCGTTTATTATTGGAACACAACAGTTTTTCTGGTGAATTGGTGGTATTATTTACACAGTACGGCAGAAAACACTATCTGTACTTATATTTATCCATAACAAGATGTTGTTAAACTATACCGAATTGTAACCTATGAGCGTCAGTTGAATTTGACGTTAAATATAATGTCAGATTAAACTGTCGTGATTGTCTTTTTTCTCCGTCGCTATCAGCGAGTTTCTAAATTAGTATACCCGTTTCTCGTCGTTTTATAACTAACTTCTCTACAGACTGCCGTTATTATGTCATATCCGTTTTAAATGCATGTATTTTTGTAATTAATATTATAATATTTTCTTTCTTTTCAACTTCTACATGTTTCTAATGATTTTTTATGAATAATTGTTATTGTTTAACATAGATTCTCCTCAAATTTTAACTTAGTGCAACAACCCAATTAGGCAATGCTAATTGCTTTTTGCAGCTTTATGAGTGGTAGTTGTAGTTGTTACGACTAGTATTATGTTATTTGATCTACAATGTGACGTCACTATTTTAGGTCAAATAACTTACTACTCCATTTCCAACTTATTACGGTCTTCCTGTATTTATCGATGTTCTGAAAACATTTTTGCTAGTTAACATACTATTTTATTTTCGCCAAAAACTCTGTTACGAGAGGTAGCATATGAAAATAGAAAGAGATAGAAATAGTTACCACAAGCAAGACTATTTTCAGTCACAAAAAACTGCTTTAAAGCAATGCATCTACCAAGAGAGATTGATGGGGATTCCCCCTCCACTTCTATTATTATAAAGGCAGGTGTTTACTATTACTATCACAGGCAGGTACATGAATATCTACCAACATATTCTAATTATAATGAAAATCAACAGACTCACAGTTATATCAGCTGCGATAGGGCCGTTACGTAGTAAATACTTAGAGAATTTGAAGGCTTCTTCGCTTAGCTCAACTTTTGACGTTAGTTACTGGTAGAAATATGCATCTGGAGATAAAATTGCGTATACCTTATTTTGTAGAGAATTTTATAAACTTTAATTTTGTACATAGCTATTTTTGTGGTAAATTCAACAGAAAAGTTGGACTTACGAAAAACCATATATTTGTGCCTTTCTCCCACTAAGGGGGGGCGGACCTCGTTCGAGTGAGATAAATAAAGTATTTCTTACTGACAATCAAATGAATTAACTGACAAAGAAATTTCTTGTCTGAATTTTTTCTACTGCAAAATACCTGGCGTCTGGTCTATATCTTATAATTTTTGCAAAAATATACCTCAACCTCAAATGTACCGAATATTAGAATTAAAAATAATGCAATAAAATTGATCTAAAAAAATAACTATCTTACTTACCTCTTGATATAAAATATCGAGATATTTGGTCAAAGAAAGCAGCAGCCTCTGATTCTACCGATTGAACTTCAGCTAGCGTATCTTCTTGAATCGATACACCAAAGTTATTACCATCCTCAATTTTGGGGATCATAAAGGATATCCACATTTTCATCTGTAATTAAATATAAAAGTGCTATCTAAATAACTGTCACAACAAAGCATTTAACTAAAGAATTTAGCTAATTGTGAATTCATAAGATAAATTTATTTTCTAAAATGCAATTTCTCTCTTAAAATCAGTCAGTTTTCTTGTACACTCGAATTTAAATTTACCACAATGTTCAGGTCAGAACTTTGAGATATTTTTATGGTTTAATGGAAAACTATTCATAAAATCGACTTCTGGGCACGTCCTGACAGGTGCGCCACAAACACTGTTTAAGAATCAGTGAAATTATATCATCGTTACAAGGTTCAATTTTTTTGTGTGTACACATTTTATGTTTAGAATGAATAAAGCAAGATCGCTAGAAAGTGTGAGCCGTCAGGAGGCGCAGCCAGAAAGGTAAAAATGATACAATACATCTGAGGCACGGTAGGAAGTCAAGTTAGCCGAAAGTGTTAAAATCAAACGTATATGACAAAAAAAGAATAAATTAAATGGGAGTCCCTAGGGCCAGGGAGGGCAACCGAATTTTTAAAAATTTTTTCGCAAACTGCTTTTTAAAAATTTCAGAGAAGTGCTTCTCTACATGTTAATTCCCATATTTCGTATGGGTCCCATGCGCCAAAGACGAGAAAAAAAATATTGAAATTTCACCAGCCGCCACTGGTTTGAACTAAGATATACTTACTTGTTCTAAGAACACTTACACACATATATATATACTAAATTCAAGAATAGAAACATTTACATGCACAAAATATATTAAAAAAAATTCTAATGATAAACTTAAAAAATAATTACCAAATTAGAGTCCTCGACAAGCTTCCTAATGTGAGGTTTCACATTTTCCACTAAATCGATGAGATGCTTATTTGTCTGGACTGATCCGGTGGGTAAGATCATAACTTTAGTGCCATCTTGAGAAGATATGCTGTTGTCAAATTTGGTTTTTTTCGCAGGGGGCAAGTCAGAATGACTATTTAGTACAATGGGGTCTGGCACTGGAATGTTCAATTCTTGGTGCACGTCAGAGAACCTTCTGTTCTTAAATTGAGAGGTTTCTAAAATGGTATTTAATTTTACAATAGTTTCAGGAAAACCTTTCAGAACCAACTGTTCTGCTTGTTGTTTCAGTTCATCCTTGTATTCTTGGACCTATAAAAAAATCCTTTGAAGAATGTCACAAAAACGGAAATACAGATCAAAACCTTCTTTAAATGTAATTGATAGGCGCTAGGAACGGAAAATTCACTCATACTTGTTAATTTTAGTAGTATATAACGCGACATTTCCTGTCATCGAAGAACATGGTTTGCACGGAAATGAACGTCGACCGAAAACAAATCATGGCATACTTAAATTATTTTTTTCGTACGTACCTTTGCTGAATCTGCCATAATATTTACAAATACGGTTAACACTAATTTAAAACGATATACAATTCCTTTTGATTGACAAATTCTATTCCAACTTAACCTAAAATGTTTCCGGAGTCCAACAATGAGAAGAGAAGCTCGGAACTTAGGTACAAGTTGCGACCTGCGCGTTGATCGTTCCCCAAACTTTTGTGGATCATCTATATCGTTAACAATTATTTGCGATACATCAGGACTACCGGGCGCAGCGCGCTGCTATAGCCAACTAAAATTATGCTCAAGAAAGTAGGGGGAAATTGTACTAAAACTTAAGGTGCGTTTAGATCAGGTTTAGATTAAGCCAGTAACTGCCCTGCTAGTTGGCCGGTAGCTGGCTTGTAAACTGTCCTCCCAGCTATTGGAAAAGCAGTTCAACTAGTCACACTGTTCATACGAAACTCCAGTGTTTGTAGACTAGTTTGACGAAAAATGGACGAACGGATAATTCGTATATGGCGTCATACGCAAGATCGTTATCGTTGATATTATATAAAGAGCTTGTCGATATGATAGAAGAAGAAATTACAATAAAAAGGAGAGTTTGAATAAGAAATTGGATAAATGCTAGGTCAAGGGGAGCTGCTTCATCAACAATTTTAAGGGAGCTATGTGCTGCTAAATACATTCCACAAATTCTCATTTTTTTACAAGTTTACAAATTGCAGCGTTTGTTCCTTACCCCACCTAGACATTTTGTCAACTGGCCGCAGGAGTGTTGCTGACCTGTGCTGTGGTGGGGGCAACGCCAGTGGAGAGCAAAATCAAAATATTTTGAATTCGCTGATAGGCCAGTGATGAGACTGCTGGCCTGTCCAGTTACTGAAATAAAGTATTTACAAAGGGATAGTTACTGGCAGACGCTACTGGAGAGCACGGCTGGCCTGTCTACTGGGTTAATCTAAACGCACCTTTATAAACCCGCGCGAAAAGATCAAATAAATTTTATTTATTTTATAATAAATGATAAATAATACCAAACAAAACAAATATATTTTTTGATAAATACAAAATAAAATAAGTATATGTACTGTATCAGGGGCCATCCATAAATGACGTCACGCCAATTTTTGAGATTTTAGACCCCCTCCCCCCTATTGTCACGTTTTGTCACGCTGAGTTAGACCCCCCAAAAAAAATACGTCACGCTTATAGAGACCCCCCCCCCCGATTCTGTTATTTATTATTCACGATATTTTCGCCTCATGGGGGGGGGCTAGTAGAAATCGACAAAAAAAATTTTTACGCCTCATGGGGAGGGGGGTACTAGTAAACATCAAAAAAAAATTTTTTAACGCCTCATGGGTGGGGGTGCTATAGTAGATATCCAAAAAAAAATTTACCACCTCATGGGCACAATCCTACTAAAAATCAAAAAACAAATTTTACATTATTTTTCTTTTCTTGATTCATTCATCATTCGTTACGTCACACTGAGTCAGACCCCCCCCCCCATTATCACACTTAGTCACATAATTACAAACCATGATACCAGAGACGAACCCAGCTATTTTTTTTGGGGGGGGGAAAGCTATAACTAATTTGCCAACTGCCCATTTTTTTTACAACTTATATTTCCTTATGTTTTTTTTTATTTCAGACTTAATCTATAAGTAGCCTAGCGATACAAATATTATGCAAAAGAAGTTTAACTAAACTACTTGATGTAGGCGCTAGACAAGGGCGGATCCAGAAAGGTACTGGGGGGGGGGGCACTAACATCTACAAAAAAAATTTTTTCGGAAATTTCGGCTCATGGGTGGGGTACAAATTAAAATCTGGACAAAAAATTTTTCGCCTCATACACAGGAATACTATTAGAAATCCAAAAATTTGTATTTCCCACCTCATGCGAAAAAAAAAATTATCCCCTTGAAAACATAACGAATACTTTTCTCGGGGGAGGGCAATTGCCCCTACTGCGCCCCCCCCCCCAGTGATTAATGTTTGCAGTTATTGTTAATAATTTTTTACAAAGCGACTAAGGCAGTATATCTGTAAAAGCTAATTCTGACATTCTACTTGCGGTAGATATCTTTATGGTAAGCGAATTTTCAAAAAGAGACGATCGTTTTGACATTGCAATGGTTGGAAGGTACTTACGTTACAGCTGATATAGACAGTACAAACTATTGTAATTTCTGCAAGAACTTCCTTTATCTTATCTTATTAATATTACATAATATGTCTAATATGTATTTTATTATTTAATTTAGATGAATTTGTTAACTATACTTTGTATTTTATTAAATATTTCATTTTCATTGTTTTATTTCTTATTAACTATATATATACATGAGTATCTAACTGAAAACAACAAAATAAGTTTATCTACTAAAGAAATTATTTATTATCCATTGATACTCACACTAAGAAGAGTCAGAATGAGACTTACAAAGATATCAAAAAAGGTCTGTATTATAACAAAAAATAATAAATAGGTAAGTACTTTATGCTAGTATCTATCTAAGCAATAAACAATGATATGTATTTATAACACACATAATTCAAAGGGCATTTATAACTACAATCCAACGCGTTCGTAGCCATTCCCGACTGATTGTGTTCACCGACTTTAGACGATTTTCACAGTTTGTTTCATATAGTTTTTCAACGGCGAGTTTTTAAATTTCCTTTCTTAATTTATATTGACCATCCTAGTATTATGGGGCGTCTAGGAAGCTTCATAAATAATCAATAACTAACAAAAACAACTGCACTTTATTCCAACATAAACTAGATAAAATACATAAAAGCAGATTAAAGCCATTTCCCTCCTTTTAGGAAGTCAAAGCATGAATAACATTCTAATATTTCTAATCTAGAGCCGTTAAGAATATAGTAATACACCCTGTTTTATCCACCAGTTTGGCGTGTAATTTAAATCTGTAACAGCTAGAACGCCACACAAGTCTTGTAATGCGGCCGTTTTTCCTACAACATAAACCCATATTAAAAATCAAATTCCTACATTACGATACAAATTACCACAAATAAAACGCTTAGAATACATTGTAATTCGTTACTTTACTTGACATTGAAATGGTCTCCACAATAAGAAGACTTGGTCCTTCTCTGGTGGCTTTGAATCATTCATTATTACGTTCAGCGTTTATTATTGGAACATAACAGTTTTTCTGGTGAATTGATGGTATTATTTACACAGTACGGCAGAAAACACTATCTGTACTTATATTTATCCATAACTAGATGCTGTTAAACTATACCGAATTGTAACCTATGAACGTCGGTTGAATTTGACGTTAAATATAATGTCAGATTAAACTGTCGTGATTGTCTTTTTTCTCCGTCGCTATCAGCGAGTTTCTAAATTAGTACACGTTTCTCGTCGTTTTATAACTAACTTCTCTACAGACTGCCGTTATTATGTCATCTCCGTTTTAAATGCATGTATTTTTGTAATTAATATTATAATATTATAAGACTTTCTTTTCAACTTCTACATGTTTCTAATGATTTTTTATGAATAATTGTTATTGTTTAACATAGATTCTCCTCAAATTTTAACTTAGTGCAACAACCCAATTGTATGCTCTGGCCGTGCCGTCTACTGGGTCGAACGTCGAATTTCCGCGAGTTGACGAGTTTATTTTGTTGGCCCGTCGCGTAGGCCCGTCGGCGTTATGCGTTGTCCGTCGACTATTCTGTGGCTCTCACAAGTCTCACATCAGTCACATCTAAGTCATAAATAATATCAATTAAAATTATTAAATGGTCATAGTGACAGTGTCATTTAATTTTTATCAACTCATTATTCGTTTTTTTGCAATTATACCCAATTAAGATTTTTTTACATTTTTGGTGATTTTCCCAACTCAATCAACATTGGGGGGGGAGCGTACCCCCCCCATAACCCCCCGTGGGTTCGTCTCTGCATGATACAAAAGAATAGAAGGTATGCTAGATAGTGCGCCAAATTCGGTCCGGTTGGCGCAAGACGTCACGCGGTGATAGCGGGATTTTAAATTACATAGGATTTTCCTCATGATGCAAAGAATTTGTATCATGGATTTGTCTGAAATCATTGGAATTTTGAATAAATAGGGATTCTTAGTGTTCTTAGTAAGCATCGTTCTTTATAAATGAGCTTTATCTCCGCATAAATACGTTTTAAACATACCTATTGTCACTTTTACATGAATCCAATGCACAACGCATTTTTATAACTGAAGGTTATTGCAAGAACACTAAAATAAGTAAAATAATCCAAAAAACAACTTCCACAGACGTCGGCAAACTCACTTTTACGAAGGAAGCGTGTAGAAAATTATCACCGCGTGACGAAGCAACTGTCGATTTGGCTCCGCCCACATGCGCAATGTCATACCTTGTGTTCTTTAGCTGTTTTCTTTCGTGCTGAACGAACTGATTGCAATCACTAAACAACCAATCAAATCGAAGTATTTCTATTGGTTGCTTACTGATTGTGTTCACTTTGTTCAGCACGAAAGAAAACAGCTTTTGTATCATGATTTGAGCAATTTGCCATCAAAGTGGCTATGACCACCGCTTCAATATTTTCTTGTGGCTTTTCATTGTTATCCGTTTCAAAAGGCTTCCAAAAATAGCCGTAAGCAAAAATGAGAAAATTTTAATGTCAAAATAACGGAAATGTCATACACACATACGGCACTGCTACCAGCATATTGAAAGACTGACTGACAAAAAGTGAGAAGCCTCTAATGGTGAGTCAGTGCTATAACCAGGGTTGCCAATGGCTGCGTTCGAAAATATCCACAGACGTTGCCAAGATTCCCCAAAGTCGGGGAATTTTAGTAACCTATTCCCCACAGTTTTCCCCACAAATAATAAAAGAGAAATCAAATAAAAAGCAGACATAGTATAATGTTTATTAAGAAAAATATAAAAAAAGAGTTATTTCTTATTTAAAACTAAGCAGTACAATAGGTTTACTTTTACACTAAAAGTCCTCCTAATTGAAACGAATGATACAAAAATAATTAGCTTGAATCACAACTACAAGTCCCGGTTTGTCTCATGCATATGCTACATAAATCTTTTCTTGTCATATTATATTATCATATCATAACTCGGTTAAGACTGTTAAGAAGAGTAAGAAATACGAGCAACGAGCATCTCGCAACACTGCAACTTTAAAATTAAGCTGTCAAGGGCATACGCATTCGCAGTCACGACTAGTGATGGGCGATATCGTGATTTTTCAATATCACAATGTAAATCGTTACTGTGATTTTCTTATATCAGTAAATTTAAAACGTGATGTGATCACGACTTTCATAATACGACGTACGGGAGAAATTGTTAATTATTATAATATGGTCTTGGTTGAACCACGGCAAGGGAACGAAATACGGAAGGAAAGTCGTGATCACGTCACGCTTTTCTGCCAACTTTACTAACAGTCGTTACCTGTGATTTCTTAATATCAGTGATTAAATCACAGTTCGTGATATATCGCCCATCACTAGTCACGGCACGGCCCACGCCTACACCCACGCAGACAAGGCAAGGACTCACGCGCGATTCGATGCTGCCGCTGTCCAATCACCGTATCACATAAGGTCAAGGTATATATTTTTCCTCGACAAACGCGCATATGTCTTGCCTTAAGTTGATGGTATTTATTCGAAAATCCCCGCATTTTCCCCTCACAACGGCTCTCCCCAAATATTCCCAAGTTCAAAGCAGTGGCGGCTCGTGATATTTTCTGCAGAGGAGGCTTGATATTTTGAAAGACAATTAACTTGCAATATGATTACAATTTGTACATTTCCCCACCACCCTCGAGGTAGTACAACGGCGCGTTACATTTTTTTGTCGTGGGTTGTTCGCCAGGATACCGATTCACGACTTGAGAGAATAAAAGAATAAAAAGAAAAGGAAATAGAAAATATAATGAGACGAAAAAATCATTCTCATGAAATTTCCGTTCCTACGCCTCGAGTATCGGTATCCAAAGGAGCCCTACTATCCCACTTATAATTAAGTTATAACTTTTAATAAAAATCAAAATAGTTTTGGAAAAAAAATTAAAGTATTTTCCTACAAACAAAAATTGTATTCATTATCACTGCCAGAGTGTAAAATTATAACTTTTAATAAAAATTAAAATAGCTTTGAGAAAGAAGTTATATAAAAAAATATAACCGCGGAAGAATTAAAAAATATTTCCTAAAAAATAAATAACGCAAATAAATATTTTTTCTAAAATAACAACTATATTAATCTTTGGTGTAAAGCCTAAATATTTTTATAAATGAGTGGTAACCTGCGATTTTCGGAACTAGCAAAATGGTTGATTACTTCATCATAAAATGAATCGTGTTTCTTCAATTCTGACAAAAAATGTTTTTCTATTGAAATAAGCGATACATTTGAGAGGCGGTCTTGACTTATTTTGTTTCTAGTAAATGTTTTTATGCGTTTAAGTGCTGAAAATGATCGTTCTACAGAAGCTGAGGTTACTGGAATTGTTGACACTAATGATAAAAGTTTGTACAGTTCGGGTAGACAGCTTTTTAAATTATTATTATATATATAAGTAAGCATTTCTTGAGATTATTTTGGATTTGCTAAAAGTTGCTGGTCAGAATACAACACGCATAGTTCATTTTTTAACGAAATACGGTCAAAAAAAGGATAATGGTCCATTAATTTCTCCATTAGACTGGTAGGGAATGATTTAGAAAACGCTGTAAAATTATTAGGATTTACTAAATCGTAACATTGCAAAGTATTTAAATCAGAAAATCTAATTTCAATTTGGACTATAATGGTGTCTAAAATTTCTATAAAAATTTGTTTGTAATGTATATCTGCCCTGTCAAAGTTATATGTTGTCTTTCTTTTTTTAAATTGTGGCCCTGGCTCATCATCTACGTTTTCAGTATTTTCTAAAAAAATATTGTATAAAGTATTGAAATGTATTTCGTTATTGCGAAATTCTTTTAATTTAGATATAAGTGACTTAAGTCTATTTTTAGAATATGTTATATCAGTTAGTTTATTCTGTAAAATTTGGAAAACAACATCAGTTTGCTCAAAAATCATGTTAAAAGCTTTTAGAAAAAATATGAAATTTTTATCCAACAATAACGATTTTAATCCGTAAGCTGCTCTTAAAGTCTGAGCGTCATTTAAAAAATCTTCACTTTCCGAAATAAAATTAAAAACGTCAATAAGTTCTTTCCTGTATTTGTCAACAGTGAAAACAACTCTAGATGAAAAATTCCAACGAGTGGGAGCGTTTGTCGGAATTCTATGTTTCATATTAATTGTATTTAAAACATCAGTTCTTTTGGTAGATTTTGAAAAAAATGACGAAAAACCAGTAATATTTGAAAAAAATATTCTAACTTCTTTAATTCCGTTACATGCTTTACTCAGAACTAAATTTAATTGATGTGCATAACAGTGAATGAAGTAAGCTTGAGGAGCAATATCTTTTATTTTTGTTTGGAGTCCATTAAGATGCCCTGACATAACTGCAGCGCCGTCATAGGTTTGTGCTATTAATTTATTTTTCAAATCAAATTTACCAAATTCGTCGATTAATAATTTAAATAAACTCTCCGCGTTTCTTCCACTACTCACATCAAGAAAACCAACAAACCTTTCAATAACTTCGCCGTGCATTACATATCTAAAAATTACGGAAAGTTGAGATTTACAGGTAATGTCCGTCGTTTCGTCAATTTGCCACGAGAAAAATTCGCAATTATATAGTTCTTCATAAATTTTGCCTTTAATAATCGAGCTAACACTCTCAATTAGATCATTTTGAATTGATTTAGATGTTCCGGAAAAAATAGTGGCGTTATTCAAAAAGTTCTCTAATTTTGGATCATACATTTTAAAAAAATCTATTAGCTCTTTGAAATTTCCTTTATTGCACGAATCGCGTTTTTCGTCATGCCCTCGGAAAGAATTTTCTTGCGAAGATAAATATATAACGGCATCAATTAATCTCTTTAATATTTCCCTATTTTCACGGACCTTTTCATTAAAATTTTCTATTTCTCTCTTATGTGCAGATTCCAAATAATTTACAATATTTTGTTTACCAAATATTTCGAATTTAACGCAAGATGAAATGTGCTCCTGGGATTTTTCGTGCTTTTGTAAACCTCGCGACAAATTTTTCAAATTATTAAACCCGGTCCTGCCCCAAATTGAGGATTGATCATTAGTGAATAATAAACATCTCCAACAATATAATTTGTTTCTAACTGTTGATGCCGTTAACCACTCGATTTTTTTATAATTGTTATCACAAAACCCTCTGTTTTGTTTTCCACTTTTAAAAACTAACGAAGGCATTGCTGGTGTAGGCCTAGCAATTCTTTTAATTCTTACCTTTTCGTCGTAAGTAAGAGTAGAAAATCCATTTAATAACAAATAATCCACCACGTCTGGACAACAAGAGATGTTGTTGGGAATATTTTCACCTAGAGCACTCATTTCTAGCCCGCCTATCAAATGTTTTATGTATTTTAATGTCAAGTTGATCTTAACCGGCTAAATCGAGTACAACAAATATCAAAGGGACCGCTGCGAGTGAAAGTACTTGTCTTCTCTATACTGTGCCTGAACTCCTGAACTGCACATGCGCTATAAAGAACTGAGGACTGAGGCTAGCGGCCTAGCTTGTCTTATTTGAAGTGTTGCTAGACAACGCAAAAGTAATGCAAGGTCATTTATGTTAAAACTAAATGCCTTGAAGTTGGAAGCTATTTCGTATAAGCCTCAAGCGAAGCGCTCTGTTCATTCAATGAAAGACCGGGTCGCCCGGGAAATATGCATAAAAAGACAATCCGGACTGTGACGTTATAGGTATGTTTGTGGAAAGGAAATGCAGAACTTTTTTATACACTGAAAATTAATTAATGAACTATAAACAATAAACAATATTGAAAATTGAGATATACCTAAGTAGAAATTTCTACAAGTAAAAGATATTAATTTGGAAGATTGCAAGATATGTTGCTTCTTCCAAAGGGAGGCTCAGCCTCCCCTGCCTCCCCTGACGAGCCGCCACTGGTTCAAAGCCGTGTTAATTCTTGATAAAGCTGGTAAAAATATTGGATTCGGAATGACGTCTAGAAAAACGTTCAAAATTTTCAAACCCGCACATATACAATTGCAAAAGTTATAAACAAATGAAGATTGAAAAAATAACGAGTTTTGCTTTTTGTAAATAACTCGAAAACTATTAGTATTTAAGAAATTTTAAAGAAAGATTCTTAATTAAAGAGGAATAAATTTCAACAATATCCGAATGTGTTTATATTTTTGTTAGATAGAAAAAAAAATAACAAAAACAACTGTATACATAAACATGTCAAAAAAAAAATTAATATTTTTTATAGAATTTAAAATTGAATTTTTTTTTGACATGTTTATGTATACGGTTGTTTTCATTATTTTTTTTTCTATCTAAAAAAATATAAACACATTCGGCGATTGTTAATAAAAAATTGTTTATTAAATAAACAAATAAATTAACAACAAAAATTTTTCATTTTTCCAGCTTGTAGAGAATTACAAATAATAAATTTTAAGAATAAAATTTTTTCTTAATAATTTGTTTAAATATTGAAAAAAGGAAAAAAATGATTATAGACGATTAAAAAATTTTTTGAAGAAATTTTTTTTCTTTTAATCATATTTTATAATCAATAAAATGGCAAAAAATTTGTTTTCAAAAATACGTAATTTATCTATTTGTTTATAAAATTTGGTTAAATAATTAGCAATGAAAATTTAAAGTTTATGTGATCTTATAGTACTTTTGAATATAAAAACAGTAATGATTAAAATTAATTAAAAAAAATTTCAACCTCTCTTTTTCATTTTTTAGTTTTTTGTTAGGTTAAATGATTAATAACTAATAGACTATAATAATTAAAAACATCGCAGTCATAATCCCATAAAGTATAGTTGACATATAGGGTCTCCACGAAGCGAAATAATTTTAGTGGCATTTGTTAACAATTATCCGACTTGAAATATAAACGCAAACTGTAAAAAAAATTTATTAATTAACAATAGGCTCATTTTATGAAAAATCGGTAAAAAAATTTTTTTACAACTGGATTTTGTTCCTTTAAGTGTCTAAATAATACCATAATTTTTTAAAATTTTTAAATTAACATTTAATGACATAAAAAAATATTTTTACTTATTACGGCCGATTTCAGAGCATCGTAACGGCTTAGTGTTCGCCGCGCGGAGCTCTATTTTCAACATTAAATTAAAATTGTTAATAATAGAGATAGAGTTTCGGGAGCTGGGACTTTTTTTATTGGAAATTACTTCCTCTTTAAGAATCCTTTTTTAAAATTTCTTAAATACGAGTTATTTACAAAAAACAATACTAGTTATTTTTTCAATCTTCATTTGTTTATAACTTTTGCAATTGTTTACGAGAGGGTTTGAAAATTTTGAACATTTTTCTAGACGTCATTCCGAATCCAATGAGTCCTCACTCAAATTTTTACGAGCTTTATCAAGAATTAACACACGGCTTTGAACTTGTGAACTAGTCTACTGGCCTAGTTTGTAATATTTAATCACGATTTCGGTGTTACACTGGCGCAGGCAGGCTTTGTAATGATTTATCTTGGTAGCAACGCTTTAGTACTGACTTTCTCAATTGAGAATAGAAATTCTATACTAAACTTTTCTATTTAAACCGCAAATATTTAACTTGAGTTTATACCTGTTTACTTAAGATTAAAAAACAATTTTAGCGATTATTTCACTCATTAAGGCTATAGCCAATGAGAGCCCGTTTTTTCACAACATTGCACCAATCAAACGTCATTATTAGTGGTAATTCAAGCTAGATCCGCTTTTGACAGGACCAACATGCAAAATTTATCGCTCTAATTTTTTAGGTCGCTACAGCGGCAAATATTGCGAAAATTTTTTGACGTTTTCTGTCGTGACATGTTTTCGGCAAATAGTACAAATCGTGCTTTTAAATGTTATCTATAAATATCTTCTCTAGCTTATTACTAATTGTTAACGTAAATTGTAGTATTGTATTAATAACCTAAAAAGCCAGTGCTGTGTGGAACTTATATAGGTTCGGGACAAGTTATAGGTACACAGCTTTCAATGGCTTAATACCTAACATAATTACAAAATTATTTTTCACAACTAAAATTAAATGTGAATATCTACGAAGCACACAAATCAGTTATTTCATGATAAATACACAAATGTAGGTACTTACATATGGTAATTCATCAATCATTACAAAGCAGCTAACACTTATTTGGAAAATCAAAACTCTGCAGTATCACTATATACATTGTAATTCGTTGTACTTAAAGTCTCTCTACTTAAACAAGTAAACCTTAACTTAACTATCAAACTTCTCAAATTAGAAACAAGGATTAAATACATAAATATATATTAATAAACACTTTAATATAATAATTCAATTCACTATTTAGTGTAGTAACTAAGTTAAGCTAGCGTTACTAGATGGCGGTACCATACCATCTGAGCCGGCAGCCTTAGAACGTAAAAGGGATAGATTGGTAATATGCAATTTGTGTGATTTCACCGGTAATGTGATTGGTCGAAGCGTGCTTTGTTGTGATGACTAGTCTTATAATTTACAGTACCTATGGTTTAACGTATATTGTTTTTCTTGATTGTCATAATTTAAACCTACTTTGTTTTTTATTAGATGAGTCGCTTTGGAAATGCATTTTTATGTGACGTAAATGATGAAATTGAAGATAAAGGTGAGTGAGTAATCTCTAAAAAGCAACAAGGAAACGTCTGAAGGCAATTAATTACTGAACATAATATTGAAGATATACTTAATGAATTATTTATTCGTGAAATATTCTCCACAAATACCACTCGTGCTTTAAATTTTATCTAAAAATTTTTTCTCAAGCTAAGTCGCCCCTAGTTAATATAACTCGTGCAAATTGGCAGTTTATTATCAAAGATTAAATTCCTCCCGCTAAAGCGGTCGGGATTTAATCAGATAATAAGCTGCCAATTTGCACTCTTTATATTACCAGGCAACACGCTTTCGAAAAAATTTTCGATAAAATTTTAAGCACTAGTGATATTACATACGTTAAAAAATCCATCAGCAGGAAAATGCAAAGTGAAACGTTTCGGTAAAAAAATAAATATTCGGCTTCTTAACCGGGTACATCGTGAAAAAATGACTAGAACATTGCGTGGTACGTTGCATGGCTAACTTCATAATACACTGAATCTGAATCGTTTAATGAGTTGCCTAATTTAAGGATTGCGTAAAAATATAAAACCAAAAACGATTTGATTTTATTTTTCAACCTTGAAGGCAATAGTTCGCGCTCATTGCAGCAATCTAATCGGATTTATTTGATAACATTCGCTGGCCAATAATTATCATAGTCATAATGGATGTAAGTGGTAAGTGTGCAACTAAATAACTATTACATTTCCTTTAATATTATATTTTTTTAGACATGAGAACCAATTATAATGGTAGGACCAATCTGTTTCTCGAAGAGAATTTAGAAATCAAAGAACCTTTTTATTTATTTGATAAATGGTTTAAAATTGTTAAAAATGACCCAAGGACAGTCGAAGCTAATGCTATGTGTTTAGCAACATCCACAAAGTACATAATGATAATACCACATTAGATTATTTTTATGCATATATAGTTTACATGTTATTTTAAATTTTTTCAGAGATGGAATTCCATCAGCTCGTTTTGTTTTATTGAAAGGTTACAGTAAGGAAGGCTTTATTTTTTTCACTCATTATACAAGCAGGAAGGGACAAGAATTGGTCTGTGATAATTCAAGTTTTATTTACCTATTTAACTAAAAATCTATTTTAGGAAGAGAATCCGAATGCAGCTTTAACATTTTATTGGGAACATTATAGTAGATCTGTAAGACATTTAAATATCTAGATTATAAATAATTTTTTGAAAATGAACTTTTAGGTACGTGTGGAGGGTATCGTAGAAAAACTACCATTTTCTGAAGCCGACAACTATTTCAGTAAACGTCCATATCAAAGCCAGATAGGAGCTTTGTGCAGTGATCAAAGTAAGCCCATTGAAGGAAGAGATATCCTGGCTGCTGAGGAACGAAGGCTCAAAAGTAAATACACCGAGGGGCAGGTTCCTAGACCACCCTTGTGGTAAAACGATAAAGAATCACTATTTAATTCAGATTTCATTTTGTAACATTTTAGGGGTGGGTACATCGTAAAGCCACATACCATAGAATTTTGGCAAGGACAGACAGATCGGATACATGATAGGATAAGGTTCCGCAAACCTAAAGAAAATGAACCTGACGGTATTTTAACTCATGAAGCTGACGATGGCTGGGTATATGAACGATTATGTCCATAAAACATGCTTGATAGTATTTTAAAACAATTATGTACATAATAAGTTAGTTATTGGTATAGGGATTAAGTATAAAAGAAACTGTAAATGGCTAATGGTTAAAACTTATTTTTAATATTTCTCTTTTAACACCCTCTCTACAGTTCCAGCAAGATGTATATTTGAAAGTCCCGGATTTTTCAAGAAATTCTTGAAAAAGTGATATTCCACCTCCCACTCCAAAATAAAATGATTTTGCAGCTAAAAATCTGTGAAAAAACATTAAGGATCATAATCAAAATACTTTTTTAACATCAACAGAGATAGAGAAGTAGTGATAAAGTCCAAAGAAGACTTTTATGTACCTACAAAATAATATATGTAACATAAACATATACAAATCCATTCTCAAACAATATAAAAATGATAAAATGATACAAAATTGTTGTGTACTACACAATAAATCTGTTTTCTTTATAAAAATCAGAACAAAAAAAAAAAAAATAATAAAAATTCGGGTGGGTGTTTACTTATTGATTTATAAATATATCATAATGTGGATAAATGTACAACTTTCAACTTAATACACCTGTTAAAAAGTGTTGCCTGTCGCAGTGTGTTATTGTCATTGTCAAGTATCCAATAGCAATATAGATAGATATAGATGGATTAAAAATAAATACACCCCAAGTACTATTTATGAATCAATTATGTGAATAATAGGAAGGTACATAAACAGTGAGAAATTAAAGACAACGAAGGTTAACTTTTTAAAATGTCTCAATTTTTTTAAAGTAAAGTGTGGATTAATGATTTCCTAGAATTGCAATTTGATGGCATAGAACTATTGCACAAGCCATAAAAATTGCTTTCATAAGAGTGAACATTAAAATACATATTTCCTCAGACAGTCATAAAAGGTATGAGTGGTGGTACTGTCGTGCGCAAAAAAAAACGTATTTTTGTTAAAATCTAGTGGTGTATATCTAACTTTAATTTTTGTGACATGTCAGTTATTTGTCAAAATTCCTTGCAAGTGTGCAAAAACTAATATGCCCCATATAAGCGATTTAATTAAAGCTGGAGTTATTGCTAAAGCAGAAGATGGATGGTCAATGAGACAATTACACTGCGTTATAATATTAACAAAAATTCGGTGTGTAACATTTTAAGAAGGTGGAGAAGAAACGGTACGATTAGTAGAAATCCTGGATCAGAGTGATGAATTGGTAAATACATTAGTATAAAATCCATTTTACCATTTTACTGTTATTCAGGCTGCTGAAGAAACGAATTTTCCTGGATCGAGTAGTACTGGTCGCCGGCGAGTAAGAGAATCGGAGCTACGCTGTCATCCAGCAGCACAGAAATACTAAGCTGAGCATAAAGAAGCTCGACTAGGATTTTCGCTTGAATTTTTAGTGCATGATGTAAATTTTTGGAACAATGTAGTTTTTACAGTCGAAAAAACTTTCCAGTCAACACACAGCGGTCGTATTGGTGTTTACCGACCTCCGAATACTCGATTCAATGAGAAATATATATCTAAAAATGACAAAAGTAGTAGATTTTCCATTAATATGTGGACTTGGATATCTGCACGTGGTCCTGGTGTTTTGTGGCATATCGAGGAACGACTTAATAGTGAAATGTATATTAGGATTTTAGACAATATTATGCTCCCTTCTGTGTCACAATTATTTCCTCATAATGAATTCATATTTCAACAAAACAATTGTTCCATTCATACTGCTCATACCGTAACTAACTGGTTTCAAGATAACAACATTAATGTTCTGGCCCAGTCATAGTCCAGATCTTAACCCCATGGAAGACGTATGAGGACTACTCATAAGAAGTATCCAAAAACTAAATGTGAGACCACGGAATGCCCAAGAATTACTAGAAATAATAAATAATGCATGGGAAAATATTACTGATGATTATTGTATAAACTTATTTAATTCTATGCCAAACAGACTTATGGAAGTTATAAATAGAAATGGTGCAATAACAAAATATTAATAGTTAGTTTCTTGTTAAGTTGGATATCCTTTGTCCCCGATCCAGGATACTTATTGTGCCGTCTATTCTCTACTTTTTTAAAATGTTAAACCGAATTTTTGTTAATGTTGTAACGCAGTGCAACTTGTCCATCATTTGCTATAGCAATAACTACAGCATTACAATAAAAAATAAAACAAAAGTGCTAACTATTTTATTTCGGCTACTCATTATGTATTCAAATAGAGACAGATTTACATTAGAAAAAAATAGTTGTCCTATTTTTTTTTACTACATAATAAATCTGTTTTTTTTATAAAAATCGGAACAAAAAAGTAAAGGTTCAGGTAACCGAACGGTATGCAGCTATAAAAAACAATTACCTCTGGTTAGCGAGTAGGTAGTTGCTACGTATTGGTTTACAAACTTTATTATGTGGATAAATGTTCAACTTTCAACTTGATACACACCCGTTAAAAAGTGTTGTCTGTCGCAGTGTTATTGTCGAGTGTTCAATAGCAAAGTAGATAGATATAGATGGACCGCGTGGCTGTGCCTATTACGTTTGCGTTAAAAATGAATACACCCTAAGTACGTAGTATTTATAAATTTTTCATGTGAATAATATGGACAGTAGGTACATAAACAGTGAGAAATTAAAGACAACGAAGGTTAGCTTTTTTAAATGTTTCAATTTTTTAGAGGGTAAAGTGAACTTGTGGATTAGTGATTTCCTAGAATTGCAATCTGATGGCACAGAATTATATTGCACAAGACATAAAAAGTGCTTTCATCAAAGTAAACATTAAAATACACAATTCCTCAGACAGTCATAAAAGGTATGAGTGGTGGTACTGTCGTGAGCAAAAAAAATAGGACATCTATTTTTTTTGACAATGTCACAAAAATTAAAGTTAGATGTACAGAACTAGATTTTAACAAAAATATGTTATAAGACTTGTCCCATTTTTTTTTTGTGCACGACAGTAATACTGATAGTGACAGGCAAAGAAATTTTAACTTATATTGGAGGAAACTAGATAATCATAGACAATTTTTGCAAAAGTGTATCAGTAGGTAGGTAGTATGGTAATGTTCAGATTCCTTCGAAAACCACACTAAGAAAAATATATTTTTCAGAGGGATACATATTAGACAAAAAAATTTTTCTGAACTGAATGACAAATGTCTGGATTAGCATGGATGTTTTGGAAAACAATCCGTGATTTCTATGATGTTGGGTACACGTGAAGTCTGTGAAAAAGTTCAGATATTTTAATTATGTGCCATTCTTATCTATCGATACTGAATGGTCTTTCTCATAATACAAATGAATTTTTAATGAGAAGCGCCAGAGATTAACTCCGGAATATTTACAACAAAGATAAGTAATATACTTTTACTTTTGATTGCTAGTTAAAAAAAATACATGTGAGTTAGTGTTACATTGCCAAACTCTCTGGGTTACAAAGAAAAGTTCAGGAAATCCGGGATCTATCCCCTCTCACATCAACCTGGAGAGAGAGACCAGGTGGGCAAGATACAGACTTCAACAAGCGGTTATTAATATGCTGCAGGTTAGCATTGTGAAAAGCAACAGGCTATCAGATGACAGATAGTCACATCCTGAGAATGCTTTCAAATCCGTTGCCTACCATGACCAGCTACGAGTTGTCTTTTAACGTCTCGTTTCCTGAAATGGGATTGGAATAAAATCAATTTGTAAAGAGTAGATTGGTTCACAGACAGCTCCAAAATTCCCTGAAGGAACTGGAGCTAGAGTATACAGTTCAACCCCCGAGGTTAGAATAACTGGGTAGTCATGCAACTGTCCGTCTATCACCTAAAGCCTACCCTGGTTTCAATATCATTTATCGCTGCCTCTCAATCTCCATTTATGAAAAAGGATACATTGTCCCATTTTTCTTCAATGATTTCTCAAACACTTGGTGCAGTTTGGAGTAATTTTCTATATTATAAATAGTTTCTGATGTAAATATATAGTCAAATTTGCTCTCGTCTTTGGTTATATTAGTTTCAAGTAGATCCGAAAATGATTGCCAATCGCCAGAGAAAAATTTACAATGTTTTAAAGTATCGTTAATATTCGAAAATACGTTAGGAATTGTTATGTATTGTATAACATCTGCATTCTGAAAAATAATTATAAATATATCTATTTGTTATTTATAGCGTTCACAAAGATACCTACATAGTCTTGAAAATAACAGGTAGCTCCTTTCAGTAATGATAATATCCCTACAATTCCAGCACCACAGCCTAGGTCCAAGACAGTTTTATTTTCAAAAAGTAACTGATTATCGCTTACATAGTTTAGGAGGTCGTAAGTGCATTCCCAAATTTTTAGTCCACCTGCCAATAGGCATGAAAAATTTAATTTAAATTAATATTTGACAAATGCTTTTACCTTCATATATAGCTGGCAGTAAATCGGAATGATTATGATCGGCTTTTAGAATTGAACCGTCTTCTAAATTTTCTTCGTTTTGTAAGATTTTTAAAACCTCAGTAGAATTCAAATATTTTATTTCCACATTATATGTCTTTATACTATTAAATCGTATAGTTTCCAATATTTCATTAACTAGTTTATTATCTTTACTAGGTTCAATTTCCTTACTTTCATCCCATTTTATGTCTTTTGTATGGGAAACGCTCTGCTCTATCGTGAAAAAGTTGGGTTAGGTTACAAACACAAAATATTTGATTGTCAATTTTATTACCAGCCTTATTCTTATTATCTTCCGTGTCTTCAGATGAAAATCCGAACAAAAACATTATTTATTTCCTTTTTTCATTTAACTTTTAAAAACTTAATAACAACTTGGAATAAATTAACCACGGTCAATAAACGATACGGTTGCATCAATCAGCAGCTTTAGGATGAGAGAGACGCGGGGGGCGGGAAATCGAATGAAAGAGACAGACATATCTGATTTCCGTGCAGAAGACAGAGACAAAGATTCCGGTAGGGTCTACAGCCTACGTCACCTGTAGACACTACAAGCATCTTTGTCTCTGTCTTTTGCACGGAAATCAGATATGTCTATCTCTTTCATTCGATATCCCGCCCCCCGCGTCTCTCTCGTCCTAAAGCTGCTGATTGATGCAACCGTATCGTTTATTGACCATGTAAATGAACTACTAAAATCACAGAGCATTTTAAACGAAGATGAGTAAAGAAAGAGTCACTTCATAACTTCATAGATGAAGAAAACGATAGAAGAACCAATGTTCCCTACCAAAAAATATCATTAGCCAATGAGCAGCTGGTGTGAAAATCTTGTAGAACAACTAACTGTGATGTCACAGAAGACCTATAGGTTTTCTGTGGTGATGTTTGCATGCCTTTCTGGTATACAAGGGGCATACAACTACATCTATAGGGTGTCCCAATTAATGCGTTAATTGGGATTCAAAGAAAAAAATTATTGCCGAGAAAACGATTTTCTTGAAAAATTGTTAATGGCGAATTTTTATATTATCTTAATTGACAATTACAGGAAGTTAAAAATTGCATGTGGATTTATAAAAACATTATAAGTACTTCCAGTTTAGCCGTAAATGACGTTTTTTTTTTCTAAAAAATGATAATAATAGATCGGGTTTTGTTTATAATATACAGTGTGTGTTATTTAATACCGCAACACCCTGTTATTATACTCTTCGCAAATACGAAAACGAAGAGTATATTGAATTTGATCGGCACATTTCTAAAACCGTAAATATCGCTCGCAGACTAAAAATTTTCATATCATTGTGTTAGTGAACAAAATCTGAACAACTTTCAAAATGTCCGTCTGTCCGTCCGTCCGTCGTCCGTCCGTCGTCCGTCCGTCGTCCGTCCGTCACGTTTCTTCTATTATTTTTGAACAAAATCGATCGGTAAATAAAAATGTTATTAATGATTTAAATTTGAAAAATGTTTTTTTTGTTGTTTATGTTTTTGTAACTGAATAGAAATCTGGTGGAATATTTCATTTTAATATCTAAATATTTTTATATTTTACAAATATACATTTCATTTTCATAATGTAATATACAACAAATTAAGATTTTAGCTCGTGTCTTATAATGTAAAAATTTACATAAGTGCTTTACGTGTAAGGTGGTGGTGTAGTTCTTAAAGCTTTGACTCGAAATCCAAGGGTCTCGGGTTCGAAACCCATAGGGTTTGGTATAGTTTTTTTTTTAATTATTTTTATTTTATTTTACAACTAAGTTCGTACTATAAAATTAAAAATATCTAAAATTAACATTAATTACAAAAAACTGCGAAGAGTATCCTATATAGAATGTGTAACAATTATATAAAAAGTTCAGTAAACAAGCGAAGAGTACGTTTTTAGCTTGGTTTGAAACGCGTTGCACGAAAAACATATTTTTTTTTGGAACATACCGCGTGTAGCAGGATTATGGTTTCCTTTAGTTTTAAATAAGAACGATTGAATTTTGGAACATCTTAAATACTTAATAAACGTCACTTGTTGACATAAATGATTTCTTTTTCACTTTTCAAAATTCAGAATAATTTTTTTTACCTCGAAGACGAAAATTTGTTTTAATTTTCAGCTTCTGTAATAGGCGAATGGCACTGGCCGGCACAAACTCGTCACTTTATACCTTATTTTATGATCTGCCATTTTGTATTTGAAACAAACCCAACTGAATAAATTACAGATCATCAAAATTCAGAGAATCTTAATTGCAACGAATGGTCCTGTACCATCGCCTCCAAGGTGACCTGATCTAACTCGTATGGATTTTTTCCTTCGGCCTTATTTGAAAAATACTGTTTATGCAAGTTCAATTTTTAACCCCATAGGTACTGTCGTGCGCAAAAAAAATCTTATAATGTATTTTTGCTAAAATCTAGTTGTGTACATCTAACTTTAATTTTTGTGACATTGTCAGTTATTTGTCAACCTACATATTACATATTCAAATAGAGACAGATTTACATTAGAAAAAAAATAGTTGTCATATTTTTTTTTGCTCACGACAGTACCTATGTGAAAATATTTTCACACCATTATATTATATCCATGTGTACTTATCAAATGATGATGTTTTTTTAAAATTTATCATACTGTTTATCAGTGGCGTATCTAGGTGGGGGGCAAGGGGCAATTCCTCCCCCCCTCCCAGAGCTACAACTCTCTGATTATTAATTATTACCTCGAGTTTAAGAAGACTGAAAACTTACCTCAGAAATATAACCATCAAGTCGCCTTAATGGCTTGGCCCTACTAAATATTAACCAAGAGATTTCTGTAACTTGCGATGAAGTGTGTCAGGAGCTCGCAAAAGTCAGGAGAACACTAAGTATTTAGTAATATACATTTTGTTTCTGTTATTCTGTTTCATTTAGAGAATTTATGTTTCGTGAATTACCTCCAATTCAATAATTTACCAATTTACGCTCTTTGCTAGTTTTCATTGGTAACTAGAATAATTCTTAATTTTTTGAAAATTAACCTTTTTGCATTTGGCCGCTGGCGCACATTCAAATGCAGATATGCACAGCACAGCAGCAGCCTAATGAGTCAGTAGGTTGACTTAGCAGGCAGGCATGTCGAGAGAGGGGTGAGGAGTAAAAGGGTGATCGCGCCCGGCTTGTTTGGGAGGGACCGGTTTTACTCCCCCGCTCGTCAAAAATGTTTTTGGGATTTGTCCTCCCGGGTCGTTAAAAATGTTTTTATAATTTTTCCCCCCCGCTCGTTAAAAATGTTTGTCGGATTTCTCCCCCCCCTGCTTGTCAAAAATATTTTTGTGTTACCGCCCTGGTAACAGCTTAAGTAAAAAATAAAAATTCAGATCAGGGTTTGCCTCCCCCCTAGGATTAATTTCTGGTTACGCCACAGCTATTTATTATTATTTACTTGTGTTACTTCCACATCCAGTGGAAGTATAGTAAGGACAAAAAAAAAGTTTTTTAAATTTTTATTGTCCAAATAGGCTTAGAATGTCATGAAACGTCGAGATTTTAAGTTTGAGCGAAAAAAATTTCTGTCGGTCTGTCGGTATGTCTGTAGGTATGTCTGTCGATCTGTCTGTCTGTCTGTAACTTTTTTGTGCTCACGTTTACTCTGGATATTGACTTGTTTGGTACACAGTTGTACTTCAACGAGATCTGGAACTTATTTTCATCTTGTTCCGTCGAAGGGTTGGGGGGTAAATACGTAAATCAAGCGGTAAGAGTCCATAAAATTTTTATTTAGTATATACAAGAGAAGGTCTCAAAAAAATTTTTGGCATTATTACCACCCCCACCCTATTATTAAAGGGTATGAAAAAAAATTGTGATTTAGTGTGTGTACAAGAACCAGAAACCTCAAAATATTTTTTACTTCGATCATTATCACTATTATCACTTCCCTATCACCACCACAACTCCACCACCGATGTGGGATACCGTTTTATGGGTTTTTGGGGTAAATGATTTCAATTATTATATTATTAAAGTTCCATAAACAATTATTTCCACATACAAAATTGTTTCGTTGGGTTATGTTTTCACACCAAAGCGTAGAATAAAAGTATTGAAACGGAACTGAATTCGGAAACTTGGAAATTATATTATGACTACTATTAAAGAATAATTAATGAAGTGCATAATAATAGTTGTCTGCAGGTGGGGAATCACGGAATCCCAACCGCAAAGTAGAGGTTAGTAAATAGTTGTTCTATTTTAAAATTAATTTCAAATCCTTTTAATCATTCAACCACAGATATTTTCACTAAATGCTTCTTGCTGTTACTAATTAGTTGTAAAAGATACGATATTTGACTTCTTATTTTATACTGAGACCAATTTTCCAAGATACCTCAAAAGTTGGGATGGCTGGGATCCCATCTTAGAAAATTCTCTAATAAATTAATAATAGCACTAACATATTCATTTATAAGTATTTTTATCTCAAGAAAGTGAATTTATCGTGACAATTTTTTATTTATGTTAACGTACATATTTTTTTCATGGGCATTATTTTTTTATAGTTGCCCCTAACTGCGTTAAAAATAGTATATTATATTACTAGGAGTAGAACGCACTCTTTTTTTGTGTTGAGCCCAGAATTTGCGGCTGAGGCGAAGCCGAAGCCGCAAACTGAGCGAAACACAAAAAAAGGCGTTCTACTCCGTGTAATATATACTATTTTTTCTTCAAGCGTATTAAAATGCAAAAATTCATTTATTTATCATAAATGTACAAATATTCAAACTACAGTCTTACATGTTGACACAATATGACAAGTGGCTAGTGGATAGCGCGCCACCGGTGGCTTTCGGTATTAACATTATGTTACTAGTAAAACAATACCCACTGCGGTGGCGCTTTCAGAACTAACATTATGTTACTAGTAAAACAATGTCCACTACGGTGGCGTTCGGTACTGACATTTTGTTACTAGTAAAACAATGTCCTACTTCTACTTCTGTTTTTGGTGACATAATTTAAACATTTTAATACGCTTGAAGAAAATAGTATATTATATTACTAGGAGTAGAACGCACTCTTTTTTTGTGTTGAGCCTAGAATTTGCGGCTGAGGCGAAGCCGAAGCCGCAAACTGGGCGAAACACAAAAAAAGGCGTTCTACTCCGTGTAATATATACTATTTTTTCTTCAAGCGTATTAAAATGCAAAAATTCATGTATTTATCATAAATGTACAAATATTCAAACTACAGTCTTACATGTTGACACAATATGACAAGTGGCTAGTGGATAGCGCGCCACCGGTCGCTTTCGGTATTAACATTATGTTACTAGTAAAACAATACCCACTGCGGTGGCGCTTTCGGAACTAACATTATGTTACTAGTAAAACAATGTCCTCTACGGTGGCGTTCGGTACTGACATTTTGTTACTAGTAAAACAATGTCCTACTTCTACTTCTGTTTTTGGTGACATAATTTAAACATTTTAATACGCTTGAAGAAAAAAGTATTTTTTCTACTATCATGCGTAAAGTACTTATTTTACACACGCTGTGTGGGGCGCAACAATCATGCTTGAATTATTATTATTTATAATATTGACGTTTCGTTTCAATCATATTCAAAAGATTTTAATTAGTTTCCCTCATTTAAAATTAAGTTGACCATGGTGGTATTGAGATTTTTAAATAACTACCTTGCTATTTTATTATTATTTCACTTTACGTGCTAGTGCGTAAAGTAGACTGTTCTGATTGTTTATACTTTCATGTATACGTATATTTTTTGGTAACTATTCAGGGACGGCGCTGGGGGGCTGCAGGGGCACGTGCCCCCCCCCCCCCCCCCAAAACGAACTGTGCCCCCCAATTTGAATTAACGAAAATATTATATTTTTGCTTTATTATAATTGTAATTCCTATTTCCTGTTCTACTATACAATACATAAATTTGTGCCCCCCCCTACAAACCTAAAAAAAAATGTGCCCCCCCCGGCCTGACCAGTCTGGCGCCGTCCCTGTAACGATTTCGGTATTAGAAAAATTATTATATGCAATTCGTGTGCCAAGCGCCTTTTTTCACTTAGGATTGTCGAACTCGCCCACGGCTCGTGCGACAAAATTTCCATTCGTGAAAAATAAATCTCCTATTTACACTCTGCATAAATAACTATTTTCTGCCACTGTTAGAAAAAACTGATATAGCTTTCAATATGCCTGTAGTATTACTAAATCGGCTTTTAGCAGGTCTACACTTTTACTGCTGCAGGTTTTTCAAGTCTATATTCATCAACAACAGGCTTCTATATGACGGGAGAGTGCGGTGCTGTTGACCGAGACGGCCAGGGCCGGATATAGAGGGGGGTATGGGGGGTGCCCCCCCCACCTCCCCCTCCAACTTTGAATCCAATTCGGCAAATCGGTCACCATTCGGCACTTTCGGTAATTATGTACATAAAATCATAAAAATACTCAAAGCAATGAAAACTCGATACCCCAAATAATTCTTAGTTTTCGAGCAACCACTGTCTTGTATTTGACTTAAATCATACTGGCTGGCAACAGCATGGCCAAATCTGCTTGTTCTAGCTTCTAGCCCTGAGCGCTGTATGTATATGAGTGTATGTATGTATATCTATAGTGCCCTGTCATAATTGCTGGAAACGTAAACAGGACACTTCGATTCATCAACAGTCTTCAATCAGATTCACATTTTTTTTGTATCCCAAAAATTAAATGACCATCTAGACGCGTCAATATAGAAAAGTTAAAAATTCAGATGTGTTCTGGCAAAGGACCAATCGTAATAACTTTTTTTGCAAATTGTTTATTGAGGTCTAAGGAACATCGGTAAAAAAGATAAAAACCGCTGGGACTTTTCTATAATAAACTAGCAATTTCAAGCATTCAACTAATTAAGTAAATTTATTAATTTGCCATCTCGGAAAGTATTTGAGAAAATCGACTGAAAGTGTATACTCGGGGGTTTTCGAGATCGCTGATTACGATTTTGAAGTGAAAATTGGAAAATTCAAGGTTGGCGGGTATAAAGTATAAAAACGCGATATATTTTATAATATATTATTTAATATTTTTTTAAGGCAATTATTATTGTTTTAATTTAATATGTAATTTTTAAAATTGAAAATAATGGCCTTAAAATAATAAATATTTAGTATACAATTTAAACTTTGATTACGTTCATTATACGTGGAAGTAAAAATTGTTTTAATATTATAAGGAAAGAATTGTAAAAAAATTAAGTACTTTTTTTTTCATTATTTATTTCTACACAATTATAAAAATTGTTTACTTAAAAAATATATAAAAATATAAATTTAATTAAACACCACTCTTTAAAATATTTTTTTCCAATTTCATTTGAGTTGTTTATAAATGAAAATATTGCACCTCTTGTTCCACATCTTCATTTCTTTCTTCTTCTTGAACATCGTCGATTCGTTATCGTAAAATAATGTATTCAACATATTATTGGGATAAATCTCATCTCTTCTTATAGTACAGTCCCTAGAGAGGTAAAAAATATGCAAAACGGAATAATGTCATATTGAACGGATTTTGTTCATTTTTGACAGTATAATAGTAAATGCTTCACAGAAAAGTTTCTATATTGTGCGGGGGCTTGCTAATTTATTGGGGGTGGCACTTAAAAAATATATATATTTAGTGGAGCCAGTGCCGCTTCTTGGTCATGAGACGCCTTCGTGCGAGAGCATTTTTGGCGCCCTTTTTTGGGGGAACAAATACTATAAAATTGGCTTTTTGGCGCCTAGTGCGCCTTCGTGCGTGGCACGAAATGACCCCCAGTTAGACGCGGCCCTGAGTGGAGCTGAACTAGAATCACATTTTAAGAAGAAAAGATTCTATATGCAATTTTTCACATAAATTGATAATTTTTAAGTTAGAACGACTTCAAAATTGCGATTTTAGCTTAAAAAAAAAAGGTATTTCCAAACGGCTTTCGTCAAATATCTCGAAAAGTATTACTTTTTCGAAAAAATGTTACAGACCAATTACAGAAAGTACAAACTGGGAATTAATTATATTTTTTGTTTATAGATGTAGGATTAATCATTTCGGAGATATTTAAGTTTGCATTTGGCATCCAAGTGTTCATAAGGTAATTATTTAGAGTGAGAGTTAAATATCTCAGAAACTGTGACACCTACGTCAAGGATGCTAAAAGGTAGAATAATAGGTTATTAATTAAGCTTTCAACTGCTTTTTTATTTGTTTCTGTA
Source organism: Rutpela maculata (assembly GCA_936432065.2). Lineage (NCBI taxonomy): Eukaryota > Metazoa > Arthropoda > Insecta > Coleoptera > Cerambycidae > Rutpela > Rutpela maculata. Next base: position 279,177,443 of record OW386286.2, on the reverse strand, counting down.
GCATAAAAAACAAAGAAGTTGACGGAAGCAATGTGCGTCTACACATTTTTTTAATAACAACGTCGCCATTTTGTTACTGTAATTAGCCAGTAATTAAAAAAAACGGAATTTCAAATACCGTTTCTCATTAAAATATAGCATGACATAGATGCACAAATTTTTTGGTTTGTATACATCACTTGCTTTAGAAAAAAATAGAGTTTAAACTATAAAGGTATTTTCGAAAAAACGTATTTTTTTTCCTTTTCCAAATATCTCAATAAATATTAGTTTTATTGAAAAATGGATAAAGACCAAAAATAAAGCTCACAAACTGATAATGAATTTCGCTTGTTTATTTTTTTTTTTTTTTACATAAACACACCACAGATAGTAGACAACCCCCAAATCCAAAGCCAAGGCTGTCCGGAAGGGGGTTACACATTCGGAAAAACGCAGACATACATCCACACCCCCCGATGTTGTCAATACCGGGGCTGGGGGTCGAACCCAGAGCGCGGTAGCGAGTCGATCAGCGTATTCGCCACTCAATACGCCTTAACCGATTGAGCTACCGTGCCGATTTATTTACATAGATTTAATAGTTTCGGAGATATGAAAGTTTACAAATGACGTCCGAACGTTTATAAGACGAAAAATGCAGTTTAAATGTTAAATACCTCAGAAATTATGACACCTACGTCACGCATACTAAAAAATGAAATTAAAGACAATTAATTGCGCATTCAAATTATTTTTTACTCGTTCCTGTAGCATAAGAAATAAAGAAGTTATGACTGAAAAATGTGCGTATTTATATTTTTTTATATAAAAAGGTCACCATTTTGTTACTCTAATTGGCCAGTAATTTAAAAAAATTATCTCAAATACAGTTTTTCGTTAAGATGTAGCATTACCTAGATGCTCAAATTTGTTTGCTCATTTAAAGCACTTGCTTTAAAAAAAATGCATTTTAAACTTTAAAGGTAATTTCGTAACACTTCACTTTGATACCAAATATAAACTTAAATATCTCCGAAATTATTAATCCTACATCAATAAAAAAATATATAATTAATTCCCAGTTTGTACTTTCTGTAATTGGTCTGTAACATTTTTTCGATAAAGTGATACTTTTCGAGATACTTGACGAAAGCCGTTTCGAAATACCTTTTTTTTTAAAGCTAAAATCGCAATTTTGAAGTCGTTATAACTTAAAAACTATTAATTTATGTGAAAAATTGCATAGAACCTTTTCTTCTTAAAATTAAATTCTACTTCAGCTCCAATAAATATATATATTTTTTAAGTGTCACCCGAGAGGGGGTAGCATCCACCTCTTAAAAAATTAGCAAGCCCCCGCACAATATAGAAACTTTTCTGTGAAACATTTACTATTATACTGCCAAAAATGACCGAAATCCGTTCAATATGACATTATTCCGAAGTGAAAACCTCTAGTTACTGAACTATGTTATTTATTAAGTAATGCATTATATTTATTATTTAATATAGTGTGGAAAAATACAGCATGCCCCGGTCTCCTCTTATATTAGTCCGGTCGGCAGCTTTAAGTTTTTTATTGTAGTATAAAAATGGAGTTAACTATACCTATTCACTTAACATTTTTTTGATGAATCACAGAGTTTCCAACCAAACATTTTTCTTATTTTGATATTTTCAAATGATCGCAGATAAACCCGTATGTAAATAGAACCCAAAATATTATTATTATTCTCTCGAGCGACAACGAGGCACTTTGTGCTCTTAACACACAAAATACGATGATCTTATCTTGATTGGAGAACACATATGTATAGACACGTGCACACAGACATTTTGTTTTTAATTTGAGTTCGGCGTGCTATGAAACGGATTTTTACACAATTTTTTTTTCTACGAAAAATTTTTGTTCGATTATATTATACCTATATAAAAAAGATACGACTTAAATATTCTCTATTGGGGATGTTTTAACTACGCCACTGGAATAAATACCTGAATCTCAAATACTTGACAGTAATAAAAATCAAGTCAATGAACCAGTACTCCAGGATCTCTTTCTTTGTTTTATTAGTCGTAAAACAATGCCATACAATTTTTTATAATTATATTAATAGAGCGATTGATTAAACTTATTGGCGTAAGGCGGATGCTAAATAGTCTACTTAGATAAAACTGATACAGATACGATTATGTTGACGCATTAACAATAGGTATTTCCATTTTTTTTTGTTTTATAAAAATGGCACGCGGAATTCATTTATCAGTTTTATAATCATGCCAAGGCAATTTTTTTTATTTGTAACTAACTTATTAGGTTACAGAAAAAAATCAATGAATTTTTTCTGAGCTTAGATTCACTTTTAGTAGCGACTTAATCATTGACAAGAATTAGACATTAAAAGAAAGTTTATTCCTGTTCAAGTGCAACGAATCATAATAGGTTATTAAATAATGTAGTGGATAATTTGGAAGTGAGTCACTCACTGAGTAAGTTTTGTTTAAAAAAAAAACTTAAAAGACACGCTTTTATAAATACTACTCTGAAGAGCAAAAAATAATTATCGAACCTGTCCTCTCTGTCTAAATTATTGACTATAAACTTTAATAAGACCCATTTTCTGCCTTTTACGTCACTTGCCCGAAACCTCCCCAATTATAGTGCTTTAACCATACAATTTAATAATGTTATGATTGAGGTCTCATCTTGTAAATCAATTAAATATTTGGGAATTACAATGGATAATCATCTAAGATGGAATATTCAATTAAATAGCTTAGTAATAAAGTTAAGAAGTCTTCTTAGCAAATTTAAATATTTTAAACGTTTTTTTGAAGTATCACATTTAAAAACAATGTACTACTGTTTAGCACAACCACATTTAACCTATGGAATAATAGGATGGGGAGGAATAACCAAAACTTACTTAAAAAATTTGGAAACTGTCCAAGATGGATCATAAAGATAATTTATTCCAAATGCTATACTTACCCATCAGATCAGCTATACCGAGAAAGCCAAATTCTAGACATAAGGCAATTATTTTGTCAAAGTATGTTGTTGCATCATTATAAAAAACCGCTGCCTAAGGAATCACTACTTCCACATCCAGATTCTTTTCCAAGTCACTCACAACGAAAAAACTTTGTATGTGAAAATAATTGTTTATGGAACTTTGATAATATAATATTTGAAATCCTCTACCCCAAAAATCCATAAAACGATACCCCACATCGGTAGCGGGGTGGGGGTGGTGATAAGGGATGGTAGTGTGGGTGGATGAAGTAAAAAAACATTTTGAGGTTTCTGGTTCTTGTACACACACTAAATCACATTTGTTTTTCATCCCCTTTAATAATGGGGTGGGGGTGGTAAGGGGGGTGGCTAATGCCAAAATTTTTTTGAGACCTTAGCTTCTCTTGTATATACTAAATACCAATTTTATGGACTCTTACCTGCTTGATTTACCTATTTTCCCCAAATTTACCCCAATTTACCCCCCAACCCTTCAACGGAACAAGATGAAAATATAATCTAGTTCTAGATCTCGTTAAAGTACATATGTGTACCAAATTTCAAGTCAATATCTCAAACGGTTCCAGAGTAAACGTGCGCACAAAAAAAGTTACAGACAGACAGACCGACAGACAGAAATTTTCTTTTCGCTCAAACTTAAAATCTCGACGTTTCGTGACATTCTAAGCCTATTTGAACAATAAAAGTTTTTTAAATTTTTTTTGTCGTTACTATACTTCCACTGGATGTGGAAGTAATAAAACACTTTCCAGAATGTTGATCACGTTTATAGTACAAGATATAAACAAAATTCAGTTGAGGTTCCAAAAATGACTAAAACAATAGGACAGAGAAGTTTCCTTTATATATTACCTAGAATATATAATATTTTACCAAAAAAAATTAAAGAATTAAACTCATTTAATCAATATAAAACTAAAATCAGTAAATGGATTACTGACTTACCTAGGATACAAATTCACCAATTCATTGATATGAAAAACACTTACCATGGATAACAAACTTATTTTATCATTATTTGCATCACAAATGGAACTTATATTATTTTGTTAATTACTCATTTCTCTCATGCACTTTCTATATATTGTACAATTTAATTAATTACACGTGTTAGTTTAAACATTGTAAGCCCACCAGCAAATTTTATTTTTGTGGGTTACTCTAGTTTACTTGTAGCGTTATTAATAATTTGTCTAAATATTACATTACAATATTACTTAATAATACATTTTCATTATTTTATTATTATATCTTATTGTATTGTATTTTATTTCCTTATTATTATTGTATTTTGTTCTATGCAAATAAACTATATTTATTATTATTATTATTATTATACTCTTCGCAAAAACGAAGAGTATATTGTATTTGATCGGCACATTTCTAAAATCGTAAATATCGCTCGTAGAGAAAAAATTTTCATATCATTGTGTTAGTGAACGAATTCTGAACAACTTTCAAAATGTCCGTCTGTCCGTCCGTCTGTCCATCCGTCCGTCCGTCACGTTTCTTGTAAACACGATAACTTAAGAAAGAAAAGTCCGATTGTATTGAAATTTAGAAACTAAGTTAGCGTTAGCTAGAGGAAGAACCTATTGTTTTTGAAGAAAATCGATCGGTAAATAAAAAAGTTATTAATTATTTAATTAAAAAAAAAATAATTCTCTTAATTTTTGTCGCTTGTACTAAAATGGAAATCTTGGGAGATATTATTTCCATAATAATTTTTTTTTTTTATGAAGTTTACTAATATATATTTCATAGAAGTGAAATATGTATGAATGTCGAAAGATATATATCACAGACAATCAATTTTTGTAGCAATAGGTGGTGGCGCAGCGGCTAAAGCAACCCAAAGGTCCCGTGTTCGAATCCCACAGGTTGGATATTTTTTTTTCATTTTTTTTTCATACAATTTTTTTCACAATAAAGATGGTATCACAAAATTTAGGATGTCCAAAAACTAACATTATTTACAAGAAAACTGCGAAGAGTATCCTATAGAATGTGTAACAATTATATATAAAAAGCTCAGTAAATTGGCGAAGAGTACGTTTTTAGCTTGTTATTATTATTATTAATTTTAATAAAAAAAGCAATTAATTATATCACGCGAAAAAATATATGCCATTTTGATATATATTTCAAATACATGTTATATACTATATATTTAATTAGAATATAAGCCCTTTAATCAGAAAATGAATTATTCTTCTTGCGCTTCTTAGCTCCTCTCTTATAAGTTACTTCTGGAGCATCTAAGTCTGAAAACATGGCAGAAATCCATTTGCCCTGGGTGGCTATTCTTGAGCGCGAGAGAAATTGTTACTCCCCGGCGAATTTATTCCCTCGCCTTTCACTTGAAATTCCCCTACTCGAAAAACATGTATTCTTGAACAAAAGGAATAACGAGGGACCGGTGAAAGTTTGAGGGAGAAGTCTACAGTGTTGTCATATTGTTCTTCACAATATAACCAATCAGAATTCTCCTTTATCTGATATTTATCAGCTGTGGTGGCCAAAAATTGTTTGGTGGTGGCGTGACAGTTGACAGATCAAAAACATATTTATTCTAGTGAAATTCTATAACTGTCAAATGGCAACTGACTGAACTTTTCGTAATATTATTGTTTATATGTATATTTTACATACAAAATGACAAGTTTTTGGTTTATTATTAATTGTGGAAGTGTGACAATCCAAATCTATGCCAATTTTTATAAAATAACCTCCATTTACAATCAGAAGAAGTTGGGGGTTAAAAGACTGCAACTGATTTCAAACAATTAAAAGAAATGATTTTACAAGAGTCTTCTAAGGATTTTATTAGTGGTATGTTGCATATTAATATAAGAAGAATTTAATTTTTAACGTGGGTGTATGTTGTAGGAAAAACAGCCGTATTACAAGACCATGATGATATATCCAATTGAGCATCCTTTCTCAATGAGGGATATCATTTAAAACCCATGTGAAACTGAAACTGCTTATGATAATAATTACTGCTGCTCAAACAAGCAATAAACAATTCAGGGTAAAGAAAATTAACATTTTATATTAGTTTGTCAGTATTTTTAATAATTATTTCTTGTTTAAATTTTAGTTGAGCGAAGGTGTGGAGCTGTACCAAGAGAGAGAAAAGTGCAATGGCAGAAATTGTTTTAAAGAAGAAAATTTGCAGGCTTCATAAAGATATTTGATGAAGTACATAAATTAAGAAAGGAAATTCCAGAGTACCTACCCGCTGTCAACAAGTGATGCAATGTGCCCTTTTAAACTATATCGTGGAGTGTTTAAAAACTGAATGTTGGACTATTGAACATTGAAGAAGTATAAAATTAAAACTTTGAAGTGGTCTAAGTTCAGTGAACATATAAACAAAGTCTGAATGGGCTACGAGTGTTGAATTGTAGCTATAAAAGCCCTTTTTGTTATATATAAACTATGAATGTTACTTCTATTGCTTAGATAGATATTAATATAGAGTATACACGTTATGTTACAATCATTTATTTTTTTCTTACAATATAAATTATAACTTTCTTCTCGATTATCCTTAGAAGTACCTTTGATTTTACTGTAAAATCAAAGGAAGTACTAATACACCTTGGATAATAAATTATTTAATTAGTAAAGATATTTTGTTTTGCTTTGAGTTATATGCACGTACCTAAGTACAAGTTCGACGTAATTAACTATTTCGATTTACTATAACAATATATAGTAGTAGAGTGATAAATAAAACATAATAAAAAGGGAATATTTAATGAAATAATAATGAACAAATGACACATAAAATTACAAGACATATATTACATAACAATATATGAAAAATAAAATTCTTACAGAAATTACAATGGATTATATAGTCCAAACTATAGATACATTATAGACGAGGAGTTAACTGATGGGAGAAATTATGTACGTCTTATTACATAGGTACCTCAAATAGTTTATAGCACGTCAATCTTCATTGCTTAATTTATATGGTCTTTTCAAAAAAATTTACAGCGGTTAATACCATAGCCCATATTTACTGTTAAAAAACTAAAAGGAAATACTTCTTGTCGCTAAGTAGTGAACATGTTTTGTCTAGACTAGCAACATATTCACAGTAAGTACTAAGGAACCATCTGAATCTGCAATAGTTCAAGGAGTCAATTGCTTTTGTTCACGATGCTACGAGTTTATAACCTGAAAAATTAATTTGTACGTTAGCAATTATTTATAAAGCAAAATTTAATTAGGCAAGTTGATCACTGATAACAATTCTTACCTTTGCAACAAGCTTTTATTCTGTAAATTTTTTGCAGAGTACTTCTTTCACCTAACCACAAACAGCTTCAAGACTTTTGAATGGTTTGAATTCGCAGTATCCATATGCGTAATATTTGGAAATACATCAATATTTATACTAAGCATTTTTTTCTCAAAATATTAGGATTTAATTCTATGGCAGCAGTATCTCTACATCATGCGACAATTTTGCAAAATACGAACTAACCCTCATCCTGATGAACAAAATTGCGGATATAAAAATAAACGAACAAAAATTTGATCCGGTTTTCTTAAAATTCGAATATTTTTCGCATTTTCAAACTGTTCCTTCGCATCTTCTAAATCATGCAAAACTTGTCTAGCCACTAAATCTTCGATATCCATTATTTAAATAAAACCGAATTAATATGACAAGTCTCCACACGCACGATCATAACCTACAAAGTACTTAAAAAATGATTCTTTTCTGCTTTCCCTCGACTTTCTCTTGCTAAAAGTAAGGGAATAAGTAGGGAGCACAGACTACCTCGTAGGGAGTGTTTTCGTCTACCTGGCTGGGGAAAATAAATTCAAGAATACAAACTTAACATGAGGGAGTAGAAAACGATTGTTTTCTCTTACACATTCTACTCCCTCAAGTTCAAGAATAGCCACCCTGATATCTTTTTTCCATATTTTGAATATCCTCTCTCTCCATGCTCATCACTTACTGCACCACAGTTTTCTGGGAAGTAATCTAGGTGTGAATGTAGAAAGTGGACTTTTAATGACATATTGCATCCTAATTTCTGGTAGCAAGAAAGAAGATTCCCAACAAGGTCTCTGCTCTTTTGTGTGTGTCTATCATTTTAAAGGAATTCCAAGCAGCTTTTTCATTACCTTCTAGAATGTTGTCAAATTCAGCATCTTTGAAAAGGTTCTTCATTTGAGGACCCACAAAATTCCCTCTTTAATTTTCGCATTACTAAGTCTGGAAAATTTTTGTTTTAAATAACTGAAAGCACGTCCTTCTTTGTCCATAGCTTTTACCAAGTTTTTCATAAGCCCCAGTTTTATGTGGAGTGGTGGCAGTATTACCTTTTGCGAATCAACTAATGGAATGTTAGCAAAACCCAGTCTTGGCGGCCAAATTTTTCTTTTGTAATGTTCTAATCGCGCTCGACTGTCCCACTCACAAAGAAAACATCAATATTTGATATACCCTTGCTGCATATACCAAGTAAGATAGCTATCACTTTTAAGTCTGCACAAATGTGCCACTTATACTTGGTATATTCTATAGTTTGTAGCAATACATTCATGTTACTGTAATTTTTCTTCATGTGGACACCATGGGCGATTGGAATTGATGGCAATTTATTTCCATTGTGTTCCAGCTTTTAGACTAAGTTTCGAGGCGTCAATAAAAAGTCTCCAGTCACTAGGATCATGGGGATTGTGCAAAGCACTCATTAAACCGTCAATGCCCTTGCAGACAACCAAGTCATTTTCCATTTTGAAAAAAGGTATAACATCTTTTTGATGACTTCGATACATGGAAACTTTAACATTTTCTTGTAGTAAATTCCATTGTTGTAATCTAGATGCCAAAAGCTCCGCTTTTGCCTTGGACAGATCAAGGTCTCTTATAAGATCACTTAATTCGCGTTGATTAATTTTGTGTGGTTCACCACCGGACACTTCGGCAGAGAAATCGGGATCTTGTGATGTTGATGGCTGACTAAGTCGTCATCTACATTATCATCCGATTCTTCGTCAGAATCAAGGCTCTATTCTTGAGGTGGATTAGGAATAGGTAGTTCATCACTATGGAGAACCGGGCGAATGGCAGATGGTAAACTGGTACCATCCTTTTTTTCTTGTTAATACTCTGTCTAATAGGAGGTATCACGCAAAAATAACAATCGGTAACATGATCTGTAGGTTCTCGCCAGATCATGGGCACAGCAAAAGCCATTGAACGTTCTCTTCCACTTAGCCAACTGCATAGATTGTTCGCATAATTGCTGCAACATATATGAGGTGCCCATTTTTTGTCTTCATCTCCAATTGTACAACCAAAATTCAACTGGTACGCCTTCTTAATTTTGGGAGTAAAATTACGTTTTTGATGCGCAAAAGTCACTTCACCACAAATATAACAAAAGTTGTTAGGTGTATTTACACAATCTCGTGGCATATTTTCAAAATAGCACTATTTACTTTCGAAAATGAACGCTTATCATGCACAAGGTACAAATACGACTACCTAAGAATGAATATTAGTTTTAGTGACAAATAAAGAGGTAGGTAGTTAGTATGTCTATGTTTCGTAGAATTCTAATTCTACCCGTTATTTGTGATAGGACCGCCCATAAACTAGGGTTTATAAGGGGTCTACACACGATCCAGCGGCAGGGAACCAGCCTTGTCGGCATGCTTTGAACTCATTCGTAAAAGTGAACTGGTCCGCTGGAATTCCAATTATCTTCAAAGCGTACCGACAATGTCGGGTCCCAGCAGCTGGATCGTCTGTAGACCCCTATGCCTGCGTTACACTTTATTACCTGTATTGGGAAAACCAGAGCCAACTTGAACTTTTGCTTTTTATATTGTTATTTAGCATGACGAAGTTACTAAGAATTTGCTATTTTTACTTCCAATACATGTAGGCTGTAGAATAGTGAATTAAAACACTGAAGACTTCATTAGATTAAATGAAAAGCGCCCCACGCTTTTATACTCAAATATTACACTCAATTACAAACACGGCTTATACTAAGGCCCTTACTGGGTAGACAGAGAGAACAGGCTCGATGTTTATTTTTTGCTTTTTAGCGCAGTATTTATAAAAGCGGGTTATTTTAGTTTTTTAAACTATTAACTTATTTTTTTACTTTTTAGTCTTATATTTAAGGAGAGAATTTTGGCACTTTCGACATTTATGTAAAGAATACGACTTAATATTTATAATCTGCGATCTCGAAAATCCCCAGATATCAATTTTCATACGAATCAGATCATAAATTACAAAACTTATCCGCCATTTTGACGCCACCATTTTGAATTGTTGGACCAATCAATCAATCAATCAATCAATCAATCAATCAATCAATCAATCAATCAATCAATCAATCAATCAATCAATCAATCAATCAATCAATCAATCAATCAAAACAAATTTATTAGTATTAGGGATTACAATAATCCGCCTGAGTCAGATCTCGGTTCACAGCCGACCGCACAACCACGTCGCGTAGCGTCGTGGTGAATATGCAGTCGGATGAAGCGGGTCTGGTCTCGGCTATGACAAATGGAAGTTAGAGCTCCTGTTTAAAATATAAAAACTTAAACCTAACAATTTGTAAATATAACCATCAAAAAGTTTTAAAATACTTAAGACTACTTAAAGTTAAAACTGAGTTCTTATTAGGGCGCGCACACGCGCACTGTTTTTTTAAAAAGATCGGGTTACTGGTACGGGGAAAAACTCAACGAAAAAACCCGTTCGAACCAATGACGACGTTCATTCGATGGTCTGTCTGCCTTCGGAAAGGTAGGGTGGAAGGGAAGTTATGATTTAAACGGTTTTGGTTTGCAAGAAGTTATTGGTCGAGAGGGGATTTAGAAAAGAGACAAAAAGGACAAAAGAACAAAAATTAACATAATTAACAAAAATGAGACGAATAGAGAGAATAGAAAGGGGTTTGAGGGTAAAAGGTGGTGAAAATGAAATTGTGGTATAGGAAAGTGAGGCTAAGGAAGTTGTCGAAAGATAGGCAACGCCTGGTATGGTAATGGGTGTTTCAAGTTGAAAAGTATGGCATTATGCTATCTGATTCGCGGGTTAGCGGACTATCGCCCAGTTTGAATTGATAGAATTTTTGCGATATATTCTGGACGAAATCCGCTAATGGGGTTATGTCGTGGCAACGTGCGTAGAGATCTCTGAGGGAGGTGTACCTACCGGAGTCTGAAAAGAGGCGCATAAATTTATGTTCTAAAACTCTAAGTTTCCGCATTGTCGTGGCCGGGATGCTGCGCCACACCGGCGCCGCGTATGTGATGGCTGGCCTGATCACCAACGTATACAACAATTTTTTAATAGTCCTGTTTAGTCCGCTACCCCGCGCCAGGAGCGGATACAGACTCCTGGACATGGAGTAGACCTTTCGTATAGTCTCGCTAACGTGAGTGTTCTGTCCAAGTTCACCCCCAAATACTTCACGCACCTTTTGATTGGAATTTGGCGACCCCCGATCGAAATTGGTGTTAAAATGCGGTTCTCTGTAAACCGGTGCGTGAAGAGTATGGCCTCCGTCTTTTCGGCGTTGATCCGAATCTTCCACTTGTCGTAATACGCCGTGGCATGAGCCATGTGGCCTTTAGCAGCATGTTCGCCGCTTGTGCATTGTGCGAATGCGCGTACATGGCCGTGTCGTCTGCGTACTTGGCAAGGTTCGTATTCGGAAACTTCGGAAAGTCGTAGACGTATAAGTTGTATAACTTGGGTGACAGGCACGAGCCCTGGGGGACACCCGCGCGAATGTCCCGCCGAGTTGAAAGTTTGTTATTCACCCTGACCTGCAGTGATCTGTCTGTCAGGAAAGAGTGAATTAGTTTTGTGATATGCGTAGGGAAGTTCAATGAGTTGAGTTTGTGGAGTAAGCCCGGGATCCATACTGTATCGAAAGCTTTCTCAATATCGAGCAGCACCATGACGGTGCTTTTTCCGCGGTTGCACTGCACTTTGACATCATTCACGATCCTGACGACCTGGTGCACAGTGAAACCAAACTGACTGAATTGTGGGACCGGATAATTGTAAAATCAAAATGTCAAACTGATGAAATTGTACGTAAATGACAGAACTAAGATGTCACCAAAGCACACTTTTCAATAAATACAATTTTTCCTTTTCAAATTAGGTTTGTTTTCAAAGAATTTTTGAGATCTATTTTTGAGTTTTCTCGAAAACGGTTGGAATTATTAAGTTCTATCAAGTGTACCTTTTTTACGTAGAAATTACTCCTGCATGAGATTTTCTAGTCAAAAGTGCCACTACGTTTCGTAAAAAAAAAGAGAAAATATTCATCATCAGGTATAGCTCATGAAGTGCCCTCCACGGGCTAGCGCGATGTGATACATAAATTATTGTTTCTTAGCTTAAAAAAATGTTTCCTTACCGAATTGGGAGAAGATCGATCAGACCGTAGTTGAGATATTGCAAAAAAAAAAGAAAAAAAAATTACAATTTTGACACCCTGCATCTTTTTCCACAGCAACAATTTACTAAAGCATGTTTGGTTATATCCTCATATTTTGGTCCAAAGAATCTACCCTTGAACTATGGCCTATTATTAGTGGTCCACCCTGTATATTTATAACGGTGCTGAAAATACTGCCGAACGTTATTAAAAAAGCGCTATGAAATTATTTTATAAGTTTTATAAGTTGAAATGTTTTATAGTTTAGTTACGGAAACGTTTCTAAAATAATTTCTTAACTGATTTATAAGGTATTTTATAATTTTGCTGTAAAGACGATAAATTTATAAAATAGTTCAGTTGCTGACAACCAGATAGTGTTTTCTGCAACTCTAATATAATCAATTAGCATTTTAGAAGCATTAATAAAATAACAATAAAACAAAATAATCGTAAAACATTTAAATTACAAAACAAATTTGCTGGTTGAGTACTTCCTGGACACACTGTATACGCTTGATAAAATGAAGTGAAAAGCTTGCGTATCACATAAAAATCAATAAAGATATTAAAGATTATTCGATAGCCAAGATATTTAGGAATATTTTACACGCAATTGTGTGGGCCAATGCTCAATTTAAAATTTGTACTTTGGTACAAAATCAACCTTAATGAACCTATTGACTCTTCCTAATGATGTTATAATTTCATACTATGGAAGAAAAAATACATGCCGATGTTGTTCACGCTGATTTGTGGTTAATAAAACTTTTAATTAAGTAACTCCTGACGTCACATTCAGGCAATTATATATATTTTCCAAAAATTAGGTGGAGATTCGTAACGTAAAGAGGAATTGATTTAACTTAACTTGTCTAGACGGAGTGGCCCAGAGACAGTGGTCAAATCGAAACTTGCTGATAGGGGACATCAATACCAACCCACAGAATGTGATATAGGGTTATCCAAAAGTCAACGGTTTAAAAGTTATTCGGACTTTCGTGATTTTTTTACGATTATAGTTAGCTATAAATGATATTTTCCGAACCTTCGTTGTTATCGTCTCCATATACCCTAAATAAATAATTAGAAAGTAATTGACTAATGCAATGCAACGCAATTCAAGATGACCAACGTATGCACCATATAACGATAACAAATTTTAATATTCAAGTAAGTTATTAATGGGCTGTGTATAAGATGGGTCATAAACAACAAAACACCTTCATAATATTAAAAAATAAACAATTACTGTCACCTAAAATGGGAATAACATGTCGTTCCATCAGGGCCGTGGAAAGGAAATACGGGCCCGGTGGGGAATTTTTTTTTTTTTTGAAAATTGATGATCCGAGAAATAAATTTTTTTTTGATGAGCGGGAAGCAGAAATCCAAAAAAAATTTCAAAATATGTTAAAAAAAAGTTATAAAACAAGACAGGGGGGGATCACCACCGCACCACCCCGCTCTTGACAGGCTTGCGTTCCATGATGAAAAGAGATATTCTCCAAAAAATACATTACCTTAGAAATGAATAAAACCAAAGTGAAAATTAATTCGAATTCGTTTTCGATACGACTGAATATGCGGTATGCGATAAACCCACGCTGGCAATCGCTGGCTCTGACTGATTTCCTCGAATTTCTTCAGTCAACTACGGCCTCTACATGTAGTAGGGGCCACCATCACAGTACGTTATTGTTCGAACGCTGAGATTCATTTATTTATTCCAACTTCTATTTGGTTTTTATGTATGAAAATAACAATTTAAGAAAATAGAAATTAGTGATGACACATCTGTGGATAAAGAGCCTTATTTAAAAAAAAAGAATCATCAAAATCATTCCAGAGGGAGCTATTGGCGAAGCTGTGAAAGAACACGTCTTGTGTTTTAGATATGTATATGTATATAGATTATGTTTCATTAAATTAGGTTGTACTTTTAATATTTGCAAATTAATGTTCCTGGAATATTACTTTTTTAGACAAATACTTAAAACTTCATTAAACAAAAGTTATCTAGGTTAAAATAATTAACACTTACTAAAAATGTACATAGTTTTTGTTGTAATAGGTAATTCTCATTTAGCAAGAGGTGACTATTTTTGGAAGTAGTGACATGACATAGACAAGAATTTTTAAAGAATGTATATTTAGTACACCACACGATATTTGACCGTATTAAAAAATGACAAAAAAGTATAATACAATTGTAGAATTTTTTTTTTTTGTCGAAGATTTGCATCCTCAAATGCAACATGCAGAAAACTTTTTTATCTTTGGAAATAGATACCAAGTATATCGAGAAGAAACAAAGATAAAGGATGGACGTAACTTTTTTTCAGAATTAGCAGCTTTTGAGATAATTGCAAATGAGTGATTGTTGGCCCGGTAGTGCAATTAATTGCTATGAAATTTTCGTGTTCTTTATCATCAAATAAGTTTTGCTTATTAGCCCAGACGACAGAGAACATTTTATAGTGAAACCCACAAAAATTTGCAAACTGAAAAAATTTTTTTTAATGAGTTCGTGAAAGAGTATAGAATAATATCCTGAAAAGTTTACATTTCGCTTGGATGCAGAACATAAAAAAAAAGCGAAAAAAAAATATATTTTTTATTGGTACCCTATTTTGCTTATTTAAAGTATAGTCCAGTACGTGGGTATCAAACAGGGGTGTTTGAATGCAAAAGGTGGGGTAGTAGTGATTTTTTAGTATGTTGTTAGGCTTGGGGCCCTAATGAAAAATCCAAGTTTTCGACCTCGAGGCGCATGCGCTCTAGCCGCCATCTTGGATTTTAGGTACAAAAATTTGGTTTTTTGATAATAACTCAAAAACGGTGGCTTTCACGACAAAAGATGTTCTATACAAAGTTAAAGAGGACAAAATTTCCTACATTTTCTGTTAAAACAATTTTTTTGTAGCATACATATGTTAGGAGTTACAGCTCCGTGATGTTGCACTATTTGAAAAAAAAAAGTATTATATTTTGTTATTTGGCTGTTAATAACTAAAATAAATAATTTAAACAAATGCCAATCATAAACTGTCATTTGTCCAGGGAAATGGGTTTGAAGGGTTTGAACAAAATGGTTAACATGTACGAAAATTTTGCGGCAATTAAATTTAAACGAAAAGATAAAGTTATCCCATTACTAGCAGTTAATAGCAGCATTAAAGTCGGCGAAGAAACTGTTTGCCTCAACCCACTAATGCTGTTTCAAAGGATGTGCATTGCTAAGAAATCCGAAGACGAGATAAAGGATTTCCTTAAATACGAGCTGGCTGGCCTTTCCTTTGTCGCTTTTTTCGGAAGCAGGAATGCGCAAAGGAACCAAGTCATCTTTATATTCCGTATTCACACCGCTTTCCGATGAATTTCAATTCGAAGATAACCAGATCAATGTGGTGGATGGGGGATATCTCCTACACAAAGTTGTGTGGCACCGAAATGATTTGTTTGGAGCGATTTGTGACAAATATGTTCGATATGTGCAAGATCATTTTGGTTCCCACGCAATTGTTGTTTTTGATGGATATCCAACTGATGGTGGCAATACAAATACAAAGACCGCAGAAAGACTTCGTCGATCAAAAAAACACGTGTCTGCCGATGTCCCTTTTGATGAAACAATGGTGGTGCAAGTTTCGCAGGAGCGATTTTTAGCCAATGAAAAAAATAAAGTTCGTCTCATATCGATGCTGAAGAACAAATTTGAGCTGGCTGCATTTACAGTTAAACAAGCTGAAGATGATGCCGATGTCAACACTGCAATTTCTTTATGCAGTGAATCAATATTTGATGCTGTTTTTGTGGTCGGGGAAGATGTTGACCTTTTAGTACTTGTGACAGCCTTAGCACCAGCCGAAAGTTCTATCTACTTCCGTAAACCTGGAAGAGGAAAAACTGCTGAGAGGATATATTCAGCAAGTAGCCTCAAATACGAAGAAGCAACCAAGCACATTCTGTTCTTGCAAGCCTTCAGTGGTTGTGACACAACGTCATCCCTATTCAATCAGAGAAAAACTAAATTTTGTACGCTGATAGAAAAAAACAGAGCGGTTCATGAAATAATTGAAATTTTCAACCAACAAGATGCCACGTCAGAGGAGATTGCCGAGGCCGGAGTACGCTTTCTCATAGCTTTATATGGTGGCAACATGGATAAAGAGAATTTGGAAGAGATTCGTTTCCAACGCTTCGCCAAATCTACGCTGAAATGCAAATTTAATCTTGCCTCTTTGCCACCTACAAAAGATGCGGCGCAATTCCACGCCTTTAGGACGTACCACCAAGTACAGAAATGGAGAGGCATAGAGAAAAATAGATAAAGAGAATTTGGAAGAGATTCGTTTCCAACGCTTCGCCAAATCTACGCTGAAATGCAAATTTAATCTTGCCTCTTTGCCACCTACAAAAGATGCGGCGCAATTCCACGCCTTTAGGACGTACCACCAAGTACAGAAATGGAGAGGCATAGAGAAAAATAGATAAAGAGAATTTGGAAGAGATTCGTTTCCAACGCTTCGCCAAATCTACGCTGAAATGCAAATTTAATCTTGCCTCTTTGCCACCTACAAAAGATGCGGCGCAATTCCACGCCTTTAGGACGTACCACCAAGTACAGAAATGGAGAGGCATAGAGAAAAATCCTGAAGACTGGGGTTGGAAGCATGGCGCTTACGGGCTCACTCCCATAACAATGGCGGAAAAATCACCTCCCGATTCCTTATTAAAATCGGTATTTTGTAACTGCAAAAAGGGGTGTGGTGGGGCATGCCGAAAGGCTGGACTTAAATGTTCGGTTGTATGTGGCTTCTGCAACGGGGAATCTTGCGGAAATATGCCGGAAATCCGCATTGAAAGCGAGGACGAGGATGACGACATTTTTCAGGCTACGGACCAAAACTACGACCAGGACACCGACAATAACCAACCCGGACCATCGAAACGTACCAAAATGTAGTAGAAATTGATTTTTGTAACGCTCTAAAATCATAATTTACTATTCTTAAATTAAAAAAAAAATGCGCCATACTTTTCGCCTTTAACTTTGTTTACGATAAGTATAATACTGTTAAATGATAATATTCAAGTGCCTTTTAGTTTTTTTTATAATTATGTACAAATATAATGATATGTAATAAGAATAATAAAATAAAACTCAACCAAAATGAAATTTCCGCATTTTTTTTTCAAATAGTGCAACTTCACGGAGCTGTAACTCCTAACATATGTGTGCTACAAAAAAATTGTTTCAACAAAAAATGTAGGAAATTTTGTCCTCTTTACTTTGTATAGAACATCTTTTGTCGTGAAAGCCACCGTTTTTGAGTTATTATCAAAAAACCAAATTTTTGTACCTAAAATCCAAGATGGCGGCTCGAGCGCATGCGCCTCGAGGTCGAAAACTGGCATTTTTCATTAGGGCCCCAAGCTTAAGAACATACTAAAAAATCACTACTACCCCACCTTTTGCATTCAAAAAACCCCCACGTACTGGACTAGTACGCCTCAGAGTGTTTAAATCCAAGTTTTAAAAACGCGCGTGTTTTAAAGTTACCATGGCTACATCAAAGGTAAGCAAGTACAACTCGTTCATCTGTATCTGTTACCTTTTGCTCTTCCATCCATTTGATGAACTTGTCGTATTCTTTTTTATAAGCGTCTTCCGATTTTTGCGGTATTAACCGCAATTCTGCTTTTCTATTCAAGTAATCAATGTTAGAACTCATTTTAAAGCAATATACAATCAGTGACAACTGTAGTGGCAATAATTAATCCTATGTGACAGATTGCAAATTAATTTTTGTTTTCTCATTTGCATGACACTGACAGGTATCCTGATGTCACATCACGAATTCAACCATTTTACATTCTTAATTCTTATTTCCATTTTTTGTAGTAAAAATACCAGTATTTATGATTCCAAAGTGTACCAATAAAAAAAAATAGCGTAAAGTATTCGTGGATAACTGGTTTTTAAAACACTTGCTCTATTTCGAGCACTCCGGCTGCGCCGTCGTGCTCGAAAAATCGCGCGTGTTTTAAAGACCTTAATATCCACTTATACTTTAATATACTATTTTTTTATTGGTACCCTATTTTGCTTATTTAAAGTACGCCTCAGAGTGTTTAAATCCAAG
The DNA here is from genome assembly GCA_936432065.2 of Rutpela maculata. NCBI lineage: Eukaryota > Metazoa > Arthropoda > Insecta > Coleoptera > Cerambycidae > Rutpela > Rutpela maculata. Next base: position 279,158,811 of record OW386286.2, on the reverse strand, counting down.
TTTTAAAAACGCGCGTGTTTTAAAGTTACCATGGCAACATCAAAGGTAAGCAAGTACAACTCGTTCATCTGTATCTGTTACCTTTTGCTCTTCCATCCATTTGATGAACTTGTATTCTTTTTTATAAGCGTCTTCCGATTTTTGCGAAATTAACCGCGATTCTGCTTTCCTATTTAAGTAATCAATGTTAGAACTCATTTTAAAGCAATATACAATCAGTGACAACTGTAGTGACAATAATTAATCCTATGTGACACATTGCAAATTAATTTTTGTTTTCTCATTTTCATGACACTGACAGGTATCCTGATGTCACATCACGAATTCAACCATTTTACATTCTTTATTCTTATTTTCATTTTTTGTAGTAATAATACCAGTATTTATGATTTCAAAGTGTACCAATAAAAAAAATGGGGTAAAGTATTCGTGGATAACTGGTCTTTAAAACACTTGCTCTATTTCGAGCACTCCGGCTGGAAAAATCGCGCGTGTTTTAAAGACCTTAATATCCACTTATACTTTAATATACTATTTTATCCATTTTTTCAAAATTTTGAAATTAAGCGAGGGTAGGAAAAAATAAAAAATACAGGTGGATAGACCACGTATTTCTGAACAAGAAATATTCTAATAAAATTTATCGCTAAAGCCACGGTATTTCTGGAAAAAAATAGTGAAGTAACTTTGTCACTCTGCGCGGCCAGCGCACGGTTAAATGCATACTATGGAACCTCTAAAAATTCTTAGCTGTTCTATCGAGTAAAATAAAGTCTTTTTTTTCTCTTTCTGATTACATGTTTTAAACATTTTTATTAGTGAATAGGAGGATAAATAATAGCAGGTATGGAAGGAAAATATATAATTATGGACGCATACACAGACACCACACATACCGCTGAATCGCTCGCATGAATTTTTACGTGCCTTTACTGCATTGGATTTATTACAGGTACACCTATCCACATTTCAGCTATATCCAATGGATTCCTTATACATTTGTTAATGTATTGGAAAAGTTCCAGAATTTGCATTCAAAACAATCAAAGATATTTTCATACTTATAAGGATAAGATCGGGAAAATCGCAATTTCTTATCATGATCTGATTGATCATATTTTCGAAAAAATACATACAAATAAACGATTTTGTGTTTGAACATTCGAAAAACATACATTTTTTTCGAAATAGTGATATTTTATTTTTTCCAATGGGTCAATTTCTCGACAAGTTACAGCCTCCAATATATATATTTTTCAAAAAAACCATCAAGCAAGGAAATTAAAATTATTTGAGATGTACTTTTTTTTAAATCCTCGTTACTACAACTTAATAAACCATAATAATCATGAAGTGTACATACTTTTTAACAGTTCTCGATGAAGAAAGAATTTTTTTGAAGGGCTTTTATTTTTTTCTATATTATTTATTGCGACGATTGAGTTCGGGCATGATAATATATATAAGTATATTTTTCCCATCCATCCTTTGCTTGTATTGTTTGAAGCAAAAAAGCATCAGAAAGCTAGCTACAATTTCCATCTTTTAAATGAGCCAGATTAAACAAATTCTGATTTAGTGACATGTAATTTGTTAGGACATTCTTTGTTCATAAATATGTGATCTATCCATCTGTATTTTTTATTTTTTTCTAGCTTGATTTAATTTCAAAATTTTGAAAAAATGGATAAAAAAAATTTTTTTTCACTTTTTTTATTTTCTGCATCCGAGCGAAATGTAAACTTTTCAGGATATTATTCTATACACTTTCACGAACTCATTAAAAAAAAAGTACTCAGTTTGCAAAATTTTGTGGGTAAATACCTTCATCGACTGGGCAATATATTCCCTCTTCAATCTCCAAAAGCGCCACTCAATTACAAACTTAAAAAACTAGAGAAAACATGATGTTCTTCCCCGATTTGTTGAACTTTTTATATAGTCATTGCACATTCTTTAGATTCGAAGTTTTTGTGTAAATGTTAATTTTGGGACATTTTAAATCTGAGGACGCCGACTTAGTTGGTGAAACACTTGTCAGTATAAAAAAAGTAAAATAGAGCAAGCACATCTATAATAAATTGTCTGTGTTTCAATCTCGCGATCCTTGGATTTCAAGCCAAAATTCTAACCCTTACACCACCATACTCTACTTCTAAAAGCGATAATATTATGTCACTATTCAGGACCGGTTTTAGGTAACCGGAGGCCCTAAGCCTAGGTTTGTTTTTCGTTGAAGCTTTCTCTTCTATTAAAATAAACGCGCAGATCTGCGCATGAAATCTCCCAAATGCGAGGCCCTAGGCTGGCGCTTACTCAGCTTATAAGCAAAACCGGCACTGTCACTATTTGAAAATCATGTTTCTATGTTTTAATATTATACTGTTATGAAATATATATTAGTAAAATATATAAATAAATGACAGAAAATAACAATTCACAAAATTTCTATCCAATTACAAAACTAAAAAAATCAGGTTTTTAGCGAATGTAATAGTACATTTTGGTATAAAACACTTTTTACAATTGTGCTTCATACATAAATTGTCCAACTTTACCACGTTAACATAAATAAACATTCCTTGACCAAACTTGGCAGAAATTGTTTATTTGGATGTCCTTTTTTGCAAAAACAACACGGCAGACAATGGGGTATTTTCCTATTTTTTTTATTGAATAATATCATAGAATATGTATAAACAAGCGTTGCAATACTAATTTGCGCGAAAATAATTATCAGTTTTATGAGAAAACAAAAGTTAAAATAAATGGCACGAAAGGTGTTTTAAATTGGTGACGTTATATGTAATCTGCCAATGACGTAGTGTTGATTTGTAGATAGAATGGTTTTATAAAAAACAGTGTGGTGTTGCCAAGTTGAAATTTCTTTTCTAGTTCTAGTAAAGATAAATGTAGAGTATAAAGCTTATTTATTAGATCAATGTTAATATATTTATCCACAAAATTTAATTTTGTAATGTAAAAAATAATAATAGGCGTGGATTATTAAATGTTTTAAATAATTTTTAATACCGATTAGATTTTTAAAAACATATTTCGCAATATATGGCAACAGTGTCAACGGCTAGTCAAATGACAGATGTGTTCTAACGTGGTGTTGGTTTTTCACGTTTGCTGACAAAAAATCCAAATTTTGTTTATAGAAAGAATCTTATCATGTCATAAATCAACTTTGGGCAAATTGGATGAATTTCCTTTCACAAAAATCAACTCTATCTTAATAGTTTATTGATAAAATATAAAATAAAATCACACGCCACATAAACAAACAACAAATAAATCTAACCAATATGTCTCTTTCACTTGTATTGTGACAAAAAGTAACAACTGACAGCACGCAAGCAAAGTTGGAACAGGTGGAGAGCCGTTTTTATACAATATTGCCACAATTCAAGATATTGAGCAAAATAGAAGTGTTATGGGCAGGCCTCCCGCATCAAATCATGGGCCCCGGTACCAAATTCACTGGCGGGCCCCCGCGCCTAATAATTGATGAGCGAGAAGAAATTTTTTTGTCAAAGTCTCTGGCGGGCCCTCGCTACGGGCCCCTTGGAAGCCAACGGCCCCCCGCGCTTAATAATTGATGAGCTGGGGGGAGAAATTTGAAAAAAAATTGCCAAAAATCTCTGACGGGTCCCCGCTACGGGCCCCTCGACAGCCACCGGGCCCTCGCGCTTAATAATTGAAGAGCGGGGGAGAGAAATTTGAAAAAAAAAATTGCCAAAATCTCTGGCGGGCCCCGGTCCCTCCCATATGGGGGGCCTGGTTATAGGTAAAATAATGTAAAATAAATACACAATTTGGCATTTATATAAGATAGTTACAGTCTAAGCGAAAGTTGTCTGTTATTGGTTAAATTATTCCCCTCAAAATGAAATCATTTGAAATCTGTGTCTAGACGGGCGTATTCTTATCTCTTATTTTTATTTAAGAAATTATTGTTTTGGTTTAAATTGATTATGCAGTAATTGTTAAAATAATAACATTACTTGATACATATCACCAAAACTGAATTAAAAAAAAAATGGAAACTACCTCATTCTATGCATCCGTTTTAATGTTATTGCTCTAATATCCCTGAACTAAAACCCAATGGGCTTGTTACCGATAATTATTTTTTCGTTATTTTTTTTATGACATTCAGTAGAATTCGATCATCTAGATAAGCTGTTAAAACTTCAGCTTCATAAGTATATCCAATCATTAGATATTCAATGTTAAAGATTGAGTTCCAGTACAAAGCGCCTCGCCGACTCGTGACGTCATTCTGCATAAACACTACTCATTTTAAACCAGAAAGAAGATAAAACAGATATAATTTAACAATCAAACGCCGTTTCCATAGAGAAACACAATAACACCCACCACACGATTGGGGCATGTGCATTATATAACTAACATAACCTCAATTGTTATGTTTTTTAGGTTTATTCTCATTTTTAATGTGTGTATACTCATTTTTAGCTTGGATCCAAACTGCTAATTATAGGTTAGATTCCTAACCTGCAAAAAATGTCTTATTTTATTATGACAAACTATTTAAAACTTCATAAACATTACATTGAACTAGATTTTGGTTGAATGTACAGAAACCAGGCAGAAATCTTAATAATAGCTGCGTAATACTTGTAAATCTTAAAAAATATATATTTTTGAGGTTAGCGGTGAAGTCACATTAAATCTCGACTGTCGCCTGATCAGCATCTGTAAAGTGACGTCACGCGAATCTCCGCCCCGTTTTCGGGCGGTCCAACTTTGGTAATTTATCTAAGGGCTTGAACGTCCTAATAAAAACCTAAAAATTTGGAAATTGCCTTGAAAAATGATCTACTTTCGATTTCTAAAATAAAAAAATAATACTGAACGGGCCTATTGCTAGATATAATTTATTGTTTCACATTTGTTGTCGTAATTACATAATCAGTAACATTTGCCCAATAATCAAATCGCTAAAATATCAAGGAATATAATGATGGAATTTATATTATTTGTACTAGGTACTGAAACTGATTTAGTGGCTCATATCATAAGAAAGTATTTCTGAAACTAGATTTTTTTTACAGAAATAAATTTTATGAAATACCTATGCATCAGATCCAGACAGTGTCAATTCGGCCCCTAGTAATGTTTGTTAAGATTTTAGCAATCTTTTAAGAATACAATACATACAACTAAAAACTAAAATTTAAATAAACCGCATTTAAAACGACTTAGATACCCAATTTTCTGTTTAAAATTGGCACATAATCATCATATTCCGCCTGATACAAATTACCAGCAACTGGTGATCCAAGTCCATATTTTTTGGCAAATTTTCTGGTAGAAAAACTTCCACGGCCATTACGAGAACTATTGGTCAATCGCTTCTCACTGAAATGAATCCTTCCATTCTGTTTGAACACCAAAAAGACGTATCGGTGCAGCCCAGTACCTTGTGGTGGTCCAGAACCTATGTATGCGGACAGAACATCTCCTTTTGTTATTTTATTTTGGGGAATGTTTCCCACAAGCCAGTGGTGCCACTCACGGAACTTCGGGTCGTCGCGACTTGGCGCGTCGGGGTCGGTCATGCATATAGTATAAAGTGCATTTTCGTCCGATTCCCATTTGATTGTTGGTTCGTCCCTGACTTGCGTCGGAGTCAATTCCTTGCCCAGATTGGCTTTAGCACCACTGGGATAGATAACTTCGGCAACTAGTTCAGGGGGTTTGTCGATAACATCATAAACAACTTCGTGTTGCCTCATAGCACGTGCAGCTGCAGATATAAAACGGGATGCAAAGAACGATCTGCTGAACATTTTGACATGCTCCTTCTCACCAAAATTGCACTGATATTTGTGATTGAGATTGATTGAATTATGACTTCTAATAAATTATGGATTACTGATTTTTAATAATTGCTCAGTTTTTACAGTTAATTTGGAAATGCTAGGGGGAAGTTCGATAAATTAATTTAAATTTTAGACACTGGCATGTGTCAACTCATTTTAGGCTAACTTAAAGGTTACTAAGGCTACATTCGACATCTGACCGATGTGGTCCGCCCGATGTGGTCCGCCCACTGTGGTCGAACCGAACTTGCGGTCGAACGCATCAGAATTTGAAGTATTTTTCCAATCTCCATAAACTTTCACCCTAACCTCAAAAATCGGTATTTTGACTTTTTTAACATGGATTTGAATAGTAATTAGCTCGTTGAATTTCATATTCACTTAATCGGACTTTAAATTTTACTCCGGTATGATGTGTAATTTCCCCAAATGTATATTGTTGCTTGCCCTAGTCATTAATTGATGTTTTTCACAAAAATATCGTGTCCGCTACGGTTGCTATATTGAAAAAATAACAGTCAAAGTAGGTTTTTCTCAATTATCTCCTTCCCTGTTAGTTCTACCCGAAAATTAGGTATTACCAGTATTGTAGAAACTTAAACTATTTTTCTCTATTATTAATATTTTACGATTTACAGCCACCATAATGGTGAAAATTTGTGCTTATTATCTCCGTCCTTATTGTTCCTTTGTAGTAATTGGCTATTATCAATATTGTAGATTATACAATTTCTCAAAATTTTTGTTTATAGAATTTTCTTCCACCGTGAACTGTTTTAAAATTACAGCATCGGAAATTTAATAAACTATGAAATTTTGAAGTTGCTGTAACTCAGTGCAATAAAAATTTTTAAACAAAAATTTTGGGAAATTTTATAATATACAATATTGATAATAACTAATTACTACGTAGGAGTAGTGGGGACAGAAATAATTGCAATAATCTACACTGAAGCATAAATTGTCACATTTTTGGGCGAGTGTAAATCGAACAGTATTGACAGTAAATAAACTGCTGTATTGACAGATTAAACTCGAAAAATTAAAAAAAAAATTTTGTTTTAAAGAAATAACACTACAATAAATCAGTTTTATTGATTATAGAAAATTAACAAGCTAAAAACGTACTCTTCGCCAATTTACTGAGCTTTTTATATATAATTGTTACACATTCTATAGGATACTCTTCGCAGTTTTCTTGTAAATAATGTTAGTTTTTGGACATCCTAAATTTTGTGATATAAACTTTGTTGTGAAAAAAATTGTATGAAAAAAAAAATGAAAAAGAAAATCCAACCTGTGGGATTCGAACACGGGACCCTTGGATTGCAACGAAAAGCTTTAGCCGCTGCGCCACCACCTGTTGCTAGGAAAATTGATTGATTTCAATACAATCGGACCTTTCTTTCTTAAGTTATCGTGCTTACAAGAAACGTGACGGACGAACGGACAGACGGACGGACAGACGGACGGACAGACGGACATTTTGAAAGTTGTTCAGAATTCGTTCACTAACACAATGATATGAAAATTTTTTCTCTACGAGCGATATTTACGATTTTAGAAATGTGCCGATCAAATACAATATACTCTTCGTTTTTGCGAAGAGTATAATATTACGTATGAATAACATTGAAACCATGGACAGTGGCGGCGCTAGGGGGGTGTTGGGGTGGGCAGGAGCCCACCCTGCAAATCCAAGCGCCGGTCGCTACCCACCCTGCGCCGTGAGGGATCACGCCACATCTCTGCGCTGGCAATCGGGCGGAATGTATAATGTATATGTACGCTGTACCGCACGCCCCCAAATTATTTTCTTTTGCCGGCATCCGCCCACCCATTTCAAAAGGCTAGCGGCGCCACTGACCATGTAGCGGATATTTTTCCGAAAATTAAAAATCTTATTCAAACTTCGACCTGCTGTAATTTTTTAAAAATTGACCGTAAAAGGAAATTGTTTAAACAAAACATTTGGGAAATTTTAAAAGGGCAAACAAGAACAAATTTATAAACGGTCTACATTTTACCGATTTTTCTATATATTCGATAAGGTTAAGATTAAATATTTGAAAAGTTCACAACTGTAAATGAGTTCATAAGTAATCTATCACTTCTTGGTCGTTTACTGGTGGTTAATTTTGTCAGGATATTATCGAATGTGTCATTGCGGATTATACGTTCTTCCAGGAACCAAAATACTTAAACATTTCCATAATAAAAAATTGTTGCATTTAAAATGTAACCAACTTTCATTGTTTACATTCCTGCGAACAATCAGATAAATCATTTAGTACAATAAATAATTTCATTAGTAATAATTTATGATTTATAAATATTTAAATGTTAGTAAATCATACCGGTAATTTCCATAATTTTTAGGTACATTTCCGCGGTTATACATTTTTTATAATTATAGGATGAATCAATAAGAACAATCGTGTTTTTTACAGAAGCTTGACCAACAGCAAAATGTTAATGCTGGGAATTAACCATTGAATAGATCTCGTTATAAATATCAAATTAATATTTTTACAAAATAAAAAAGTAAAGCCAACTATATCTTTATTATACTCTTCGCAAATACGAAAACGAAGAGAGTATATTGAATTTGATCGGCACATTTCGAAAACCGTAAATATCGCTCGCAGACAAAAAATGTTCATATCATTGTGTTAGTGAACGAATTCTGAACAACTTTCAAAATGTCCGTCTATCCGTCCGTCCGTCCGTTCGTTCGTCCGCCCGTCCGTCCGTCCGTCCGTCACGTTTCTTGTAAACACTATAACTCAAGAAAGAAAAATCCAATTGTACTGAAATTTGGTCAGTAAGTTAGTGTTAGCTAGGGGACGAACAAAATCGATCGGTAAATAAAAATGTTATTAATGATTTAATTTTGAAAAAATTTTTTTTTGATTTTTATGTTTTTGTCATTGAATAGAAATCTGGTGGAATGATATTTCATTTCAATATCTAAATATTTATATATTTTACAAGTATACATTTCATAATGTAATATACAACAGTGAAAATATGATTTTAGCTCGTGTCTTATAATGTAAAAATTTACATTTTTTTACGTGTCAGGTGGTGGTGTAGTTCTTACGCTTTTGACTCGGAATTCAAGGGTCCCGGGTTCGAAACCCAAATGGGGTTTAGTATGTTTTTTTTATTTTTACTTTATTTTACACTGAGTCTTTCACCAACTAAGTTCGTACTATAAAATTAAAAATGTCTAAAACTAACATTATTTACAAAGAACTGCGAAGAGTATCCTATAGAATATGTAACAATTATATAAAAAGTTCAGTGAACAGGCGAAGAGTACGTTTTTAGCTTGTTATTTGTTGAAATCAACCACAAATTGCCAACGTACTTGTCAGCCACGTGCTAGTAAAGTCAGTTATATCGCTTAAATTACCATATTTGTGGTTACTGGTTGATTTACATCTTCACTAATCTATATTTTTTATAAAGCAAAGCTAGTGAATGAAATGTCGAGTTCACAAGTTCAAGTTACTAAATCAGTTAGTTAAATTTAATAAATGTTAATTTAGAGTTTTGGCATCATGTGTTTAGTAGCTTCAAATGACACCGTGTAATAATGCCTCTTCATTAAAACAATATATTTCGTGTTATATTCATTATTCATTTATGTGACTTGTTGTAGTGAGGCCTGCTCTAACAAATGCGGCATCGGTGTGTGGTGCACGCAGCGGTCCCGACTTCGAAGAAACTAAAAGTGTTGGATCACAAGTTTATGCACCTCATTTCAAATTATTCAAAAAATTTAGCGCCCTCGGAGATTTATATGCACGTTGTCATGACATAACGCCACATGCGGATTACATCCAACAAACTTCTCAAAATTCTGTTCATTCAAACTGGGTGATAGTCCGCTAGCAAACAACATTACCCAGATCAGAAAGCATCCCAACAAACACGCTATAGGTGGCAAAACAATGGGCCATTGGATTTATGACTGGTAAGGTGTTGGCAACAATACATCATCTGTCCTGTAATGGTAAGTTGATGGCCTTATGTGTTTAATACGCCCTTTTGTTATTGCATACTTGGAATTATTTCACCATCGTTGGTACGTTAAATATATCAAAGAACTCTTTTGTCAATACTAAAAAAGCTAATATAAAGAACTGTCTAACCATTATACCTCCAGTGTTGCAATGGTAAATTGATGGCCCTATGTGTTTAAGATGCTCTTTTGTTATCGTGTATTTGCAAATATTTAACCATCACTGATGTATTAAATATATATAAAATTATATAAAAAAAATATTTTCAAGAAAAAGCTTTTATTTGAAAAAACTACTAAAAAGTAAAAATAATTTTTTAAAATTCATACACCTGGAAACCAAAAGCTTTGGGGCGGTCATATAGCGCTATTGCATAGTTAATGAATTTTTATTTATTTTTACTTTTTAGTAGTTTTTTCAAATAAAAGCTTTTTCTTAAAAATATTTTTTTTATATAATTTTATTTTTTACTTTTTAGTCTACTTATTTTACAGACAAACCCTTTCATTTGCCACCGCCATTCACCCCTTCCCTCTCCCGTCTTCTCACCTATCTAACACTACTTCCCACTTCTTCTCACCCCTTTCCCACCTCTTCCCACCCCTTCCCCACCCCTTCCCCACCTCTTCCCGCCCCTTTCGCACCTCTTCCCGCTTCTTTCGCACCTTTTCCCACCCCTTCCCACCCCTTCCCCATTTCTTCACACCCCCTCCCCACCTCTACCACGTCCGCCATATTCAGTTTAGAATGACGTCACATACTTTATGGTATTTTACTCGTCAAACCAGGGGGTTGTGACTAAAAAGCCGATAAGCCATCTTGGGACGTCCGCCATATTGGATTTACAATGACGTCACATTGTTTATTGTATTTTACTCGTCAAACTCTTTCATTTGATACCCATATCAAGGGGGTTGTGACTAAAAAGCAGATCCGCCATCTAGGGACGTCCGCCGTCTTGGGACGTCCACCATATTGGATTTACAATGACGTAACATTGTTTATCGTATTTTACTCGTCAAACCCTTTCATTTGATACCCATTTGATACCAAGGGGGTTGTGACTAAAAAGCCGATCCGCCATCTTGGGACGTCCGCCATATTGGATTTAGAATGACGTCACAATGTTTATCGTATTTTACTTGTTAAACCCTTTCATTTGAGACCCATATCAAGGAGGTTGTGACTAAAAAGCCGATTCGCCATCTTGGGACGTCCGCCATATTGGATTTAGAACGATAATGGCTGTACTATGTTGCATTGTCACCAGACTTATACACGTGTGCCAAATTTCAAAGCTCTAGCTTAATTAGAACTAGTCGAAATTCAGCTTCAGATTTGACCTAAACTAACAAACAAACATACAAACACACATACAAACATTGCAAGTTAAATAAAAGCTTTTAAAAAGCACTTTTTTGCCAAAACCTGAAAGGCGAATACAAATTACTTGTCTATAATCATTATAACTTCCTTCAGATCTTTAGGACAAGATGGGAGGCATCCATGTTTTCATTTTGTCGAAAAATAGATCTAGTAAAATCTATCTATATTATTTTCTTAAATTTGTCCAACGTCGCATTTTAACTCACTAAGTCAGTGTATTAACTACTAACGATTACGTATGATGATCTTGCCATCTTGAAATTTTGCAAGAAAATAAATATTCGGATTAAGTTCTATTACCCGTTCTTAAAATTTAGATATTTCATGAGGATCATTTGTTCTTTGTGACTATTTTATATAGGTTTGCGATGGCTGAGCGTTGACCGGTGTTGTACTTTACTCAATAATTTAGCGCTCATTGCCAGTACTTTTCCAATTATGAAGTGAGAGGGCATGTAGGTAGTTTATTAATGGTTGGCCAATTATGTGTGTTTACTAGGATAATGTTCTCTTAGAACAAAACACACCCCGCCATACCAGACGTTGCCCATCTTTAGGCTACCCATTCCCAGTCCTACATTCTCTCTCTTTATTAACGATAACATTCATTCCTCGTTTTCTGTTCTGTCCTCTCTCCCGTTTCTTTTCATCATTTTTTAAAATTGTTTTTCCTAATTATAACCTTTTATCTTAACTTCCACATTTGATAACATTTTAAACTATAAATTAAGCGGTTTGGCTTCCGCGCCGTTCAGTAACCATCATTTCCTGGAGCGGTTTTTTTGGATTGGTTTTTTTTTCCCATATCAGCTTATCAAAATTTATTATCAATTTCTTTTTTAATTTGCCCTCTTGCGAAACTTTAACCTATACTACGGGAGCCCACCTTAACTGTACGTGCACCTCCCCTCCCCCTCCTGTTATTTGGTGACAATGTTTTTCATAAAGATTAAAGCCTAAGGAACAATTTTAGACATGTCCCCCCTCCAAAAAAAACTAGCTGTACTTTCAAAATGGCGTCCATTTATAAAAAAAGTTTTGCAAATATTGTTTTTGTCATTTAACGCAAAAACTAAAAAAGATGGAGATTAACTTTCTGCACAAAAAACAAGGTGAATAAAATTTTCTACAATTTTCTTCCTATACAATATTTGGATAGGAGTTACCATTTTCCAGATAAATGATTCAGCTCTTACAATAAAATATCAAATTCAATATAAAACGTAAGTAACACCTCATTCGCTTTCAGATTCACTATCGCTGTCTCCCGATACATCGAATATTTCTTCCAGTCTTCTTCCTCTATTGCTTCTTTTATGTTATCTTCACTTTCGTCTATTATGATTTGATTTGGAATCATCTCCTGAAGAATTTTAGTAAGCCATCTAGGCAGTATTTTATCTACCGAACACCAAAAAGGTTCTCCATTTTCTTGCCATCCATAATTATTCCAAGGCTTTGGAATATTATCAATACCTTCGTCGGCTTAATCGCCAAATATGCGTTGATAAACACTCCTTTTAATATGCTCGATAAGGCAAGCTTTTGGAATCGAAGAAAAATCAACTTTAGTGTCAATTGATAAAGACAAATCTTTGTTACCACATTTCTGTCTAATGGGATATAGGCGAAGCTCATCCACGCTAGCGCATTTCTTTGATCCATATATGGCACATGTAAATTGCTCTAATGATGCGACTAATTTATGATCAATATTCCAGCTGCTCCCCAAACCTTGAAATATTCGGATATATTTGGTATATTTGGGAGAAAGTAACATTTTTAGGGATTTTATCTTTCCTTTTCCCTTAAAGGCGCTGACTGAGTCGCATCAGTAAATGAATGTAGATCCAGTAATGCCATTTTTGAGGTCCGTACTCTTCTGGTAATGCGGATATGCCTTCTTTTATTGCCAAATCCGATATCAAAGAGTAATTTACATTTAATTTTATTAGAATGAGCCAGCAGAATCCAAAAGATGTCACGGTCAACACCTTTAACCCTAATCTGTTCATTACCCATTGTTACCGTTTTCGAGATAAATGTCTACAAATTGTAATATTACTACTATTATTATTGATTTTTTTCAGTTTATTTAATTTTAAGTTTGAGCGAAAAAAAATTTCTGTCTGTCTGTCGGTCTGTCTGTCTGTCTGTCGGTCTGTCTGTCTGTCGGTCTGTCTGTCTGTCGGTCTGTCTGTCTAACTTTTTTTTTGTGCGCACGTTTATTCTGGAACCGTTTAAGATATTGACTTGAAATTTGGTACACATATGTACTTTAACGAGATCTAGAACTAGATTATATTTTCATCTTGTTCAGTCGAAGAGTTGGGGGATAAATTTGGGTAAATTTGGGGTAGATGGATGAATCAAGCAGGCAAGAGTGCATGAAATTGGTATTTAGTATATACAAGAGAAGCTGAGGTCTCAAAAAAATTTTTGGCATTAGCCACCCCCATTACCACCCCCACCTCTTTATTAAAGGGGATGAAAAAAAATGTGATTTAGTGCATGTACAGGAACCAGAAACCACAAAATATTTTTTTACTTAATCCACCCCCACCCCGGACACAGGTGTCTGGAATATGTTGTATTTTATTGTATTATAATAATGAAGTTTTGTTTTTATTAGATTGGATCTGACTGGATTTATATGATAAATTATTAAATTCAGCGATTGAGAGAGTAGAGAAAATGCGAGATTATTAATTTTGAGATAAACAATTTTCAAGCAAGTTTCATAAAGCCTGATATCTCCCAGCAAGAAACAAATGATATTACAAGGGTATCTGGCATTTCGATCCTGCTGAATATGAAAATGATGAATGTCAGATCAAAGGACAATGTTAAAAATAAAAATAAGACCCAGAGAAATGGTTGAAAAAGGCTCAAAATTAATAAAAATACGTCTTCGTGACATCAAAAGGCTGGGGAAAATTATATTTCACCACTGAAGACATAAAAATAACCCCTAAAATTACTTTGACTAATAGCTTATGCTGAATGAAAGTGTTGATATAATATTTTATCATGATTCAATATGTTTCATAGAATGAAAATCTTTTTTTCTCTAATATTACATTATCTAAAGTGCCTATCATCTCTAAACTGGAGTAGATTTTGATTCATATTAGTCACCTTGCCTCCTATTTTTTAGTATTTGAAGCGGTGAATACGATTCTACCACCTGAATAGGGTAGTTTATTTGTTTTCGAGATTGCTAAATAACTCGTTACTTGTTCTATATTAAAAGAAAACGTGTGTTGACTGAAATCATCAGAGGCGGATACAGGATGACTTCTGGGGGGGGGGGGGGGGGTTGCACCGGAAGAAAATTCATAGTAATTTTTCATATTCATATAGAGGTAGTTTTTTCGCAGGGTTGGAAAAAAAAACGGTTTTTTTTAAAGTTTTAAATGGTATGTATGTATGTTTAAAACAGGTTTAAAACGTTTAAAACTATATTCAACTAAAATTAAATGGTGCCAGGCACACTATGTCTGCTACTACCAGTTGATGTCAGATGGCGCTCTTAAACGGATTTTATAGAACTCTGTAAATAAAATGTTCAGTTTAGTGCACGTGACCACTATATCGGCATTATTTATTGGAATGGACCATCATCGGCACTTTTCCTGCTTTTCCAGAAACTCCAAAATAATACATTTATTTATAAACAGTTGTTTAAAACATCGCAGTGTGTATTAAATATGTTTTAAACATTTGTTTAAAAAACAGTGCGATGTTTTAAACACTTTGTTTAAATCATTTTGTTTTAAACATGCCAACCCTGGTTTTTCGTAATAAAGATACTCACGTCAAGACAAAGAGGATGTCTGTCACTTTTACTAGTAGAAAATAATATGGTGCATTACCAAGTGCCGTGGTATTTTTTTAGTATTCGAGACTATGAATAGAATTGCATCCCCGAATAGGATAGTTTGGTGGTTTCCAGGGTCACGCGCTTTTTTGTAATAATTCTTGCTGCGAATATTATTTCATACCCTTATAGAGTTGTTTTTGAAAATGGGAATGCTGAGGTCAGGATCAGTTGAAGGCCTGGCTCAACTAGTATCAAAAATCATTTTGTACATTTTAATCACCTTGGTACCGGTGCTGTGTATAGCGTTCCATCCTCTGAATATGGTGTGAATAGGGGTAGTTTTTACCCTTTTGATATCTCTGTTGAATCGATACCTAATAGTTATCATAAAATAAATATAATTTTCACATTCAGTATAAGCTATTATTCAAAGCAATTTTAGGGGTTGTTTTTATGTTTTTGGGGGTGAAATAGAATTTTCCCCAGCCTTTTGATACCACGAAGACATATTTTTATTAATTTTGAGCCTTTTCCGATCATTTTCTCTGAGTCTTATGGGTCCCGTGATGGGGGCCAAAAATCTGCTATTTTTAAAATTGTCCAACCACTAGAAGCTCGATGTTTAAACATTGAGACCAATTTTCTCATTTCTTAAAAATAAAAAAAATGCTCGTAGCTACAAAAATACAGTGCTATCTATGTAAAAGTTTCAAGTTACAACTTTGTTGTATTCTCAGTCAAAAAATAATTATATGAATGATGTCCACTAATAAAACGTTATTTTTATTCTGTTGATGAATGAAACAAATAATATGGGAACTTTGCTATGTGGGGTTGCCCCAAATACCTTTCCGCTGCACTTTCTTCTAACAAATAAAATTACGGAACTACGTTCATTTTACTATATAATGCAATACATTGTATCATTGAAAAAAAAAACAATATCCTATTACATTTAACAATAAAAAATGCTATAATTAGTTTGAAAACTTATTCGTCATTCATTCAGACCATCGGCGTTCAAACAATTGAATAACGTCATCGCAGCACGCCGTGATTCCCAAGCCATTATCTAAGTAAAACTTTTACTGCTTTAAAAAAGACAACAGAAAGCTCAGCTGAAATTAGTTTTGGAAATACCAAATCTCAGGATTTTGTCGAAGCATTTTTCATTGTTTACTTATCTCACGGCTGCATGCTATTAAATAGTTGTTAAAACTTGTTTTGTGAAGAAATTAGAATCTGATGGTATGCATAATAACAACGTTACGGTTTCATAATTAGCCGGTGTGTATTGTTTAATTCCATGGATGCGTGTGAAACTGTTTTAAAGGACGTAAATTGTAATAACTGAAATGTTATATTTAAAATGTTTTTACAAAGTCGAAAATTTATTTTCATTCTGTATCAGCAGAATTTAATATTCAAATATTATTATGCCTCTAGTCTATGAAAACTTCCCTAAAAAATATAATAAGGATATTCGGGAGCTTGCGACAGGCTTAAAAACCACTGGGAAACCTGTAAAAATCAGTCAAGTGAAGGTGAAAAAATTAATGTGTGCCAAGCCAGTACAAGACAAAGTGAAAATTCCCAACGAACAGCAGCGGCAACTTGAGTGGTAGTAGTTGCACTAGCACTAGTTTAAGCTCATTTGTTGTAAGAACCTGTCAAGACAAAAAGAAAGAATTAGACAAACAGGTAGCCATTTTTGCAATAAAGTGCTTTGAAAATTTATCAGGTTAATCAGTTTGTATGTCTCTGATGGTTGGCCAAATGTACATAATGAACCGAATATGTGCAGTTTTGATACTAAAAATGGTAAAAGTTTTTTTCTGAAAAGTAGTGATATATCACGAGATCTACACACTGGTGATTATCTTGCAAACGTGGCCATTGATTTAATGAACAAATGCAAAAATGAGTATAACTGTAAAGTTATTACTAGTTTGGTCACAGATAATGCGGAAACATGAACAATATAAAGGAAAAAATTGCTTAGGTCCCGGATTACCTAATTAAAACATACGGGTGTTTTGCCCATTTACTCAATTTGCTTTCCAAAGATTTGGAAGTTACAGAAGTAAAATCACACGTAGGTAGTTCAAATTGTAAAATATTTTCGCAATACATACTTGCCAAATGTGTAGTACAAAGAAAAGGGGGGCAACTAACATTACCACAAGCTGGAATACAGTTTCCAACTGCCTTGTGGTTTATGTCAGTAAATGGCCTAAGTTGTTGCAAATCTGTGAAGAACGCAAAGATGACATTGATCCATTGATTTTTGAAAAAGTATAATCAAATTAAAAGAATGGCCGAAGACTTTTTAAAATTGCTGAAACTAATTTCTGAGACACTTGACAGAATTCAGTAGAAAGGTGCCAATTTGTCCCTTGCAGTTGCGGAATGGAAAAAAAATTAGTGCCGTTTTTTTATAGTTTTGAAGATGAGGGCAGAAATTTAAAGTAGTCAGATATTTGAAAGAGGATATTAGTCCAGTGTTTGACGGTAAAAATATTGGATCAGGAGCCCGCCAACCACGGGTGTCATAGGTTTCCTCCCAAAATGTGTGAATTGTTGTTAATTTGGGGTGGTAGAGAACAGAAATGACCATGCCAGCCTTTTTTTGAGGCAGGGGCGTACGGCAGGCCCTCAAAGGTGTAAGAAATATGACTTGTAAAAGTAAAAAAAAAAGTCACAAATAAGTCATAGGTTTACGCACGGGGGTTGGAGGGATTTCTTAATTTACCCCAAAAATCATAAATCCAGACTACGCTACGGCTACGCCAAATTTGAAAAAAAAGTCAGATAAAAAAAATGATAAGTTAATGAATGGCAATCAGAAACCTGATAAGTATGAACCTCCTGAATGTGAAAAGACATTCGCCATCTGTGAAAAGTGGTGCGAACGTCTTGCCTTTCACGATAATTGACGGCGTATCGGCTGTTCCTACTGCATATACTTTTTACCTGTGTAATTCGATGAATATCATAAATTTTCGACTGGCAATCGTAAACTTGGTAAGTATGAACCCCCTGAGTGCGAAAATATATTCGCCATCTTTAAAAAGTGGCGCGAAGGTCTTTCACGATAATTGATGGAGTATTATCGGAGCCTCCTACCGCATATATTGGTTACCCATGTAATTCGATGAATATTATAAATTTACGACTGGCAATCAGATACTTGGTAAGTATGAATTTCCTTATTGCGAAAATACGTGCGTCATCTTTGACAAGTGGTACAAGGGCCAGCTAAAGGGGGCTGAAACGTCTAAGCGCCTGGTTCCACTATAATTATTTATTTTCATTCTACTAAAGTTTGTTTTTTTCTGATTAGTTTCTCTTCTAGTTTTAATTATTCTCTCTTTAATTATCCTCTCGCACATGTGACACACACACAAACACGCACGCGCGCACGCAAGTTTCTGATTGAATTACACGGATAAGAGGCAAGACCTTCGCACCACTTTTCAAAGATGGCGGATATATTTACACTCTCATAAGGTTCATAATTACCAAGTTTCTGATTGCCGGTCGTAAATTTATGACAGTCATTGAATTACACGGGTACCTAGTACATGCGGTAGGAAGCTCCGATACGCCGTCAATTATCGTGAAAGGCAAGACCTTTGCACGACTTGTCAAAGATGGCGGGTGTATTTTCGTAATCAAGAGGTTCATAATTACGAAGTTTCTAATTGCCAGTTGTAAATTTATGATACTCATCGAATTACAGGGGGTAAATAGTACATGCGGTGGAAAGAGCCGATACGCCGTCAATTATCGTGAAAGGCAAGACCTTGGCACCACTTTTCAAAGATGGCGAATATATTTTCGCACTCAGGGGGTTCATACTTAAAAAAGTTTATGATTGCCAGTCGTAAATTTATGATATTCATCGAATTACACAGGTAAAAAAAATTATATGCGGTAGGAACAGCCGATACGCCGTCAATTATCGTGAAAGGCAAGACGTTCGCACCACTTTTCAAAGATGGCGAATGTCTTTTCGCACTCAGGAGGTTCATACTTACCAGGTTCCTGAATGCCATTCATAAACTTATCATTTTTTTATCTGACTTTTTTTTCAAATTTACCTCTTACCGCCCAAAATGAATGGGCGTTTGGATTCATGAATTTGGGAGAAATCCTTCCAACCCCCATGCGTAAACCTATGACTTATTTGTGACTTTTTTTTTTAACTTTTACAAGTCATATTTCTTACACGTTTGAGGGATTGCCGTACGCCCCTGACCCCAAAAAAGCTGGCATGGTCTCTGTACTCTACTGCTTCAAACTAACAACAATTCACACATTTTGGGAGTAAACCTATGACACCCAATTACTGGTCGGCGGGCTCCTGGTCCATATGGTATTACCTCTGAATTCTTTCGGACTACATCGATTTTGATGGAAACTTGTAATTAAGTTTATCTAACCCTCCTCTTCAAAAGTTATATGTTCCTGATGTGTGCTTTTTGTTTTTTGAAAACTACCCATTTTGAGAAAAAAAAAAATAAAAACATAGATTTAAGCATTACATAGATTGAAATCATGTTTAAAAAATATATAGAATAAACATTATTTCATGTCCTGCAATATAATTTACGATGTGTTACAACTTTTCAGCCCTTTAAAACCACCCCTTATGATGAAGTTTAAAAAAAATAGATTTCAACAGCTTGAAATGTTTTAATGGTACATTTATAATGAATTAAAATCCCGTCACTGTTTATAATATGATTTACTGCAAAGTTTCATCCATTATAAACTGCCCTTGTGATAAAATTAACTACCAAATTTACTTAAAATTAAAAACGGAAATTATTGAATGAGTTTAAAACCAATTCGTAATATTATTTCTAAAAACGAAGTTTCTAAGGCCATTCAGGAAGCACTAAGATGTAAAGAGCTCATACAAATTAATAACGAACCTTTCACAGAGGTGAAATATAAAAATAATCGCAGGGCCAATAGGGCCATCATTGGAAACAATGAAAGTTTAACTTCGAAAGTACGACCCAATCAAGCCTTTCTACATGTTTTTAAGTTACATCCTGACTTTACGGTTGAAGAACTCACGGAAATTATGGGGCTATTTGTGAGCGCATGAATTCAGTGTACCCACACTATTATTCTTCGTTTAAAGTTACAATCAATGAATCAATTGTATCTGCTGCTTTCAATCCTGAGATCTGGCCGAGAGGCACGGGTGAACAGGTTTTTCACCCTCGAAAACATGTCCAGCCATTTAGTTAGTCCAGCAATTGTCAATGAGAGCACTTCTAAAAACACAGTAAATTCTAGCGTGTCTAGTTTTGTCCAAAATGTTTGTAAAAAAGATGGGATAGGTTTATTTCACGTTAATATTCAGAGCGTCTCGAATAAGTTAGAAGGGATGTCTCTTTTCTTAGATAAGATTAATTTTGACGTAGTGTGTTTTTCTGAACATTGGCTAGATAATTCCACCATAAATCCTGTTATTATGTATCTACATGTATTTATAAATGCTCCAAAATTGTCGAGAATAAAACAATTTACATGCTCCGAAAATTTCACCGAAAAAGGGCGATTAGTTTTTCAACGATAACTTCCTTCCTTCCGTTTTAAGTTATTCGATCGCTCTTAAAACCATTTTGCAGAGAATTTTAAGTGCTACAAGGCGTGTAAAGTTGAACTTCCTTGAACCATTCATATTTGAGATTTTTGAGTTTAAAGGGCTCGGGAAAGGTGTTCCTCGTACTCAAATGCAAACTTATAACGGTGTTAGAGAATAGTATTTAGCTATTATGCAAATCACAACTTACGCATTTTTTATTTATTATGAAAATACCTACTTTCTTTATATTGTTGCCCTAATCTGGGCACGCTAATATACTAGTTAGGTAAATACTTTAACACTCATCAGGCGCGCAGCCAGGGGGGGGGGGCATCGGGCCCGGGCCCCCCCCAAGCCGTCTTCCATGAACCAAAAAATAAAGAAGCATAATCACTATTAGTACAAATAGTCCCTTCAAATTAGGAAATATTTAAGAAAATTTTCCCACAATTATGAGGCCTATAAAAAGTGAAGTATTTGGGTTGTCTAAACATGATTTTCACCCTCCGCAGTTCTAGAAAAGGGTGGTTTTTGAGAAATATATACATATATATCAATTTTAGCGTTTTTTCGTCTTTTTCTCTATATTGAGGAAAACCTATGCATTTTGGTGAAAAGTATCAAGAGAGCAAGGTAGTAGTGCATAAAATTTCCTATAAATTTTGTCTCTACATTTTTTTCGAATTCCGCTTAGTTTCGCCGCTAGAGGGCGCGAAAGAAATAAATATACATATAGACTTTTGCGCCTTTTTTTATATTTTGAACCAAAATTATCATTTTTACGAAAAATTACAAATTATTTACTTTAATTAATTATAATTTACAAAATTACATGGTGTTTTCTAGTTTTTTTTTCCATAAAAATATATATATTTTATGTTCTACAACTTTGATCTCACGTAATTTTTCATAAAAATGCATAATTTTGGCTCAAAATCTAAAAAAAGGCGCAAAAGTCCATATGTATATTTTTTCGTGCCCTCTAGCAGCGAAACTAAGCGGAATTCGAAAAAAAAAATGGTAGAGACAACGTTTATAGGAAATTTTATGCTCTACAACTTTGCTCTCTAGATATTTTTCACCAAAATGCATGGTTTTTCCTCAGAAGAGGACGAAAAAACGCTAAAATTCATATATATGTATATATTTCTCAAAAACCACCCTTTTTTAGAAATGCGGGGGGTGAAAATCATGATTAGACAACCCAAATACTTAACTTCTTACAGGTCTCATACTGTGGGAAGATTTTCCATAAAACAGCGAAAAGTTTTTCTCAACCTCTGGGGAGGCCGGTTCTATTGGCCCCCCCCCAGATGAATTTTCTGGCTGCGCCACTGACACTCATTATTGGAGAACCAATGAAAACAACTACTCTTCTAGCTAATACTGACGAAGTATTGAATTACATCATAGGATTCTTAGCATTTTAAAGGAAAAATATTGAAAATACTTAAATTATTTATTGAAATTCAGTCATTCACAACAATTGTTAAACCGTACATTCTATATCAACTCTAGAAAAGTAGTACAAGTTTTTTCGAATTCGTTAGTTCTCATCAGTAGAGTATAGAAACATTCATTGATTATTTACAAGCCTATTCTTGATTTATTTTTACAATAAATTATTTTTTATTTATTTGCTTTTATCATGATTAGAGAATATTATTTAGGTATTATGCAAATCACAACTTACACACTTTTTTATTTTTATCCTAGAGAAATTAAAAAAAATAAAACTTTCAGCAAAAGAAAAACTTAATTTTTGTACTATAGTATTTTTTACTTTCTTTAGTTTTTGAATTATTGTGAAAAAATTAAAATTTTTTAAGAAATTTCAAAAATCATTTCAAATGTGAATCAAACTTTTTTCAAGTCTAGGCATCCCAAACCGATCAAACTTCTAGAACATATTGTTAGTACTTAAATAAAGTAAACTGTAAATGGATTACGTTCAATTTCAATTCTTGCGGTGAAGCCATTAGTTGCTGATTTTTCTCCGAAAAAACGAGACAACCATTTTATTTTCATCATAACTCCATTAGTTTTTATGCTAACCACTTTTACCAAAGCTCATTTTAAAGATCTCCTCACGTACTTTTAAAAAAGTCTTACATGTTTTCCTCCAAAATTTTTCCGTTTTTCCGTTATTTAACGTTGAAAGGTTCGAATTCAGTTTTCGGCGAACAAAAAGTCACCTTCAGTGAGCCTTAACTCGGTTCGTATTACATCTACAGAAATAAAAAATACAATCGATTTGTTGTTTTATAAGAATTCTGAGCGAAAAACTGTCAAACACTGGACTATATGAATGTTTTTTAAGTATTTTTGTGTTTGTAAAAACTATTTCGTCAGTGTCACATCAAATGTTTGTAAGATTTTTTTTGCACGATGATTATTAAAAATTTTCATCCAGTTATAATATGTCTATTTGCTTAAATCAAATAAATATAACAATGCTGCAGGTGTACAATCATACAAAATATACTATTCCTGATGTATATTTGTTTTATGCATTGTCAGAGTTACGTATTTTTTATTAGCTATAAAGTTTATTGATTATTATTCAACTACCACACAGCAATGAAAATAGTTTTAGTAAAATAAATAGAAGGATTATATTATCCGATCAGAACAAAACATCAGTCAACTTTGAAGCTTTACCAAGAAATATGTAGGATAAAAGAACGGCGCTGCTTTATTATCACATTTTCCTTTTGAACTTGAAATTCAAATAAACAAATGTCGATATTTACTACACTAGTTAAAATTATTTTTGTAGCCATGGTATATCTACAGGATAGATAAGTGAGTTGACATAAAGCAAGCGACAAGCATGGGCAGATCGGGTCAAAATATGATCTAACTTACCTCAAAGCATAGATAATATCTATTTCCTTACTAATCAGCTCTTCAAAGATTCCGTTAAAACTGAAAAAATAATGTGTTGAAAACCTTAGGAGGTTCTAATTAGTACACAGTTTAGGAATATTACAGATCTAGTAAGAGAAAAGTTGAAGTTAATGGAAGTAAACTGAAATACTGCAAGGCACTTATTGGGGGAGGTTGCCCCTAAAATATAGAACTTTTTCTTTCGTTTACTAATTAGCAAAGTTTTTCTTTCAGGTGATCCATAATTTAATTTTGACACTTTTATGCACTTTTTTATTCTACTCTATAATATTGTATTAATCTTACCAAAATAACAAAAGATGAAGCAACTGTTTTAAAAGTAATTATATTTAAAATAAGTTAACAAACGTTTGGAAATTTCATATGGTTATGTGTCATTATCAAAACAGTCGATCCTTAATACATTTCTAAGACACAAACCATTTCTCTTTTGGAAAGTGTTAAGTACCACAATAAGCAAATTCACTTACGTAAATACCTTCCATATTACTCATTAAACAAATAAAGATCGCGGATCGGTAAAAGATTTATCATTTATACCTGCAAAGTAAGTTTGTTTTTCCAATGAGTGCTAACATAATAATATTTTCATTTATATATCGGTAGTTTATAACTGTTATTCTCATAAAAAATGAAAACCAAAAAATTCCACGTGCTAGATAAATTGAACTTGATATAACAGCGCATTTCTAGAGTTCTGTATATTCCACAATCTATTACACCACCAATATATACAACAATTTTATTACTCAAAATTTTTCGAATACCTTATGAAGTTTTTCATTCATACATGCAAAAAACTTGCTTAAAAAGCCGCTGCCTAAGGAATCACTACTTTATCATCCAGATTTGCTAGAAAAGTCTCCTGCAACGATAAAAACTTTGGTACTCTTTCACTTCACTGTGTCGAAATAATGGCTCCTGCAACTTTAATAACATAACATTTAAAATCGTCTACCCCAAAACCCATAAAACGATATGCCATATCGATCTGGGACGGGGTGACTGTTACAAAAAAATTTTAGTTTTTGTACACACAATAAATCGCATTTTTTTTATCTCCCTTAACAATGGTGCGGTGGTGGTAATTGGGGTGATAGACGGGGGTTGACACCAGAAAAATTTGGAGACCTTGACTTCTCGAACCTACACTAAATCCCAATTTTATGAACTCTTACTTGCTTGATTTACCTCCTATGTACCCCCCCACCCTTTAAAGGAGTAAGATCAATAATATAATCTAGTTCTAGATTTCGTTATCGGAAAAGTACTCACCACAAAATTTTGAAAAATTGGGGAATTACTATTATTAGTATGGTCAATTCAAGAAAAATAATTAAAACCATTTGGCACTTCCGCTTATGCCGGAAGTCGATACGAACTTGCTTATTTTAAATGGAATACCTTATAAATTTCGAAATTTTCGAAAAGAGTGAAAAATTTTGAGTCGAAAACATGTAGTATACTTTATTCCTAAACCCAGAGATATTTTATTAAAAAAATTGACAATAACCTTTATAACTTTTTTCACGTAAAAGGTCCTCATTTGCTTCTTGGCATGTAGAAAGTCCATAAGGTGAGCTACGCTTTACAGTTTAGAGAAATTCAATAATGATATACCAAGTGCTCAGTTTTTTACGTTACATTTTGTCAATATCAAACCGCGAGAACTTGTTTAGGTCAAATGGAACACCCTGTACTTTCTGGATTAAATCATGTAAAATTAGAAACCTTTCTCCCACATAGAAATTGTAGGGGTATAACTTACAACTTTTTGAATTATTTGCGATTTAAAAAACCGCTGCCCAAGGAATCACTACTTCCACATCCAGATTCTCTATCCAAGTCACTCACAACGAAAAAACTTTGTATGTGAAAATAATTGTTTATGGAACTTTAATAATATAATATTTGAAATCCTCTACCCCAAAAACCCATAAAACGATACCCCACATCGGTAGTGGGGTGGGGGTGGTGATAGGGGGGTGGTAGTGGGGGTGGATGAAGTAAAAAAATATTTTGAGGTTTCTGGTTCCTGTACATAAACTAAATCACATTTTTTTTCATCCCCTTTAATAAGGAGGTGGGGGTGGTAATGGGGGTGGCTAATGCCAAACATTTTTTTGAGACCTTAGCTTCTCTGGTATATACTAAATGCCAATTTCATGGACTCTTACTGGCTTGATTTACCCAATTTACCCCAATTTACCCCCCAACCCTTCGACGGAACAAGATGAAAATATAATCTGGTTCTAGATCTCGTTAAAGTACATATGTCTACCAAATTTCAAGTCAATATCTTAAACGGTTCCAGAGTAAACGTGCGCACAAAAAAAGTTACAGACAGACAGACCGACAGACAGACAGAAAATTTGTTTTCGCTCAAACTTAAAATCTCGACGTTTCATGACATTTTAAGCCTATTTGGACAATAAAAATTTTTAAAAAATTTTTTGTCGTTACTATACTTCCACTGGACGTGGAAGTAATTAAAAATTGCAGTTCCTGGTGGGATACTCTTTAGTAATAGATCGCATAAGACATTAAATTTTGACTTAAACTAGCGTTGTAAATGACTCGTCTATAGAATAATAAAGAAATTTTAAGAAAGCATTTCTAAATAAATTAAAATCGTCAGATGGTCCCAACAGTTGAGTAAACTGATTTTAACCACTAATACCTTGAAGAATGTGGAAATTTTGACCCACGCTTAGTGACGAAACGGCATCCGAAACTCATTGTTGCTGCGAGTATGATAATTGGAACATTATTATTTCTTATAGACATTTTCTTGTTTTTTATATTTGTTATAACCGTTGAGTGAAGAGATAGTCACTCTTCACTCAACGTTATAACTAAGAATATATAGAGATGATGAAGTTGAAACTGATAATGCATTAAATACATCTTTACAGTGAATTATTTCAACTTCTATTTCGTTTTTATGTGTGAAAATAACAATTTAAGAAAAAACCGCTGCCCAAGGAATCACTACTTCCACATCCAGATTCTCTATCCAAGTCACTCACAACGAAAAAACTTTATATGTGAAAATAATTGTTTATGGAACTTTGGACTCTTACCTGCTTGATTTACCCATTTACCCCAAATTTACCCCAATTTACCCCCCAACCCTTCGACGGAACAAGATGAAAATATAATCTAGTTCTAGATCTCGTTAAAGTACATATGTGTACCAAATTTCAAGTCAATATCTTAAACGGTTCCAGAGTAAACGTGCGCACAAAAAAAAGTTACAGACAGACCGACAGACAGACCGACAGACAGACCGACAGACAGACAGACAGACCGACAGACAGACAGAAATTTTTTTTTCGCTCAAACTTAAAATCTCGACGTTTCATGACATTTTAAGCCTATTTGGACAATAAAAATTTTTAAAAATTTTTTTGTCGTTACTATACTTCCACTGGACTTGGAAGTAATAAAAATTAGTGGATAGAGAGCTTTATTTTAAAAAAGAATCACCATAATCGGTCCAGTGGGAGCGATCTACTGGCGAAGCCAAATATGTAGATTTTTCTCTACCGTCTCTGAGGAAAGTTATAGCAGCAAAATTATTCTAATCATTAAGATCAAGATTAAGTTGGGTAATTTTCTTCACAGCACTGCCCACGTCTGGTAACTTTTGTTAGTCTTCATTAGGAGAAAACTGTTCTGTGAATAACCTGCTTCTAACTAAAAAAAAAAAAATAAAATAAATTGTGTGTAAAACCGTCTTTAGGTGTGCTCTGTTAATTCTATGAATTTTAAATGTATCATAACCTGGTCTCACTTAGGCGAGGTGCTTTTATACAAAGTAATTATGACTCGAGTTTATAAAAAGCTGAAGTTACCAATGAGATTATAATAGATTGTATACAAAACATTCTGCGGTTTCTTAGATGTGTTAGTCTAATTTTTGTACATTTGGACATTTAATAACGAAATCTTTAGAAAATTTCAGAGCTTGCCATAATGATAAACATTTTTCAGGACAGCTTTTGGCTCAACTTGGCTGTTAGAAATCAGACAAAGAATCATTATGTTATGGCAATACACAATGATACCTCATTCTTTTCTCGAACCTGATATACGTACACAGATTTTCATCTACCGTTTTGATTAAAGTTTTTAACCGAATTCAAGAAATTTTAAAAAGGAGGAGGGGGAGGTTCTTAATTCATATGCTTGTTTTTTTTTAAAACTCACTTTTGCAGATACTATAACCTCCAAAACTCAACACATCCAAAATCACGTAAATTATCGGCGTTTAGATCAATGATTCATGGAGCTGCCTGTATTCCTTTAAAACAAATTTAAAGAAGGAATTTAATGCAACAAAACAGATGAGAGCTTTTGATCAGAAAGTCGAAATTTACGACATATTAAAAATTCAGACAGACAATTTCACCGGGAGCCACTTCCCATAAGATCCGAGTGGGGTTTTTTATACTATGAATTTAATAAACAATGAAACACATAAAAATAATTAAAAAATGAAACAAATAGATCTTTAATTAATCTCTGCCTCATCGTCAACCAAAGACATACCCTCAGAATTTTCGCAGTATTTTAAAACATATACAATTTTTTGCAGCTGCAAGCTTTTGTGCAGTTTCTTTTGCATCCACAAAATAAAAATTTTAAGAAAACATTTTTCTTCGGTTCTAATACGCCATTCTTTTGAACCCATCCTCATTCTTCAGAGTTTAAATTGTTGCCCAACCACATCTGAACAACTCAAAATTACTACATAAATTTTGTTGGGCTGATTATACTTAAGATAGCATACCGCTTTAAAACAAATCTTTCTCCTATTACTAATAGTTATGTATATGTTAGGAGAATTGCTTTTAAAAATTAAAAGTTTGTTAGACAAAGTATCATTATTTAGCAAAAGTTAATGAAGTCCTTTTGCCTTTTTTGTA
Organism: Rutpela maculata; assembly: GCA_936432065.2. Classification (NCBI taxonomy): domain Eukaryota; kingdom Metazoa; phylum Arthropoda; class Insecta; order Coleoptera; family Cerambycidae; genus Rutpela; species Rutpela maculata. The sequence continues at coordinate 279,130,270 of OW386286.2, read as the reverse complement.
AAAAGCCGAAGTTGTGTCGCAACCCGACTTGGCATCAACAAATAAGATATTTTTAACAACAGTTTCATTTATTGAGTTTTTAAGTATGTGAATATTTGTAATTTTATTCGTTTTTCCAGCGTTACCAGGTCTAAGCATATATAAGATTTGAGTTGTGCAGTGTTCGATGAGTAAAACTGCCAAATCAGTGTCTTGTGCAACGACAACATGATAGTAAGGAATCTAGCATCCAAAAAGACGCGTCTAAAATGCCGAACCCTGAACTCGCGGGTATAAAATTTAAAAAAATGTGGATATTATCCAGAATTTTATGCCGAATTCGATTCCAGAGGGCGCGATGTCGGCCAAGATTGCGAAATTGCAAAAAAAGTAGTAATTTCGAAAAAAATTTGGAACTTAAATATTGCATTATCTTTCATTTACATTTACGAGCTTATTTATAAAGATTTTTTAATAATTCTTATATTAATCGAAAGCTTAATGTTTGTAGTTTCATACAAGTGTAATAGAGATACATTATTTTCATTAAAAACAACACTATAAATTGTTTAAACAATATGTGCTCGGAAAGTGTAGTGTAATTTTCGGCATCGAGGTACTTTTGTTATTATTGCAGACAGATGTGTCGTTATTCGAGACAAAATACGTAGAATAGACCAACGAACATTTTTTATTAAAACAATTTTTTAATTCGCTGAATAATTTAGGAGATACGATTTTTTTAAAATGATGCGCATTTTTTTGGCCTACCGCGCGCGCGGTCTTGTCTCAATTTTGCCACCTATGGCAAGTTTTATTTGATTTATCAGTTATATAAATCCGCCATCCTTTACCACAACACAATTGACATTTTATTCTTATACAGCAGAGGACAATTAACAAAATAAACAAAAAAATCTAATAATATACACCAGGAGGAAATGTAGAGAATTTTGAAAAATGTAGGTTGGCAAGATTATTGTGACGGGCACTGTACATTATTTTATTAATTTTTTTGTAAGGTATAAGCAGCGTTTTTGTAAAGTCTTTCATATGAAAGTTCGTACAGATCATAAATAATGCTTACAAACAGAACAAATTATCTGTATTTAATTTAAGAACAACTACAATGAAATAAAATATTTTTTGTATTGACAAAATAATGGTTGTATGTATTGTAAATTCTGTGTACATAATACATATGATATAACTAAAATTGGAGTATTATAGGTAAGTGGTTATACATATGATTGATGTTATAATGCTATAATTAAGTGTATTGATGTAATAATACTATATAGTCCACTCAAATTAGGAAAAAAACGCCGTTTTAAAGAAAGATTTTGAACAGCAGTTTCTTTGCATAGATAGTAAGTACTCAACTTTTAGAACAATTTTTTGCTTATGCTCAGAAAAGAAAGACATGATTTTTGAGATATATACATATATATACGTTTTTTCGTGTTTTTTTCATTTAGACTTTCATATCTCGAAAAGTACGCATTTTTGAGACTAAATGAACATAGGTAAACGTGTTCAGAATACGATTTATTAGAAAAAAAGTTCTATACATTTTCCCGGTTATCCCATTGGTTTTTCCGGAAAAGCAACTTAAAAAATATATCTATGTGTTTTTTTGTGTTTTTTTATTTTGAATGCAAATATCTCGAAAAGCACGCGATTTTGGGGCTGAATGAACATAAATAAACTTGTTCAGAATGATTTTTCAAATAGCTTTTCCGGAAAAGCCAATGGGATAATCGGAAAATGTATAGAACCTTTTTTTGTAGGAAGTCGTATTCTGAACACGTTTACCTATTTTCGTTTAGCCTTAAAAACGCGTACTTTTCGAGATATACGCGTCTAAATGAAAAAAAAAAAAAACACGAAAAAACGTATATATGAGGCGCTCGCGCGCAAACCCCGATAAATCCACAAAAAGTCAATTTTGAGTTTGTAATAGTTTCATGTATGTTAGACTAAACTCTACAAGCCTATATAATCTTTGGTAACCAAAAGGCCATAAATCCCATATAAATCTAATGTTAAAGTTGACCGTTTCGAACAAAACTAGATAAATCCAATATTATCGGGATCAAGAGCAGATAAATCCATTTTTATACAATACACTGTCATCCATTGTGAGGTAGAAAAGTTAATATTGATTGACGTTTGAAAAAGTTCTCTGTAATATGACTATTTACTGTAAAAACCTACTTCTCTTCTAGAAATAAAGAAGACAACTGCAAGACATTTTATTACCAATATATTATAACGGTTTTATCTGAAATTTTAACAGATATTGAGAATTAATTTTTGTTAACAATGAATGTTTTTATTTATTTTTAATAAATTATTAATGTTGTCAAAATTTATTTTTCTGCATCTTTAATGTTTTATTTTAAAGCAAAAATCGATAAATTCGTATTTACATAGCAAAATCCGATAAATCCAACAAGAAAAGTTAAAAAAAAATAAATAAATGAAGTAGCATTGTTCTTATTTTTTGGTCTTATATTCTACAGCCTAGAAGATATTTTTTGACTTAAAAAGAACAAAAAAAGACTTATTGGTTTTTGCTTGAGAAGTTTTTTGTAATTTTCCACAACTTTGTGTGTGTGAATTTATCGGGGTTTGCGCGCGAGCGCCTCATATATGTATATATCTCAAAAATTATTTCTTTTTTTTTTCTGCGCATAAGCAGAAGTTCTAGAAGTTGAATACTTACTTCCTATGCAGAGAAACTGCTGTTCAGAATTTTTCTCCGCTTTTTTCCTAATTTGAGTGGACTAATAGTATAAGTTTAAGTTAAACTAACACTTTTGACATCGGCCTTCACAAAAACAACCTATTTATGCACGCCAAACCGACCTTAGCACAACTGCAATTTCCAATGCAATTTTGGAAATGTTTACGAAATATGTTTCCAGGCGTTACATTTGGACGGACACTTTTTGTCATAAGTCTTGGTACTAATATATTGTCCTTCGAGACCCAACCAAAATCTTTAGGGTTGGGAAGCACTGGATTGACGCAACTTACTATCTTCCAAATAATTATTTGGTAGGCAACTCCAAGAATGTGCTGGTGAAATGAGTCTTCAGTTGGTGGCAAATTTCGAATATCCAATTACAAGTGTGACATATATGGGCTCGCAAATTGTCCAAATTACCAATGAAAAGCGGTCTACCATATAAGACTTTAAAGAAATATCGTGCATAGTTTTCAAATTCTGCAGTATCAAGTGAATTGTCGAGTGGGAAATTCAATATTGACTGTAACTTAGGATCATTGGCATATTTGAGGCATGTTTTGAATACGTAAGTTTTTCCTTTTCTGAAAGGAAAACTGACCGTATCGCAACCACTTAAGACGTAAGTATATAGAAAAAAATTGCCCAAATAAATTTCTGATATATTCTGCGTAGTCGACAGTTTTTGTATTATGCAGTGAATAGGTATATACACATCGAATCTATGTATCCACAACTCATTTATGTTTATTCCAGCAGCATAGTATACTGCCATCACAAAAAATGTCTGTATGAGTAGCTTGTATTATTACCTTTTTGTATTTATCGTTACTATTTAAAAACAAAACGATATCATGCATGTTCTTCGCCTGTCAGACTAGAACTAATAAACAATGCGAACGGCAAATGCACACTGGCAAATCGCGTACCCGAGGCCACCCTTATATTTATTATTATAATTATGACTACGGCCGCGCGCCCTACATTTAAAAAATCATATCTCCTAAATTATTCAGCGAATTAAAAAATTGTTTTAATAAAAAATGTTCATTGGTCTATTCTACGTATTTCGTCTCAAATAACAACACATCTATCTGCAATAATAACAAAAGCACCTCATGCCGAAAATTACACTACACTTTCCGAGCACATATTGTTTAAACAATCTATAGTGTTGTTTATAATGAAAATAATGTCTCTCTATTACACCTGTATGAAACTACAAACATTAAGCTTTCGATTGATATAAGAATTATTAAACAATCTTTATAAATAAGCTCGTAAATGCAATTTAAACGAAAGATAATGCAACATTTAAGTTTCTTTTCGAAATTATTACTTTTTTGCAATTTCGCAATCTTGGCCGACATCGCGCCCTCTGGAATCGAATTCGGCATAAAATTCTGGATAATATCCATATTTTTTTAATTTTATACCTGCGAGTTCATACCTCATGATCGAATTCGGACCTTTAGATTCTCGACTATGAGCAGTTCTAGCAACTAAGTAGTCTGCATCCGAATCCGCTTTACAGAAATACCAGCGTTTTGAAAATGCAATTTCAAGAAATTATGTAATGCTCCAACGTTTCGATTTTTCCAACCGTCGTCAATCATCATCAAGGATGATCATAAAAATTAGTAGTACTAGCGCTATTTTCTCTAACTATATTGTGACATTTTTAGTTTTAATGACGCAAAGAAATGTGAATTCTTGGAATAAACATTGGCATAGAGAATCAGCTAACTTGAAAACGGCTCATTCTATCCTATATCAACAAAAATGAACCTATTAGATGAACGAATACTTTTTTCAAAAAAGGAGGGAACAATTTCAGGATGCCACTTAAAAATGGGTTCTACTACTCTTTGGATCTGTATTATTCGGTATCGTATTACGGTCTGTACAACAAACTATACTCTATTTTTTATCTACTATCGACCCCTGAAGTATTACTGCCTAAATACGAATCATTCCATATGTTAATATCTTTACAAATACATACATATCTTTAACTGTAGTAAATTTTGACAACTGTTTTTTTTCACGTTTTGTGTTTTTGCCTAGTTTCATCCACTGTCCTTGATATTTTTAGAGAAATATATTCTGCTATATTATAAATATGGTAGGCATGTATATCGATTAGATATTATTGGCCATCAGAACCTCACTTCCAATTCCAGAAGAGAATAGAAAATACCGAAATAAATTGAATGAGTTATCAACGTAAATTTTGTTTTACCTAATACTGTTCATTCTCGAAATAATGTATTTAATCATGTGCATATATTCCTGGAAGGAAATGAGGAAAACCAAAAATCCCTTGCGATAATGACATCAGTCTTGCCCCACAGAGACCATTGTTTATTTTCTTAATATCTTACGTCTTAACGGAACTAAAAATAACTCTATTAGTGTCAATTTATCGTTGTATATATTTTACATTTTCCCATATTAGAATAAATGCATTAAACATGAATATATAATTGCTGTATTTATTTATCTAGTTAATGACTTGTTCATTATTATGCAATTTTCTTGAGAACAATCCTCTAAATGTAAACTAGTTGAGGCTGACGCATATTAATTTTTATCCTTAATTTTTTAACCAGAATGAATATTTATTTAATTTTATATATTTAAATTCACATTATATTATTAACAAAAATAGTAGTAAAAATGAACAATTGCTCCTCAAATTCAAAAATTGTTTTTTGTGCACAAAAACAATATTTGCAATTTTTTTTTATAAACATGGACGCCATTTTGAAAGTACAGTCAGTTTATTTTTTGTGGACTGTCTAAAATTGTTCCTTACGCTTTAATCTTTATGAAAAACATTGTTCTCAAGGGTTGGGGGGGCACGTACAGTTAGGGTGGGCACTCGTAGTACACGTAATAATCTCATTTCGAAGTCGTGATTCAATGTTGGCAGAAAAACATTTGTCGAACTTACATTTGTAATGGTTAGTAATCTTTTCAAAGAGAAACAGATGCACACCTACCTCATAGATAAGTTACATGAGTTTTCCAATCTAGAGATATGCCTATATTAATACCTAATAATTTGAAGGACGTCACCTGTTGAATTGATTTTGCATCATTTTTCACATATACACTTAATAATAATAATAATAATTTATTTCCATAAGACTTACAGAGTAAGTATAGAATATTGTCATACACATCTTACGGTATAAAAATACAAGCACAAAAGTAATAAATATAAAATTGTATACATTAAGAGTTAAAGTAACAAAAAATAAAAATAATAAAAAGTAATAACAAGCCTAAAAAAACCTAAAATACAAATAGTCATAAACCCGACGTTACTCTTCCATATTGACACAATTAAAATATTCAAATAGAGAATAAAAACTGTATTTTAAAAGCATAATCTTTACTCTGTTTTTAAACACTTTGTTGCTAGTCAATGTTTTTAGAGACAGAGGTAATTTGTTATATAATTTAATAGGCATTATCAGAGGTCCATTAGCTACCAGTGAGAGTCTATGATGGGGCATGTCTACATTGTAAGTGGGCCTTAGGGAATAATTGTTTATTTCTGATCTGTTGGTGACAAATATATCTTGATTATTTTTTAAATAACAAACACAGTTAAAAATATATAGACAAGCAATCGTTAAGATGCCCAGCTCCGAGAATAGATTCCTGCATGAGTAACGTGCATCTTTAAATGTCATGGTTCGAACTATTTTCTTTTGCAAGATGAAAAGTTCCCCGACTCTACTACTGTTTCTCCAACATATTATGCAGTAGTTCAACCTTGAATGTACATATCCACTTAAACTGTAGTGTGATCTAATACGAGTCTCTTCAAAACAAGAGTTTTACTTTGATTCAACATTCAAGTTTCTTATTTTTGAAATAATCCTAAATGGAGAATAACTTAGTGTTTAACAAGTGTTAAGGATTTACCACTAGCAATGATTGAGATATCATCTGCAAAATCACAAAATAATGTGAATAGGTAGCCATCTAAATCATTTGTGTATGAAACAGACAAAAGAGGCCCCAGCACACACCCTCGGGAACACCAATATCCACCTCCAGCTCTTTAGATCTTATACCAAGATAACCAACAAATTGTTTGAGGGATCTATACACGACCCAGCGGCATGGAGCAGACCAACCGACCTTCTCGGTACACTCTGAAGATTGCCATGCGAACTCGTAAAAGTGAACTGGTCTGCTCGATTGTCGGTACGCTTTGAAGACCTGGAATTCCAGCAGACTAGTTCACTTTTATGAGAGTTGTTATGGCAATTTTTAGAGTGTACCGAGAAGGATGGTTGACTGGTTTGCTGGATCGTCTGTAGACCCCTTTACGGTTACCTAAATATGACGTTAAAAGTTTATTACATGTACCTTGCAGACCATAACATTCTATGTTTTTTAACAGAATACTATGATCGACTGAACAGTCAAAGGCGCAGAGGTTATTCTAAGGATTTTTTTCCACTGCACATAAAGGAAATAAATCACTGTAGGTATTACATCCACATAATATATTTATTAAATTATTTGATTAAAAACGTAAAGGCCAAACAACAAACATGGTACAAAGGTATTTTTGCTGAGGCCGATGCTAATGATGAGGATGAGGATAAGTGGAGAGTTTGGAGATAATGCCGAGGGAAAAGCTAGCACAAAAAAAATTTAGTGTAGATATTACCTACACGTAGGTATATGTGCTATTTTATCATCATATGTACCATATAGTAGCCTATATATTATTTTTAGTTTTTTTTTGTTTCTGTTGGTTCTGTGTTCTGTCTAGTAACCTATATTTTAAGCTTAAGGCTGTTCTGTTTTTATGTTTTGTGTTCGTATTAGTCTAGGTGCCCACGTACATAAATGCAATTTATGCATATCCTCGTATAACTCTTGTACGGCATAATCACTTTTTCCTCTGCGAAAAGTTTCGTAAACGCGGCGTTCCTCCTCGGCAAGAAAAAGACGATTTCCACGCGTCGGACTGGAAAATCGGCAAATATATTTTGTCCGACAATTCGAAAATTGGATTCTACATATTTTTATTAAGCAATCTTGAAAAAATCAGCTGGTTATCAATAAATGTTTTAAAATTATGTCATGTTTAGGGTGGTAGACACCCTTAACGTTCCAAAATTTTTGTCGGACAGATTGTAGAAATATATAGAATATATATGTAGAATCCAATTCTCGAATTGTCCGACAAAATATATTTGCCGATTTTCTAGTCCGACGCGTGGAAATCGTCTTTTTCATACCGAGGAGGAACGCCGCATTTACGAAAATTTTCGCAGAGGAAAAAAGTGATTATGCCGTGCAAGAAGTTATACGAGGATATGTATAAATTGCATTTATGGACGCGGCCACCTAGACTATATTGTTTGTAATAAATAAAAAACAACTACACAGATTTTAATTTCCCACTGCACAATTTACTTTTCCTACTGCACATTTTGTGTCCAACTGCACGTTAGAATAACCCCTGCAAAGGCGTTGATGAAATCAATAGACAAAGCTATTTCCTCTGTCTAGATTTTTATACACAAAGTCTAAAATATTCGTAAGTGCTGATGTTGTTGATCTATCTTCTCTAATACCACGTTGATTAGATGATAAAAATTTCTTAGTCTCTAAAATTGCAATGTTTAGCTAATAATGTTTTGAATATTTTAGAAAATACCGATAATCATGATATAGAACGATAACTGGAAAATTGCTACATGTATTTGTTACTATACATTAATCACTTGGTGTTGAAAGAAATTACGTGTACCTACATAAACCAGTTATTATTTTTCTATTTTTAATAACAATTAAAAGTGGGTCTGTCCTCAAATACCTTCCGGTATATAGACTAATAAAGTTATCTTCCTACACAATTCTACATAAAATTGACCATTTCATTTTGATTGCTTGTAGGAAATAATATTTATAGCTGGTAGGAAGTGAGAACGTGTACAGGATCCGACATTTATTGACCACCATTGCTCAGCGAATATTGTAGTTGAATAAATTAATAAATAATTGAGTTCAAAACGCTCTCAAATGTAGACTCATTTTATTCACATCTTGTGTAAATGAATACATATGAGGTATCTTCTTTAGCCTGGTCTTGTAAAGATGTGCAATAGGCAGTAACGTAAATGGGTGTAAGGAGACAACCCCCCCCCCCCCCTCTCACCAGGCAACCTAACAATAAACATAAACATAAACACATATCCAAAGCCAAGGCTGTCCGGAAGGGGTTTACACATTTGAAAAAACGCAGACATACATCTGTACTCACCGTTGTTGTCAGCACTGGGGCTGGGGGTCGAACCCAGAACGCGATAGACAGTCGGTCAGCATTTTCGCCACTCAATACGCCTTAACCGACTGAGCTACACTGCCGGTAAACTGGATGCTTCTCAATAGTATTGACGCGACCAAACAATATTTAACAATACCAATAGATATTCTTTTTATTCATAATATTCTTGCGTCGAATACTTGAGTGGTCTGAAATAAAACCTAAACCGATACTATAACAAGAGTATAGCGGCACGCCCGCCCGATGACCGCGCGAGGTGCCATACGCATGTGCCGCTCCACTTTTAAGGTCCCCAACTCGCATCTCTCCACTGTTTACTCTGTTTGCACGTAGTATAGTCATCCAATATTTAGTCACGTGATATAGAGATTACCGTCAGTATACCGAGGCTACTGATGAATGATTAGTTCAAAGGCTCTGTCAAATACCCAAGAGCGTAACTGCATCAACTACAAATTAACAGTAGCGTCTGGCCTAAAGTAGGCGGATACAACCAGTGTCTGACCCAAGGTAGGCGACTGTCACTAAAAGTGCAGAAAGCAAGAAGAAACTACTGCACTCATTTATCGGAGTATGAAACGAATGTGGTAAAAGCTAATTCAGTTCTGTCTAGACGGTACCTGTACCGGCTCCATACTTTGAGCCGAAATATTTGTCAAAACATTTGTCTACTTTGCCGTCCATACGCTGGCCGAAGCAGCACTCCTCGAGGATGTCTTCTAAGTTGCATTAACTCCTACTTGAAAAATCGTAAATTAGTGGTAAAGTGCAATGAATTTCAATCGAATGTCCATGATGTAACTCTGGGGATCCCCCAAGGGTCAATATTAGGCCCTCTATTATTTTTGATTTACATTAACGATGTGCCAAATTACATTTAACATGGCATTACCACGATGTATGCAGACGATACCACTGTCTCGGTATCAGCTGTTACGCAGGAGGAACTATATCATAAAATGTATGTTCCACTAGACGATGTACACGTATGGTGCTAGAGAAATAAGCTCGTTTTTAATGATGAAGAAATCGTTTTTATAAACTTTAGTTTTAGAAACATGGGAACTGCATATAGAGCACATTTGTAAATTGCTTAATAAAGCCAACTTCGCTGTTTTACAGTTAAAGGATACAATTGCCCAGACGGGTCTCTTAAGTGTGTATTATGCTCTAGCATATTCACATTTATCGTTGAATATATTAGCCTGGTGCCGTTCAAGTCATATACAACGAGTATTTGTTTCCCAGAAGTAATTACTAAGACTAATATTTAACCTAAATAATAGATCCAGTTGTAAGGAATTATTTAAAAATATAATGTTTTTTATATATCTACAAATGTCTGGTATTTGCAAAAATAAATTTGTACACCTTCTTCACTTCCGGAGATAATCATTTATATAATACAAGACATTAGCGGCTAATGGCCATGAGATGTCGATGCCGCGAAAAAAAAAATACTAGACATTAAGATCTGGTAGTGATCCCAGTGTATAAAACAGCGACATTCCAAAACTCACTGCACTATAATTGTATTATTTTATTTAACAGCGTTCCTAAAACTATGAAAGAATTGAACTTATCTTCATTTAAAAAAGAAATAAGAAAACTGTCAATAGCAAATGCATTTTATAATTTCTAAATTCTAAATTTCTAAATTTCTAAATTTCTAAATTTCTAAATTTCTAAATTTCTAAATTTCTAAATTTCTAAATTTCTAAATTTCTAAATTTCTAAATTTCTAAATTTCTAAATTTCTAAATAGATAAAATTTGTTATTTTTTTTTAATCTATTATGTTGCATTTCTATGGACAGAGTTTTTATAAGGGGTTTGTTGTTTTTATACATATTTATAAGCACTTTTATTATTGTCTATTTTTGTGTTTTATTGCTATAACGAGACAAACAAATTGTTTATTTTAATTTTGTGTAAATAACTTAAAAAAATATTGTTATTTAGACGTGCCAAATGTACATAATCTATGTATCAAAAAAATGGTAAAATAAATTCTATTCTACTCTATTCTAATTAATACCACGCTAATTAAATGACAACCTGGGATATTTTTTGTAAAAATCTGCAAAACACTAAAAGACTTCACTTGAAATAAATTATTAGTCATCTAGCCACTGCCGTCGCAGTGGTAACTTTGATGTCTGTCATCTTCTATATGCTAGTGAACAACGCATTGATTATATTCAATCCCTAAGGATTACCTATTTTATTTTAAAAGTAAAATTCTTTAACTACTAATGCTGTATCATTAAGAAATGTGCAATCGAATAATTATGTAGCTAATATATAGAATATTACACATTCCAACTAATAAAATATACACCTTTTATTTACATTCATGAAAATAATGCTAATTAAAAACAAATTTTTGCCTGCCACCCTTAATGAGATCTTTTTATGGAGCCATTACCAAAATATTTAGTAAATTATCTGGAATAACATGGTTTGCATAGATGCACATGTTTACTGACTCGTCCTTTATGTGAAAAAATGTAGAGGTTCCATTCATAGCATAATAATTTTTCAAAACAATGTTTTGAATAGTTGATATATTATGTTTTGGAACCATTGATTAATGTTTTAGGTAAATAAAGTATTTTTAGGCTTTCAAATTATCTACGTGACCTATCCAGTGTTTATTTTCTTAATTCTGCACCTGTTAATTCATCTACGAATTTTTTTCTGATTAATTTTGATGAACTCTTGGAATTTCGTATTATATCATCATTAAACTTGGGGAATGATATTTTAGGAAATTGCATTATGCGCTGTTTAGATTATAGTTGTTTAATTTCTCATCTAAGCTAAACGGTTTATAATTGCATTTTTTTAGATACACAGTTCTTTAGATGCAAATAAGTCTAACATAAAGGCTAACGTTGATTTCACACAATATGCTATTGCTAGGTGGGTAAAAGAGGTATCTCCAGTTTTTCCAGAAATGGAAATACGATAGTGGGCTTGTTTAGAAATACATTTTACACTTCTCTAGAAAAGTGATAATAGTTTAAGAAAAATAAGTATTTTTACTACTAAAATTGTCCATGAAGCTTGATTGTGGTATCCACCGTTACATATCAAAAGTTCAAAAAAAAATTTAAGTGGTATCTCCAACTTATAGATATCTACAATATACCGGGTGACAACGAGATTAGTCCCGTTCCAATTTCTAGGTTGATTTTAGGAACACAATTTTGAAATTATGGCATATGTTTGTGACACAAAAAGCCACATTTTGCACTTATTAGCTGAAAAATATCACTTCCGGTTCCAACAAAGCCCAAAACATTAACCTTTTATTTGATGTATAATACGTCTAGTTTCGGTGCTAATTTACTTTGAAATTATTGGATTTCTGTAGATGCTATTCGTCAGTTATTTAATGAAACTATGTACTAATGTATGTATTAAATTTTACAAGCGTGCCATGACAAAATGACATTTCTTTTCAAACATTTGCCTAAGATTATGTAGTTCTTTTTTAATTTGCTTGTGATTTATTTGCTAATATAACTATTTAAAAGTTTTTAAAAAATACGAAATGGCGGTATTTATCCAAAATGAAAAGGTGGACATGTTACTTATTTACGGGGAATCTAAAAGAAATGCATATCAAGCTGATAGGCCGGGAGCCCGTGTATAAAATGGCTGACTATCCGGCGAACTTTGAAAATATGAAAAATTGATTGTTCTTATATAAGTTAGCAATGAATGGACCGTCAGCTGGTTGGGTAGCGGTGGGGGTGACTGTCACAGGGTTGAAAACACGTAAAAAAAATTGAGAAAAAAGACTATCCGGCGAACGCTGAAACTTATATGAGGGGAAGATTATGTTATATAATGAGAGTAGAACATAGTCAGCTGGACGGGGGGCGGTGGATTTACCGTCAGCTGATCGATCAAACAGGTCCAAAAACATGAAAAATTTAAATTATTCGGCGAACTTTAAAATTTGGGTATAAGATAATATTTACACTGAGATTCACGAAAAACATAGTCAGTTGCAAGTACATGGGTGGAAAAGTCGTCAGTTGGTACAGAACAGTGCTGAGTGTTGATCGCCTGCGAGGCAGCGCGCATCACCTTTCTTGCATCAGCTGACGACTTTTCCACCCACATACTTGCAGCTGACTGTGTTTATCGTTAGTCTTAGTATGAATATTATCATATACCCGAATTTCAAAGTTCGCCATAAAGATTTAATTAGTAATATCGATATTGATAACTTAATGTTAGCAAACGTGCGTGTAGCATTCTCGAGTTCCTTTTTTTAATTTGATTAAATATTCAATTTATTATTAATATACATTATTTTATGAGAATACAAATTAATACATTCGTACATTTCAAAATTATACAGGATGATCTGCTCGGAAAATTTATTAAGTTTAGTGAAAATAAAAATAAGTTTATTCGGCTTCCGATAACAGATCTTCCTCATTCTCATTTTCATCCAACTCATCACTCTCTTGATGCTCAGTGGGTGAAAGATCATTTTTCTCTTTGTCACTCGCATCTAAAAAAAAATAATTATTTATAAAAAATTGATTAAGATTATAATACGATGAAAAGTGAAAAGCACAAATGATATATAATACCTTCAGTATTTTCGGCATCTTGGATAATCATTTCCACTTATGGAGGTAATTGATGTCCATCAAACCACTTGCAAGTTAAATTTGTTTTCCTCAAGCTGTTACCCATAACCACTTGTTTGTGTGCGTTATTCCAAATCGTATACATACATACACAGTTCTTAAAACGTGATGTACAAGTTCCGATTTCAACGGAGGTGAGGAGATGCATCAAAATTTTTGTGTGGTAACCGAAATTCGTTATCATTTTCGCTAAATTTATACACCTTAGTGAAGGTAGCTACACGAGCAACATTGACTTTTTTTATAGCTTTAAACCCATACATCGTTCAAACAAATTTCTCTATTATGTTACCGACATTATTTAGGTTCTCCTCTGGTAAATTATTCAAACTTTTAAATGCTTCAATAAATTCTTGACCTTTTCTTAATATAGTAAAAGGCTTCTTTTTCCTTTCTTGAAAAATACGGGATTATAATCACATCTCGCGAAACCGTGGAAAGCGGGCAATGCGTTACAGAAGTCGTCGCCAAGTGCTGAATACAAATCGTTTAGATATAAAAATCGTTCTTTATTTCCTACGTTTCTTTATTTCCATTTTTATCCAAATTTTCACATTATTATGTACATTTTTCATGTTTCCCAGCATGATGATAGGAATGTCAGTATCTGAACTTATGACCACACTGGTGTTCTCATTTATACGTGAAAAACATTTTAGTGTCCGCCTCCTCGTGACTAGAACACGATAAGCTTTCCACGGTTTGTAGGTGACACTAGATTGGATATTGTCGTTTCAAACTCAATAACTACAGCAGTTTTCAGTATTTAGGTATAAGAACAGAGCAATTTCATCACTTGCCTAATACATTGAAAAAAACTTGATTAGAGCTTCTAAAAGAAGTTATTGAAGCATTTAAAAGTTTGAATAATTTACCAGAGGAGAACCTAAATAATGTCGTTAACATAATAGAGAAGTTTGTTTGCACGATGTATGGGTTTGAAGCTATAAAAAACATCAATGATGCTCGTGTAGCTACCTTCACTACGGTATAAATTTAGCAAAAAAGAAAACGAATTTCGGTTACCAGACAAAAATTTTGATGCATCTCTCTCGCCTCCGTCGAAGTCGGAATGTGTACAGCACGTTTTAAGAATTGTGTATGTATGTATACGATTTGGAACAACGCACACAAACAAGTGTCATCTACATTAGCATGGTTATGGGTGACAGCTTGAGGAAAACAAATGTAACTTGCAAGTGGTTTGATGGAGATCAATTACCTCCATAAGTGGAAATGATTATCCGAGATGGCGAAAATACTGAAGGTATTATATCATTTGTGCTTTCCACTTTTCATCCTATTATAATCTTAATCAATTTTTTATAAATAATTATTTTTTTAGATGCGAGTGACAAAGAGAAAAATGATCTTTCACCCAGTGAGCATCAAAAGAGTGATGAGTTGGATGAAAATAAGAATGAGGCAGATCTGTTATCGGAAGCCGAATAAATTTTCTTTTTATTTTCACTAAACTAAATAAATTTTCTGAGCAAATCATCCTGTATAACTTTGAAATGTTCGAATGTATTAATTTGTATTCTCATAAAATAATGTACATTAATAATAAATTGAATATTTAATCAAATTAAAAAAAGAAACTCGGGAATGCTGCACGCACGTTTTCTAACATTAAGTTATCAATATCGATATTACTAATTAAATCTTTATGGCGAACTTTGAAATTCGGGTATATGATAATATTTATACTAAGATTAACGATAAACACAGTCAGCTGAAAGTATGTTGGTGGAAAAATCGTCAGCTGATGCAAGAAAGGTGATGCGCGCTGCCTCGCAGGCGATCAACACTCAGCACTGTTCTTTACCAGCTGACGACTTTTCCACCCACATACTTGCATCTGACTATGTTTTTCGTGAATCTCAGTATAAATATTGTCTTATACTCAAATTTTAAAGTTCGCCGAATAATTTAAATTTTTCATGTTTTTGGACCTGTTTGATCGATCAGCTGACGGTAAATCCACCGCCTCCCTTCCAGCTGACTATGTTATACTTTCATTATAAAAACATAATCTTCCCCTTGTATAAGTTTTAGCATTCGCCGGATAGTTTTTTTTCTCAATTTTTTTTACGTGTTTTCAACACTTTGACAGCCACCCCCACCGCTATCCAACGAGCTGACGGTCCATTCATTGCTAACTTATATAAGAACAATCCATTTTTCATATTGTCAAAGTTCGCCGGATAGTCAGTCATTTTATACACGGGCTCCCGGCCTATAAAAGGTTATATGCAGAGCGGTATCCTGGAAGGCATCAACCTTGTAGAAAATATTTTAAGATTTTAGAAGAAAAATTTAGAGCCAAGCCAAATGAAAACGAACAAAATAGGTTTATTATTGACGAGGCCACAGAGATTAATGTTTTAGCATTGGTGGAAATTAATAAAAATGTAAGTATACGTGAGATTGGAAGTGCTCTTGATATTAGCCGAGAATCTGTTAGAAGAATATTGAGAGAAAACATGGATATAAATCATATAAATATCAACTTCATCAGCATTTATATGAAGCTGATGCAGGTAGCAGAGTTCATTATTGCAATTGGTTACTAGAAAATAGAAACATTGTTCCCAGAATTCTGTTCACAGATAAAAGTCGGTTCACTAACAATGACATTTTTAACCGAAATAATTTGCGTTATTGGTCTCAGGAAAATTTACATGAATTTACATGAATTTAGAGAAGGAAATTACCAAGGGCAGGAATTGTGGGTACTAGAATCACAGGTCCTATTTTATTTCAGGGGATTTTAAATGGAATTAGGTACACTTCTGTGCAATAAAATCCCGTACACTTGAAAAATCAAGAAATCCGGTTTTTACTAATATTGAGTAGTGTGAATCGGTCTTTTTTTTGGAATTTGGATTTTTTATTATCATATAGGTTATAATAAAGTGACATTGATTGTGAAATGTCATATGTAAGGTATTTGGAAAACTGTTAATGATTTAATGATTTCGATTTATAACAAATGTAAAAATTGACGTTGAAAAATTGTGTCCGAGATAAGGCCAGATTTTGAAAGCTCAAACATTAAAAAGCGGTTTTCTGCATGGCTGTTCTGCACGTGTCTGCCTGTGATAATTTTACTTCCACATCCATTACAAGACTGAAAAACTTTTTCAACGGTAAACACAACATTGTTCCAAAACTCCAACGGGCGATACACTCAAAGAAATAGTATGGGTAAATTCAACAAAAAAAAATGGTTAACTAATATCGTTAATTTTGTTAAACCAAACTATATTGATGGTATTTTTAAACAAGAGGTGATTGTTATTTTAATTAATAAAAAGTTGTCGTACAACAAAACAAACATTAACTTAAAAAATAGGCGAATAAGACTATTATTTTGTTCGTCTGACTATTATTTTGTTGAATTCTGTCAAATTAAACTAAATAATAGTATATTTTATTTTTAACTATTTTCGAATTGTAATTCTAACCCAGTATTAGTTCGCTGTATTATTGTACTTGGTAGACAAACCAATATTATTGTCGTCTTCTAGAAGTTCTAAAAGAATTACCATAAAATTTGCTTGCTTACCACGTAGTCTATTACAGAAATTATTTCCAGATGACGCCACATACAAATCACTGACAATAATCAATCATGCATTATCTTATACTCTTATGAATTTATAGAAAATTAATAACATGATTGCAATGTTCAAATTCTCTCAGGGATCATCGATATATTTGGATGGATCTTATAAACGATCTCTAATCTTTGGTTTGGGTGGTCTGATGTTTCAATACTGAGATTTTGGCTAACCAAAAAAAAACTTCATCATACAATAAAGTGTAGATTAACCTAAAAATTAGTTGGTGAACAAAAAACAAAGTCGTTGTACTATTTAATTGTAGACCAAATTGAAAATGGTTAGTGAACATAAAAAAATGTCATTGTACTATTTAATTCGTTACAAGAAGATATGATTATTAAATTACTATTTGTTTACGAAAACAAATAAAGTTGTATGACTATTCTTTTCTGATTGATTTAACTATGAAACTAGATACTCTTTTAGAGACTCTATAGAGACTCTATAGACTCTTTTTGGTTGAATTTACCTATCATTTTCTTTGAGTGTAGACATAATTTAAACAAAACAGAATACGGGCTTGCTTATGTTCTTCTGCTAATATGGTCTTCTTGGCACTTACACAGTTTTTTTATTCCCATTTTCCTATCCTTCGGCTAGCTGTTGACCTCGGTGCTGGAAAATTTGTCATGGACACAGCGTCTACTTCTGTTTGAAACGGATTTTCCTTCAAATAGCCAAGGAGCGCTTCATCTTGAGCGAGATTTGAACTTCTCGGTCGACCTGAACCGTCTTTTCTCTTTATGATACCTTCCTTCTCTCACCTTTTCTTCACACTCATAACGGTACTTTTATTTAAGTGATAATGGTTAGCAACTGCTCTGATAGACCATCCCTCTTCAATTTTAGAGAGAATTAGAATTTTTTCATGTTCAGTTAATTTCGGCATTTCGAAAATATGACACTGACACTGACAAATAAATAAAGAATTATTTAATATAGTGAAAAATAGGGGATTTTATTACACAGAAGTGTACCTGAACTTTTTGGAAAATGAAATTGATTGATTAGGAGAATTACCCATGAATTTGAGAAGAAGCATTTATTACCAACAAGATGGGGCTCCGCCACATAACCTTGATGTCCCTAATTATTTAGAAAATATATTTCAAAATAGAGTCATTTCGACATATGGGCGCACAAGATGACTTGCCAGGTCACCTGACCTAACCCCTATGGAGTTTTTCCTGTGGGGGGTACGTCAAAGAACGCGTTTATTTGATTTCCAACTCCTGGAGGTTTCTTGAAGATGATGAATAAGTGCAAGTAAAAAAATATGATCACCATTTAAAAAAATTGAATAAAATTCATTTGCTTTTTGTTTTTTCAAAAAATTGTTTTTCAATTTAAAATAGTGATTTTGGCACGAAATAAACTTTAATTGAAATGCGACAATAAAAAAACCGCTGCCCAAGGAATCACTACTTCCACATCCAGATTTTCTATCCAAGTCACTCACAACGAAAAAATTTTGTATGTGGAAATAATTATTTATGGAACTTTAATAATATAATATTTGAAATCCTCTACCCCAAAAACCCATAAAACGATACCCCACATCGGTAGTGGGGCGGGGGTGGCGATAGGGGGTGGTAGTGGGGGGTGGATGAAGTAAAAAAATATTTTGAGGTTTCTGGTTCTTGTACACACACTAAATCACAATTTTTTTCAACCTCTTTAATAATGGGGTGGGGGTGGTAATGGGGGTGGCTAATGTCAAAATTTTTTTTGAGATCTTAGCTTCTCTTATATATACTAAATACCAATTTTATGGACTCCTGCCTGCTTGATTTACCTATTTACCCGAAATTTACCCCAATTTACCCCCCAATCCTTCGACGGAACAAGATGAAAATAATCTGGTTCTAGATCTCGTTAAAATACATATGTGTACCAAATTTCAAGTCAATATCTCAAACGGTCCCTGAGTAAACGTGCGCACAAAAAAAAGTTACAGACAGACAGACAGACCGACAGACAGACAGACAGAATTTTTTTTTTCGCTCAAACTTAAAATCTCGACATTCTAAGCCTATTGAACAACAAAAATTTTTTTAAAATTTTAAACTAAAATCGTATATTAATAGAAAATCATTTATTAATGGGGGTTATTAATGAACGATTTTTTTATATATTTATCAAAGCTACAAATACACGATGAACGGAAAAAGTAATAAATAAAATAGGTAGGTATAATTTATTAATTATTTGGAAACACGCGATAATAATTGTTTATGTAACTAAGCACTAAAGTTAAACATTTTATCACGATGTAGAATTTAGTTAAATAAACCACATAAATGATAAAACCGCTGCCCAAGGAATCACTACTTCCGCATCCAAATTTTGTACGTGGAAATAATTGCTTATGGAACTTTAATAATATAATATTTAAAATCCTCTACCCCAAAAACCTATAAAACGATACCCCACATCGGTAGTGAGGTGGGGGTGGTGATAGGGGGTGGTAGTGGGGGTGGATGAAGTAAAAAAATATTTTGAAGTTTCTGGTTCTTGTACACACACTAAATCACATGTTTTTTTCATCCCCTTTAATAATCCCCTTTAATAATGGGGTGGGGGTGGCTAATGCCAAAAATTTTTTTGAGACCTTAGCTTCTCTTTAATATACTAAATACCAATTTTCTGGACTCTTACCTGCTTAATTTACCTATTTACCCCAAATTTACCCTAATTTACCCCCAACCCTTCGATGGAACAAGATGAAAAGATAATCTAGTTCCAGATCACGTTAAAATACATACGTGTACCAAATTTCAAGTCAATATCTTAAACGGTTCCAGAGTAAACGTGCGCACAAAAAAAAGTTACAGACCGACAGACCGACAGACAGAAATTTTTTTTTCGCTCAAACTTAAAATCTCGACGTTTCATGACATTCTAAGCCTATTTGGACAATAAAAATTTTTAAAAATTTTTTTGTCGTTGCTATACTTCCACTGGATGTGGAAGTAATTAAGGTGATACGTCAGATTCAAGGCCTACTGGGTAAATTTTTTGAGAACACAGTCTTGCAGTTGCCAACTTATTCTTTTCACTTTTTCGAATTTATGATGCAATTTGGAAAAAAATTACCTAGTTGTGATACATCGTTGTAACGAGAATTTCATGTGGAATCTAAATATGCAAAAATATTGTATATAGGTTGCTATTTAATAATCAAAAGTTGTTGCTACTTCCGGTTGGACCGGAAGTGATATTTTTCGCTTAATAACTGCAAAGTGTAGAGATCAAATATTTAGTTTAAATATTAAATATCTCACAAACTACCATATAAATAGTTATTAACTAAGCTTTCAAATGATTTTTTGACTGTTTCTATAACACAAAAGGCAAAAAAATTATGACCGAAACAATGTGCAATTTCACTTTTTTTTTCTCAAAATGTCGCCATCTTGTTACTGTAATTGTCCAGTAATTAAAAAAATCTCAAAAATACTGTTTTTCGTTAATATAAGGCATCACCTAGATGTTCAATTTTTTTGTCCGTTAAAGAAAAGAGTCCATACCCATCTACCATATTCGAGTCGTCATTTTGAATTTCTTAATTTTGACTTCACATTTGCAATCAGCGATTCCAAAAACATCCCAAAAATAAATCAGTAGAACTTTTTTAAATACTAAATATCTAAATTTCTGGATGGTTTTCACCCCTTGGTGATAAAATCAAGTATCGAGACCATATAGAAACTGAAGGTGGTACCATTTACTAGAATAATTATCCATAAGGAGAAATTATCTACTGTACTATACCTATTTGATTGAATCAAATAGGTATAAAAATAGAATAACGGAACTAGGACTAGTAAATATATACAATTACAAGTCACACAGCGGTGGGTTCTATTGACTTCTGTAGGAGGCGCATTTCCTAATATGATTCGAGTGTTTTTGCAAGCGTCAATACAGTACAAATATAAAGTACCTATAGTTCTATTTTTTATATACATATAACTTATTACTTTCTACGAAAATACAGGTGACTAGGTAAATTAGAGAAATGATTCACAAGAGAAGTCCTGTTCCATATCCCAAGAAATATACCTGATGTCTCACTATATTTTTCCCCATTTTAATACCTTAATTGACGATTTGCATGAAAGAAAGTTTGGTAAAAAGTGTCATGGCGCACAGTATAATGGTATCACTGTAATTCACTGCACATGTTGACCAACTCGTCTAATTTCCAAACTTTGCAACAATTAAATACCTATAATATAATAATCATAACATTGTTTTCATTATCTTTAATGTTAAACCTACTTCCACTGAATATAAATCATCTTTATTAGGTTGTTTCGTAGTCTACAATATTTAAAAAATGTCAAATTATGCAATTTGTCAATCACTGCTGCCAACTCTTCTAGTAAACTGAGAGTTGGAAACAGTGTTTGACAAATTGCATAATTCGACATTTTTTAAATATTGTAGACTATGAAACTACCTAATAAAGACTATTTATATTCAATGGAAGCAGGTTTAACATTAAAGATAATGAAAACGATGTTATGATTATTATATTATAGGTATTTAATTGTTGCAAAGTTTGGAAATTAGACGAGTTGGTCAACATATGCAGTGAATTACAGTGATACCATTATACTGTGCGCCATGACACTTTTTACTGAACTTTCTTTCGTGCAAATCGTCAATTCCTTTAAATAGATTGAAATAGAAATGTGTGGTTTTCACACTATACTAAATGGTGTCATGCCCACTTTGGAAAGATCATTGAAATTATTCTCAAAAAAGACTTAGCCGTAATAATATTTTAAATTGTCGTCAATTTAGTTTTAGAAATAAATGTTCCACCACTATGGCAGTATTTAAATTAGTGTGCGACATAGTTGACGGCCTTGAAGAGGGAGAACATGTAGCTATTAGTTTGTGCGACCTTTCCAAGGACTTTGACTGTGTCTCACATGAAATACTTCTGAAAAAGATGAGTCTTTATGGTATTCGAGGTTTGCCATTGAATCTTTTCTACACTCAAAGAAAATGATAGGTGAATTCAACCAAAAAGAGCATATGAAATCGCGCCTATCTAGTTTCATAGTTAAATCAATCAGAAAAGAATAGTCATACAACAAATTTATTTGTTTTCGTAAACAAATAGTAGTTTAATAATCATATCTTCTTGTAGAACAACAAATTAAATAGTACAATGACATTTCATTATGTTCACTAACCATTTTCAATTTGGTTTAGAATTAAATAGTACAACGACTTTGTTTTTTGTTCACCAACTAATTTTTAGGTTGATCTACACTTTATTGTATGATGAAGTTTTTTTTTTGGTTAGCCAAAATCTCAGTATTGAGACATCAGATCACCCAAACCAAAGATTAGAGATCGTTTATAAGATCCATCCAAATATATCGATGATTCCTGAGACAATTTGAACATTGCAATCATGTTATTAATTTTCTATAAATTCATAAGAGTATAAGATAAATGCATGATTGATTATTGTCAGTGATTTGTATGTGGCGTCATCTAGGAATAATTTCTGTAATAGACTAGGTAAGCAAGCAAATTTTATGGTAATTCCCTTTTAGAACTTCTAGAAGACAACAATAATATTGGTTTGTCTACAAAGTACAATAATACAGCGAACTAATACTGGGTTAGAATTACAATTCGATAATACTTAAAAATAAAGTCTACTATTTATCTAGTGTCATTTGACAAAATTCAACAAATTATTAGTAAGATGAATAAATTATAGTCTTATGCACCTCTTTTTTAAGTTAATGTTTATTTTGTTGTGTGACAATCACCTTTTGTTTAAAAATACTATTAAATATACTTCAATTTAAGAAAATGAACAATATGTATACTATTTTTTTTGATTGATTTAACCAATACTAATTGCAAACAAAAGCGCTGATTCTTAATTCATCAAAATGGATGGCAGAACGGTGTTATGTTTATGTAAACAGAACTGCGGGTTAACTCTACAATAATATTGGTTTATCTGTCAACTATAATAGTAGAGCAAACTGCTACTGGGTTTACAATTACAATTCGACAACAGTTAAAAATAAAATATACTATTATCTAGTTTAATTTGACAGAATTCAACAAAATAATAGTCAGACGAAAAAAATAATAGTCTTATTCATCTATTTTTTAAGTTAATGTTTGTTTTGTTGTACGACAACTTTTTATTAATTAAAATAACAATCACCTTTTGTTTAAAAATACCATCAATATAATTTAGTTTAACAAAATTAACGATATTGTTAGTTAACCATTTTTTTTTTGTTGAATTTACCCATAATATTTCTTTGACTGTATTACTATCTTAACAACAGACTTCAGTGTGTCTCTATAGATAATTTAAACTTCTTCCGGTTAAACAGGAGGTTCCTCAAGGCTCTGTTTTTGGGCTCCCTACTCTTTATATTATACGTCAACGATTTTCTCACTTTATGTCACCAAAAAAATGCATCGTTTATGCTGACGATACATCCATTATTGATTTTAATTTAAATATTCCTGACCTAAGTGAGGATAGCTTTAGTTCTATCAAACAAGCTTCGAATAATTTTAAATTAAATGAAGAAAAGACCCAACAAATTGTTTTCTCAACAAATAATTTACTAATCAGGGGTAACAGTGTTAAAATTCTTGGCGTTGTTTTAGATGACGCTCTTAACTGGTTCAATTATGTGGAGAAACTGTCATACAAATTATCAAGTTCGACATTCATGCTACATAAGCAAAAAAATCAATTCTGTTTTAAAACCTTATAGTCCAAGATCCCAGAGCCGCCAGACCTACGTCATTTTAGCAAAGCTAATATTTTAACAACGAATAGTGTAATATCTAGTTAAGAACGTATGCGTATTTGCTAGCTTGAAAGTGGGGCGCTTTTGCAGGAAACAGGTAGAAAAGGTACATTAAACATTTTTCTCTCCCACGTTAAAGTATGATAGCTGATTTATTTTTCAAGTGAGAGGCTAACGACCTGGTGTAAGCGTCAACCTCCGAATCTTAAGGTCCGAGGTTCGATCCCTGAGCGTTCTCGGCTTTTTTTTTCAACAAATATTAACTTAAGGTGGCGATTACCAAGAAAGAGACAACCGATAGGGAAATATTTATTATTTTTGGCCGTAACTTTTTTTCTTAGTACGTGTATTTGAAAAAAAAACTAAGAACGCGCAGGGATCGAACCTCGGACCTTAAGCTTCGGAGATTGACGCTTACACGATGTCGTTAGCGTGTCACTTGAAAAATAAATCGGCTATCATACTTTAACCTAAGTGTGAAAATTTTTATGTACCTTTTGTACCTGTTTTCTGCAAAAGCGCCCCGCTTTCAAGCTAGCAAATACGCATACGTTCTTAACTAGATATTACACTATTCGTTGTCAAAATATTAGCTTTGCTAAAATGACGTAGGTCTGACGGCTCTGGGATCTCACACTATTAAGAATATGCTATTTTTCATTATTTCATGCTCATATTAATTATGCTATCCTCCTATGGGGTGGATCATCTTGGGCAGCTGTAATCTTTCGTCTGTAGAAGAAAGCAGTCAGGTAAATTGTTAATGCTGGTTGGAGAGATCACTGTTGACCATTATTTAAGAGTCTTGGTATAATGCCCATTCCATCTCTTCACATTTATGTTACTTTACTTGAAAATTACAAGAACGTAAATTCTTTTTGTACTGACTCAGATTCAATCAACTTAGATTATTATTATTAAAGAACGCGGGCAGATGTCGAAATCCGCAGCACTCAGGCCTGTCGGCCCATTGTACGTTCGCGACGTGAAGGATCCCTTAGAAAAGACCAGTGCTCTCCACAAAGGAGAGCAGCCTGTTCCAAGGGATATCCCGTAGTTCCTCTGGATGCAAGAATTGCCTCTCGAGGAGCCTATGCCTTGACGCTCCTAATGGGGCGCAACTGCATAGATATGAGTGATGGTTTCATCCTCCACTCCACACATCCGACAAGATTAACAAAATCATAGAAAAACTCTCTAAACCTTCAATTGTACAATCACATTCCTAATGACGTAAAATCTCTTAATTTTAATAGTTTCAAGAACTTAATAGAAAAACACATTTTAAAATATTGTTTCTATTCAATTAATTGATTTGTAAACACACAAATTTGTTGATATTTTTTAGTTTAACCTCTGCTTGTTTGATATGCTCTGATCATTTCGTGGGAGCTTGTCTCTTCTTTCTTTTTTTTTGTATTTTTTACATTGTATGAAGTATGATGTGTATACATTTTTTTGTATTTTGATATTTTTGCATTTTCTATGTATGACTTGCCAAAAACGTGTTTTTGTAACTTGGTTAAATAAAAATATCTATCTATCTATCTATAACAAAATGGCATGTTTTCAAATTACTTCACCCTATATATTTTCTAATTTTTTGAAAGTTGTGTTCTTAAGTTGCCCAGCGACGTTTAGTTTTTTAAAATCGATAACCAACTAACTGACGACTGAATTGTTAAAGGAAACTCAGCGAAATCTTGAATGTTTGAATGCCACATTAACAATTTTAAGCAGGCTTTGACATAACCATCAAAGTTTTTGTAGTTATTTTCCAGAGATGGATTGAGGAAACTTTCCACATTTGATAAAAGTCTGTAAAAGTCATGTAAACAATATAATTATATGTACTTATTTGGTATCACAATGAAGCTTGCATCATCACGAATCAGATTTCACCATAGAATAGCCTATCAATATACCCAATGGAAAGTTAGAACGAAAATTTCCTGGAATATTTTCGTTTTGAAAACTCGGAAAGTTCCAGAACATTTATCCACTTGTAACTAATAGAATGTAACAAAAATGTTATCCTGAAAAGAACCTTAATTATATATACATTCGAAATAAGACAGGGAACTGAAATTAGCTTAATTTGTTATTGTTTTATGATACCTACGCATATAAATAGTAGGTAGAGGTTAATGATATTAAAATACTGTAATAATCATAATAATAATTTATTGATGCTCTCAGAAAACCCGATGGTCAATGCTTACAGAAACGTCTTGACGTTTCCCATTTTTTTATAATGTTAATATATAAATACCTACCAATTATGTACCGTTCCTAAAGTAGAATTAGAATAAAAAAATACAATCCTACATGCCATGATTTAATGCAATAGGTAGATCTACATATTATCAAAACTTGCTCCATATTTCTGTAGCGTAACAAGTCTTTGTATTTTAAATAAACCTGAGTCATGTAGTAATAATTTTAACGTTGATCTTATATGAGAAGCAAATTAGTATTATAATTTTGTATTTAAGGAAGTGAGTTTTATTTAAATAAACGCCGAGATCCTACCAATTACAGTCGTGTATAGTAGTATGTGTTATCATATCATGCATAAAAGGTCAATTGCATGTATCTAACCCAACAGTATCTAGATTATATTGTTTGGAAAAGATACATAACATAAACCAGAAAATTTAGTGTATCCTATTGTAATTGGATCACCAACTTTACCATCTATCAAAGTGGTTAACAGCGTAGTTCGAAATTTTTTTAGTAATTATTTCTAATGATTTCATCAATAAAATTAATAACATACTATTGAAAGAAGTTAAAATTTTGATATTTGTTCATTGTTTCCAAGTTTACCAGTCCCAAAAACCATTTAGTATATTATGGATTTACTCAATTTAAATAATATTGGTCAAGAAGTTGGAATATACTGACCTTACTAATCTTTGATGACATCAAGTGGTCGAAGACATAATGCAGTGACGGCCCAGAGAAACTAGGCGGAGTATGGGGCGACCCCCAGCAAGATGGAGGGATGATATCCAGAGGAAAGCCGGCAAGAACTGGATTTTGAGTGCTCAGAATAAATAGCGGTGGGAAAACATGGAAGAGGCCTATGTCCAGGAGTGGACAAAAACAGGCTAAAGAAGAAGAAGAAGAAGAACGAAGAACTAAACTTTGCATGAATCAAACAAAATTGCTTTCAATTGAATATGTTTATTGAGCAATATGAGTGGACTGCAATGGAAAACTCTTTGTCATTACCAGTATTTCCGTAAGCAGGTTCCAAACAGAAATAAAGAAAATTCGAGTATTTACCTAGGATATGGTTGAGATATGTGAATGATACATTCACAGTATTTATGCAGAGGTTACAGATATAGACAACTTTATTTCGAAATTAAATAACGCAGTAAAATTTACATGTGAAATGGAAACCAATAAGCAACTACCACTTTTAGATACATTACTAATAAGGAATATGGAAAATAAGTTGGAATTTCATATATACAGAAAATACACCAGCACTACTAAGATATCCCCAATAGTGTAAGTAAGGAGACGGGATTTTCTCGAAAAAAAATCAAAATAGTTATGAGACCTATCCCCACCACCCACCCCCCGTTTTCGAGGGTGCTGAACACAAATAACAGGGAAACTCATCCCCCATTTACCCTGAATACGTAATTATTACGCAGGTCTGTATATACGCTGAAAAAGTTTTCACCCTTAAAAATGGACTTAATTATGCAACTTCTGGTTCGGACTTCAGCCCGTGTTATTGTGGTCCATATCTAGCGAGGTGGCCTGAAATCCTTTATACGTACTTAATGCGCATAATACCCTTAAAAAATGGACTTAATCATGCAACTTTCGGTTCGTATTGTGGTTCATATCTAGGGAGGAGGCTAATTAGTTTGTTGGATTTCTAATTTTGAAAATTCGTGTCAAACTCGAGCTGTTCTTCAACCACATCATAATTCGTTCCGAATTTGATATACCACGGATAGACAACTTCAAAGCTCCATAACTTAAAAACTATCAATTTTTCGGCCTTGCTCCCATGGAGACTTTTATTCAGGATGATTTCATGAATAACATATTTCAATTTTAACCAAATCCGCCGAGCATTATTTTACATAAGAAACGTGCGGGGTCCTTTTATACCTAAAGTATATATTTCCGATCATGAATCGGAAACAGATGATGCGTGCGATGAAGAAGGAGGCAATAGCATTGAATTCGAGGAATATGAACCATTTAATTCTCTTTGTAAGCGACCTAAGTTACATTAATGTATTGTAAAAAATGTTATATTGTACCCAAAATCGTGTCCTGTATATATAATTTATTAAAAACGGAAATTTTTACCAATAGTATTATCTTCCTTATATCCAGTTTAAAGGAACATGAATTTTAAATCCTTGCGAGGATAGGTTCATTTTTTATGAGGATGTAAAATGGAGGTTGTCACAATGCAGTCTTACCATTGTCCTTGATCGGCATCCTCGAAGATAGAAGTAAACGCCTAAACAAGAAAAAAAAAGAAACAATTTTACACCCCCTGACAGGCGTGTTTTTTCTTCTTCTTATCGACTAGGTAAGAAGGTTTTTTGCTATGTATTATGTGAAGTGTTAGAAGGGATATGGATCTGAAGCATTTGAATAGACTCTATGAAACCATTCCATAGATAATGCCTGGTCAAAGTGTTAGTCGTGATGCGCTAAATTGTTTTGTGATTTTTTTTGCCGAAACAGTTTAGGTGTGCCGACAAAATTGAACCGCTATTCTGATCGAATATGTTGTGGTCCAGCCATCAAAGAAAATGATCATGGAGATACAGTCATTATATATATCATTCGAAATTAGCAATATTAGCAAAAAAAAACAAAAATGGACAAGGCCGGTTTATCACATAAAACAAGTTTGGATCCACCCAACGACTCATAATTTGGACGAGTGCGTTGGATGATCAATACAAAGCGATGGCAGGAAAGCCAAATGCGGGGCATTCCAATTGATAGAGTTATATAGAAAACCGCCTTGTGCATAAGTAAGACAAAAATCCATTTTACCAAAAAGTCACTCGAAGGCGGCTCAGTGTCAATTTTCCTTTATTGATCCTACATGGGGACCAGTAAGTCGTGAGACTGACCGAATGTTATTAAACTCATGTATTAGTCTAACTCCGTTCTGTGAATTATAAAATCACATTATAGAACCTTAAAGCTAATCAAAAGCGAACCAAAATTTTTTGAGTAAACTATTTTTATATTATTTTAAGTTAGCCATAATTACCAAAAATTCATAAATATTAAAAAGCTTGTATTAAATTCTCGGGAGGTTGCATGAATATTTTCTGCCAAACCGATTGTTAGCGGACGCTCTCATTTGTATGGTAAAATTTATCTTGCCTAAGTTGGAGAGGCGTGATTCTTTCACAATATATAATTTTCACATTATATAATTCCACTGTACTTGTTACTACATTTTGAAGAAAAAATCGGCAGCTACTGGAAGCGGCTGGAACCTCCCCACACGGTGGATTCAAATCAGCTGTGTTTGGATACTACATCGGAAATCAGAGCATTGAGCAAACAGATAAATTACAGGTGACTTTGGAGCCATTTATTTCATGGACAAATATCAAACGAACTGAAGTGGACCTACAAGCAATCTGTTAAAACATCACCTCTCATGTTTGTTTATGTTGCATGTTAATCAATTGCCGGATATTATAAGGGTATTAACAAATAATGTTTCGAAGATTTTGTAGATACATTGAATAGCGAATAAAAATAATACAGAATTTAACCCAAATGACACTCTAACCTCAACAAGTCAATAAAATTATGGACAGTTCAAGCGGACTACGTATGCGTCAAATTAAAATCTTCCTGCACGATCAAAAAGGCCCGAGCAAGTCGAGCTTCGTCTGAGTCCTTTATTTTGTAATATTCGAACGTTTCAGATTTAGCTCGGTTAGCTCGATTTGCATTAAATGAACGATTGTGACGCGTCCCATCGTCCTATCAATCAGACGTAATATCCGAACACGGCTATAAACAATTATTACCTTTAAAAAACCAACTAAAATGAATCTTGGCATTGTCAAAAATATTTGGGTTGGTTTGTGACCAGTGCAGCATTTTTTCATGTAGTTTTTGCGTTTTAAAGGTTTTTAATATGAGTTTTTTGTAAAGAATTGTTAATTGTGTCTTATCAGATTTTTTCGTGATAATATTATTGGCTATAATTGCCTGATATGTGCAAAGTAGTGGGTTATGGAGATCGTGGAAATCATGACACGGTTAGCTTTTACCGTCGTAAATTCTAAATATTTCCCTCATATAAATGCTCTGTCGAGAAAACTACGTCTTAAAATACTCACTTTGCATAATTAAATAAAGTTTATTACTTGAAAACAATCAAAAACGCCTTGCCACAATCCAAAAAAAAGAAAATGTAATGGTTAAAATTTCAAGATACTTAGCCAGGCTGACGGAAAAACACAAACTGTTTTGACAAACGTTTAACTACTGTCAACAAATGTTTGACCGCAACGCCAAGTTGGAAGTCACGTGGTTTGGATTGCCTAATTGTTGATTAATAAAAATAGACAGCTAATTACAGGTTAGATTTCCAATCTACAAAAAGAATCCTATTTTATTAGGACAAAGTATTTAGAACTTCATAAACATTACACTGTACTAGATTTTAGTTGAAAGTACGGGAACCAGGCAGAAATTTTAATAATAGCTACGTAATGTAATATTCTTAAATCTTAAGAAATATATATTTTTCAGGTTAGCTGTGACGTCACGTATCATAACCTATAAATCGTTACCAACCCAAATATTTTTGATAGATGGCAAAATACATTTTCCCCTAACAATAATACCAATAATATTTTTTGGATGCTGTCATGTGTGCACATATAACGAATTCTTTTTAATTTTTTTAACGGAAACGAAATCGAAAGGGTGCAAGTGTGATATATCGTTGAAATTGGAATTTTTACTGCTTTTCAATGGTTCGATTACAAATTGTAAGTAATCATAAAATAAACAACTTGTTGTGCCAAAACAGCACTAAACGTAATCCGATCGCAACCAAAACCTTTTCAGATCTTCTGGAGCACTAAAGAAACACTCATGCAAAGTTTCATCCAAATCCATTTAGTAGCTTCGCCGCTATCGTGCTAACATACATTCACACACACACACACACATACATACACACAGACATTTTTTAAAAACCACTTTTTTGGGTTCCTGGGACCTCAAAACGTAAAGATTTGATATTATCTCAATTTTCGATTTTGGACTAAATGTAGTAACCTTCCACAATTTTATTGTGGGGAGGTTAAAATGTAGTATAGGTCTTGCATTTTTCCAGCGGACCATCGAAATCCGAAAAAAACGTCGGATCGAAATAAAAGTCATATCTATCGACTCGAGAGCGAATTTAGAAAATTCCGTCCGTCGGTCAGTCGGTCTGTCGGTCTGTCACGCTCAGCCCCCCTAATCCGTTTTCGGATTTCGATGAAACTTAGGTGGTTAATAGTAGGCCTTTAGAACACCTTAACGCTGGAAGTTCGGAAACTGGAAGTACCCGATATAGAGGTTTCAAGTTTTTCGGGAAAAATTGAATAACTCGATAACGGGCAGTCGGATCGAGATATTTCAAAAAAGAGATGGTGCCGCTCACAACGATCTACAGATAAGTATACCAGAGACTAAGTCGAAAAATGGATGGTAATTGAATTTTTTTGCAAAAAACTGGTTTTCTCGAAATCGGGCTAGGAAGCACGATAACTCTCCAGGATATTGATCGATTTCGATGAGACTTGGTGGGATCGAAGGTACACGGCCACAAATGAAGCCTGTTGCTGGCGGCCCGAATCCGTTGACCGCAAGTATTTTTTCCAAGGCCGAGTATGATTTTCCAAAGATATTGATAACTCCCGAACCGAAGGTCCGATTTTGATTTTCAAAAATGGCGATTGTAGGGCTCGATTAAGTCTATTAGGCGATGTTTGTGAGAAATTTGACAAAACAAAAGCGAATCTATAAATCCTGGAAAACTTGATTTATTTGATAGATTCTACAAATACCGAACAGTTTCCTAATAAAAATCGAAAATTAAGTATTCCGTCGATCAATCTCTATAACCGATATAAGGCACGGAACTTTTCGGACAAAAAATCTGAAACAGAGTTTTTCCGAAAAATTAAAAATAAACGAGTTATTTACAAAGATGCATGACCACAATATAACCGATGCCCTTTCTGTATTTCAAAATGAAGTTAGCCTTTACTTTAGTCAATGCAAAAAGAAAAAAATGGAAGTAAAACATGTCAAAATGTACTGAGTCATCCTACGACCCTCTCCCAACAGGGATAAAAAGCATATCAAAATGTAGTTTTCAGATTGTTTTAAACCTGTTAAAAATACCTTTTAACAGGTTTAAAACAAGCTGAAAACTTCTTTGAACCGTTTGCATTTTAATTGATATGACTTGTTGCTAGTCTTAATCTCTTGAAATCGTTTGAAAGACCGGAAACATTGAGTTAATCGGAGTCTCATGTCTCATGCGATTTCTCGGAAATTATTGGTAGGTAGACAAATAAAAATCACGTCAAAAATTAGATCTCGTCAAAGAGATATCTCGATAGGGATTTTTTTATGCAAAAATCACAAGAATCCTTAGGCGTAAAACCCATTATTATTACATAAATAAATCTCAAATTGTACAAGAGGGAGCGTAGCTAATAATCTATGGTAGCGCAGCCTGGTCCATTACTTGTCTATCGAGTTTTATCTTATCTCGAACCCGCCTGGAAGTAGAAGAACGGGGCAGACCGCAACTGGCGCCCTTGAAAAATAAATTGGTGTCGCGTCAATCAGACGTACGTAGTGAGTTCTTCTACAAGATCTCACCTTTGATTTAAGCCAAACATAAAAAATATCGCCACGTCGCGTCGTATAGTGTCAACCAATGCAACCCTCCAAGTTCTGTAAAATAATTTACAAGGAATCGTATAACTTTTTCACAATTATGCTCTGTTTACTAGGCTTTGGTAAATCCTGGAAATGGTTGTTTTACAAAATTTATAGGTTACATAAACATAAATACATACATTATAACAATCATAATAGAATAATTATTGTTCTATTGTCATTAAAATTTATATATACATCTAAAGTTTCCAATGATATAAGTGTGAAATTATTAAGGACGACCTTCCATCCGACTCTCTAATCTGATGAATGAAAAATCATTATGAAAATATTCCTCGTTTTTGTATTTTAATTCGTATATACTTTTCCATGCTCCGGCATAATTGTTTTCATCCTGATTGCGATTATATCGTGATTGTTGATGAGTTATTAATTAAAAGGAATTTTCACCAACAGCATTTTTTTTTAACCCAAGTTTCCATTATTCATCGCATATGTTGTTTTCCACAATTTAATATTTAATTTAAATCGAATTCGGATAGTGGCAAGTTACTTTAAAAATATGTCTAGACTGCTCTACATCTCAATATGAAAAACTATGATTTTATTGCCATTGTCATTATTCAAATAGCATTCATTTGTAAATATGAACTATTAAGTATTGATAGTGGATGTGCGGCATTTTTTCAAATGAAATAGCAAGTGTGTTTATTGAAGCGGCACCATTATTGACTAGGAAATTGACTATTGATTAGGAAATATTTATTAAAAAATAATTTAGAGCATAACTACCCATATTTAAGGCATCAGTGCCGAAGACTGACACAAAGAGGACTCACTCATGCACGTTCCTAGAGACGTAAGGCATTACCAGGTGAAAATTCGAAGAGGCACCGAATTTCCACTTAGAAAAATATGTTTATGCCCAGGCCGTAAGAGTAAAAGTATATTATGGTCATGGAAAAGTGTACTGAAAATAAAAGTACCTAGGTATATTTTTGACGAAGGAAAAAAATATATTTTACTTCTTCAAAAGTGCACTAAAGTTGGAAAAAAATATTATGCTTTTTAGGAAGTACTCCAAAAGTGTACTTTGAAAATATTCTAGAATATTTTTAACTTTTTTATCGCTTCATGAAACATGATGAAATTGGAGACACAGTCACTGTGGATATCATTCAAATGAATGACAATAAAATTTTGATGAGGCGACGTTCTGAAATGGCGAGACTGAAAAAATGTGTCAAAGGGGTTTTTAATGATGCTAGTTTTCGATTTTGAGATAGATAGATAGATAGACATTTATTTGACCACGTGATGTACAAGTTTACATTTGTAGCAAGTCAAGTATGCTGTAATTACCTTAAGTAATGCAGTCTAAAGATTACAATACAATTTACTTTATAGTAAAAATAAAATCATAAAACAGTGGTTGAACACACATGGAGCATATACAGCTCTAAAAAAAATATAATATATATATAAAGACAAATAAAATAAATGTAAAAAACGGATCTACAAGAATGGTATATATACATATACACACACATACATACACACATATATAAACAAACATAATTAGTGGAGTACAAGCATAGAAAACCATGCTGTGAGTACCTTTCATGATAAAAGGAGTGTCTTAGTTTTCCATAGGAAAGCTTACATATTCGTCTACCGAGTAGAAACAGTATTTTAACATGTGGTTTTTAAGTTTTATTTTAAATCTATTATAGTCTAGCTGCTTTATATTTTCGGGTATTATATTGTACAGTCTTAGATCAAGAGAGTTTTTTATAGATTTAGTGAGACGATACCTAGGCGGTTTTAATAGATTAGATGACCTAGTCTGGTAGCTGTGACAGTCTGAATGTGTAGAAAATTTACTTTTATTTTTGTGAGTTTCTAATACTGAATAATAAATATATAAACTCGGAAAAGGCATAATACCATATTTGACAAATAATGGTTTGCAATGGTCTCGACAATTTGCGCCTGCAATTATTCTGATCGATCGTTTTTGCAATATAAAAATTTTGTGTGCATGGGTGGAGTTACCCCAGAGTATTATTCCGTAAGTAATATGGGATTGTATTAATGCGTGATATGCAGATCTCAATGTTTGCACATTTATATATTTCTTTAATTGACGCAAAAGAAAAATATAGCTGGATATTTTACTGCTTATATGTTCAATATGAGCATTCCATTTTAGATTATCGTCTAAGATAATTCCTAGCAAATTGACACAGTCGCCCTTTACAGTTGCATTGTTTGTTGAAAAAATCTGTTTCTGAGTTTTATCTCTATTTAATTTCAGCATGTTATTATTATACCAATGTTCAGCAGAGTTTTGAGTTTCGTTGGCTGATGTTTGAAGAGCTATTAAATTATTACTTTTATTGATTAATGTTGCATCATCTGCATACATGACAATTTTATTTGGGAAAAGATAGAAGAAAATATCGTTGACAAAAATAATGAACAGGAGAGGGCCCAGCACCGAGCCTTGGGGTACTCCGTGTATCATTGTCCTAAAATCAGACATTGTGTCGTTACTTCTGACACATTGCATACGGTTAAAGAGATAGGATTCCAATAGACTTAATGCTGGCCCTCTAATGCCGTAGTGGCTAAGTTTTTTAATTAGCAACTTGTGAGAGACACAGTCAAAGGCCTTGCTGAGGTCCAACAGCGTAATCGCTGTGTGTCTACCCTCCTCAAAACCCTCGACAATGTCACCCACAACCTTGCAGACTGCATCTACTGTGGAGCACGCTTTTCTAAAGCCAAATTGGCACTTGTGAATTAGAGAATACTTTTCAAAATATTTAGTCAAGCGTTGTTTTAAGATTATTTCGAATATCTTACCGAACACTGGTATAATAGATACAGGGCGATAATTATCAGGACTATCGGGATTTCCTTTTTTAAAAATGGGTACAGTTTTAGCGACCTTAAAAGCATCTGGAAACACCCCTTCACTGAAGCATAGGTTGATTAAGTATGTTAAGGGGTAGATAATTATATCTATTGTATTTTTCAAGATTTTACTGTTTATCTCATAAATATCTAAGCTGCTCGTGTTTTTTAAACTATTTACTGCATCCATGACGTCATAAATAGTAACCGGTTCAAGGAAGAACGTATTATGGGATGATGGGGCATGGTTTAAGAAGTTTAATGCATCTTCATTGTTTAAGGGTAGTTCTTTAATAACGTTATCTGCAACTGTGGCAAAAAAATCGACAAATTCGTTGGGATGTAAAATACATTCAGAGTTATTTTTTTTGGAGTTCGATTTTTTTTCATTGTTTATGATCCTCCATCCATCTCTTGATTTATTATCAGACTCCTCCATAAATTGATCAAACGCCTTTTTCTTACTACTAGAAATTGCCTCCCGGTATTCTTTTCGAAAAACAGTAAATGCTATTTTATCCACAGGATCTTGTGTCGTATTGTAGACTTGTTTAATGGCGCCCAGCTTATCTCTCATATTTCGTAGGCTGTCGTTGAACCAACGTACCGGCTTTCCCCCTGAGTAACATTTTTTTAACGTAAAATGTTTCTGTATTAAAGATTTATATGTATTTACTAAAAAATCTGATAAGAAGGTATTTTAAATCAATTTTATGTGTTGGGCAAGTTCCTTATTATTAGACAAAATTTAGCATTAATGAACAAGGCTGGTTTCTCGAATAAAACAAAAATTTTCTAGCTAATACTGATGAAGTATTGAATTACATGATAGGATTCTTAGCATTTTAAAGCAAAAAAATATATTCAAAATACTTAAATCATTTACACTTTTTTATTTAACATGAAATTATCTACTTTCTGTATTTTGGTACCTTAATCTGGTCATGCTAACATACTACTTAAGAAAACACTTTAAACACTCATAATTGGGGAACCAAATAAAACAACTACTCTTCTAGCTAATACTGACGAAGTATTGAATTACATGATGGTATTCCTAGCATTTTAAGGCAAAAAATTGTATTGAAAATAATTAAATCATATATTGAAATTCAGTAATTCACAACAAATTATTGAACCTTTCATTCTATTTCAACTCTAGAAAAGTTATACATGTTTTTTCAATTTCATTAGTTCTTATTAGTAGAATATAGAAACATTCATTCATTATTTATAAGCCTATTCTTGATTTATTTTTACAATTAATTTATTTTTTATTTATTTGGTTTTATCATGATTAGACAATATTATTTAGGAATTAATCAAATCACAGCTTACACATTTTTTTATTCACTATGAAATCACCTACTTTCTGTATATCGTTGTCCTAATCTGGGCACGCTAATAGGTAAGTACTTTAAAACACTCATTATTGGAGAACCAATCAAAACAGCTACTCTTCTAGTTAATACTGATTGATTGATTTGATTGATTGATTTACCAGCGTGCGGTAGGCATTGCTGCCACTCCCAGATATACAGAATACTGACAAAATATTGAATTACATGATAGGATTCTTAGCATTTTAAAGCAAAAAAATATGATACTCTACATATGTTTCGGCTTATTCCGAATTACAGATTAGTAATCTTTGTATTAACTCTTGAGAAAGGCCTAAGAAGCCAAAGCATATGTATAGAGTATAAATATACTTATTTTGAAACATCAAAAAGCATTTTCTTTCTTGTAGTTAGAATTATTTACAAGATGTTTCACATGAAACCGACCATAAATTCAGTTCAATGTATTAAAACCTTTTAGGATATACAGTGTGACCCATTTAAAATGGAAACGCCTTTATAACTTTTTTATTTTTTGTCGGACTTGAACCAAATTTTACCATATGATAGAACGAATTAGGATACTTATGGCCAAAACATTCAAATGCAAAGCCACCAGCGGTACCAAAATAAGGCATATTAGGCATTTTTTTATCGAAAAACTAGAGTCCAAAATTTCAGCAATATTAAAAAATATTGAAATATTGTTTAAAACAATGTCCGAGTCCGAAAATATCATTTTAATTGTTTTTTTTTCTTTGTAAAATTGTGCTGTGACACTTTTGTTTGAAATTAAATGCAAGTTGTCAAGCAGTTGTCAAGTGATTTGTATTTTTTTTTAATTTTGTCTACTTCAAAAACAAAATTCAATATTTTTTAATATTGCTGAAATTTTGGACTCTAGGTTTTTGGACAATTCTGAACAACTGTCATTAATAAAGTTTTTCGATAAAAAAATGCCTAATATGATTTCTTTATTTTTTCCATTTATTCTGGTACCGCAGGTGGCTTTGCATTTGTAGGAAGCGAATGTTTTTTTAGCCATAGTAGATCCTAATTTGTTCTATATTTGAGTAAAATTTGATTCAAATCGGACAAAAAATTCATTTTAAGTGGGTCACACTGTATAGTGTGGTAAAACTACTTGGGTATACTTGTAATCTTTTTATTTCACATTTTAACCATTGTCAGAATTTCAAAATAACGTACAGGATGGTTAAGAGATAATAAAATGTGGAACTGTGCCAAGAGAAAGGAAATTAAAAATGTTACAGGAAGATATTTCTAATGTCAATGAAAGTTCAGGTATGAAATTTGAACATTGCTAGAAGTTGTTATTTTTGTCATAGTAATTAAAGTGGTATCTAACCACTTTTCATAATAAA
The DNA here is from genome assembly GCA_936432065.2 of Rutpela maculata. Classification (NCBI taxonomy): domain Eukaryota; kingdom Metazoa; phylum Arthropoda; class Insecta; order Coleoptera; family Cerambycidae; genus Rutpela; species Rutpela maculata. Next base: position 279,091,514 of record OW386286.2, on the reverse strand, counting down.
TGGATTAGACAGTTTGGTCCTCTAATATGGCACGTACGCTCCCTTGACATTACCCCATTTTATTTTTTTGTGGACAGTTAAAGCAAAAAGTTTATGAGCACGATCACCGCGACAACGTAAACCTTTTAAAAAAAGAAAATTCAAAGGCAATAGGTAACATTCAAGATATCATACATTTAGTGTACGAAAAATGTAGAAAACGGTTGGAAAATGTGTAGCAGTACGAGGACAACATATTAGAGTAATTTTGTCTTTATGTTTTGTTTACCATGCTATTCAATACATTGTGCACTTTGGTTGAATTTGTACAAACACTTTAATCGAAATAATTATGGCAAAAATATCAACTTTAAAAACATTCAAATTTCATATCTGAGCTTTGTTTGAGATTGCAAACATATTTTCAGCGTAACATTTTTATTCTCCTTTCAAAAAACTTATACTTTTGGCACAATTTCACGTTTTCTTATTTCTTTACCACTGTACGTTATTTCTGAATTCTGACTATGGCTATGGACTTCTCAGAGGCAGTAAAACTCGTTATGAAAATGGAGCTATTTAACCAATGTATTCATCCTAAAAAAAAAAACACACAATTTTATTTTCTTATATTTTTGCTATTAAATATAAGCTAGTTTAGGTAGGTACTTTAGTTCGAATTGAGAACCTCCCCCTTTTTAAAAATCGTTTAATGTAGGTTGAAAACAACAATATACATTTACAAAACTATGACTCACAATGTTTGGAGACGGAATTTAAAATTCGTACAGTATTACTTGCAAAAAATAACAAATTCCTTATGTACATTCCAACGGTTTACATTCTTTATTAGATGAATTAAAGTGGATTAGATGATGATGCACAAATAATAAATCAAATCTTGTATAAAGCGAACAAGTTTATCGTCATGGTATTGGTGTATGTATAATTTGAATTCACAGGTTGTAGAACAATCAATAATGTCAAAAAGACTAGTCATTATGTGAAATGAAGCGCTAGATAGCATATTTTCTCTTAAATTAGAGAAATGGGTCTCAATATTATTATCATACCTTACAGTACATACATCTACAATAGTCGACTTTTGCTTAGCAATTTTTTTTATCATTATTAAAATACGCGTTAACTTTCAATTTAATTTAGGTATATTTATAATCGTGATATACCTTTAAAAAAATGCAGTATTTTAAATAAAGAGATTATAAATATGTTCAATATTATTTTTACTCAATTGTAGGAGTTTACAAATTACCCTTAATAATTACAAAAATATTAAAATAGCTGAAGTGTTTCTTCATCTATATTTAAATGCTATGAGAAAACGGGGTCTAAAATGTTTTTAAAAAGGTGAAAGAGCACTTAAAAGCAAAATTAGACTGGACAAACGAAATTATGAAAATTTAAATTATTTTCACGTACTCATTTGAAAAGAGTTTAGTATTATTTTAGAATGCTGTAATTTTAAAATATACAAAAAATATCTAAATTATTTTTTTGTGATAAACTCTTTTTTTAATGTATTACGTTTAAAATGTATAGATGCATTTAAACTTTTTTATTTAATGAAAGCAAAATTTAGTAATTATATATTTATAAAGTTGTTATTATGCAAACATTTATTAAATAATACCACATTCAAGGAAGATATATTTAAGTGATTTCGAGGAAAAAATTAATATGAAATATTGTTTATTTTACGGTGCACGATTTATTTGACTTTTATTATCCATTTAAGTATTTATTCATTTATAACACTATTGAATAGGTAAAACAATTGATTTACAAGTAAAACGTTGGCGTATAGAAATAAATAAAAAAATCGCTGTCTAAGGAATCACTACTTCCACATCCAGATTTCATATCCAAGTCTATTACAACGAAAAAATTTTGATACTATATTTGTACTCCACCATGTGGAAATAGTTATCAATAGAATTTGTATGATGTTTGAAATCGTCTAACCTAAACACCCACGTGGTAGTGGGTGATGCCAAAAAAAATGTTGAGACCTTGACATCTCGTACTAAATCCCAAATCCCTAAATCCCAATTTTATGGACTCTTATTTGCTTGCTTTACCAATTTACTCCAACGGAATAAGATCAAAATATAATCTAGTTTCAGATCTCGTTATAATACCAGGCCCCCCAGGAACCTGGAAAACCGGGAATTGTCAGGGAATTTAAAAGAGACAGGGAAAACTCAGTTCTGAAGTTCTGAAAAGAAATATGAATTAAATTTATTACAGAGGAAAATATCTGAATTAAGAAAAAAATTCTGACAAAATATCTGTCCCGTCTCGACAAGATGGGGGAAGATAAAAGCATAACTCTTCCCCACACACGTTTACGAAAATGGACACGCGCTGGAAAAATCAAGCACACATGTCTGACTTAACAATAACAAACACGTGGAGCAAAAGACAAACCTATCTAGTAGGTAGAGAGATAAGAAAAAGGATCAGATACGTTGAAGCAAAAAGGACAACAGAAGTCAATACAGACCTCAAAATTCTATGCGGAAAATTGGAAATAAAATATGAGAAAAGACGTAAAGGAAACAATAATATACCACAGATTACCTGAAATAGCTCTCTATTAGAGCACGAAGACTCCCAGAAGAAATACTACGAAGAAATTGAGAAACAACTGACAGGAGAAGAATTAGACTGGATATCAATGGGTAATCAAAAATAAAAAGAAAAACGTTAAAAAGGCACAGATCACAGGTTACCGACAGGAGGAAAAAAATAACAAGTACCAATAGCTCAAAATTCGCCGCAGGACACATCTGGACTGAAAACAAACTTCAAGAAAAGCCTAATAATGGAGCGAGACCCGTCAAAGAATTGGACCAGCGGAGAGGAACACAAAATAGATGAATAATACTCCCTAAGAACAACGAATAATCTGAAGTACCTAGGAACAGACCTGACGAACCAACTGGAACGGAGAGAAACGATAAAGGAAAGGATCAAAACGGCATATACAGAGTCACAGTGGCAATCATACTGTTCACTGAGAAAAATAAAATATCATGGTTCTTTACCAAATGTATGTACATAGTCGTCAAACATCCAACGATGACATATGGAGTCAAAAAACGTGGTAACAACAAAAGCCAACAGAAGAAGTTTTTGAGAAGAGCAGAAAGGGACATCGTACAACTACTCGCGAAAACAACAAGACGAAAACAGCGACATAAAACATCAACACTATTAGGAAGAAAGACAATTAAAAAGGATAGAAATGTACGCAATGAAGTACTGGGGACATATTCAAGGAAAGGACCAAACACATCTACTGAAGAAAGCGCTAACACCGAACATCAATAAACCAACGACAGGACATGCTACAGCGGAGAACAACAACTGAGAAGATCAGGATCAACAAATGAACACCACAAAGAAATAGCAACGATATGTACTCTACCACAAGAAGAATAGGTAGACGTTCAGAACCAAAAACACAACAAAGGAAGCTTAAACGCTCCCTCACGACACAATGCGGTAACGCATCTCACACATACCTACACCTCCCATCCCCCATTCCTTTACCATGCGTCATGTGGCTCTCCCTGCTGGCAACAAGCATGACCTTAGTCCAACTCAGCGTGGACGTAGCAGGCCCAACTGTATACTTGGGAATGGCAGCAATGTCTACAGCACGCTGGTAAATAAATCAATCAATCAGTCAAGATATCTGTCCCGTCTGCTGTATTTTACTGCTCTAACATGGTTCAGAGTAAAGTATTATGGTTTAATATTAAGAGTTTTTATTTCATATATTTTATTGTTTATTTTTTTTAAATAAATTTATACTGTAGAATTTCTTATTATTTGAACCATAATTTTACTCATAAAAAAACTTATACCCTACTTCGACATTTAAAAGTTTATCAGAGAAAAACAAAGAAACAGGTCATGGAAAAGTCGGGTAATTTTCAGATGTGACGTTTCTGGGAACCCTGAATACATAGGTGTACTTTTCAAGTTAGAGAAATCATGTGCACAAAACAGTTATACAGACCGACAGACAGACAGAATTTTCATGGCATTAACGACTTTTCATGACATTCGAAGCTTATTTGAGCAAAAAAATGTCATTTTTTTTTACTATTACTATACTTCGATATGGAAGTAAATTTAGATTTTGCCAACTTGAGAATGGAAAATTTGTTACAACTATACAATTCTATTTGTCCAAAGCCGTGTATATGAACCGTGTATATGAACGTGGATATCAACATTCTCTCAGCAAAGCTATCAAAGCTTGGTATAAATGATAAGTTATTACAATGAATGCATTCGTAAATGCATAACAGGAAAATAAGGATAAAATATAATAATATAAACTCCGTGGAGTGTAATGTTTACTTGGGAGTTCCACAAGGTTCTATTCTGGGCCTACTATCACATTATATACTACTAACTTTCATATAATATCATTAATGACTGACGCTGATGATATAAATTGTTCAATTTTGTCTAAAGCCAGTGTGGTATGCTCATATTAAACGAAATTAAGATTGCATTCCTAAATTTCTATTTTAAAAAGCCTCTGTCAGACTTTTTTCATTCCTTTGATACACAAACAAAATTTCTGCAACTCATGTTTTTTAACAAGTGCGAAAGTAATATTTCCGTCCACCGATAGTTATTAGAACAAAATAGCTATTTATTGTGGTACATACCTGAATATATCTATACAAATAATAAATCTGTAAAGTTGGCGTGTCTGTACAAAATATTTGCAAAAAACTAATCTGCGAGGATGTAAGATATAGCCCAGTCGATAAGGTATTTACCTACAAAAATTTGCAAAGTGAATAATTTTTTTTTAATAAGTTCGTGAAAGTGTATAGAATAATATCCTGTAAAGTTTACATTTCGCTAGGATGCAGAACATTATTTTGATCCATTTTTTCAAAATTTTGAAATTAAGTCAAGCTAGGAAAAAAGAAAAAATACAGGTGGATAGATCACGTATTTATGAACAAAAAATGTCCTAACAAAGTCATGTAAATAATATAATTGTATGCACTTACTGAAATCTGATTCGTGATGATGCAAGTGCATACAGTTATATTATTTATATGACTTTTACAGACTTTTGTCAAATGTTGAAAGTTTTCCCGACTCATCTCTCTGATAAGAATTAAAACTTAATCATTTCTTCAAACACTAGTGCCCCTTCTGTATACGGTGCACCTCTTATCTCGGCTATTGCCTCGGCAAAAAATTCCACGCTAATATGGAAAAAAATCAGTTTCCTAAGTTTTACAAATAACTACTTAATTCCAAGAAAAATCGTTAAAATTGTGAAACAGTTAAGGTATAGAATTAGCGGACACAATTTTTGAGGAAATTTACTGGATAATAAGTTTTTATATGTTCGATTGTGTCAAAAATTATTGTCATTATAGTAATTAACTTAAATAGTTACCTTATTTAAAGATGAATAACGGACCTTAATATGTTACCAATTATCATGATTAGTTTAATTTCTTCCGTTATACTAATACATTTCGATAACTTTTGTACGGTCGCCCATTTGACACCCTGCGACACACTACAGTAATCGATATTTATACAAAAATTCATGTCATTAACTTTAGGTGATGGAAAATTCCTATTGTTTAGTTTTCATTAAATAACACAGCCACAAAAAAAAATTGGCCTGATTACTAAACTAGCATATTCCCATGTATTTTCGCACGCTGAATCCGAATCCGATTGGCCGATTGCTCATGTATTTAAGATAACCTCAAAAAATAGCTAAAAATGATTAAAACAGGCACTATTGCGTATTTCAAGGTATGTCTTTCAAAAGAAAATTAAAGGAAAATATTTGATATGTTTTCTTATTAACTGAATTCACACTGGAGTACAGAATTGATTATGTATATTTTAAGTCATACATAACTTCAAAAAAATGCGAAAAATCACTCAATATGAAACAAACAAATCAAAATAATTTCCATGCATATTGAGGGAGCTAATTCCCATTCAATCGCAGATTCTACACTGTAGGTATCAAGTTTATGATAAACTACAGAAATTGTAAAAATTTATTTTTAATTTGACCACTCCGAAAAATTCCCTGTACTCGTGATGAGCTCTGCGAGCAGCTGATTCTAAAATCACGTCGCGAAAATACAGGGAAATATACTAGTGTAGTAATTTTGTTTGTGTTTTTTTGGCCTTTAACTTTCTTGGAATTTCGGTAATTTAAAAAAAAAATTGTTCATTTCCGACAAGACTTGCGCTCTCTTTAATTTAATATAATAAAAAAGGATTTTTTTTTCAAAATTCGGGCTCCGAGGATTTGTTGGAATTTCGGTAAGCTTTAATTAAAAAAAATGTTCCTTTCCAACAAGATTTGCGCTGTCTAGTCATTTTTGAAACAGAAAAGTCAATTTGGGACCACTGTGCGACGGCGCACAGTGGGAAATTTTTCCATTTTTTTGGACAAAAATCCGTCTACAATGCAATTATTATTTGGATGTGGAAATTTTTTTTTTTTAAATAATTGTTAGGTATCACCCGATGTTTGAGCAGTACCCAAATTTTAAAAACATTCAACATAACTTCAAAAAATCCTATAAATATATGAAATTCGTGTATTTTACTTAAGTAAAAATGCGAATTTCTATTTTTTAAAAGTTTTACTAAGAAAATATCCTTTACTACACGTTTTTTGGGTCGCTGATTAACAAAAATGGGGTCCCGTTAACCAGAAATTGATATAACACCCTTAAAATACCGAAAAACATCCCTAATAGGGATATTCTTATTAAAAATGTAAAATAGTCTAGTAAAGTGTATTTTTTATATGATAAATTAGTTATTCAAATAATAATTCAGTAAACATTTACCCTAAGGGTTAATCACAAAAAATATAGTTACAATAGTTATTTTTTAGTTTTTGCTTCAAAATAGGGTCAGAGAGTACATTGTGACTATGAGAGTGTACCTCAACCCCCTTTAAGTGTGAAAACCACCCTTAAATGGCTGTAGAATTTGAAAATAGGTTTTGAATTTTTTTGGAATTTTAGAATCACGTCTTCTTCGATATTTTCACTAAAATCGGTCTCCGAACCTTGTTTGATAAATAAAAATTATTTTAAAGGTTAAATTAATCAATTCTTATATACTTTGACAATGTGAATAAACAACAATTCAATGTGAGTAGAAACAAATTCTAAGTTTTTCAACGTTTTTAAAAAGCTCGTAAGTTAGAAATCGCATTTTTTCCATTTGAAAGGAAAAAAAATATTTAAAATGAAATGAAAATTTTTCATCCATTCTATTGCAATGTGAAACAACAATCCAATTTTTAGTAAACATATTTTAAGCATCCCAAAGTTTAAAAACAATTGGGTGCTTAATAGCAGCTTAAAATCAGCAGATATTTCTATTTTTTTCAAACAAACTAAATTTTAGACATTTTAAAATAATTAAAATAATTAATAAATTTTTTACTACTAAGTATACAATTGATAAAAACATTAAAAAAAATTGATTATCATCCATTTTAATGTCCAATTTTTTTCATTATTAAATTATCTTAAGACTATCTTAAAATCTGTTTTTTTTTAACTTTGGATACTTGTTTTACTTGGAGTAGAATGTATGAAAAATTTAGACTTTATTTTAAAAGATTTTTTTTTGAAATGTCTAAAATTGCTTTTAAGCACCTAATTGTTTTTGAACTTTAGGATGCTTAAAATACTAAAAATTGAATTGTTGTTTCACATTGCATAGAATGGAAGAAAAATTTTCATTTCATTTAAATATTTTTTTTCCTTTCAAATGGAACCAATGCGATTTCTAACTTACGAGCTTCTTAAAAACGTTGAAAAACTTAGAATTTGTTTCTACTCACATTGTATATAAGAGTTGATTAATTTAACCTTTAAAATAAATTTTATTTATCAAACAAGCTTCGGAGACTGATTTTAGTGAAAATATTGAAGAAGACGTGATTCTAAAATTTCAAAAAAATTCGAAAGCTATTTTCAAATTCTACGCCCATTTAAGGATGGTTTTCACCATTAAAGGGAGATACACTCTCATACTCACAATGTACTCTTTTACCCTATTTTGAAGCAAAAACTAAACCATTGTAACTATATTTTTTGTCGAAATGAGGGTTGTTTCAACACCTCTGATTAACCCTTAGGGTAAATGTTTACTGAACTATTATTTGAATAACTAAGGTTTTATATTTATCATATAAAAAATACACTTTACTAGACTATTTTACATTTTTAATAAGAATATTTCGAAAAAATCCCTATATAGGGGTGTTTTTCGGTATTTTAAGAGTGTTATATCAATTTCTGGTTAACGGGACCCCATTTTTCTTAATCAGCGACCCAAAAAACGTGTAGTAAAGGATATTTTCTTAGTAAAACTTTTAAAAAACAAAAATTCGCATTTTTACTTAAGTAAAATACACGAATTTCATATATTTATAGGATTTTTTGAAGTTATGTTGAACGTTTTTAAAATTTGGGCAGTGCTCAAACATCGGGTGTTACCTATTAATTATTTAAAAAAAAAATTCCGCCGTGCGTGCCGTATGAAACTATATTGGAACAGGCGAGCGGTCGACCGCCAGGAGTGTTGTGACGTCACACTGCGTTTTCGCGTCTCTATTTTCATTATTTATTTTGAGGGAGAAGCAGTTGAAAAAAATGTATTATTTTACAAATTTACTAACTACAAGGTGTACCTACTTTCGAAATATGAATTTAAAAAAATGCTGAATGAGTCCATTAAGACGACTTTTGTACACTTGAAATGTTTCGATTGTCAAATTACGACATTCGTGTAAATTAAGGCTTCGTGCTTGCAGGATACGTGACGAGCGAACAGACAGAAAGACGAACATTTGAAAGTCGATCAGAAAATTTTGAATACTGTTCTGAAATATAACATGTATGTATATTATTCTATTAAATAAAAATAAAATGCAGGTTCATGCTGGTTCTTTACATCTATATAACTACAGTTCTCCGGCAATGACGATTATTTACCTAAATTGGTTTGGTAAAATAATTAGTATCCGAACTTTCGAGTGAACGTTGTTCCTTCTAAAATTAAAAGATAATACGTAAGTAATTCCGCATCATCTATTCTGTTCTAAATATAACCGATTTACCTCGTGTGATACGTCAATATATAAATAATCAATTATATAATTAGATTAAAATGGGATTAAACGTAATAGGAATATGCGAACTACTCGAAAACGACAACGAAGCATTTTGCTTGCCATGTTATCATTTTTTTTTTCTTTGTTGGCTTTGGATGTCTACATTCATTATCATTTCAGTATTAAGTCGTGTAAGTATAATAACAATAATAGTAATAAAGTCCTTGTTAAGAAAGCTTGTACGTACCCTAAACAGGATTATAAGGGATGTAACAAATTCGTTTAATAGCAAATTCTGCTCGAAAAATAGTAAAAGAAAAAAATACGTGTAATAGGTTAGAAGAAATGGAGAACTCGTAAATAATGAATGAATGACAGTGTTTCCAGATATTAATATTCGTATTTTAACATCCACACAATAAAATTGTGGGAGGTTACTGAAATTGGTCTAAAATCGAAAATTGAGATAACATCAAATCTTTACGTTTTGTGGTCTCAGGAATCCAAAAAAGTGGTTTTTGAAAAATATCTGTGGGTTTGTGCGCGTGTACGTATGTATGTTAGCAGGATAGTGGCCAAATTAATAAACGGATTTGGAAGAAACTTTGCATGAGGAATTGTTTAGTACTCCAGAAAATCTGAAAAGGTTTTGGTTGAGATCGGATTACGTTTAGTGCCGTTTTGGCACAACAAGTTGTTTATTTTATTATTACTTACAATTTGTAATCGAACCATTGAAAAGCAGTAAATATTCCGATTTCAACGATATATCACACTTGCACTCTTTCCGTTGGTTTCCGTGAAAAAAAAAATAACTGGGCCCAAAGTAAGTTTTTTGCCCAAAACTATTAAAAGTGACGATGATATTTTTTTATTTATTTATTTATTTAACGTCTGCCTAGTTCCACTACCAGGGCCTATCACCGACGCCAGGAGACAAACTACCCCCAACCTGGAAATTTTGCCGTAAGAAGAGTAGGGATCGTTTACTTTCCTAACATTTAATAGACAAGGGACCGCCTGCTTTACATCCCCTCTAGAGGATGGTATATCCACTACATTAAAAGTCTGAGAAACTTGAATCCATTTCCGGCACAACGCCGGAAAAAATTCCGGCAATCGCAACCTAAAAAACATTAACAGACCAAACCAAGTGCAATACCAACCTAAAAATTTTCGACAATTGTCAAAAAATAAAATCTCCCAGCAAAGTTTAGAACCAGAATTTTTGATAACTGTCAGTTTGACAGATTTAGAACTAACAAAGTTTAGCGACAAAAAAAATTTGACAGCTGTCAGTTTGTCAGCTATCTATTCGAAACATGTGATTACACTGCTGAATTTTTCGCACTGAACATCTTTTCTGCACGTCAAATATTAGACAGGTAAAGAGACTGGAACGTTAGCAAGTCTGTTCTTTGAGTGTTTCGAGATATTTCTATCACGTCAAATTTTGTCCAACTGGACAGCTGCCTTTCTTGCTGTCTATACTATTATTCTTCGTCGAATATCACATTCACAATTGCCAGTATTAATTGTCACAAGGGCTCCTAGCCTAGGTATTCCTAGGTCACTCTGTTTATTACTTCACACTCCTAATATTTTTCGTTTCGTTGAAGTACCCACTTAAACCGTACTCAGAGATTATTGTTTGAAAACTGTCGAGTGTCGAGCAAGTATGTGTTCAATTTATCCTGAAAATCAAAGTTAATAGACACAAATAAAATAATACTCGAATATTTTCAGAACTTAAATACTATTTACATTATGCACCAGTTGTATATTATTAATATTATACTTCATATATCATCGCCAAGTTAGTATCTTTTATTGTATAGTAAATATTTTCACGTAATAGTCAAAATAACATTTAAAATTATTAATGACCTACTAAATATAAAAATACATATGTTTTGTTTAAACTTGTCAACAAATTTCTGATGACATTATGACTTTCAATGGAATAAATTATAATTTTTTTTGGTTGAATTTTAATCCAAATCATTCATTACTTACTGTTTTTTATAATTTTCACATATACTACTGCTCCGAAAATACCTAACCACCAATTTTAATACAATTTCGACGAAATACGGATTTTGTCCAGTTTTTGAGAGCAGTAATATTCTATTGTTTATAAAAAATATCATTATTATTAATAGAGAACTAAGTTCTTAATTGAAATCACTGGCCTGCTCACCAAATTTGCGAATATGCTGGTAATATAAACGAAAATTTTCCAAGAAATCCCAGACGACAATCTTGGCTTTTGGTTAGTCTACGTGATCTTGGTAGTAAATTCGTATAGTTTCTTAATACACAATGGTGTGCCACAGTGTTTGTTAAACTTTGAGCAATTATTTTTTACATACAGTAGGCATTCCAAAATTAATAAACAAAGAAAAGTCAATATCTTATGCTTAATAATAGAATCACGATACTCACCTCTCTAGTTTACATGATCTATAATTCGTATTACTCTTCTTTGTAAGCTAAAGATTCTCGACCAACATGTTGAGTATCCCCAAACTAATTATGTATACTTATGTCATAACAGATTTGCATAGGGCGTAATATGCAGTTTTTGATGGATAAATAGATCTACTGAGTAAGCGTGTGAGATTTTTGAAAAGGTTATGTATATACAGATTTCAAAGCATGTAAATAAATGTAATATTATACCTAGCACACAATCCGGGTTTAGAGCAAATCATGGGTGCGCCACTGCATTATTACATGTTTGTGATGACGTACTAAGATCCTTAGATTCGGGTAATTTAGTAGCTCTTGTGTTACTCGATTATACAAAGGCTCTTGACACTATAAACTATCTCATGATGTCTGCAATTTTACATTATATAGGATTTAGCGGAAATTCATTATTATTGCTATCCAGTTATCTCAATGACCGTTGTCAAATTGTTAAAATTAACCAATCATTATCTGATCCTTTAAATATTAACAGCGGAGTACCTCAAGGCTCTATATTAGGCCCATTATTGTTTTCTATATACTCTTCTTTTCTAAAAAACAGTCTTAGACATTGCTCCTCCCACTTTTATGCGGATGATACGCAAATTTATTACCCTTTTAAACTATCCGAACTTGACAATGCCGTTCAACTGATAAATAATGATATAGAGAATCTTGTTACCGCATCACAAAACCATTGTCTGAAAATTAATCCAACTAAATCTACAGTTCTCCTATTTGGTCCCTTAAAAGATCGAGCTAAGGCAGTAAATCAGTTAAATATTAAGGTAGAGAATTCAGTTCTGGAAATTGCAAATCATGCGAAAAATTTAGGACTCCATGTTGATTTTAATCTACGTTTTAACTATCACGTCAACTTTATGATAAAAAGATCATTCAGTAATATTAAATTATTGTACGGTTGTCGGAAAATATTAGACAGAAAATCCAAAATTTTACTGTGTGAAACACTGGTACTATCACATTTTAATTTTGCCGATGTTGTGTATGGTCCTTGTCTGACATCTTGGGATGCAACTCGCATTCAACGGGTCCAAAACTCGTGTATTAGATTGATCTTTGGGTTAACACGCTTCTCTCATGTAACACCTGTCCTGAAAGAAATTAACTGGCTGAATATGAAGCAGCGAAGGTATATGCACCGTGCGTGCTTGTACCATAAAATTATTAATCAGAAAACTCCAGTTTATCTCTACAATAAAATAAATCATTTATCTGATATTCACTCCGTTAACACAAGAGGTAGATATAAGTTACAAATACCGAAACATAAATTTTCGTTTTTCAAAAAATCTTTCTCTTACAATGTTGCTAACTCTGTTAATTCACTAAACCTTGAAATAACTAAAGTATCGTATTATAAATTCAAAAAGGAGTTATTTCAACAATTAATTTCTGGTGATCATAATATTTAGAAATATCCTATGAAAACATTTTTCCCACAACTTCTACATTATTATTTTTCTATTATACATACATAATATGTGTAATATGTTTGTTTATGTGTATGTGTGTATATGTTTATATATGTATATATGTGTATTTATTGCATTTAGTATTCTTTTTATAAACATAATACATATTGTTTCTGTTATATATCATCAATTAAAAGCGAGTTCGTTAAAAAATTTTATAGTGTACTGCTACTTTGAACAATTTTTTGTCCTCTTTTTTCCTAGGTTAGATTTGGCATAAATAAAAAAAAAAAAAGAAAAATAAATTAATTAATTAAAAAATATATATATAATATACAAAAAATAAATAGAAGGAAAAAAATAAGAAGTAAATCGTTTACTATACCTGAAAAGCTATATAGATTTTATGTTCCTGCAAAATGTAACTTCTTAGTACCTTTTATATTAGTGTGAGTCTATTTTTGTGCTTCAGTGTGTCTGTTTTGTTATTTTCAGATATTGTTTCTTTATAAAAGAGGTGTTTCAATATTGTTACTTTAGGTTAAGTTCTAGGATAGGTCAACCCAGATTACGGCAACTTGCTGTAATCTGGCTCGAGGTTAAGTGGAAGAGCAGGATTTCGTAGCTTAGCAAGCTGCGAAGAACTGAACTTCGCCTCTTAAGCTAACTAGCGTAATATACCAATTTGTTTGTCTACACTATTTTTTATAGCCTTATTGTAATTGCTAGTTGCTTAATAAAGACAATATTATTATTATTATTATTATTATTATTATTATATATATTGCTGCTTATTTTATTTTCCACTTTTGATTCATATTTATCCCATTTAAAAGTTGAATCCAGAGTTAATTTGATATCTTCAGTGTTATTTTGAAATTCAGTGAAAATACTCTGAGTTTTATTTACATTTAAGTTTAAAACGTTACTTTGGAGCCAAAGTATAGTGCTTAATTGGCTTCTTAAGATCATTTATATCTATTAAAAATAGTGAGGGTCCTAAAACAGATCCTTGAGGGTCTCCTATATTTACAGTTCTATTTTCCGAAAATGTATTATTTGATTTAACTATTTGTGCCCTGTTGTGTAAATAAGACCTTAATAAATTTAAGCTGTTGATATCAAAATTGTATCTTACAAGTTTCTGTATTAATAAATTATCTTGGATACAGTCAAAAGTCTTGCCAAAATCGCATAATAAGCAATGTTTTTTTTTCTATTAAATTCAAAACAGCAGCACTTGTACTCCTGTTTTTGCTAAAACCGTACTGCGTTGAATTAATAAATTATTTTCTTCAAAATATGCTGCAATTTTTATTTTTAAAACTCTCTCTAATAGAGTATTAGTTTAAAATTTGCTATATCATTAGCATCACCTTCTTCGTAATAAGGTATAAACATTGCTTTCTTCAGTACGTTTGGATAAATACCTTCTTTAATAGATAAATTAATTAATTTGGTCAAAAGAGTAACAATAAGATACTTGATATATTTTATTAGATCAGTATTGAATCCATAAAAAATGTTCCTGCTGTCAATATTTGTCCTGAATAAATTATGCCTCTAACTTCTACAAAAGTCAAGAGGTTGGAATGTGAAAGAACTTTGTTCTATATTAAGGTTGTTTAAATAGTCATTTTGAGTATTGTTAATAATTTGAGACATTGTTTTTATTAAATCATGGGAAGTGTTAATGAAATATTCGTTTGCAATATTAGGATCGATTTTGCTGTTATTTTTTCTCTTCCTTTAATGTTATTATTTATAATTTTCCACATGACATTGCTAAATGACTGCGAGTTTTTAATTAATAAGTTGCTTGGTTTATTTTTTCTGATTTACCTCTTGTCTATAAAATTTCCTGTATTTAGAAACTAAACTTAGAAACTAAGAAGAAGAAGACGAATTTTAGAACGCTGCGCTGTAAAATATGTTTTAAGTTTATTTTCATTCACATTTCTCATATATTAAGTATTTTTTTTAGATCAGTAAAACATTTCACAACATTCTTCCTGCTATAAATTGGTTCTTTTCTTTATTACCTACCTCTGTTATTATTCGAAGAATTGCTTCAAGTCTGCAAAAGCAGGTTTTCGACAAGTTACATCTCGATTTGATTTATATTTACTCTATATAAACGTATTATACCTTTATATAACTATGACTAAGTTCAGGTTCAATCGTAGGTCACTCAACTTTGTCCATCAGTATTCATTTAGTAGTAATACCACATTAATTATATAGATCATCCATTATAATTGGTTCGTTACGGAGATTACATAATTATCAATTTACCATAATTTTGTCGGTCTCTCACTATCAATACGAGTTCCTGGAATTTAGTCATTTATATTTGTGTCTGTTATTATACCTATTTAATTTTATCAAATAGGTATATTAAAATCAGACAAACATTTTTTATAATAAAAAATTGTGTATAGAAATCATCAAATCGGAACAAATTTTGACATTTGACGGAAAAAACTGATAAAGTTTTGAAACTTGGCAGATATGTTCATTAGGGCGCACTATTAAACATTTTAAAAGTCCCCAAGTCTATCCCTTGCGCCCGCGCCGTCATCTTGGAGCTCGGTTTAAGTTTTTTGCTTATATCTCTCTAACCATTAGCGATATCGAAATTATGTATATATAAAAAATAAAGCTTATAAAATTCTCTCGAAAAAATGGTTTGCATTTTTTCGTATCTATTATTATTCTCTTCGGAAATATGAAAGCAAAGAGTATATTGCACTTCATCGACACACTTCAAAAATTGTAAATATCGCTCATGGAGAAAAAAAATATATCATTGTGTTGTCATAGAATTCGCAACAAATTTTAAAATGTCCATCATGAGTCCGTCTTTCTGTCAGTCCATTCGTCTGTCCGTCTGCCTCTCCATCTGTCATGCCTCTTTTAAGCTAAATAACTGACAAGAGAAAAGTCGGATTTTATTAAAATTTGGACAATAAATTATTATGACTTAGTGAATGTTGTTTTTGAAATTGGGCATTATGTGTTACAGTGTATTGTTTAGACGTCTTTATACCAACTTGAGTGTAAACTGTACAAAAATCACTTTCTATCGATATTTGAAGACACATCAAACAATATGTAATGCAAACGATTTGAGGGAATTTACAAGTTGCATATCATACTCAAGGTTGTACGTTATTTAAAAACTCATCAGTACAATAAAATGATTTTTTAATTAACTGTTTTAGTTGTAATTCATGGACAAATCGGGTATCCTTTTAGACAAATTAATCACAGTGATTACTTATATCGAGTTATATAAGTATAATTGATTTTAATTTCAAAATTAGGTTTGTCGCCTGTTAAGAAATTTTCATTCCATCCTTCTTATCCATAGTTTTCTTTCTCTTTAAGGGTCTTCTTAACCTTCTCAGATAGGCGTTAATAATTTTTTCTGTTATTATAATAATATTTTAAAGATTTCTTTACAAGAATGAGTATTTGAAACTCCAGCTCCAGTATTTAAAACAGGATGTTTGGTACATCGACGGAAAGCTTTAATGGGGTGATAGATTTAGAACCTATATGACCATATTTACCTTCTTACAAAGTATCACAGATTTCGAGATATCGACCTTTATAGATATCGAGGCCAGAGAAGTCCCCAGACTTGACATATCTCGACTTTCGCGTTTAGGGAAGAATGATAGACTTGTTGAAATCACTGACCGCGACCGCGACCATATGTACAGTATGTCTGCGGATGGGGTTTACAATAGGTATAATGGATAAGATTTTTTACTTTTCGAGAAAATGTTATTCTTTATAAAAGTTTTTGATTGCCTAAAAAATAGTAATGATGCTGAGAATTTTTTTTTATACGGGGTTCTTAAAAATTACAAAAACTTAAAATTCCGTAAGAGTAAACTGGTTATATTTTTTATTTTGAAACAAAATGTAAAATAAGAAAGTTGTTCCAAATTATATGGTCTATCCATATTCAATTTTTTTTTGAATATTGCAATGTTTCGAAATAAGTGAATTTTTATTCAAATATTTGTTGGGTTTTGTCAATTTTTTTTTACTTTTATTTTGTTTTGACAAATACTACAAGCTGTAGAAATTTCCAATTCTATTTTAGGAACATCCTGTATAATTCCTGTAATGTCCTATTTAATTGTTAGGTGCGTTGTTACCTAGTTACGTCTACATATCATAACATATCTGCATTAAAAAATTATTTTTAAAATGTTAACTGTCGAGCAAAGAATTTTTTTAATAGAGTGCTATGGAGACGGTGGAAGTTCCTACCGTTACGTTCTTCAATAATTCAGTGAGAGATTTCCCAATGGTATGTTTCGAGAATGGCAGTTCACAAATTCATAAAGATTTTAAAAAACTAGTTCAGTGCTTGACGTAAAGAAAAAGAAAAAAATGTATGATCAAAATGACGCCACCACAATATTAGTGTTGGCATATGTTGCTGAAAATCTCCAACTTTCGTTAAGAAATCGAGACCGGCATTTGAGGTGGCTAAAAAAACTTGCATCCAGAAAATTTTGAAACAGAATAAAATATTTCCATACCTCATTTTAACCGTATCCATATCTGTGTTGGAAATGAAATTTTAAGTACCAACAAGAATTTTTATAAGATCATGTTCTCCGACGAGTCAACGTTTTCAACAAATAGCACTGTAGCTTCACAACATGTTAGGTATTGGAGTGAGGCCAACCTCCAATTTAGAATTTTTACTGGAGAATAACATTATCTCGAACAGTTAAACATTTTAGCCATTACACCTATTGTAAACCCCATCCGCGGACATACTGTATATTTAAAAAGAAAAAAAAACTAATTTGTAATCAAATCTTAATTATCGTCACTATCTTCCTCAATAGTGGTAGTTACGCCTGTTTTATTATTAAATATGGTAGTAAGTATTTCGGCTGGCTTCATAATTACTTCCACATCCAGTGGAAGTATAGTAACGACAAAAAAATTTTTAAAAATTTTTATTGTTGAAATAGGCTTAGAATGAAACGTCGAGATTTTAAGTTTGAGCGAAAAAAAAATTTCTGTCTGTCTGTCGGTCTGTCGGTCTGTAACTTTTTTTTGTGCGCACGTTTACTCTGGAACGGTTTAAGATATTGACTTGAAATTTGGTACACGTATATATTTTAACGTGATCTGGAACTAAATTATACTTTCATCTTGTTCCATTGAAGGGTTGGGGGTAAATTGGGGTAAATTTGGGGTAAATAGGTAAATTAAACAGGTAAGAGTCCAGAAAATTGGTATTTAGTATATTAAAGAGAAGCTAAGGTCTCAAAAAAATTTTTGGCATTAGCCACCCCCATTACCACCCCCACCCCATTATTAAAGGGGATGAAAAAAAAATGTGATTTAGTGTGTGTACAAGAACTAAAAACCTCAAAATATTTTTTTACTTCATCCACCCCCACTACACCCCCTATCACCACCCCCACCCCACTACCGATGTGGGGTATCGTTTTATAGGTTTCTGGGGTAGAGGATTTCAAATATTATGTTATTAAAGTTCCATAAGCAATTTAATAATGATAAAATAATAATAATACTAATAATAATAATAATTATTTCCACATACAAAATTTTTTCGTTGTGAGTGACTTGTATAGAAAATCTGGATGTGGAAGTAGTGATTCCTTGGGCAGCGGTTTTTTTGATTTATGATGACCGCGACCGTGAGATAAATAAAAAATAATTGCAGCTACGTGCGCTCAGCAACTACAGTTCTATTGCCCTTTGCAAATTCGCACATGTATCTTTCAATGCCCTTATAGGTGTTCAGATTTCGTTTATACTCAATATAGCACTGATAAGTATTGCTATTACTTCCACATCCAGTGGAAGTATAGTAACGACAAAAAAATTTTTAAAAATTTTTATTGTTCAAATAGGCTTAGAATGTCATGAAACGTCGAGATTTTAAGTTTGAGCGAAAAAAAAATTTCTGTCTGTCGGTCTAACTTTTTTTGTGCGCACGTTTACTCTGGAACCGTTTGAGATATTGACTTGAAATTTGGTACATATATGTACTTTAACGAGATTTAGAACTAGATTATATTTTCATCTTGTTCCGTCGAAGGGTTTGGGGGTAAATTTGGGGTAAATGGGTAGATCAAGCAGGTAAGAGTTCAATGAGTTCATAAAATTAGTATTTAGTATATACAAGAGAAACTAAGGTCTCAAAAAAAATTTTGGCATTAGCCACCCCTATTACCACCCCCACCCCATTATTAAAGGGGATGAAAAAAAAATTGTGATTTGGTGTGTGTACAAGAACCAGAAACGTCAAAATATTTTTTTACTTTAACCACCCCTATTACCACCCCTCATCACCACCCCTACCCCACTACCGATGTGGGGTATCGTTTTATGGGTTTTTGGGGTAGAGGATTTCAAATATTATATTATTAAAGTTCCATAAACAATTATTTCCACATACAAAATTTTTTCGTTGTGAGTGACTTGGATAGAAAATCCGGATGTGGAAGTAGTGATTCCTTGGGCAGCGGTTTTTTTATGTCTTGATTGGACCTTCACCCCCTTATAATATTTTCAGAGTCCCTTAAGTATTTAAGTTGTACACCTGTCATTATTTCTGCAGGATAGCATACTACTTGCAACAATTGGTTTGTACATGTAAATAATACTATGAGGTAATTTTCAGTTAGTTCCCGAAAATCCAATAAGTTTGTAGAAGATAATGTAGCAAAAGGTTTTTTGCGCCAGTGTAATTTTTGAGTTTCAACTAATTCTTGCATTATGTTCGGCTGATCTTGCCTCTCATTATTGTATCAGCTAAATCCGGATCGAAAAATTTATAAATGAACAATCTGCATATCTGACATATCTTCGTTCTTTTCTAAAGTACTAGCAGGTATTTTTAGCGTTACCAAGACAGTAGTTTATACCCGATATCTTTTGTTTAAATTCTGAACCAAGCTACATAAAATTGACCATGGGAGAAACGTGATTTTCTTAAGTCAATACCTGCTGTATTTAAGGTTTGCACTTGAGCTTTATTTATTTTAATAGCAAATAGCAACACATATTTTTATAGGAAATTGAAGCCCTTTAAATTGTTTCCAAATTGACCTTTCGCTTACTCCGAGGGAATTAATGGTATTCTAGGAATCTGTAATTATTGTGGCTTCAGTGATATGTTTGATAGCACGTATTTGGCTCCATTACACAAATGAGCGGATTTATGTTTCTAAGAAACTTTAAGCTTTAATTTATCGGGTGGCAATCCAGAAGATTGGGATTGTTGCAATTCTGTTAGATAACACAGGAACACAGAATTAAAAAAATGGTCTTTTTTGATACTCCATTTAGTAAGCTCCATTAAGCTCCATTAAGCTCCATTACTCCATTAAGTAAGCATTTAGTGAGTATTTCAACTGATAATTTAGGTTATTTTCGCGATTTACTAAAAATTGGTGTGTAACGGAGCTAAGCGGATATCTGATTCGTATTCAGCATGTCGAAATACATAGGACTTATCCAATGGAGTTCCAGAAGAAGATCACTTTTCACTTTTTTTTTGTGTCTGCATACGCGATTTTCTATAGAATGGCGGAGGATCCGGTGATATTCATGTAATACACAGACTCCATGGGACTCCATTTATTGTTTTGTTGTTGTTGTTGACTTGAAATCAGAAGGTCCCGGGTTCTAAACACAAGTAGGTAGTTATTTTATTTTATTATTTTTCTATAATTTAAACTGACGACTGTTTTACCAACTAAGTTGATCATAAAATTAAAGATTTCTATAACTAACATTATTTACAAAAAACCGAGGAGGGTATCCTAGAGAATGTGTAACAGTTATCTATTTAACTGCGATTTGAAGAAGTAAAACTAAAATCTTTCACACTTTCATCCCCTAGGGCGTTGGGGAATGATTTTGTGATTTTCATATTTCTTTCTTTATTTGAACTTTAACTATACAAAATTTTAAGTTTTTACGCAACTATTTACACCACTATCTTAACAACTTATATTAACTCTTAAATATTTACTCAGTCCAAAAAGAATTTTAACCAGAGTGTGGCTAACCAGATGCATATACCAAGAAGAGAGTCGTATACGTGTCTATAGAATATACAGGAGAATTTATTATATGGATATGATTCACTTATTTCGTTTCCTAAGAATCCAATAACCCAATATAAAAAAATAATTTTATTAACCTCATTTGTTTATACAGACATTTTATAGGAAATTCCAAAAGTCATGTATGAAGTTAATATTTTTTTACTGCGTCATTTTTAGAAAAACTGCTACCCAAGAAATCACTATTTCCACATGCAGATTTCGTATCCAAGTCCCCCATTATCACCCCACCCCAATATTAAAGGGAGTGGTGAGGGAGTGGCTGATGCCAAAAAAAAATTGAGACCTGAGCTTCTCGCACGTACATTCATTTCCAATTTTATGAACCCATTTACTCCCAATCTTTCAACAGAATGAGATCAAAATATGATCCAGATCTCGTTCGGTGTACTAAATTTCAAACCGTTTCAGAGTAATCGTATGCAGAATGAAAAGTTACAGACAGACAAGCCTAACAAAAGTTATTGTTTTTAGTAGGTATCTGCAGTGGGCAACGCCCAACTTCAAATTTTATTCGTTTAAGTAGTCTTATTTAAAATACCCTAATAACATTTTCGGGTAAAATGTATATATATTTTAAACTAAGTAACATTTGTTCTAACCTGAGGGACACACTATATATTTCAGTTTAAAAATATCCTGTACAACGTATTTTGTGTGTCTAATCAAAAACTTAGTAATATTTTGCTCTAAAATTATAATAAAAAATGGTTTATATAAAACATGATAGTTTACACGCCTCTGGCATTTACCCTGCTTGACGGATATGACCCAATTTCAAAGAGAGTATTCTACAATGCTATCTTTAGGCTATTAGCTATATGATTTAGTTCGGAACAGTTGTGTTAAAGAGTTTTTATTGTTTAAACCGTTTATTGATCACCTAAATATGATAAAATCATAAAATGCTATTAAATTTTTGAGAATGGGCGGTTTTCTAGTGTTTTAAATATAACTCAAAAACTAAACGAAATTCAGAAAAACTCCAAGAGTACTTTTTTGTAGAAAATTGATTAAAATAGCTTTGCAACTTCGAAAAACTATTTTTTTATACTAAATGAAAGCAAAAACAAATCTGCAAAAAATTAAGAAAAATCGCGATTTTTTTTTACTATATTTTCGCCTATATCTTTTTTCTGAACAGAGATAGGTATACCAATCAAAGTTGGCTATTTTTTCTCGTTTTTTACCGCTTTTGCTTATGTACTCTTTTCAGTCTTTTCTTTACAATTATCAATGAAAACCTTTGTTTTTATTGGGTATAACGCAATGTTAAGGTTATTGAGTGATAATTGACATGTTTTATTTTAATTTGTAAAGTTTAATAATTGTTGCGAATAAAAAAAGGAATAATACATGAATTTTTTTCAGTTTTTTGTATATAAAAGTTAAGCTGATGTCTCTTCGATAAAATTACAATTGTCGATTTGAAAATCAATATCTTCATCGATGTCTGCATCGACGTCCTCTTCGGATATGTCTGGAACATTTGCGTTTTCATAGTTGACTCCTGTGCATTCTTTGCAAAAAATGGAGCATTTAACATATAACTTCCTGCAACTAGTTTCCACGACAGCCTTTCAAATGTCCACAAGCCACAAGCTGTCCGCTCGAGCACACAAACGGTTCAAAACAAAAAATCATAGATGGGTCGAGGAAACTTTCCACATTTGATAAAAATCTGTAAAAGTCGTGTAAATAATATAATTGTATGCACTTATTTGGTACCACAATGAAGATTGCATCATCACGAATCAGATTTCACTATAAAATAGGCTATCAATATACCCACCGGAAAGTTAGAAGGAATATTTCCTGGAGACTTTCCATTTTGAAAACTCCGAAAGTTTCCAGGAAGTTTTCTTTCTAACTTCCCATTGGGATATTGATAGCCTATTTTATGGTGAAATCTGATTTGTGATGATGCAAGATTCATTTTGATACCAAATAAGTGCATACAATTATATTATTTACATGAATTTTACAGACTTTTATCAAATATGGAAAGTTTCCTCGACTCATATCTGCAAAAAACACCCCTTTCGCTTCGTTCTTAAAAATGCACCCCTAAATTTAATAGCATTTTGTGATTTTATCATATTTAGGTGACCAACAAATGGATGAAACAATAAAAACCCTTTAACTCAATTGTTCCTTACTTCCTCTTTTTTTTGTGCATAGTTAATAGCCTACTTGCATATGTTCAAAATTTGAAATAAAAATTTTATATCTAACAGAAGTCATATTCTGTATTAAATTTTTGAAGTTATACTAGACTTTCTACAGTATATTTCATTTTGTTTCGATGAAAATTGGGTGAAAAAAAAGAGAGTCAAAGAAAATACATTTTTGAAAATTGTAAAAATGCACTTTTTTTAAAAATAAAAAAAATGAACTCTATCCCCTAAAAGTGCATAAAATAACGTACAATCAAAAAAAGTGACGTACAATGCCACCTTGATAATTAACGAAGAATTAAAAATTTTATTTCGTCCGCCATATTTGATCGTTCTATTTGACATACGGTGTTCGGGATTGGTGTATTATATTTGACCATAAATGAGTTTTATTTTTGTCAACTTTGGTGAAATTACTCCTTCTTATAGATAAGACATTCAATTTTGATTTTTTTGGCTATTCTTGGTGTTTCCTATTTTTTTCCAAGATGGCGGATTGACCAATACATATCGGACAGGTCTATATTTTTTAAGAATTTCATTTTAAATAAGCCAGTATATTTAAAATTCCCATCCGATTACTATTACAAGATGTATTAAGCAGATAAGTTGAAAATCTGTGAAAGCGCGTCAAAAAGTGCATATAACTTTTGACGCATAAGGAATTTTTGGGCAGATATTTTTTTCGTAATCAAGAGGTCATAATATATAAGAATCAAGAATAAAATTTCAGGTGGAATGAATGAATGAAAAAACAATTCAACTGCACTATACTGCCCTGTTAAGCATAGAAGTCATAACTGACAAAATCGTCATTTTGAGATATTACCTAGTTTAGATAATTTGATATGCCATCGAACTTGATATTTTTAGTAATAATTAAATTTAATATATTATGATATGTTGTACATCAGATTCTAATACTTTGAGTCTTAACAAGGAAATAGATATACTTATTATCAAGTTGTAGATGTCATAAGCTGAAAATATTAAAAAATGTAGATACGACTTCTATGCTTAACAGGGCAGTATACTATACTTCAACAAAAAAAAAAAAAAAATACAAATGTGTTCAATCGCTATTCTGGATTGGCTCAAGTGATTTTCATGATATTTTTCTCAATTCACAAGGTATAGCTCGGCGGCGATCCCATAATATCGTCAAGTAAGGTGAGCAAAAAATTAAATTTTTTAGTCGAGAATTTCGTGATAAAAAATTCAAATTTCGTGGGAATTGCATTAAAACTAGTAGTTACGTATTTTAGGAGGTAATTTCAGGCTAACTAATCTGATGTTAAAAGTTAAGAATTCAAAATGACGAATCCTGTGATAATTGCAGTATTTTTGCAGATTTACAGAAATTTAATACATAGTTATTTCAGGATTCTCTGATAACGAGCCTGATGCTGAAGCTGAAAGAGTCAAAACGCCGGATATTTTACTGTGTAGAAGCTAAATATATAGATCATTAAAAAGGGCGAAGAGAAACTTTAAAAAAATCGTCCGTTTTTAAAAAAGGTCACTGAATTATTATGAAATAAAATTTCACCGTCGCGTCACTCAGTTAATTAAAATTGAATAATACGTTTAAATTCGTAGGTAATAAAGTTCAATTAACTTGGCGACAGTAAAATTGTAGCCACCTTTTTTGAAAGTAGTTAAATTTTGTTTTCAATTTTTTTTTATACTTTTGCTGAGGTATTTTTTATTAATTTCCTTCCTCACTCTAAAATAAGAACTAATAATTAACACAACAGCATAAGAATATCATTCTACTATAAGTAGATTTAGATACTGTTTCTTTACATTCGAATAATTAAAAAAACATTAATACATAATAAATAACCGATATGACAGGAGAAATTTAGCGTCTTCCATTTTAAATATTGAATGCTGTAATATTTACATACGTTATCTAAAAATAACCACTCTTAATTTCCCAGTCTTAAAAATGACACCGAATTGTTTAAAAAACTACCGTATTAACATAACACAACATTAATTTGAGAGATCCCAAGAACGTAATCTCAGAGACCTCCCCCACCATGCGGTTTTATATAAAAGTAGTTTCAAAGTACCTGCTCGACATCAGTTCTAACGCGAACTTTGCATAGACGTGCGCTGAAGCCGCGTTACAGCATTCAAATTACGTGATATAAAAAAACGTTATAGACTAAATACAATTTTGTTCTCGCTTAAGTTAAGTTTAAAAATATACGATGGACGTGGAAGAGTTTAGAACCCGTGGTAAAGAAATGGTGGACTATATCTGTCAGTATATGACGAACTTAGGAAATCAAAGAGTGACCCCAGATGTGGAACCCGGTTATTTGAAAAATTTAATTCCGAGTGAAGCTCCAGTGGAACCGGAAGAATGGGACAACATCATGGAGGATGTGGACAAAAAAATTATGCCCGGAGTGACCCACTGGCAACATCCGCGGTTTCACGCCTACTTTCCCAGTGGAAATTCTTACCCCTCTATATTAGCCGACATGCTTTCTGACGCCATTGGATGTATTGGATTCTCATGGGTAGGTTTTTTCATTCATAAACTTTAAATGCTTTAATATTCATATCAAGTAATTTTTTCGTGTATCAGAAGCCAGCTAGCAAAATTTTGCATTGATCCTTTAGTTCTACAACTAGGACAATTTGCACTGAAGACAGTTACTTATTTTTGTCAACTAGTAGTAATAGTTGAAGTTTCTCGAATACATATCTAATTTTATACATATATTCATACTCAAAATAGTTAGAAATAGATCAAATTAAATAATAATGCTGCAGGAAACAAAAATAGATAATACAGTCATTAAATAGTTTTGTTCATATTTAAGTAGCTAGCACAGAAATAATATTCCAAACGATCCTGTATTTTATTTTTTTATCTAAGTTCATTACTCAACTTTTGAAGACAATTGTTATAATCACTCTATAAAGACAAATCTGCTATCTCATTTACTGCATAATTTATTTGACAAACTAAATCTCAAGATTTATTTAAAAAAACATGTGAATTATGTATGTCATTATTTACATTGGAATACATAAATATTCACATGGTAAGTGATAAACTAAGGCTTGTTGATAATGCATTTTACATGAATGAAATAATAAACGAAATTTATTAAAACATGAGGAAAAAATGTATATAACATGTTTTTTATACATGGTGTGTAATTTACATTTCAAATATGTTCCACAGTACACATGTTTTAAATATATTATGGGAATATTTATAAGTAAAATTTATTGCTATAAACTTTACATCAGTGTTTTCTAAGAACAGCAAAGTTAATATTCATTAACTAACTGTATTCAATCAAATTCAATTTGCAACAAATTTTACACTTTATACTAAAAGCATTGTTATAAGGTATAATTATTTTGTTTACCACTTTTACAACTTTTCTAATAATACCTCTAAAATATTTGTTTACCGCACCACCTCATTTTGAACTCTTGTTTGATCTTTCAACACCTACATCGAAGCTAAAGCAACAAATAATGCATAACAATTAATATATACGCCAGTCAAATAGGGAAAATTGGAGGGAAATAATTGATAAAGTTTTGAAACTTGACAGAAATGCATTTTTTTCTTACTTAAAATGTTTCATAATCTATATATGTACCGATCGATTTTTTTCAAAAGCGATTATTTATTCCTCTAATACTTACTCTCCAAATTTCAATAAAACCGGACTTACCTCTCTTAAGTTATCGTGTTTACAAAAACACGACGGACGAAGAGACAGATGGACAGGCTGAGAGACAGACGATGGACATTTTAAACGTTGTTCAGAATTCTATAACTAACACAAAGATATGATTTCTTTTCTCTGGGAGCGCAAAAAACTGAATCGGAGCACTATTTTTTCAAGATGACGGCTCGAACGTAAGAGATTTAGTTAACAACGACTCTTAGTATGATTAATAGTACATCTTGACGAACATCTTTGCCCAGTTTCAAAACTATATCAATTATTTCTGTCAAACGCCGAAATTGTTTCTATTTGATTGGGATATTAGAACTATACACGTTTACACCATCTCGGTGGAATGTTATTGTTTCAATAAATCAATCCAATACATCAAAGATAGACAGTTTGATTAAATATTATTCTTTTCGTTACAGGCTGCCAGTCCCGCTTGCACAGAACTCGAAACGATCGTGATGGATTGGCTGGGCAAGGCAATAGGCCTCCCTAACGACTTTATCACTTCCGTCAATGGCAGTCCAGGAGGTGGCGTCATCCAAACCTCAGCCAGCGAATGCGTGTTGGTCAGCATGTTAGCCGCGAGGAATCAAGCCATCCAATATTTGAAGAAGAACAAGCCTTACGTAGAAGACAACGTGTTTCTACCCAAGCTAGTGGGGTATTGTTCGAGGGAAGCCCACTCCTGCGTCGAGAAAGCCGCTAAAATCCTCCTCGTGAAATTGAGAATCCTCGACCCCGATGAGAGCGGCAGTCTGAGGAAAGAAACGCTATTGGATGCGATGGAGAAAGACAAAGCCAACGGCCTGATGCCGTTCTTCGTATCAACGATTCTGGGATCTACTTCCAGCTGCTCTTTCGACAACCTGCAAGAAATCGGGCCCGTCTGCAAGGCTGAGCCTTGCATCTGGTTGCATGTGGATGCCGCGTACGCAGGAAATGCATTCATCTGTCCAGAGTTGAAACACTACCTTAAGGGAATCGAATACGCAGATTCGTTTAATACCAACCCAAATAAATGGCTGTTGGTTAATTTTGACTGCTCCTGTCTCTGGGTACGTTGCAGAATAAAGTTAACCCACGCCCTAGTGGTAGACCCGTTATACCTTCAACATGCCAACTCAGACGAAGCTATCGACTACAGACACTGGGGTATCCCTCTAAGCAGAAGGTTTAGATCTCTTAAGCTGTGGTTTGTGGTAAGGAAATACGGTCTCTCTGGTCTTCAAAAATATATAAGAAATCACATCAAACTAGCTAAACATTTCGAATCTCTAGTTAGGAAGGATTCCCGTTTTGAAGTTGTAAACGATGTAAAATTAGGACTGGTTTGCTTCAGACTCTTAGCGCCAGACGCAGTTAATCAAACACTATTAGCTACAATTAACGCGTCTGGTAAACTTCATATGATTCCCTCTATGGTCAAAAACAAATATATAATTCGTTTCTGCGTAACTGCCGAAAATGCCGTACAGGAAGACATAGAGCATGCGTGGAGGATAATTACAGAACACGCTTCAGAATTGCTGAGCATGTTGCCGAGGAAAGAGATCTTCGTCAGACCACCCCTCACCAGACAAAAGTCCAAGAGATTTTCCTTCACCAGAAGCGTGTCCAAAGAGATGTACAAGAGGTCAAAAAGCAAGACGAACTTACACGACGGTGCCACGCCTATCCTCGTGGCTGATTCTGATGAAGAAAACGAGTCAACTCCTACGGAAAGTGATGATATCTTAGAAGCGTTAACGAGTTGTAAAATATTACCGGAGGACGATGATGTATTTAACAAAGATTGCAAAGATGATTTCAGAATACACCACACGACGAGTCCCAAAGAAATTTCGTGTAACGGCGTATGAGTTATAGAGTAGTGTGCGTGAAAAGACAACTTATTTATGTATGTTCAATGTATGACATTGCGAGGGCCTATAAGTATTACGTACATTTTTGTAGGACCAATGTATATATCTCAGTATTATTAGGTTTAAGTGATTTTTGTTTACTTATTTATTTATTATTTTATTTTGTTTATATTTTTGTGTACTTAATTGGAACAACTCTGTAAATATATTATTTTAATATACCTACTCTGGATTCATTTTACAAACCCATTTCGAACGAGGGAATTTAATTGAGTCGTCTACCCACTGAATACAAATTTAATCTTATTTGGGTAACTGTAATAAAGTCTACATGGAAGTTAGTAATTTTTCTTTTCAACGTTGATTTGCTCAAGTTTTTTAATTTACCATGTTATCCGAAACTTCAACACTTACTACTTTTTCAACTCATATTACGTAGTAGAACACTTAATTATTTGCACTCTTAGATACAAGTATTGGAACAAGTTTGCTTTAATAATATCAAATAAGATTTATGCAGCTCACAATATGATTGACAGTTATTTATAATATATTTGCATATTTCAATTAGATTTCTGTTATGGAGAAAATCCTTAAGGATAGGATTTTGCAGTAAGAGGAAAATATGCGTTTATTAAAAAAAACATAGTATAATGTTTAAAACTGTTTTAGATACTTGCTATTGTTATAACGAATACAACTATATATAATTTTTAATGTAAATTTCTGTTGTACTTGAGTATTGTAGTTTATTAATGAAAATAATTCCTAATTTCATTATTAGAGCATGGCATACATCATTTATGATGAAACTGTATATGACTGTATTCCTTAAAGCAATGTCAATGACTTACCACAATATGTTTTAAATGCTAAATTTGTGTTGTATGCAGATGATGCTACTAAAGTAAATTGTAATAAGAATAAGATTCAGTTGGAAAATGTTAAGCTGCAAACACAGTCGACTACTTCTGAGTGGTTCCAAGCCAGCGTCTTATGTTTAAATGATACCAAAACAGCAAACATGGTATTTTCTACTCGTAATATTGAAAAATATAAAACCCAGATAATGTAAAGTTTCTGGGAGTAGTTCTTAATCCCAAACTGTGTTGGGACCAACATGTGGACTATGTTTCAGAAAAACTGACAAGGTGTGGTTATATGGTAAACAATCTCATAGGGGAAGTATCCTTAAATGTCATTAGGAAGCCTATTTTTCATTATTTCAAGGCATTTTTCTTATACAATTCTAACTTGGGGGCATACAGCTCATTTAGATAGAATATTTAGTTTACATAGGCGTGTTGTAAGATCGATTTCTAGTCTTGGGTATAGAGATGACGAAAATATAAATTCATTAAACATGGAATATTAACAGTTCCTTTCTTTAAAAACAAACGATTACGTCGGTCTGTATAAACAGTTTTGTGTCCAGGTTAAAAGTTTACCAATAAACGGGGCTTTCTATAATTTTGAAGAATTTTTTTCGACTGATTTTTCAAATGAAATTGTATGAAATTTTTATTGCTAATTTCAAAAAATATTTTAAAGTGTAAAACTTAATTGTTATTTTAATTACTGTTTATTAAAACTATGTGCGTGATTTATTTGTGTTTACTAATTGAAAATTTTCGATTATAAATATTTTTTTCTGAAATCGATCGGGAATGTCTACATTTTCGGCGCGATTTTAGAGCGAAAAATGCACAATTCCAGTATTTTAGTCCGTTGCTAGGAAACAATCAGAAAACAGACCGGGAAAGATCCGTTGCCAAGCAACGATCAACAAAGCCGTACGGGAATGTTACTTCCCGGCCTAGGCCGGGAATTAACATTCTCGTACGGTTTTTTATATATTTTTTAATATGTTAATATTTTTGATTTTTATACGGTTAAAATAGTATTGATTGTGATTTCAGAAAATTTTTTTTTTAAATGTTTATATTTTTGATTTTTATACGTTTAAAATAGTATTTATTGTGATTTCAGAAAAAATAGTATGTGTACTTCGGTGTGAAAGCACATTCCCAGACTTCGATGCTTGTTAGCCTCGGCTAGCGCCTCGGCCAACAATTGCATCGTCGTCCGGGAATGTATCGCTTTCACACCTAGATACACGATATACTATTGTATTATTAGAACTTAACTAATTTGACTTGTGGAAAACTTTTATAAGTTTGTAACATCAATAAACTATTTCTATTTCTATTTCAATGGGAAGTACCTGAAACTATTTTAAAGATTATACCATTTTTGACTTTTTTAATTTTTATAATAAACCGAAAATAAACGCTATTTCCCTCTCGCTGTGCAAAATCTTATCCTTAATAGCTGAAATTTTGAGAAGATCTTCATAAAAGTGAAAGTCATTTTAATTTTGAAATTTAGATATTATATTTGTATTCTTCGACTTCAAAAACTTCCCAGTGTACATTTTTGCGACAATCCTGTCCTAATTCTTTAAAATGCTCTTCTCCTTATTCACAACACGTTTTGTAATGCATGCATTACTCTAGTTAACTTCCATTTACTTTACAGCACCTTTGACGATATTGATTGATTTTGATTGATTTGATTGATTTACCAGCGTGCGGTAGGCATTACTGCCACTACCAAGTTATACAGCTGGGCCTGCTACGTCCACGCTGGGTTGGACTAAGGTCATGCTTGTTGCCAGCAGCGAGAGCCACATGGCGCATGGTAAAGGAACGTGGGATGGGAGGTGTAGGTATTTGTGAGATGCGTTACCGAATTATGTCGTGAGGGAGCGTTTAAGCCTCCTTTTTTTGGATTTTTGGTTCTGGGCTTCTGCCTATTCTGGGTCTTCTTATGAGATATGTTGCCGCATTGTGTCGCTGCTATCTGTGCTCCTATTTTTGTACTTCTGTTTCTACAAGTCTTCTTCTTCTGAGGCTTCTGATTCCTCCGTTTCTGATTCTGGTAGAGTATATATCGCTCCGATTGCTTTGTGAAATTCATTCTTTCCTCGCTTTTCTTTCCCAGTATGTTTGGTCCTTTCCCAGTTTGTTCATGATCCTCTCGATTGTTGTTTTCCACGTGTAACATGGTCTCCCCATTTTAAGTTTGCTGCTGTTCAGTGTTAGTGCTTTCTTCAGTAGGTGTGTTGGTTCCCTTCTTTGGACGTGTCCTCAGTACTTCATTGCGTACATTTCTATCCTTTTTGTGATTCCCCCGTGTAACCTGGTCTCCCTGTTTTTAGTGTAGAATTTAATGTAGAACTTTTCACTTATCAACGAGCGTAATTTTGACCTGAAAACCTCATTTGATAATTTACTTAAGAAAAATATGTAATCAGATTCACAACACTATATTGTAACACCCACAACGTCAAGAAATATGCAATACCACAAAACACACTCTTATTAAACTAGACACCAACAAAAAGTCAGGATCAACAACACTTCTCTGTGATACCTCTCCTTCCCTCCATTAACCCTCTCCTTTTGATCCGCTCTACCGCACCACACCAAAAACATTGCACCTAGCTCTGGATCATATACAAAACCAATCACCACTCACAAAATCGTCAATCGCACGTCCCGAGGTATGCATCACCCCTCAAACACTCATCCCTCACCTAACTCAAAACTGTATCCTTCGCACTCTGTATCCAGACCAAGTGATGGCACACAAAAAGGAATGTGTTTTCTATGTTTTCTCCTTCCAACGATGGCCCAGCGCTCCACACAGACAATTCCCGTCGCCGTCGATCCCTCGCACCAGTAGCCAATGTGTCCTCGCTCCCGCGCTCCGCAGTAGATACATCATTCTTGTGCTTTCCGGAGAGCTACTACCTCCCGTTTACCCCCTGCTTGTCACTATTACGGTCCTAACCTTTTTAAACTTTTTAATAAACTTTCTCAGTCCCACCCTAGCCGCACCAGAAGCATAAACAATTTGTATGTTTCCATAGCATGGATAAGGCTTTCCAAATTCCAATGGCACCGAAACCAAGCCAATGGCCTCCAATTCCGTCCAAATCCCATTATATTCTTAAATTGCTTCAATTCCACACGGTGCACTGTCAACCCGATGGGGCACGCCCCTGGCCAGACTCATATGTAAATTTGCTAGAAAGGATTGTTTATTGACTTATTTTTAAGTTATTACACTTGACAATGAGCGTAATTTCGACCTGAAAACCCTCACTTGATATTTTACCTAAGAGAATATTATGACCATATACGTTTGATTATTACGGGTTCAGTTTATATTAAATTCGCCTGAGTATTTTTAATAATTATGAAAAAAGATTATTTGAAGGTTAACAAAAGAAATTTATATGACCATACTTTACAGACAGATCAAATTCATTTGAATATTTTTATGATTAAAAAAATAATTTACAGGTTTACAGAGGGATATCATGCCATGCTTTAATTTATATTTAAAATATTTTTGAAAAAAAATTTTTTTTTGAATTTCTGAAAAATTCAAAAAAGAACAATTGCTTTAAACGGTAAACTTTAAACTGCTTTACATTTAAAATATATCGCAAAAAGTTGCAGGCGAATACAGACGACTTATTTGGAACTAATAATGCACTCTTGAAGTCTGAGTGCAATCCACCAATATTGGAGGACAATTCTTGTCAGTTTTCCTCCAAAATAGTTTATTATAAATAGACATAACTGGATATATTTAATGTTCTAACAATATAAAATTAGCTTTGACACATCAAATTTAGAATATTAAGAAACTTTCTACTGATGATGTGATACGTTGACCTTAAACGTGTATTATATCATTTAAATTTAGAGGATGAGTCAAAATAGGACCTTTTGAATTGCAGTACACCTGCTAAATTACAAAATATTTACTCACTTGTTAATACATATGCAGTCGCCAGTAGAGGGTTTTAACGTTTGAAATTTTACCAGGATTTTATACCAAAAAGCAAAAAGGAAAGAAGTTTTGTATGTACCACGCAAAGCATGAAGTTTATCTTACATTATCTTCGTTCTTATTTGTTTGATTTGATATTACGCTTGGCGATATTCGGAAAAATTAGCTGCCAACTTTGGCTGCCGTCTTCGCAGTGGTAGAATATTTCACTTGTAAACTGTTGTTTCCAATTTGACATTTGAATATTACTATTTTATGTTTGTTGCAGAGACAAATCTCTAGAAATGCCACGAATGTGAAAATAAATTATTTTAAATCAAAATAATTTTTTTGTGAATGTTGTATTATAAAACGTGTAAGTGAATAAAATTAAATTACAAATTTAAAAAAAAACCCGACACGAAAATATCGACTAAATAACTAATATAAAAAAAATAAATTAACACAACTTTAAAAATTATGAAATAATTTTGATTCCATATACGAACTCTTTTGATTTATTTAAATCCAGCTTACATTTTCTTTATGTCCTCGAGATGTGCTTTCTTATACGCATGGATATATTGGGAGCTGCTGTTTTGAATATAACTATTTAGTAGTTCGTCTTTACAGCAGCCCCCGACATAGTCATGCGTATAAGAAAGCAAGTCTCGAGGACATAAAGAAAATGTAAGCTGGATTTAAATAAATCATAAGAGTTCGTATATGGAATCAAAATTATTCCATAATTTTTAAAGTTGTGTTAATTTTTTTTTTTATATTAGTTACTTAGTCGATATTTTTGTGTCGGTTTTTTTTTAAATTTGTAATTTAATTTTATTTGATACTTTTTAAACTAAACATACAACATAGCGTATTATTATATCACGAGTCCCACACAGAACTTTTTAACCTTTAAGCTGACGCGGTCCAATTTTGTATTCTATTAGTCGCACACGGTCTACAATAGAATTATAAATATATTTATGAGTTATATTTAATTTTAATAAAAACTGCATCAAAATCGGATCTCCCATTGAAGAGATATAAAGCCACAGACAGACAGACAGTCATATAGACAGATAGACATACAAACATACGAGTCACACTTATAACACCCTCTTTTTGGGTCGAAGGTTAAAAAATTGAAAAGTTTAAAAAACCCCTGATCAATGTACCGAATCAAAATGAGGCCGAAATCATATTCGGCTACCATAATTGTCTGCACATTTTCAATTTTACTTCAATCGGACAATTTCTAGAGAAGTTCAACATGGCGAATTCAATATGGCGACCAATCATTATGGCCTAAAACCTTCCCGACAAAATACTCTTTTAAATAAAAAAAAAGTGCATCAAAATCGGATCACCCGCTGAAGAGATATGAAGCCACAGACAGACACACAGACAAACATACAAACTTATAACACTCCTCTTGTTGGGTCAGGGGTTAAAAATTAACTAACTCCAAACTTTTGGTTATTTTTTGCTGGTGCGTGTATATTCATTGCGTCGTTCCTATCCGATATAAAACTTATAGTTTAAACTGAATCCTTCACCATTTCTTAGGATGCAACGTATGAGCGAATACACTATACGATCAAATTATATTGTTAAAACTAAAAATTTTGTCCGCCATCTTGGAGCATCCGCCATATTGAATTTAGTGTGACGTCATTTTATTTTCGTATTCTTCTCAGCAAACCCTTTCATTTGATACCCATATCATGGGGATGCATAAAAAATAACTGGTTCGCCATCTTTGGGAGTCCACTATATTGAATATGGAATAACGTCACTTAGCTAACCATGCATTGTTATCCAAACTAAACGTGTATGCAAAATTTCAGCTCAATCGGTTGGGGATAACTATTTTAAAATTCAGTTGCAAGATTTGACCCACAAAAACAAGGCAAGTTAAATAAAAGCTTGTAATCAAGATTGCGACCAAACATCAAAATCTAATGCGGCAAAAACCTCCTCGACAAAATACTCTTTCAAATAAAAAAAAGTGCATCAAAATCGGATCACCCGTTGAAGAGATATGAAGCCACAGACAGACAGACAGACAGACAGACATACAAACATACGTGTCAAACTTAAAACACCCCCATTTTGGTGTCGGGGGTTAAAAAGAACAAACAGAAGGCAATTTGCTGTCTCTGGAGGAAAATACAAGCAGTCAACATGGAAAATTGCTGATGATTTTGATGTTTGTTCAAAGTCGGTAAGCAGCTTTTTTAAAAAAGAAAAACAGTATCCATATAAGGTTCATTTGACTCAGATTCTCTTAAAATGACTTTGATTGCAGAGTGGAATTTTGTGAAATTATACATGAAAGATGATCCCAACATTCACTTTTGACTCGGTTGGTTTCAGTCTTGCTATCCGTTGACTTAAATATATAATTAGATTCGCATCGTTGCAATGTAAAAATGGACTTGCTTTATACATTACATTTATAAGAATGCACGTGAAACCATAACAAACAACATTAAGGCAACAAAAATATGTCTGTGACAATTAGTAACCAAAAGTCATTCAGTGACATTGTACATTTTGGCGGAAGGGCAGGGGTGACACAAAATATTTGCAAAATAATACAATAAATATAAAGAATCTCTAACACATTCCTATTTTTTTTTTACTCTTTTAAAAGGACTGGTTCATAGACATTATCGCTATTGAACCAAAAACAACCCTCACTGCATGCAAGCTTTACATACACAACGTCTACAAAAAATATGTGGATGGGCATGATTGGTCATCATTTTATTAAACCATTTTTTATGAAGGATAATTTAACATTTGCCATTTATCTCGACATACAAATCTACAGAGTTGAAATTGAAAACATTGAAATTCTTTTCTCTACGGGCGATATTTACGGTGTATCGACCAAATGCAATATATTCTTGGTTTTCGTATTTGCAAAGGATAACAAGGATGTTCTAATAGTAAAATATTTGAACGACACTATACTTTATTATGAAAATTGTTAATTCCAATCAAAATAGACAATTTTCAAATTAATTCAATAATCAAGTTTTATGGAAGTTTAGTTTCTGTGTCAGAAAGAGCTATTTTTAGCCGACTTCATAAAATTTAAAAAAGGAGGAGGGTCTCTTTTATCTACATGTCTCTTTAATTAAAAGCATTTCAACATTATTTTAAAATGTTAATTATATATTGTCAAGAACAAAAAAATGTTTCACAATCCAAGAGAAAATATAAACACATAAATACATATCGTATCGATTCAAAATAACTGACCTCTATCAATAATTAAATTTTGCATAAATTATAGACGATTTGAAATATCGATTATAAATTTTTTTAACTCATTTAAAAAGTGCATAGAGCTATCAAGCACGTGTATAAAGTATGAGTATTAATGTTAATCCTTTCCTACGATGACAAGACGATTATATTTGATGAAATTGTTTCCTAAAATATAATCAAAGATTTTTTAAATTCGAATAATTCATGATACCAAAGGGATTTTTTGACGTTTCTAGACTATTTTATATTTCTGATTTTGTAGAGACAACATATTATAATTAAAAAAAAAAAAAAAACACTCAGTCACTAAACATTTCAACTAAATGTCTTTCTACAGAAACATGTAAAATTATTAAGAACAAATAATTTACCCTTCATTTTTGTCTAAATATAGCTTTACCCACTGGTATATACGAACAGCCACTGTGGCATTTACCCAGAAACCCCATAAAAAACTTCGATATTCTGGGGTCAAGAGATAAGAGAAATGATGGCAATCATACATACACCATTATTTTTTCGATACCAACAACGAACTATTCTGACTTATAAGGGCTTGTAGCAAAAGGTTGACTTTACTGTATAACTGCAAAAGGGATAAAGTTGAGTAAGGACAAGGGTAGATAAGGGCCTTTTTTCGCACATCGGCCATTTCATGTCATTATAATTTCCGAGTAGTATATGTCTTGACAAGTAGTAATAAAAAACAGTTCCTTGAAA
Source organism: Rutpela maculata (assembly GCA_936432065.2). Classification (NCBI taxonomy): domain Eukaryota; kingdom Metazoa; phylum Arthropoda; class Insecta; order Coleoptera; family Cerambycidae; genus Rutpela; species Rutpela maculata. Next base: position 279,053,697 of record OW386286.2, on the reverse strand, counting down.
TATTATATTGTGGATCTAGTGGTAAAAGCAATGTATTCCCGGACGATGATGTAAATTGTTGGACGAGGCATTAAGCCGAGGCCAACAAGCATTGGAGTCTGGGAGTGTGCTTTTACTACGAGGTATACATACTATTTTTTCTGAAGTCACAATCAATATTATAAATTAAGAAATTTTTATTGTTATGATAAAAGTCAGAGATTCAGTGCTTATTATTTGCTGTCTAAAATATATATAAAACTAGAGGAAGCATTATACTCTTCGCCGATTTACTGAGATTTTTATATAATTGTTACACATTCTATAGGATACTCTTCGCATTTTGCGAATGCTAGTTTTTGGACATTCTAAATTTTGTGATACCAACTTTGTTGTGAAAAAAAAATATATGAAAAAAAAATCACGATGTGAGGGATCGAACCCGGGACCCTTGGATTGCGAGACACAACAACAACAAGCATTTATTAATATTCACATACAATAATGCGTCATTCCACAGTCCGGCCCGGAGCCAGCCAGACAACCACGGCGAACATCGCCGAGGTGGGTGTGAGGTTGGGCGGGGAGGGTCCGGTTTGGCGGTGACGAAAATTAATTGTGAGTTAAAACTCCTGCCTAATAGGGAAAGGCTTAAATTTAACAGTATCGTGCAACGTAGTACACGAGGGTACTTCAAAATAATTAAAATTAAAACTGTAAAACTATCGATTTCGCGCACACGCGAACACTTAAAATTTTTGATTGCTGGCACGGGAAAACAAAACTCAACGAAAAAACCCGTTTGAGACAATTCCACCCTGGTAGTCTTCCTGACGCCAGGAAAGTGTCGTGGATAGTTAAAAGTGTGTAATGTTATGTGAAATTGTTGCTTGTTAAGAATTTATTGGTCGAGACTGAATTTAGAGACAAAAAATGGGCAAGGAACAAAAAAGGTAAAAACAAATAGATTGAATAGAGAGGGGTTGGTTGTAGGTTTTGGTGAGGATTAAAGGTGGGGAAAGGAGAAGTTGTCGTAGAGGAAAGTGTGGTTAGAGAGGTTGCCGAAAGATAGGCAACGCCTGGTATGGTAGGGGGTGTCGGATATCGAAAAGGATCGCATTATGCTGTCTGATTCGTGTTATGTTGGATTGCGAGACGAAACTCTTGCCGCTACACCACCATTTCTTATTTCTAAAATTGTTAATGAGTGTAATATATACCATTAGAAAATTTATTGTGATTATTAGGAAACACACATTAGTAAAATGTATTAAAAAAAAAATAGTGATAGGAAATAACATTTCGCAAGGCTTCTATTTTTTATTACAAACCATAAAAAAATGTAAAAAATATTTTTTTAAATTTTAAATTACTAATAACTTTTTTATTTACCAATCTATTTTGTTAAAAAACAATGGAGTTCTTCCTCTAGCTAACACTAAGTTACTCTCCAAATTTCAATACAATCGGATGTTTCTTTCTTGAGTTATCGTGCTTACAAGAAACGTGACGGACGGACAGACGGATGGACAGACAGACGGACATTTTGAAAGTTGTTCAGAATTCGTTCACTAACATAACGATATAAAAAAAATTTTCTCTACGAGCGATATTTACTGATTTAGAAATGTGCCGATCAAATACAATATACTCTTCGTTTTTGCGAAGAGTATAAAAACAGTCCAGGAAAATTACTTCCCCGCCTTAGGCCGGGAAAGTAACTTTTCCGGACTGTTTTTTGTGATAGTTGGTTAACAACGGAATAAATACTAGAATAGCGTATTTGGGATCTGAAATTGCGCCTAGAAAGTAGACATTCTTGACCGAGTTCAGAAAAAATATATTTTTATTCAATACACACAATATGTGGTTTAGGACGCTGACACGTTTAAATTCGCACGCAACGTCGACACCACTACGACTCCCGCGAAAACGATTTTGTTTTTAATACATTGAAGCGCTTGATGAACCAATATAAATTGACCATTATTTAAAAGCTTAAATACTCAACAATTAAATGAGTAGATTTTCTGGGTTCATCGAGCGCATCTAACTGAAATTTACATTAAAATTTCGGAAAAATGTAAATCATTACTGAAAAACTGCAAAAATGCTTACTTTGAAATGCTATTTATTACGACTTATTGTTTTTCAAATGTAAAACGTATAGAAACATAAAGATCATCTGTTCAACTATAAATAAATAACGTTTAATGGTTTTAAGTAGAATGTTTTATTTTTATGAAATTAGTGGGCGGAAATATATAGCTTAAATCTTGGTCCTTTGACTATTAGTACAGTAACTGGAGGTTTTAACTTCGGAATAATGTCATATTGAAAGGATTTCGTTCATTTTTGGCAGAATAATAGTAAATGCTTCACAGAAAAGTTTCTATATTGTGCGGGGGCTTGCTAATTTATAGGGGGCGGATGCCACTCCCTCTCAGGGGGTGGCACTTAAAAAATATACATATTTATTGGAGCTGAAATAGAATCATATTTTAAGAAGAAAAGGTTCTATGCAATTTTTCACATACACTGATAGTTTTTAAGTTATAACGACTTCAAAATTGCGATTTTAGCTTTAAAAAAAGGTATTTCCAAACGGCTTTCGTCAAGTATCTCGAAAAGTATTACTTTATCGAAAAAATGTTACAGACCAATTACAGAAAGTACAAACTGGGAATTAATTATATTTTTTGTTTATTGATGTAGGATTAATAATTTCGGAGATATTTAAGTTTATATTTGGTATCCAAGTGTTTCGAAATTACCTTTAAAGTTTTGCATTTTTTTCTAAAACAAGTGCTTTAAATGAGCAAAACTTTTTCCAAAATGATTGTCAGATTGATTCTCCCCCTTCTGCCACCCCTCCGATACCAGACCCGTATATATTCGTAATCTGCATATTTTTCTGAAAATTTTGACACATCCCTCAATATTGTATCATAAACTTGCGCACGGATTACACAATCAAAACGAACCATCAGATATACAGTGTGTCCCACTTTTCGTGGAGCCACTCTCATATCTCGCTCATCTGTTATCCAAAAATATTGAAATTTTGGTGGTGAACATATACCTATAAAGTGAGTCCTTAGACGCAACCACATTTGATTTGAGTCAGATGCGTCTGATTCTAGGATGGAAAAAGGGGGCCGATTTTCAAAAATTAATTTTTTCTAGAAAAAAACTAGTAAGATACTAATACGCCCTCTACTTTATCCATGGCAGTGGAAAAAATGGTTTCGTCATTTTCGAATATTTGGCGAATGCGCTCGTGTAAACAGTTCATTAAAATTACGTAAAGATCAAGTTAAGTGTACAAATCTAGATAGACTCTCTTTTATAAAACCTGAGTGGGAGAACTGTAAAATTGTCCATCGAAAAATCTATAATATATTTATAAAGCCGGCCTCGAGTTATGCACTGTTGAATATACAAAATTTGAGAACCTTCCTTTTTTTGAAGTCGGTTAAAAATATGTACAGGGTGGACCAAATTAGATTTGAGATTTTCTCTAAAAGTATGGCAGATAGACGGAAACTAATGTTGGTGGCATGAGCTCGATTTTCGAGAAACAAGCAATGGCGCAAACCGCGATCGTCTATCTTTTTCGACTACCGAGCTACAGAGCGATTTTGGAAAATTGGCATTTTTGGATGACCTCTATATCTCAATTACCAAGTGTCGAATCGAAAATCGAGTAACACATTCTTAAGGCACTTTTTTGAGTAGAATCAGTTGCTGATAAGAAGAAAATTATACATGCCTCCGTTTTCGAGATATAGACATAACTTTTGTTTTCTTAAATGGAACACCCTGTAGCTTATTTAATTATTCCTATTTTGTGGCTAGCTAGATCTACCGATATAATCTCTGCCCACTTTTGGCTTTGGGGTTATTTAAAAGATATTATATACACTTAAAACTCCCGGCGCCACTTTCTCAATAACCAAAAGCGATATTTGAATTCTGTAAAAGGTACCTACTAGAATATATAAATGACTTCAGTTTTGAGTAAAAATGGTTATTTTACACATTGAGGTATAGATGGCGTTGTAATGCAAAGAAATTTTTCGATCCTAGGAACGATGAAATGAGTTGCATGAGATGGAGAATTATATTCTAAGAAATTTTTTTAATATAAGCAATTTTCGAAAAATCACTGGTTTTCGAGATATTTGAACTTCAATGTAATTTTTCAAGTAACAAAAATCCCATTTTTTTTTCATATATCTACTTTAGTAGAACATACAACATAAATCTATTCTTCTGTTTCTAACAGTCAGTGAAAAGGTTTTCAAATTCCACAAACTTCGGCATACCAAAAATCTGTATTTGTTGCAGGCACCTGAACGTCATGTCATGCACTTGACTTTAAAAAATTAACTTTTTCCGTAAAACTTTTACAAGCATTGACAGTATCTCCTAATGCTCCTTATGTAACAGGAATAAACGAGTTCTCGATTTTGCAACGCCTTATCAAGACATTATAGTCATTGATGGTCTAGACGAATTTAATTTTACTAAAATATCTGACTCACACATCTATAGATTTCGCGGTTACGATCATCACTTATCTAAAGTAAAGTAATTTTTATCTTCAATCAAATATAGTAATGTAATGGTATTAGATAATATGATGTAATGTTTACAGAAAACACGTGCCGCTTGAACTTTTTGTACTTAACCGGGGGTTCATAGGTTATGAAATACCTGCACACGTCATTCTAAAACTAATCTAAAAAATTCGTTGGACATTGATAAGTTATGAAAGAGATTGCCAGTTTTCTAAGAAAAAGATATAAAAGGATCTGCAGAGCTACACTTAATATTTATGGAGACGTTCTAGAATGATCTTTTCTAAATTTGAATCATTTAATTGATTTTGAGATAAACTCAACTATTAAGAATAAAAATTAAACTAAAAATTGATAATTCACTTATATTTGTTTTCAGTTTAGCTTCGCGCGGAAAAGCTTTGATATGCCCCTTTGGTTAAATATACTGGGAATAAAGATGAAGTCAATATTTCTCCGTTAGTTTAGTCGATTTAGGTATAGGTGGGGCTAACTTTATTACTATCTAGCGGCTACGCTCCCTGAATTTCTCATCTTCTTGTCCACCGTCTTTTTCGCTATTCCACTGTCCCCCCAACTATTCCACCATTTCTCCCACCTTTTCTCTTCTTTTTCATTTTCCCATAATATTCCCACCTTCTTCTCCATGGTCCCCACGGTCTTCTCTCACCCTCCTCCACATCTTTCCATCGTGTTCCTCTACTTAATGTTAATCACAGTTTTCGAACTAACTTTACCTACAATCAAACACCGAATATATCCTTTTTCTTGCATCCAATAATTGTTCAGGAAGTAAAATCAGCTATTGAATATTTAAAAATTCAAATTCTCCTATATATTTGACCTAAATGCCAAAACTGGTTTTTAAAAACGGAGTCGACTCCTTGTTAGATAACTACTGCAACATATCCATCCTCCCTATTTTTGGTGAAATATTTGAGATTATTCTCTCAGAAAGATTTTCAAGTTATCTGGAACACAAATCACTCCTTAACCCCTATTAATATAGTTTCCGCTCTGGATACTTAACCACGCAAGCGGTTGTAAAGATTATGAGTGACATAGTCGAGTGTCTTGAGGAGGGCTGTCATATAGCATTACTTTGTGATCTTCCGACTGTCTCCTACAACAAAAAAATGGAAAGTATGCTTTTGCATGAAGTTATAGAGTTGGAGTTATAGAGTATGGAGTTATCTCTCTTTTTAAATCATATTTGCTCAACCGTCAGTAGTGCGTAGTCATAGGAAATGACGAGGCAGGTTTCCTAAATTTTAACCATGGTATACCTCAAGGTTCTGTCCTAGGGCCACTTATTTCTAGTTTCCTCAATTTATGTTGCCTAGAAAATCAACTCTGTTCGCCGATGAAACCACGTTCTTGTGCTCTGACGCAACATTGCCAATTTGCTCCAGTCAAGATCCAACATAAAACTTCAGGCAAAAAACTGGCTCACTTTGATCAAACTAACACTTAATCAAGAGAAAACTCGGAGACTTATAATACCTTCTAATAAAAATGTATCCAATGGCGAGCACGTTAAACTCATTGGTATATATTAAGATGATAACTTAAACTGGTTTTTCATGCATTATTTTTTCTTCTGTTTGCAAAATCCTGTAAAAAATATTCTTTACTGTAACTATAAGCAAACAGAAAACGATTTACTTTAAAACATTCATAGTAAATGCAGTTTATTCAAATTAATATAATTATTTAAATTTTTTTTATCGGTTAAAAGTTTACTACATTTTCTAAATAAAAAGTATCACTTTGCTATCGACCGCCGAGTCAGACTGAAAACTTTATGTCATAGTATGAATTAAAAAAATTATTGAAAGTAATTATATTTCACAATTTTCTCCTTCAACAATTACATAACACAGATAGTTTCCGTCTCTTGAGCGATTGAGTCACAATGTTTAAAGTAAGTTTTTCCCCTTATCCCCTCTCAGACCCTTACTAGTCGAGCCGTCGGATATCACTTCGTTTTCTTGTGTCGTGCGAGTTAAACGTGTATCAATAATTAAGTTAACATGTTAATGTTAAGTGTAATCTGTGAAGTTATTCATGTCAAGTACACTGGTAAAAAGTAAGGGATATCTATGTTTATGTTCTAAAATGCAACACACATACGTTGTATTACTATTAGCCTAATTCAGTCACATGTTTATTTGTTTATTTATTGTAAACATAAATTCCTAGTTTGAGTCGAAAAATATAGAACCTGAACACCTCAAAAAAATAATTAAGGACAAAATGTTAAGGAAAACAATAATATTTGACATGTAGTTAACACAATTGCTAAGGAAGAAACCTATTTTAGTTTTAGTGAAAATCGTATACGGGGTGGTCACTAAAAGAATAAAATAGCTGCGGCAGATGGCAATGCCGCAGGGAATGGGTGTTGTGGTGTTGTCTATGTGTGTATGTCCGTCCTGGTTGAGTGGTAGAATAGCCTACTGCTAAACTCCGCCAGGACATTAATATAAATAAGGCGATTCAAAAAAAATAATAATCAACTGAACTAAACACTTCATCATTTGACGGAAGTTGTATAGAGTAGTCTCTTTTCTTCTTATGAACTATTCTGGGAAAAAGTGAGATCATTACGTTGAAACAGGGCCCCGAACTTCTCGAAAATGTGAGTGCTGGTAGTGAGTTCAAAAGTGTGCCTTCAAGGAATAATTTCTAAGATACATTTTTAACATCCCCATTCCATCGAATTTCGACAGGCTCAACTAGTACATTTTATAATAGACGTGTGAAGCCAGTAAAGAGCCTCATCGAAGGAATGTTTGAGAGTTCCAATATGGACTTACATAATGACATAAGTTTTGGGAAGATTGATTGCTACGGTCGAATAATACATAGAAGTTTATTTTGCATTACTAGTAATATTTATAATAAAAATCATTAAAATATTACCATTACAATTATAAATTGTTAAATTGTTAATATTAACTACTGTAATCATTTTCTATATCGTCTCGGAGTCTATTACTAAAGAACTGAAATATTATTTGAAAATTTTTCACATAATTAAACATTTCCTCTTAAAATAGATTATGTTTCTAACTGTATGTATGTAATTGTTGAAGGAGAAAATTGTGAAACATAATTGCAAAACTAATCGACTTACCTGAAGATTAATTAAATCATATGAAAAATTTTCTTCGAAATTACGTCCCACCCTCTTCTTCATTTTCAAATAAGTCGATTAATTTTTCAAATATACTTTTCAAACCGCTTTATCACTGGTAGTCTAAAGAACGATATTTTTTGTACGGGTCAACTATGGTATATGAGGCAGTAATATCTGTAGACACTTCTCGGATATATTCTTTGAAGGAAATTGATAAAACTCTCTGCTTAGGGCATATGGCACGGGATGTTTCTCTTAATTTCTTTGACGTTTATTTTATATATGACTCTCATAAAAACCCGATTCAATGCAATTTCTTTATTTCGTATTTTAGGCGTTTTTTTTTCTGATTATTGAAATGTACTTATTTTAAATTATTATAATTTGTTTATGATGATCACAGAGGAGGCTTGGTAAATCGATTTAAAAAACGTACCAGCTCTTATTATAGACTTACAATAAGCCGTACGTGCGATGCGTCGAATGTTTTTTTATACCATCTGATTTTTAGATCCAAGAACCTGGATTATTTGTTATTTGGAATCAAGTACGTCATTATTATCCCCCTCCTCCGGAAAATTGTAAGAGATATATTTTTTGCCGCCATTCAAAGAATCAAGCTGGGAATCTACGGAGAGCGATAATATAATATATATTATAGCTCTGTAATAAGACAAACTACTTACTATAAAGATATGTTATAGCTTAAATCCACGGCGTTCCGTTCATTAATATGGTGAGCGATATTTTCGTAATATATAATATGTAATATATATTATATTATCGCTCTCCGTCGATTCCCAGCTTCATTTAGAATATGTATCCTTCTAAAGTTACGCTTTAATTGAATTAACACAGTCACCAGTCATGCATATCTCAGGAGACATCTAATAGTCATCTACAATTCCGAGTTTATTTTTTTATGTATCAACGACGAACGATTTGCTTAACAAGCTGCAGCGAAAATGTAACACGCATATTTATTTATAAATATCATATTTTGTTTTGTTGTGACAAACGGTAGAGAGAAACAAGTGTAATCGTTTAGTAATGGCGTGGGAGGCTATGCTTTTCACATTCGAATTCATAACTCCACTTATTAGCTTGATCTAGATGATTTATTTAGCATACCTTTAGACATGAAACTTCAACAGTTAATGATGCTGATGTACGAAATTTTCGGGCAATTTGATAATAAATGGGAACGGCAGAATTCACTATAATTTTAACTTGAAACAAGCATAAGTTGCAATCGAGCCTCACACTAGAAGTGTCTTCAGTATACATGAAGATTTTCTTATGAGTTATGTAATCAGATTATTCATTAACATAAAGGAGAAAAATCGAAGGACCTAACATACTGCTTTGCAGAGTTCCTAAAAAAACATCATGCACATTTGATACGGATTTCATCAAATTATTTATATTGCCTAGTATACCAATAAATAACATATCTAACATATCAAATATACTGGGGAAATCGAAAAATACTCTCTTGACATGATTACTTAAGTCTAAACTTTGATTGACGAATTGCACAAGTCTACTAAGTAGTTGAAGTTTCTGTGGTTTGCTTAAAAAAATACATAACCCCAAATGTATAAGATATTTGATTTACATTTTATTCTAGCTCTTATCTATATAAACTAATCCTACTCCTTATAGAATCCTCATACGGACTACATACAATATCTCCATAATTAAAAATTGAGAACACAAATTAAAATTTAAAATCTTTGAATATCATAACAATTTCAAATCACAATATGATCGTTTTGTCAATGTATTCAGTGTCAACGAGTCTAAGGTTAGAATCTATAATTAAACCCAAGTTTTTTAAATTTTTTTAGTGAACGGAATTATCTCATTATTAATTTCAATACTAAAATTGATTTTGTTGCATTTACTTTTAAGTCATGAAATATACAAAAAATCGCTACCCAAGGAATCACTACTTCCGCATCCAGATTTGCCAGATCCAGATCCAGTGGGGTTGAATGAAGTAAAAAAATATTTTGAGGCCTTTGGTTCTTGTACACACACTAAATCACAATTATTTTTTCACCTCCTTTTATAAAGGGGTGGAGGTAGTATTGGGGGTGGCTAATGCCAAAAATTTGTTTGAGCCATTAGCTTCTCTTGTATATACTAAATACCAATTTTATGGACTCTTACCTGCTTGATTTACTTGTTTGCCCCCATTTACCCCAATTTACCTAACGGAATAAGATGAAAATATAATCTAGTTCCAGATCTCGTTAAAATAGATACGTGTACCAAAGGACCTCTCACAAGCTTATGGGAAATTGGCTTACGGTGAAATTGGCCCAAATTTTGATATGCTGTTCTACTAATCCAGTAGATCAAAAATCTCAATGGGCACGAGTCCCAAAAACACACCCTTCTACTTTTTTTTTGTCAATATCTTAAACGGTTCTAGAGTAACCGTGCGCACTAAAAAGAAGTTACAGACGGACAGACCGACAGACAGAATGTTTTTTTTGCTCAAACTTAAAAGACGTTTCATGATATTCTAAGCCTATCTAAACAATAACATTTTTTTAAAAATTTTCACTGGATGTGGAATTAATTGGCTTATTTTAGCTAAATCAAAATTTATTAAACTATTAGCCAACTATGTGTTAGTGGGAGAGAAATTATGATAAACTTGTGTAGTCAGCTATATATTTGACGTGTTTTGAATTCATTATAGATAAGAAAGGGGAAAGAGCAAAGGGACAAGGAACTGTATCAAAGGCTTTAGAAAAATCCAATAAAACCAACGTCGTAATTTTTTTCATCGCAAGCTTTGATTATATTGTCTGTGACGTTTAATACGGCTGATGAGCCAAATTGACATTCAGGTAAGAGGTTATTTTCATTCAGGTAGTGAGATATTTGTTTTTAAATAATTTTTTCCAAAACTATTGATAAAATCGGGAGTCTGCTAATGGGTCGTAACTTTGAAAGGGATCTATGGTTAGTAATTTTAGGGATCAGCTTCATTCTTAAAGATGTTATTTTTATTTAGAGCCATATCTCTCTCTCCCATCATGATTTTTATTACATCAGTAAGCCAGGGAGCTTTTGGTTTACTTACTCTTATTGTATGCAGATGTGCTTGTTTATCAAATAGTTTTAATGAATGTTGTCGTAAGAAATTCAACTTTTTTTATTTATATTAGGAATTATCCTCAGAAAGTTTCACACTAAATTTTAACAATTTTGTTGGTATAAAAAGTTGTCAGTTTTCTGGCAGAATCTGTTCATGATATTTGGTGTAAACTAAGCCTAAAGTTGATAGGTATATCGTGAGAGTTGCCTTCAAGTGTAGTCCAAATTCTGTTACCTATAATATGCATAAATCTCGATACCATTCTACATACAGTGGCCATTTAATGATTTAGTAAGAGACGAAACACATTACAATTTAATTGATTTCAGTAATTTGAACAGCAATAAAAATTTTATTTGAGTTGTCGCAGTTTTTTCAGGAAATGTAACCCGTGAAATATATTATTCATTCACTATTTTTTCAATTTTATGAATGAAATGACATCACATTTGTAATGGAACAAAAAAATCATGAGTAACATGTATCCTAGAATATCCGATAAATTTCTTTACACCACTACTGGCGCCCAACATCGTTCAAAATAAATATTATTAGAGCGATAACGCGTGGGGCAAGAGGATGTGAAATAAGAGTTCCAAAAAGTGGTGTTAATCATGTGGTTTTTATAAAATCAGAAAAAATAGACTTCTAAAAATTAAGTTTTCATTATTTTTAGATATTTACCTAACACATTGTTATACATTCTATATTTATCGCACAAAGGACAAATGCTGAATGTATGACAACTAATAGAAAGGGCAAGAGAATATTACACCCTGTGTACTTTTGTTTCGTAGATTATCGCAGGGCTTCTGATGATGTGGAATAAGGTAACTTTCGGACTGCACTATTAGAAATGGAACGCATCTGATCTTCATAGTTCGTCGACTGTATAAAGAAAACTCTGCTTTGGACAATATTGACAATATTAACTCAGTAAATTTTTGTTCATATAATCCGCAAATAATAATAATGAAGACTAGATCTCTAGGTATTTCCATCTCCAAAATATAGTCTATATGGTCTGCATTCCACATTGCTAAAACCTTGCTGTAGTCTACGAAACAAAAGTACATATGCACGATAATCCTTTGTTTTCTTGATAAGTTGTAAATATAATGATAGTTCTTTAGTATAAAGCCTGTGCCTGCTAGCTTAGGAAAAAGAGATGATGGTGAATTCTGTATTGAAGAATATACAGTATTATGTTACTGGCATGTATTATGACAACATCTCACCCAATTTGCTAGAGACATGCATATCTGCTATAGCTGCACCAGTTGAAAATATTTTTAATACATCATTAAATCGGGACATATTTCGAGATACCCTAAAATTCTACGCCGAAATGAGCAATTATGTTACCACTACATAAAAAAGGAGATACTATCGCCCTGTAAGTTTGCTGTGTTCTCAAAAATTTTAGAAACAGTATTATACAATTTTCCAAATAGTACTAACTTGGATGGTCAGGAAATTACCTGCTGATTGTTTCTGTACCTATCCAAGGCATTTGATTCGTTAAATCATAATTACTTGATACATAGCCTGGAGAAATCTGGGGTTTGGGGAACCAGTCTTCGATGGTTCGGTTCGTATTTACGAAATAGACCGAAACAAAACATCAATAGCAATTAATAAGAACAAACATGAATCTAATATTTTAAAAATTAATTGTGAAGTTCCTCAAGGAAGCATTCTGGGGCTACTCCTTTTTTAATTTTGTATAAACGATCTGATGAATGCCACGGAATAAAATATCAAATCAACAATCATTATGCACATGATACAAACCTTTTAATACACACGCTTGAGGAAGTTGTGAACACTCTCTCTCAACTATGGTAAAATATAAAAGACTGATTTTACACTAATATGCTTGTCTTCAATGAAGCTAAATCAATCTTTAATATTTAAAATCGAACGTTTATTATTAAAAGCACCAGAGCTGTTAACAAATAAACAATTTCAAACATAAATTCCACTAAATTAGGCATACCACCTTTGGACAGCAATATTAAATAGAATTTGCATATTGGTAAAATCGTCAAAAAAATTAACAAACCATGCTTTACACTCATAGTTTTATCACTTTTGTTTGACAAACCGACTATTAAAATGGTCTACCATGCAAACTTCTATTCCATCGCAAAGTATGCAATTGAAGTTTAACGAATCCTGCTGGGGATAGTTTGGGGAAAACAAAATGCTGCTAATTGATTAGTATATTTGAAAAATCATCAGGCCGATTTCAGCATGTTAAGTTTAAATCATACCTATGATACTGGACATAAAAACAATTGTTCATTTCCAATGCAACTTCTAAGTTTTACCGAGAAAAACCATTCTATTCAGAAATTAAATTCTTTAATATACTACCTGATTTTCTCAAAAACCAAATACCTCTAAAGGATTTCAGAATACAAGTTTTCCAATATATCTGCAACATAAAATCATATTCGATTTAAGAATGTCTTGATTTTTAATAATTAAACTGTGCAAGTGTACAGATCAAATATATGAATGGATAGCAGTTCAACAATTTTGATTGGATATTTAAGGCTGAGTTCTAGAATTTTTTATTTTGCAACGAACGTTGACTTCTATGTGCGTCCCTTTCAAAGCTCATAAGGTCAATATTCCACGTTCCTTAATGCTTCTTCTCCATTTCCATATATTATTCTTCACGAAAATTTTGCTATACTCACCGCTGATGAGTGATGATCCCTAGAGGACGTACAAGTTCGATTCAATTTCAATAATAAGAATAAGTGTACGTTTTGACAAGCTTGAACATGTAGTCATTATTACAGTTTATGGAATATCATTTACTGATAGTTTTCATGGTAGATTACTTGGTATTGTCTGCGTAATTATAGAAACGGATTTCAATTTTGAATTCAGCAGCCACATATTTTTCAGTAAACGCCAGAAATCGTGTGATCCTGTGATATATTCGGTGTAATTACAATTTCATAACAAAACAAAATTTTATGCAAAACCATGAAGGTATATATAAAATGTGACCAATAATGTGAAAATTTTAGGTTGGAGGAGGTACTAAAAGCAGGACACTGTCAAATACCAGCCGCTTTAATTGGACACAGCCACACCCCCAGCGAGGATCTACGTACGTATAAATAGAATAGAATGTTATTAATAGTTGCACAAAAATAACTAGTACCCCCATCGTATAAACTAAAAATAATTACCAAATATTATTAGAGAATGATTTATAGATGCCAATAGGCCATAACTTTGTGGTTATTTAAGACGCAATTTGTGGGTCGCATGGTGGTAAATATTTCGGAAGCTACGCAGGCGACTTTCTTATTTTTAACGACTTTCTGGAATACCTCACTGATTCATTGTGAAACTGAAAAGCAAATCTTTACGCATCAAAAAATGCGTCACGCCCGTTTACGCGAGAAATACATATCGAAGTCGATTAAATAAATATTTAGATTTTCCGTTGTTCCATTTAAAAAAGGAGTTGTTTTGATGGCAGTGTGCCCATCTATGGCTGTATATACAATTTTCCTACCCAAATGTGGTTCTTACGTAAATGAGGTTAAAAAAAGTCGAATGTAGCGCCCATACCGCAAACAACAACGATATTTGTGATTGATTGATTGATCTTATTCGCCAGTTCTCGTAAGATACAAAAAATGTACATGTGGCACATCATTATTATGGATAAATTATAAACAAAAAGAGAAAAAATAGTATATATAAAGACAAAAATAAAGTATAAAAATTACTAAACACACTAATTCTTATTTGCCTAGATTCAGTTCTATCTTAAATGATAAAATCTTCAGGAAGCTACTTTAATAATGTTAAGGTATGTTACGGAGTTCTTGGTCCAGTCCCATTTTTGCTATAAATAAATGACCTGACAACTATCAATATATTGGGAAATTTTACGCTTTTTGCAGATCACACCACCATTTTGTGACATAATAGAAATTTGAGGATATTCCATGAGTCATTATGTTCCGATATCTACGTAGTAAAAGAATGGTGCGAATTAAATCTTCTCATATTTAATATAGCTAAAACTAACGAAAAGTCTTCTTTTGCAACTTGGAAAAACTTTCTTTTGGAAGTGACATGCTGCAAAATAAAACTCATACAAAGTTTCTTGGATTGTTTATTAATAACAAATTAAATTTTCAAGTACTTATAAGGAACCTAGATAGTAAATTAGCGTCGGAATATTATGAAATTCCATTATTCGCCCAATTTCAATTGAATGGGGATACTCTACGGGGGATACAATTTTTCTCGTGTATGTTTGCGACTTTTTGTTTTGTTTGTAAAACTAACGAAATAAATATTGTTTTGTGTTATATTTTATCAATGAGAATTATTTTTTCGAACAGTAAAGTCTCTCTCTCTACCTCCCTGCCTACCCCCTTCCTTCCTACCTTTCTCTCTAATTCTCATCCACACACATGTAAACACAAAATTGTTTAATAATAATGACGGTACCGATGACAATTTAAGAATGAGTACAATTCTTAGTTTGTAATTGATTAAAATATTGCAATAGTACAAGTACCACATAACTTAAGAACCACTTTACCTTGATCTTTCTAAAAATTCGTTTTTACTGTAAAACCAATTATTTGTAATGTAAGGGAAGGTCTCAGATATTTGCCGACGAACCCAAAAAAGTTCGTAAGAGAAATTTTAAAGGCAGCGCCCAACTAGCAATTCGGTATTTTATAAAAGCTGCAAAAATATTTCCGACACTTTTATAAAACAACATTAGTCTCAGAAACACTTTAAGAACGTTATTACGACAGCTATAAATATAAAATTGGCACCATCTTATAAAATAGTTTAGTCATTGTTGATATTTTGTAAAAGCTATTACAACCATTAAAAAATAATTGTATAAACAATTCCGTAAACTCTAAGAAAATTCGGTACCGCCACTATAAAACAGTTTTATTGAAGCTTCATTTAATTGTGTTATGAAGTACATACTTCACTGTTACTATTGCTATAAAACACCAATAAAATAAAACGATTTAAAAATTTATTCAAAAAGTCGCATACATATACTTAGAAATATATAATATGCTGATCTCTATAATACTAAGCTTTCACTGGATAATGGATAAGAATTTACATAATAATTATTTTAGAGACGTGTTATCCCATACAGCTTGCAATTTTTGATGGGAAGAAAATTTTACTGTGAATTATGCCATGTGTTTTTGATGAATTTTAAGTGCCCCTCATGCTTAATGAAGAAAAATGAAAAATTTTTGGAATTTTATAAAAATCGATTTCACATTTAAGGTAGTACTGTCGGTCTTAGAATTAATGTTCAGAATTTAATAAAATTCGACATATTAGTAGATTATGGTAAGATAATGATCTAATTAAATTTTTGAAGAGCTACAGAGAACCACTAAAAAAAAATTGACATTTGAAATTTTATGCTTTTAACATTGAGAAATCACAGGTTTTATCACATTTTACAAAAAGCACCGTTCAGATTTCAATTGAAAAGGAGAAAATAAGAGAAAATAATATACAAAACATTTTAGACATTTAAAAGTACAGCTTTAAAGCATGTGATAGTAGTAATTATTAGTGAATAAACATTGATCCTTATGAGAAATCACAGGTTGCATCATATTTTACAAAAAGTACCGTTCAGATTTCAATTAAAAAGGAGAAAACGAGACAAAATAATATACAAAACATTATCGACTCTTAAAAGTACAGTTTCAGAGCATGTGATAGTAGTAATTAGCGAATAAATGTTAAAAGTCTACTTTTTATATCGTAGTTTATTAGAGGTGGTGGCAACGTCGTAAAAGAAGTTACAATGTTCGTGAAATTTAAAAATGCATGGAATATGAGAATGTGTTTCATAAAAGTTCTTTATTAAAAATAACATGAACGATGTTTTATTAGCACAGCCATATTTATTAAATCTAATAAAATATATAAATGGCTAATAATGTTACAGACAATAATATTTCATTTTGTTAATAATTAATCTTATAATAACGATTTCTTAGTTATTTTTTTCTTTATTTTCTAAAAAATTAAAAATTATGTAATATTTTTTGTGTTTGGTAACTTTAACAACATCGTTCTCAACTTTCCCTAAAATGTTTAATAAACCATTATATGTTTTTTATATATGCATCTTCAACCATTTCATCTTAAAAAAATCATCTTTCCCAGAAATCTTTGTTTTGAAGGGTGGAGATTAATGGAGCGTCTAGTTGATACATGATTTTAAGTGGACATCGTATATGAGGCATGGGGCCGAGAATATTTGTAGTGGAAAATACTCGTTTGACCTTATTTTTAATTTCGAGCTAGCTCTCATGGTTTCAGAGATATCTGCGAAAAATAGCAAACATTCGTAAAAGAAAAATAGCAAAGAACAATAGCTCGCATTTCGGAACCGAAAAAATTGCAAAAACATGCGATCTTGACACGTTCATATTTTTGGAAAAACACCAGCGGGACGGCCGTACGATGTCACGACGTAAAGAGGAAGACTTCCAGTTAAACCACATCGTAAATTGCATATCGAAATTGGAAAATTCGGCTCGGCACGAACGAATCGAAAGTGGCATTTTTTGACGTTTAGTGATTTCGAAGGCAGTTGAAGCGACGATTTTGATAAATCATTGTCAATTCTGTCTCACACCACCGCGACGTTGCCTAGTCTATATACTGCGCAAGTGTATACTTTTGACTCCTGCAGTATCGACAGTACTACCTTAAATTTTCTTTTGTAATGAAATTTAGTGCCAATTCATTTTAATCATCATAATTTTATAATTAGCACGTATTAATTGCCATAAATATTAATGAAAATGTGATTTTTAAACTTTTCATGTCTTGTCATATTTACGACGTCGAACGCTGGTCTCATGAAATGGCTTCCTTATATGAAATACTTTTGTGTTAAATACAAGCATTTTAAGATAATTAATTAAACTACAGGCAATTCTAACAAAGCATTTATAAAATAATGTGTTTTAGAGGTGACGGTCTTGTGACAGGGCCGTATCTTAAATGAAAAATATAACAATTTTTTTATTTTGCATTTTCGCTTATAAGCGAAGAAAAATAACTAAAAATAATCGGAACAAACATTTTGATAAAAACTGTAATTTATTGTAACTATTACCGTTAAATTGCGTAAGGTTTCATTTCAGGCTCATTTTATGAAAATTTTCACTAGTAATCTTCCTAGTGCTTTAATTTCTGGTAATTAATTAAACCACGTAGGGGATTCGGTAAGAAAATTTCACTCCTATATTAAATAAAAAAATAAATATAAGAATGACAGTTAGATTAGGTTAGATTATGTTAGTTAGTAGGCTGTGTACTAGATAGAAAGGTTGGGTTGATCCTTTGAATATAGAGGTAAGGAAAGAGGACAGTTCAAATAAGAAGCGACGGAAATGAGTGTAGAATTTTGATTAATGGTTGATCAATATGGCGGATAACCTTGGGATCGGTAACATTTTTTGTAGTATTCGAATTACTTTTTCTGCATGCAGAACTTTTACAAAGGTTAGAATTTTCTGATAACTCACGAACAAAAAAAGTTTCCCATGTGGTGCACACTTTCGGCCAGGCAGGCAAATATATTTAGTGTTAGACATTTCGGAGGCACAAAAAAAAACCGCTGCTCAAAGAATCACTACTTCCACATCCAGATTTTCTATCCAAGTCTCTCACAACGAAAAAATTTTGAATGTGGAAATAATTGTTTATGGAACTTTAATAATATAATATTTGAAATCCTCTATTCCAAAAACCCATAAAACGATACCCCACATCGGTAGTGGGGTGGCGGTGGTGATAGGGGGTAGTGGGGGTGGATGAAGTAAAAAAATATTTTGAGGTTTTTGGTTCTTGTTGACAGTACACACACTAAATCACAATTTTTTCTCACCCCCTTTAATAATAGGGTGGGGGTGGTAATAGGGGTGGTTAATGCCAAACAATTTTTTGAGACCTTAGCTCCTTTTCTATATACTAAATACCAATTTTATTGACTCTTACCTGCTTCATTTACCTATTTACCCAATTTACCCCAATTTACCCCCCAACCCTTCGACGGAACAAGATGAAAATATAATCTAGTTCCAGATCTCGTTAATATACATACGTGTACCAAATTTCAAGTCAATATCTTAAACGGTTCCAGAGTAAACGTGCGCACAAAAAAGTTACAGACAGACCGACAGACAGACCGACAGACAGACAGATTTTTTTTTTCTCTCAAACTTAAAATCTCAACGTTTCATGACATTCTAAGCCTATTTGAACAATACAAGTTTTTTAAATTTTTTTTGTCGTTACTATACTTCCACTGGACGTGGAAGTAATTATACGTGTAAAGTAAAATCTTCCAATACGGTTCTGCCCATTTAGTTAGAGCCCACTTCATCTCAGAAAACATCTGAATGTTGTTTTTCGTGCATATGCGCGTTACGGACCAATATCCTGCTAGGTAACTTTTACGCGATTCTTATACAATAAATTACTTACTTTCGCGATGTTTTGGCAACTTTTTTTTTATAATAAATATGTTAGAATTGTGTTGTAAATGCAGCCACTGGGACAATATTGGTGCAATTTGCATAATTAACCTAAAAATTTGTTTTTTAAAGTTTTTTACATTGTCCTAAATCTGATATTTTTAATTTCTATTTTAGCACGTACGATTTACACCAGTCTGCGCAGTGTTAGACATAAGCTCTGATGAAATATAAACACACAGCTGACACAGGAAATCAATTGTTTCCAATATATTTTATTGCATAATTAGCAGTAGCATTTTTATGTTCACGTAAACAATTTTATTTTGTATACTTTATTGCCGTTGCCATATTGCCGTAGATTGCAATACTATGTAATAATTATGTAGCAGAATGTGGAACAACAATTTACTTTCAATAGCAAAACTGTCCCAAATAGTGCTGTAATATAATTGTTTTATAAGATAATAGGAAACAACTATAAAATTATTATAAGCTGAAATGTTTTATAGCTTAGTCAAAGAAACGTTTCTAAAATAATTTCTTAACTGCTTTATAAGATATTTTATAATTTTGCTGTAAAAACGTTTTAATGATAAATTTATAAAACAGTTCAGTTACAGACAACCAAATAGTATTTCATGCAACCCTAATATAATCAATTAGCATTTTAGAACCATTAATAAAATAACAATAAAACAATATAATAACATTTAAATTATAAAACAAATTTGCTGGTTGGGCGGTCATGAGTGCTGGTATAATTAAGTTGTCTATATGTCTAGTTTCATAGGAATGAGAATCAGCCAGTGTAGGAAACTTGTTAATATTACTTTTGACAAATATTAAACACTTGTAAATAAAAATACAGGGAAGGTGAGGGGAAGTATTTTCTTCTTAATGAACTTTGGTTCACAATTATTTCTTGGATCCATATCGAATATAATACTCCAGTCAAATAGGGAAAATTAGAGGGAAAAAACTGATAAAGTACAAAGCTGTTACTGTTTTACATCCTAAAGGTCTTCAACTCTATCTCTCTCGCTCGAGCTGCTATCTTAGAAAATGGTGCTCCTATTAAGTATTTTTCTTATATGTAGCTAACTATTACCGATATGGAAATAATGCTTATAAAATTCCCCAAAAAAATGTAAACTGCACTTTTTTCGTATCTATTTATTATTATGTTCACTGACGCTGCTTAGTTCCGATTTTCTTTAAGCGACAAATGTGTAATGTATCCAGCCAGCGGCATTGTTCCTCGATTTTTTGTTTTACGTTTCCACATCAAAACACCAATTAAAAAACTAATTAGTCATGATCATTGTGTAGGTAGAGGGCTTTATTTAAAAAAAGTCAAGTGGGAGCCACTGAGTAATTAAGAGAAAAAAACGCCTTGTGTTTTAAATATGTATAAATGTAAACATGGCACAAGAAACAATACTGCGTCAATTAGGCGTTTATACGATGTCCTGGGAAATCCGCAGCGCGTGGCCATAGAAGCACATGTTCGCTACCAGACTCCTAGGCTAATTCCTGGCTCGCCGGAAATTGACTTAAATCGATGTTGTAACGCAGTCATCTATTATGTCACACGTGTGTTTTTAGTCCATGATATTTTTCGCACACAAACGTGAGAAATTTATTAGAGATCAGGGACATAATTATATAATACTTCAATTCATGCTAATCTTGAAACGATTAATATGCATGCTATCGTGGCTGACATCCGATGATGAATGATCACTACTAGATTACGCGGGCAATTAAAAAAACTACAAAATATGTTTTTCAAAGGAAATAGACATAAAATTCTACTTAATATTATGTAAATACTACAAGTTATGATAATAGTAATATCATTTCAATTAACTAATGTTAAATAAACGTTAAATATTAGTCTCCTAGCATTAATTTATACAACTGATAAAATTTTAGCTTCCTTTTAAATTTTAAACTTGTAACTTAAAAATAAATTTTGTGTCAGAATTCTGGCCTTGAACCAGTATCAGTTTTAGGTAAATGTGAGATAAAGTAGAGTTAAATTAAGTATCTAAGTATGTAATACTTTAAATCAAAAATAAATGCGAATAAAAGGTTAAGTGTAAGAAGATATTTTAGTAATTAATAAAATTTGGCTGGAAATTTCATCCCATAGGATGTTATTGTTTCCAAAAAAATTCCAAAAATTTTTCAGCTGGTGTAACTATCTTACTGAAAAATAAATATCTTTTTCTGCGTCTGTTAAAAAGCTGTACATTTATTCATTATTTTTAGTGCCTAAAACTTATAGTTATGTGAAAAAAAAGTAAAAAGCGTGAAAAACACTAACATTATTGACAATCAAGAAACCGTTTTGGAGCACCTTTCCCACCCTCACCCCCACAACGAGCACAGCATTCACGAGTGGGAAAATCCAAAGTTTATTCGGAACGTCAAAATGAATATAATAAAATAATAAAAAATAATAAAAGTTTTTATTTACAATTTACAATTTTTACAAATTGAACTTTATACAAAATTTTGTAAATAAAAGTAGGACAACCACTAAAGGCATAGCCTGCACGTGAGGGTAAAATTACATAGCACGAGTCGTGCAGCGCGATTTTTTGGTCTCGATTACGCCCTACGGGCCTCGGATTACAAACTGTATTCTCGACCAAAAAAGTGCACTTACGACCTTGGTACATAAATAACTGTTTTCCTACTATACCCTAAGCTAATATACGTATCATATATAAGGTGCGATTCAACCAATGAGTAATATATAGTTGTTAATGATCGAATATCCAAAATATCTCTAAGCATTTTAAATTTATGGATAATATATTGTAGTTTTTTAGTAACATAATTTATGTGCTATAGTATGTTGCTGTCGTCAGCGTATGTCAAAATTTCGCCTTTCCTTTCTACTGAGAACAGATCATTTGGGTATATATTAAATAAAATAGGCCCCAGCACTGTGCCTTGAGGTAAGCCATATTCTATCTGGCTAAAATCACTAAGGTTATCATTTAACTTAAACACATTGAGATCTGCCTGAAAGGTAATATGTTCCTAAATTTTAAAACTCTCCCAGTAATTTCCGCTAATTCGTCATATAACGTCTAATTACTTCCACATCCGGTGGAAGTATAGTAACGACAAAAAAATTTTTAAAAATTTTTATAGTTCAAATAGGCTTAGAATGTCATGAAACGATTTTTTAAGTTTGAGCGAAAAAAAATTCTGTCTGTCTGTCGGACTGTAACTTTTTTTTGTGCGCACGTTTATTCTGGAACCGTTTGAGATATTGACTTGAAATTTGGTAAACATATGTACTTTAACGAGATCTAGAACTAGATTATATTTTCATCTTGTTCCGTCGAAGGGTTGGGGGGTAAATGGGGGTAAATTTGGGGTAAATAGGTAAATCAAGCAGGTAAGAGTCCATAAAATTGGTATTTAGTATATACAAGAGAAGCTAAGGTCTTAAAAAAAATGTTGGCATTAGCTACCCCCATTACCACCCCCACCCCATTATTAAAGGGGATAAAAAAAATTGTAATTTAGTGTGTGTACAAGAACCAGAAACCTATTTTTTTACTTCATCCACCTCCACTACCACCCCCTATCACCACCCCCACCCCACTACCGATGTGGGGTATCGTTTTATGGGTTTTTGGGGTAGAGGATTTCAGATATTATATTATTAAAGTTCCATAAACAATTATTTCCACATACAAAATTTTTTCGTTGTAACTTGGATAGAAAATCTGGATGTGGAAGTAGTGATTCCTTGGGCAGCGGTTTTTTACTAGGCTATGATATCGAAACACGACATCGATGGCAACTGATAGGTAGTAGCAGTTGTGATTGTTTAATGATTTAATATACCATTTAAATTTGTTTTACATAATAATTTATTTCTAATATGATGTATTCATTTTAATTTGTTTTGAATGAATTTCACCAATTTTTTTATTATGTAATTTTCTAGAAACTTCACTCTCCAATAGTGACACTCCTTCGCTGTTGCAAATTGTTTATGACAAAAAATTAACCACAAATTTAGAAAGATAATAATAATAATAGTCTTTATTTCTACATTGCAAAAAAGTATATACAAATAAAAGTATACAATAAAATCAATTTAGAAAATATCACAAGAAAAATTAATAAACAGTTAATAGAAAAAAAACAATACAATAAAATATGTAAAACAGACGAACATACAAAACAATTTGTAGTTGGTCATATAAAACAAATATATTAAATTACAAAAATCATTTATCGTGTAGCAATTTTTGTCTAGTAATATTTTTTTAAATTTATGTTTGAAAATGTGTATGCTACCCGAAGACCTAACATTTTCATCTAATGAATTATATATAAAGCTTACACCCTTGGTAAAGAAAACTTTTCTGGTACATATCAGTTCAGTTCTATGAGAATCAGGGAGAAGAAAATTCTTCGCTCCAGTGTCATGTAAATGACTCACTTGATTTCTTAAAAAGATTTATGATTATGAACATGAGCATGTTGTAGAACTCTCCAAAATCGTCCTAAGTTGAAGACATAATCAAAATTCGACTTAGGCAAAAATTTCATTTAAAGACATTTTTGGGAGTCTGCAGAGGCGCAGATCAGTCCACAAGGACCGTTTTGGGTTCTATAAGGCGTTGGAAATGACCAGGCGAAAATTCGAAGAAACACCGAATTTTCACTTAGGAAAAATGTTTTTGGTTCAGAATATCAGAGTAGAAGTATATAATGACAAAGATTTATGAATAGTATACTTTTTCAAAGGTATCATAAATTGGACTTTGAAAAATAATATTTTTGGAAGGGCGTCAAAATTTGGCCCAGGAATCGATTTATCGAAAGTACGCCAAAGTTTCACTTGCAGACTAATTTTTCAAAACTGCGTTGAAATTTGGCTTGAAAATCAATTTTTCAAAAGTACGCCAAAATTTCACCCGCAGATTAACTTTTCAAAAGTACCTTGAAATTTGGCTTGAAAATCAATTTTTCAAAAGTACGCCAAAATTTCACCCGCGGATTAACTTTTCAAAAGTACCTTGAAATTTGGCTTGAAAATCGATTTTTCAAAAGTACGCCAAAATTTCACCCGCAGATTAGTTTTTCAAAAGTACCTTGAAATTTGGCTCGAAAATCGATTTTTCAAAAGTACGCTAAAATTGGTCTTTAAATGGATTTTTCAAAAGTACCACAAAGTCAGTTTAAAAAGTACCACGAAAATATACTTTAAATTATTTTTTATTTTTTATTCCTCAACCAAAGACATTGACCTTTGAGGTACGATCATTGAAAGCCCAATTCTAAAGTATGAGCATAAAATTTTAACGATGCACTGCATCCAAAAGGCAAAATAGAAGATTTTGTCAAAGCCGGCGTAGTGCCGATAAGCAAAAATTGATAAAAATCAATGCACATGTACAAGGCCGGTTTCTCGCATAGAAAGAGTTTGGATTGACCCAGCGGCTCGCAATTTGGTCGAGCGCGTTGAGTGGTCCAGACAAAGTGATGGTAGAAAAGCCAATAACGGGGCTTTTCAAATGACAAAGTTATAGAGGAAAACGCCTTGTGCATAAAAATCCAAAAATTCAATTTTGCCTAATAGTCGCTCGAAGGTGAGACGCTGCCAAATCGATATTATTAATCGACTGTGATAAGGGTTAGTAAGTCGTGGACTGATCGAACGCCACTCAACTTATGCAGTAATAAGTCCTCTGAATGTGTTTGAGTACGTGAATTTCCACGATACAAGAACTTTAAAGCTAGGTAGTCTCTAGCGAAACTAAATTCATTTAGTAAAACTTTTTTAAGTTAATTTCAGTCAGCCTTAATTATTCATTTACCCAGAGTCTGAAATGATTCTAAAAGCTCGCATTTTGATTCTGAGAAGGTACGTATGAATCTTTTCTACCTAATCGATCGTTAGCGCGAGCGCTCTCGCTTGTATGGTCTGAAAGTCACTACCTTGATTGGGGAAGGCACGATTCTTTCTTGAGAATTTTGTATAACCAATTCTGTTAAATAAACGGATTCTTTGAACTAATGTTTCTTAATTGATCTTGAGGCCTGTTGACGGTCTATAATCCCTGGAACTTTCGTATAGAAAACCGGATGTGTCGAGTTAATTCGCATTAACGTTCGACCTTCTGGTTGTTGTACGGAGGTTCGATAGGGATTTTTTTATGCGTTTTTTGAGAAATATATTCCGTTATTAATGGACCAAAACGCGATTTTCGCGTACCAAAACTAATCCCTCCGCAGAGAAATTCTTCGGTTGGGATTTTTTTATGCAAAAATTCAGGAAATTAAGAGGTGCCTAAACCCCTAACGAGGGAATTCGGGTCCAGAGAGAGCGTAGTTTCCGATCTGTGGTAGTGCAGCCTTGGTCCCGCTTTTCGGCTACCGAAGTCATCTTATCTCGAACCCGCCTGGGAGGTAGAAGAACGGGGTAATACGCGACTGGCGCCCCCTGAGAAATAAATTGGTGTCGCGTCATTTTGACGCCCGGTAGTGCGTTCTTCTACATGGCGCCCAACGTGGGGCGTTGTTAGTCAGCAGGGCTTTCTGGAAAGGATATGGATGAATCAACGCCTTTCCAGTTTTACGACGAGCCGACATCTGTGATGGACAACGTCTCTAGAGGGTTAGAGAGGCCGTGCGCGGAGGATGTACTGGGTAGTTCGGGGGTTGGCCCGAGTACCACTGAAGGAGTCATACAGCCCTCCTCAGAACAAGTGTTCGCCCAAATGGCAGCAGGTCTTGCCAAAGCTCTAAGCGAAGCCACGCACGAGCATAAGTATCGGTCGAAGCATCCAAATGCGGAATTTCATGGCTTCGAACACGAAGACCCTGAAACCTTCATTTATCAAATGGAGGAATTTTTCGTCCGAGTACGAATTACGCAGGATAACGACCGACTATATAAAATATCAGAACAGCTCAAAGATGATGCTAAGAAATGGTTCGAACAATATCGAACCCTAATTACCACGTATCCTCTATTCCTCGAGCGGTTCAGAAGCCGTTATGATTCAGGTGAAGTACTCACCGAAGCAGTAGCTAATTTATATGGCAAGAAACAAGATGCCGAGGAAAATACGTCAGTATTTATTTCAAGGAAGGTATGCCTCTTCAAGAGGATCGATCCGTTTAAGCCGGAGGCGATGAAGGCGGCTACCATCTTCAATCAATTGAGACCTGATATGAAAATGCTCCTAAAGAGTGCCGTCATACCAGATACAAATACACTAGTGACGATGACCGAACAAATGGCTAAAATCATGGATGAGAATAAAGAATTCGAGATTCTGCAAAATGCAAAGAAAAGCAAAGACCGAGAAGCGTCCACCTCTACCGCTTCAGCTCAAGGGAATCAGCAATCGAGCAGTAACTGGAGAACGGAACCCTCCGCCTTAACGAAGCCGTCCTCCAGTTCCTTTGGTGCATCTAGGACACCATTCAATGGATCTCAAAGAAGAGATAATCCGCCAGCACCAAGGGTGCATTTTGCAAATAGTATTTCCTCGCTGCCTAGAGGGGATATACCGAGAAGGGGTACTGGAGACGTAAGGAACTCCCGAGTCCCGTATCGCCCTTGCAGATATTGCCCAACGGAGCAGTGGCATTTTCATGCAGAATGCCCAAACAATCCCTATCGTAATATGAATACGGGAAACCAAGCGGGGGTCAGAGGCGATGGCCCAGGCCGAACTGTACCAGCCCCGCCTACCAGGCCCCAGCAGGCTCGAAGCGACCCTCGGGGAAGCTCCGAAGCAAGAAGTTTAAATTAAAAAACTTCGATGACCTTCCTGACCTTAATTACCTGTTTAAGGATCAAGAAGTCAACCTATCTCCCCACCGATTCACTCCATTAGAATCTATCAATCAAACCAACGACGCTTTCCCTCTGCCTCGCATTAAGATTATAATTAATAATCGAGCGGTTAACGCTTTATTGGATACAGGTTCGACAAGGAATATTATCCAACCGAAATTTTTGAACGACATTGATCAACTTACAGCTCCCCAAACTTTTGTTATGGCTTGTGGCGATGGTTTAGTAGAATCCCTCGGGACTACGACCATAAACGTTAATGTACTAGATGTACCCTTTCAGACCACGTTTCAGGTCATTCAAAATTTAAATGAAGAGCTCATTCTGGGAGCCCCGTTTTTATATGCTCACAATGTCGTATTCGATTATCAACGTAAATGTGTCTACGTCGGCACTGAAGAGCGAATAACCGTCTTCTGGAATCAAGCAGCACATCAAGCAAGGAAGCAATGCCGGCTTCCCGAAGAACTGATCATCGGAAACGATAATTTAAAACCTCTATTCGAGGAATTCGCTGAATTGTTCACCGCGGTGCCTACCCAAGCTACCACGGTGACAACGAAACATAAAATAAAAGTTAAAGACGACCGCCCGTTCAATATCAAACCCTACCCCATGTCTCCTTCTAAGAAAAAAGTTATGTACGATCAAATTGAAGAGATGCTGAAAGCCGGGGTCATAGAACCGAGTACCGCTCAGTACAGTTCGCCTCCTATTATAATTGAAAGGCCCGGCAAGAAGCCTCGCTTCTGCATTGATTATCGTCACTTAAATGAAGTAACGGAAGACGAAGCATCCGTCTTACCAAAGATATACGAGAGTATAAAGGATCTAGGAAACGCCAACTTATTTACGGTGTTAGACCTCAAGAGCGGATATTGGCAAATCCCTCTTGAGGAGTCGTCAAAAAACTATTCTACGTTTACAACATTAGATGGAGCATCTTACCGATTTAACGTGATGCCTTTCGGATTGAAGACCGCTCCATGTACATTCCAAAAATTTATGGCAAGAGACGTATTGACCGGCTACTTGCATCATTTCTGCAAAGTATATCTCGATGATATTATCATCTACAGCGAAAATATAGAACAGCATGTAAACCATCTGAGAGCCGTCTTTGAACGCCTGCGTTTGCATAATTTAAAGGTGTCACCGGAAAAATGTGTGGTAGCCACGTCAAGCATAACCTATCTCGGGCATCAAATAAATGCCAACACCACTCAACCATTAGAAAAACACATATTACAGATACAAAATTATCCGGCCCCTACGACAAGGCGCCAGCTTCAGAGTTTCCTTGGTCTGTGTAATTGGGTACGTGAATATATCCCTAATGTTGCAATAATTACAAAGCCCTTGACCCGACTACTCTCGAAAGACTGGCGCTTCAAGTGGAATCCGGAAGCCCAAGAAGCTTTTATTTTACTAAAAGAAGTATTGAATAAACCTCTAGGACTGCACCGGCCAGATTTCAATAAAATGTTCATACTGCAGACGGACGCATCCTTAATAGGATTATCTGCAGTATTATATCAATTGGGGGATAATGACCAGAAGCACATCGTCTCTTATGCTAGTAATACGTTATCTCCGACGGAGAGAAAATACCATATTAATGAATTGGAATGTTTGAGCGTCGTTAATTATATAAGGAAATACAAAATATATTTGGCAGACCGTCCATTTATAGTCAAAACCGACAATCGAGCTTTACTATGGTTAAATAAGCATAAGGACGAGAAAACGAAATTTACTCGTTGGTCATTATTACTTCAGGAATACAGCTTCACCATAGAACATTGTCCCGGCAAGGAAAATATATTGGCTGACTATCTTAGCAGGAATCCTCAAGGCCCAAACGTCGAAGCAGACGACGAAGAGGAGAGAATGTACCCACCAAAATTCTCGTACAAGGAACGAATATCAGTAATTACCACATTGGAATTAAACGATCAGGTCAGAGAAGCGCAAACGCACTCCAGAGATATCCAAGACCAAATTGAACGATGGAATACTCTAGTGCGACAAGCAGATAAAACCGAGGCAGAGGTGAAATTCGTCAATACAAGACAAGTGATAGGCGGCACACTTTGGACAAGAGGCGAAAATGTTAAAGAAAAATTATACGTACCAAAACGTATGGTCATGAGAGTAATATCTCATTTTCACGACCGACCGGAAGTAGGTCACCCCGGCCGCGATGAAACTGTTAGAATCATCTCGGGCCGCTATTATTTTAATAATTTGTCGAGACTAGTTAACAAATATTTAAATGAGTGCATTATTTGTAATTCCGTAAAAAGCAGACAGTCACAACCGAAGGCTCCTCTCAGAAGCCATGCTCCATCGCATCCGTTCGAAGTTTTAAGCGTCGATGTAATCGGACCACTTCAGCGAACCAAAGATGCAGATAACCGATATATATTAATGGTAGAGGATGTATTTAGTAAGTGGGTCGAAGCCAAGGCGTTCACCCAAGTCAGTGGAAAAACAATAGCACAATTTATCGAAGAGGAACTAGTGGCGAGATATGGCGTTCCGAGGGTCATCATTTCCGACCAGGGAGGCCACTTCAATTCCGGCTTTTACGATACGTTCTGTACACGTAACAATATTGAAAGATTCTTCACAGCAGCTTACCACCAACAGGCCAATCCAATAGAAAGGAGGGTGCAAGAAGCTAAGAAGATCTTAAAAACCTTATTATATGGTTCACCCAACGACGAGTGGGATCGACATGTTAGTCAGATGGCATATATCTTGAGAACAAGAAAAAACGCCGCTACGGGGCATACGCCCAGTTTCGTAGTACTCGGCTATGAATTACCACAGATTGGTGATTGGAATATGTTCGCTTATAGACAAGAGCGTCGTAATCAAGCGGACGTTCCCCGCCTTGAAAGAGTCAAGGAGATTCGTAAAAATCAAACAAATTACCAATGGCGTTACGCGCCCAAAGTGGCGGTAACGCCGATCGTATATAAAGTGGGAGATATGGTAATGACTAAAAGGATCAGGAAGGATCATACCTTCACACCATCGTGGAGTGGGCCACACAAGGTTTTAAAGAGATTGTCTAATGAAGTTTACCTCATTCACAAGGGGGTAACTTCGACGAGGTTACATGTCGATGCCATCAGGCCGGCACCTAAGGGAGACCCCGATGTTGAATTGGAATTGTCTGAAGAATCAGAAGATAGTCCGGATGAAACTCATCTTAGTGACGACGCTTCCTCATCAGACAATGAGATCGCGCCCAGGTCAGAGCGACGTAGCGATACCACACTAGTTCAAATCAATGTTCCCGCAAGTGCTCAAGATGAGCCGGATGTAATAAGTCGAGATCCCGAAGATGCTCGAGATGAGCCAGATATAGAAGAGTCACCTCTAGATATTTCTGAGGTCGACCACGGCTAATAGCCGTTTTCGCTTTTTTTTATATAATTTCTCAAAATTCTAAGTAGCGATTTTGACCTATATGCGGTCGAATCGAAAATTTAAAGTCTACTCCATGAGCAGACATGGAAAGACGGCGAACCCGACGCAAGAGCGCGATCCGGTAAGCCTAGCTTCTCAAGAGCGAGAGCCGCCAAGTTCGAGTAATGGACGTAGGCATAAGTACGAATCAGTACGAGTTTCGGAAGCTGTTTTTCTTATGCAAGAAGACAACTTCAATTTTAATCATTTTAAGTCAACAAAATTAACGTATACCCCAAATGGAAACTACGAGTTTCAGAAGCCGTTCTTCGCTCAAGAAGACGCTTCAATTTTTTTTTTTTTTTTATACTTTTTTCACAAGTCGTGATGACCGCACGAGTATCGTAAGCCGATTTAATCTACCTTACGAAATGGAAACTACGAGTTTCAGAAGCCGTTCTTCGCTCAAGAAGACGCTTCGATTTTTTTTTTTTATACTTTTTTCACAAGTCGTGATGACCGCACGAGTATCGTAAGCCGATTTAATCTACCTTACGAAGTAGAAACTACGAGACGAGTTTCAGAAGCCGTTCTTCGCTCAAGAAGACGCTTCGATTTTTTTTTTATACTTTTTTCACAAGTAGTGATGACCGCACGAGTATCGTAAGCCGATTCAATCTACCTTACGAAGAACCAATTTCTAACCATTATAAGTTAACAAAATTCATGTTAGAAAAATATTTCATTAAAAACAACACATTGTGTTTGTTAGTCGACGCGTCCCAGTCGACGACTTGCTAAAAAGTCAATCTAGTTGCAGAACTGCATTTTCCATGTGCAGAAATGGAAAGATGACCCAGCCTGTCGCAAGGGCGCGGCATGGTGAAGTCTGGAACTCAAAGGCGAGGACCGTCCAAGCTGCGGCATGGAGATATAGACAGACTCTTCTAGAAAGGGCCGAAGTTAAGCAAGAGCGAGACCAGGGCGAAAAAGCGAGTGCAACGAACTAGTGAGAGTGGACGCTAATCAAAATTGTGCTACGCTTCGCACCTCGACGCGGGTGTAATTAAGTTGATAAAAATGTTGTATCAACTTGTCGTATTGTTTAAAAAATGTAACTATTTTTAAGTTAGATAGGCGAATCAGCCGTCTGCCCCAATTAAGGCCGTTATTTTTAAAACATCTGTACCATAGGTCAGACCGTCAAATGAAGGCATACAGACATACAAGTGAATATGGAAATTAAAGGCGATCGATGAGTAGAAAAGATTCAACCAAAGGAGGGGAGTGTTGTAGAACTCTCCAAAATCGTCCTAAGTTGAAGACATAATCAAAATTCGACTTAGGCAAAAATTTCATTTAAAGACATTTTTGGGAGTCTGCAGAGGCGCAGATCAGTCCACAAGGACCGTTTTGGGTTCTATAAGGCGTTGGAAATGACCAGGCGAAAATTCGAAGAAACACCGAATTTTCACTTAGGAAAAATGTTTTTGGTTCAGAATATCAGAGTAGAAGTATATAATGACAAAGATTTATGAATAGTATACTTTTTCAAAGGTATCATAAATTGGACTTTGAAAAATAATATTTTTGGAAGGGCGTCAAAATTTGGCCCAGGAATCGATTTATCGAAAGTACGCCAAAGTTTCACTTGCAGACTAATTTTTCAAAACTGCGTTGAAATTTGGCTTGAAAATCAATTTTTCAAAAGTACGCCAAAATTTCACCCGCAGATTAACTTTTCAAAAGTACCTTGAAATTTGGCTTGAAAATCAATTTTTCAAAAGTACGCCAAAATTTCACCCGCGGATTAACTTTTCAAAAGTACCTTGAAATTTGGCTTGAAAATCGATTTTTCAAAAGTACGCCAAAATTTCACCCGCAGATTAGTTTTTCAAAAGTACCTTGAAATTTGGCTCGAAAATCGATTTTTCAAAAGTACGCTAAAATTGGTCTTTAAATGGATTTTTCAAAAGTACCACAAAGTCAGTTTAAAAAGTACCACGAAAATATACTTTAAATTATTTTTTATTTTTTATTCCTCAACCAAAGACATTGACCTTTGAGGTACGATCATTGAAAGCCCAATTCTAAAGTATGAGCATAAAATTTTAACGATGCACTGCATCCAAAAGGCAAAATAGAAGATTTTGTCAAAGCCGGCGTAGTGCCGATAAGCAAAAATTGATAAAAATCAATGCACATGTACAAGGCCGGTTTCTCGCATAGAAAGAGTTTGGATTGACCCAGCGGCTCGCAATTTGGTCGAGCGCGTTGAGTGGTCCAGACAAAGTGATGGTAGAAAAGCCAATAACGGGGCTTTTCAAATGACAAAGTTATAGAGGAAAACGCCTTGTGCATAAAAATCCAAAAATTCAATTTTGCCTAATAGTCGCTCGAAGGTGAGACGCTGCCAAATCGATATTATTAATCGACTGTGATAAGGGTTAGTAAGTCGTGGACTGATCGAACGCCACTCAACTTATGCAGTAATAAGTCCTCTGAATGTGTTTGAGTACGTGAATTTCCACGATACAAGAACTTTAAAGCTAGGTAGTCTCTAGCGAAACTAAATTCATTTAGTAAAACTTTTTTAAGTTAATTTCAGTCAGCCTTAATTATTCATTTACCCAGAGTCTGAAATGATTCTAAAAGCTCGCATTTTGATTCTGAGAAGGTACGTATGAATCTTTTCTACCTAATCGATCGTTAGCGCGAGCGCTCTCGCTTGTATGGTCTGAAAGTCACTACCTTGATTGGGGAAGGCACGATTCTTTCTTGAGAATTTTGTATAACCAATTCTGTTAAATAAACGGATTCTTTGAACTAATGTTTCTTAATTGATCTTGAGGCCTGTTGACGGTCTATAATCCCTGGAACTTTCGTATAGAAAACCGGATGTGTCGAGTTAATTCGCATTAACGTTCGACCTTCTGGTTGTTGTACGGAGGTTCGATAGGGATTTTTTTATGCGTTTTTTGAGAAATATATTCCGTTATTAATGGACCAAAACGCGATTTTCGCGTACCAAAACTAATCCCTCCGCAGAGAAATTCTTCGGTTGGGATTTTTTTATGCAAAAATTCAGGAAATTAAGAGGTGCCTAAACCCCTAACGAGGGAATTCGGGTCCAGAGAGAGCGTAGTTTCCGATCTGTGGTAGTGCAGCCTTGGTCCCGCTTTTCGGCTACCGAAGTCATCTTATCTCGAACCCGCCTGGGAGGTAGAAGAACGGGGTAATACGCGACTGGCGCCCCCTGAGAAATAAATTGGTGTCGCGTCATTTTGACGCCCGGTAGTGCGTTCTTCTACAAGCACACCTCAAGAATGTATAGACCAACAACTGTCAAAATTGTTAAAATTTTTAAAGGCATCACGGCAACTCTCTCTGTAATTTAAATTTAATAAAATACGAATTGCATATTTCTGTAATAAAAATACCCTAGTCACATTACAACTATTGCCCTAGTTTACAATTCCGTACCTAAGATGCGAATGAAAATTAGAGTACTTTAAGCATTTCCTGGGTACAATGTTTTGACATAAATTTTAGGGCATAACAACTTGTTCTTAGCTTTGTACATAATTTTTCGATATGTTGAGTCCATTGTAAATGTTTATCAAAAATAACGCCTAAGAGTATACTATCAACACAAGCTTTTATTTCCCAGTATCATTAAAAAGTGTTAGGCTCTCAGAATTATTATTCAAATAAAAATTGTATTGAAACTGTCTTTGTTTTATTTAGAATTAGGTTATTATTTTGAGACCAATGTATGATTTCTTGATAAACTCTTTCAGTGGTTACTTTTGCTTCAATTAGGTTGTTGCCGGTAACTAGAATTTTTGTATCATTAGCACAACAAATTATATGAACATTTGGTATTTTTTGTAAATGACTAACCACATCGTTAGCAAATATATATAAAAATGGTCCAAAATTGACCCCAAAAATATTTCTTTCAACTCCACCGGTCATTTTTACAATTTGTGTCCTGTTGTCTAAATAGGAGGAAAATTAATATTTGTAAAGTAGTTCCTCGAATACCGTATCGTGTTAGTTTCGCCCTAAACAGCTGATGGTCTACCAAATCAAAAGCTCGTGAGAAATCTACGAAAAGACCTACAACCGATTTTTTGTTGTCTAAAGCTTTAATGATTTTGTAATGAAAATCACACAACGCAGACTCCGTGCTTTTGTTTGTAGTGAAACCATGTTGAGCAGGGACAGTAACATATTCTGATGTAAAAAATCTGATAATTGCTCCTTGAGATGCAGTTCTAAAACTTTAGAGAATGCTAAACGCCTAGAGCACTTATTTGAAAAAACAAATTGCGGGGTGTGCGCTTTTGATTTTACCAACTATTTTTTTAGTTTCCAAATAATTTATAACCAACATTATGCTAAATTTCAACTTTCGAGACCCTCGAGAAACGGGAAGGTAGTTAGATTTCCGAAAAAGATACATTTTTCATTATGTATTATATATTATTTTGCGTGAACTGTTTTACCTCTACCCTGTAATTGTAAACTCAAAGGGTGGTCTTTGGTAATTGACAGCATACGCAAATCTTCCACAATGATATTCAGATTACAAGTCAACATGATTAGTCATCAAACTCGTGGCATTTTTAACTCAAAAAAGCCTAAGTAAATATGCTTAAATTAACTAATCTAATTGTAAAATAAATCAGCTTATATTTACTCTACCATTTATCTCATTTTATCTTGTTTGCCTAAATCTTCTCGGTTACAGAATAATAAACCTTTCATAACATTCAAAATTATTTTACTTATACGCACACATTACGCCACCAGGTGTAACATGTGGGCTTATCTAAGGGCACGTTCCAATTTGCAAATGGAAACGTAATCTTATTCCGAGGAGATCTGCACACAAACATCATCTATTTTGTACTGGGCCGTGAAAAAAACCCAAGTGGCTATTCTATCGCCTCCGTTTTTTGATAGGTCGCTCATACTTTGGGTACAACTTCAGCTTATTAGGAGTTCGAAAATATATTATTATAATTCATATGTGCATTTAAAATCTTGTTATGATTATATATAGCACATTCGAAGGTCGGTGGCCTAATTCATAAAGGATACTACCTAAATGCAAAACGACTGTTATTGTTTTTATTATAGCCCGGGAGCTAGTTGGCTTAGATAAGAACTTGACGAGTTTAAACTTATAATCCAGGGAAATGAGGTTTTGGCCGGGACTGTGACTCATCCAGGCAGAGACCACGATTTTTAGGTAGTATAGGTGTCAATAAATGAAACCTATATAAAATCTGCGGTCGATTTTCTGCATATGTTTATTTACAGCCATTTTAATGCAAAAAAATGGAAAAAACGTGTTTTTTCACACTTTTTCACCTGCCAGTAAAAGGTAAACTATGTTACAGATAAATCAAATGAATCACCTTGTAGGAAATTAAAAAAGCTTTAAAATGGCGGTTGTTAAATGTCGATATAGTTAATTGTTGCTAAGATAATTGCAAAATGCGGAATTTTATTCAATAAACAATATCTTGTGTAAAAAACAATCTACTGTTTTGTCCTTGCGTAAATAGTTGACTCTCATAGTGCTTAATATCTGGTAAAAATTTCAAATCGATTCGTCAAATAGTTTTTGCAAAATTGCATTAATTTATCCCAGAGACCTTTTTTTTGCAACCCCACCACGTCCAGAGAAATCAAAATACAATGATTCTACGGCCTCCACCTGAAAGGGAAAGACTTGATTTACCAAAATGCTTTGTTAGATATCGAAAAAATTAATTTTCAGACCTGCAAAATGACGTTGCAAAAGAACTCAGATTTTTACCTTATAAACAAATAGAATAATTTTTTAACAATTGATTGTAGAGCATCGGTTTTTCGATATTTGAAGAGCTGATATTTTTACACGAATTTTGAAAAAAAAAAAGAAGGCCCTAGGTCAATTTGGGGCAGTTAGCAATTTTTTTTCAAAAATTCATAGCTCCTTTGTTTATAATAACTAAGAAACGTAACAAGCGCCATTTTAAAGGGTAAGAATTCAACTTTTAGTGTAAAAAATTTGAAAATGATTGCACTTTCTCAAAACTGTTGACAAAGCTTCTAAAATGAGGCTCGAATCAACTTAGCTCGGAGGTTGTGGAGGGGGAACCCTCAAATCCGCACATTCAACAATTGAAACAGCATCTTCAAACTGACCACATAAGTCATAACTTTGGCGTTTGTTAACCGATTTTGATGTTTCTTTTTTCAATTTGAGGTACCTCTCTGTGTACGTTAATAATATTCAATCTGTTAAACTATTAACATTAATATTAACAATGTAATTTGTTTAAACATTTAAAAAAAAATTTTTTTTTACAAAATATCAAAATTTTTTGTTTTGGTCTTGTTGAAAGTTGTAGAAAAGGCTTATGTACACGTAAATATATATCTTATTGTTATAAACAATTGAATTTTTCAAATTTATTAAATAAAAACACTCTATTCGATATAATTTACATTTTTAAGATATTTTTCAAATGCAAAATTACCATACAATTTATGAAAAGTGCTCTTATTAATTTGCGTATTATTAATTATTAATAAATAATAAAACAAACCATTACTTCCTTCGTAGAAGTATACAACACGCGTGTGAATGTACATGTAGTGACAGCGTTTGTCATGTATAATGGTTTGTATGATACAGTAGAAACTTTCTATGGTTCAACACATCTGCTCCAAAATAATAAGAGAGTAATAATTACTTGTAATTTGTTTAAACATTTTACAAAAAAATGTTTTTATACATTATCAAAATTTTTGTATTATTCTTATTGAAAATTATAGGAAAGGTTTGTGTATAATTAAATATATAAATTACTGTTATATTAAGTTATAAACAATAGAATTTGTAAAGTGTGAAAAGAAACACATTGTTCGATATAAATAACGCTGTAATTTATAATAATACAGAATATTTGTCGATTCACATACACACTAAAAGTTGAACTCTTCTCCTTTAAAATGGCGCTTGTTACGTTTCTTAATTATTATAAACAAAGAAGCTTGACCTAGGACCTTCTTTTTTTTTTTCAAAATTCGTGTAAAAATATCAGCTTTTCAAATATCGAAAAACCGATGCTCTACAATCAATTGTTAAAAAATTATTCTATTTGTTTATAAGGTAAAAATCTGAGTTCTTTTGCAACGTCATTTTGCAAGTCTGAAAATTAATTTTTTCGATATCTAATAAAGCATTTTGGTAAATCAAGTCTTTCCCTTTCAGGTGGAGGCCGTAGAATCATTGTATTTTGATTTCTCTGGACGTGGTGGGGTTGCAAAAAAAAGGTCTCTGGGATAAATTAATGCAATTTTGCAAAAACTATTTGACGAATCGATTTGAAATTTTTACCAGATATTAAGCACTATGAGAGTCAACTATTTACGCAAGGACAAAACAGTAGATTGTTTTTTACACAAGATATTGTTTATTGAATAAAATTCCGCATTTTGCAATTATCTTAGCAACAATTAACTATATCGACATTTAACAACCGCCATTTTAAAGCTTTTTTAATTTCCTACAAGGTGATTCATTTGATTTATCTGTAACATAGTTTACCTTTTACTGGCAGGTGAAAAAGTGTGAAAAAACACGTTTTTTCCATTTTTTTGCATTAAAATGGCTGTAAATAAACATATGCAGAAAATCGACCGCAGATTTTATATAGGTTTCATTTATTGACACCTATACTACCTAAAAATCGTGGTCTCTGCCTGGATGAGTCACAGTCCCGAACATGGTACTTCTTTTACTCATTTCCCTGGACTATTAAGGAATGGAAGAATTAAAGGTGGTCCAATAAAAAATAGAAAAACAAGAATAATTGCTTTATACCACAATAAGAAACGAAAGTGTAGCTACGAATACGCGTTTCGGAGTTATTAATCCTCATCAGCATAGCGTTAATTTAACTGTTCCATTATTTTTGTTCATATTTTGGCAGGTGCATATGGGTCAGTACACATGAGGCAAAAGCGTCAAATAAGGCTGACTGCTCCCATTTGAGGTACACATGAGGTACGAAAGTGCAATATAACGTATTGTGTACTGTACGTTGTACTTTCCGATTTTGTTAGTTTTGTCCGTAACAATAACATTCTCTAAGCTACGTTGTGCTGATGAGAAGCAATAATTTTGAAGCTCAAGTCCGTAGCTGCACCTTTATTTTCTATTGAAGTAGATATATAGAAATTATTTTTATTTTCCTAGTTAAATCTCAATACTTTGATATTATGCTAGTTCTGCTGTGGTTGTAACATGACATGATACAAAAATAAAAAAGGAGTTTTTACAGTTATTTCCGGAGTGGAAATATCAATGAAACTGGATTGTATTGAGAAGATTTGAGACCAAGAAGCGTTAGCTTTCGTGGGTTAAAATTTTAAACAGCATGCCAAGAAATATTGCCGAGTACTTACAGTTTCCAAATGCCAGTAGATTATCAGAGCGTTCACAAAAATCTCTGAATATCGTCTACAATACAATACAATACAATACAATACAATACAATACAATACAATACAATACAATACAATACAATACAATACAATACAATACAATACAATACAATACAATACAATACAATACAATACAATACAATACAATACAATACAATACAATACAATATTCTTTATTTCCTTTTCGACTCTTTATAGAGTATAGGTATTGTCAATACAATTTTACATGTATAATTACGTTATGTAAAGAAGGTATATCATATAGTACGTTTAACACAAACAAACATAAATATAATTAATATAACAAATTACACAACAAATAACAAATTTTAATTTCTATTATTGAAATATTCGTCAGTAGAATAGTAAGCATTATTGGTGAAATACAACTTTAACTCTTTTTTGAACTTTACTTTGTTTTGAATGGTATGCAGATATGTAGGAAGGTGGTTATATGCTTTTATTGCAATATAGTGAGGCCCTTTTTCAAATAGGGTAGTTCGGTGATTAGGCACACTCATACGATTGAAATATCTTGTTCTTGTGTTGTCATTTAACATTCCATTGGTTACAAAATATTGATTATTCTCTTTTACAAAGAGTGCAAGATTGTAAAAGTACAGAGAGTATACTGTCATTATTCCCAGCTTTTTGAAAAGTGGTGAACAATGATCTAGATATTTGGTGTTAGATATTAATCTTATTATTCTTTTTTGAAGGATGAATAATCTGTTTGTTTCACTCGAGGAACCCCCTACGGATGATGCAGTGTATTGTGTTGGTTTGGGTTGGATGTAAAAAATATTTTGAGATTTTGGTTCTTGTACACACACTAAATCATAACTTTTTTTCACTTCCTTTAATAATGGGGCGGGGATGGCTAATGCCAAAAACATTTTTGAGGCCTTATAGCTTCTCTTGTAAATACTAAATACCAATTCTATGAAGTTTTACCTGCTTGATTTATCTATTTACCCCCATTTAATATACCCCCAGATTAAGTAGTGATGATATCCAGTGGATGTCCACTTTTTTGGACATCCATATGACATCCCGCTATGGCTATCCAATGGACAATTGTGTCCATTGCGGACGTCCATAGGACATCCATTGATTGGAAAATATTATTTAGGTATTAAGCAGATCACAACTTACAAACTTTTTATTTAATATGAAATTGCCTACTTTCTGTATATTGGTGCCTCTGGTCACGCTTAGATACTAGTTAAGTAAACACTTTAAAACACTCCTTACTGGATAACCAATCAAAACAATTATTTTTCTAGGTAATACTGAAGAAGTATTGAATTACATAATAGGATTCCTAGCATAATACTTAAGTCATTTATTTAAATTAAGTTAACGATTTAAGTGTTTTCTATTTTTTTATTGCTTTAAAATGGTAGAAATCCTATCCAGTAGTTCAATACTTTGTCAGTATTAGCTAAACGAGTAGTTGTTTTGATTGGTTCTCCTGTAATGAGTGTTTTAAAGTGTTTACTTAACTATAGTACATTGGCGTGACCAGATTGATGCACCAATATACAAAAAGTAGGTAATTTCATTTTAAATTAAAAAAGTGTGTAAGTTCTGATTTACTTAATACCTAAATAATATTTTCTAATCATATGATAAAAGTAAATAAATAAAAAATAATTGTAAAAGACACATATTGCTATTAGATATCCGAGTAAATCGACAGCACTTTCTCATGACTCAAAGTTACACCCTAAATAGTTCCTTCATGGCTTCTACTGAGGCAAAACTGAACCTAAGTGATATTTCTTACCTGCGTATTACCTTGTCCGTATATCAAAAACTGAACTACTCTGATAACCTAGCAAATATTACAAGTTTTAGCAAGGAATTATATAATCATGTTTAATTGTACAGTTTAATACAAAGTTAATAGGTACTCAATCATTTTAGAATACTTCAAAGAAATAGTTAAGTGTCTAATGAGACAAGAAGACGTTTACTAAAAGAAAACCAGTAAAACATTTAATGCATATTAATATTGTTCAACAATTTAATCAAACTGTTCATCGTTTTTTTTGCTATGTTTCTTGTTTTTAAATACACTTCTTTCTTTAGTACGA
This sequence comes from Rutpela maculata, assembly GCA_936432065.2. Classification (NCBI taxonomy): domain Eukaryota; kingdom Metazoa; phylum Arthropoda; class Insecta; order Coleoptera; family Cerambycidae; genus Rutpela; species Rutpela maculata. The sequence goes on along the minus strand of OW386286.2, from coordinate 279,012,459 downwards.
CGCAGATATTTTTTTCATCTTCTTCCACATCCTTCTTGTCCATCCTGAAATTGCACCTCTTGGCAGTTCCTGAAATATAAATTATAATATAAAGTGTGTTCTTGTTTTGTGTCTGATATTTAAATAATTTGCAATGAATAATATACTGTCAGCAAAAATAATGGCACAACTGTCAAATCGCTATGGGTTCTCAGGAAGAGCTGAACATATGTACTCTTAATTACTTCCACATCCAGTGGAAGTATAGTAACGACAAAAACATTTTTAAAAATTTTTATTGTTCAAATAGGCTTAGAATGTCACGAAACGTCGAGATTTTAAGTTTGAACGAAAAAAAAATTTCTGTCTGTCGGTCTGTCTGTCTGTCGGTCTGTCTGTAACTTTTTTTGTGCGCACGTTTACTCTGGAACCGTCTGAGATATTGACTTGAAATTTGGTACACATATGTACTTTAAGGAGACATAGAACTAGATTATATTTTCATCTTGTTCCGTCGAAGAGTTGGGAGGTAAATTGGGGTAAATTTGGGGAAAATAGGTAAATCAAGCAGGTAAGAGTCCATAAAATTGGTATTTAGTATATACAAGAGAAGCTAAGGTCCCAAAAAAAGTTTTGGCATTAGCCACCCCCATTACCACCCCCACCCCATTATTAAAGGGGATGAAAAAAAATGTGATTTAGTGTGTGTACAAGAACCAGAAACCTCAAAATATTTTTTTACTTCATCCACCCACACTACCAACCCCCATCACCACCCCCACCCCGCTACCGATGTGGGGTATCGTTTTATGGGTTTTTGGGGTAGAGGATTTCAAATATTATATTATTAAAGTTCTATAAACAATTATTTCCACATACAAATTTTTTTCGTTGTGAGTGACTTGGATAAAAAGTTTGGATGTGGAAGTAGTGATTCCTTGGGCAGCGGTTTTTTATTAGTTTATGAAATATTATGTACTGCTACCTACTCAAAAGTACTGCATCTGACATTAGAAAACATATTTATCTTGTTTATCGAGTGATTACTTTTGCTGTCACAGATACATACATAAGATGCTTCAGTATCGGAAATTTTTACTTTACCGACCTCCCACAATAATGGCGTCTACCAGTACTCTAGCAGAAGCAAAGTGTAACAAACTCCTTTGTTCTCGCTTGCTCTTATTGCCCCCACCAAAGCGAACATTTTCCGATAGTGTATACCAAAATTTATTATAGTTATGCGTTAACTTAACTCAATATTATTCAACTATTTTTTGTTATACTAGAGCAACCAATGCTTTTGCGTGAAATGCCTCATTATTCGGGGAAATAAAGTTAAACTTACCATCCATCTCGGTCACCGATTTGTGTAAAAATGTCTTGTTTTACAACTTGTTGATTCATTATCTGGCTGAAAAATTTTGTTCGCTTAGGAAGCTCTGAAATTCTTTGGATTTCTTCCTCAGAGTCACTGATGTCACATGAAGAATGTCCTTTTTTGTGTCTCAGTTTTCTGATTTTGAGTTCTTCTTCATTATTTCAGTCACTGGTATATTCAGCAATTATTGTTTTCTTTCTCGATTCAGAATATTTATCTAAAAAATAAAATAACTCATAGTTATTATTTATTCACCGCTTTTACAGAGATAAAGAAAAAATAAAACAAAATTTACTATTCAGAATGATACAAAATTACATATTACATTATACTCACATCTGAATGGTCCACTGTAGCACCACTATTATTATATTTTATTTCTACTATTCTACTATATTAGGTAATGTATTAAAAGAAAATTTATTGCACACCATAAATACAGCTCAAAACAAACCACAAAGATGACATCATTATTTTTTGACACATGACGACATGACAGAGACGACGCATGAGCATAGACACAATATAAATATGCTCCAAAATGGACAACCAGTGGATATCAATTGTTAGATATCCAGCGGATAAGCATAAAAATGTTTCCAATGGATGTCCTTTAAATGTCCATTTGCTCAAATGTACAAGATCTGGACATCCAATGGACATGTGTGTGTTATTAAGGTCGAGAGAATGGGACTGCATGAAGGCCTTTATGGAAGTCTCTATGTTCGGGGACTTTTGGAATGTTTACCTCCTAACTAGTGCAAACACAGCTCTGAAGTAAAAAATTGGGATCTCGGCATTTCCTTCCTTTTTGAACGTTCATTGACAGGGCTATTTTCATACCTCCGTTTTGATTTGTCGCGCATTAACTGTATGGTAGCGCTCGAGTTGCAACTTCAAAAATTTCATTTGGAGTGTTGTCAATATCGGTTTCGTTGGTATTTTCCATAATTTCGGCTTAAAACTACTTCTATTTGGAAGTCGTATAATAAATGATGATTTTTTTTGATTATTCGATTAATTCTGACATGTCAATTACCAGTTGTCAAAAAAAACCTGTCACTTTTCGGACTAGTCCGGAAGAAATGGCACTTTCGGAACAAAAAAAGTTAAAAAAATGGATGTTTTCGGAACGATTGCTATTTTTCCAAGATGACGGCCAAACCCGAGTTGGTAGAGATGAGCAAAATTAACATCAATCAATTTCCCTAATTTTAGTTCTTAGACCCAGTTACTGAGTGGCCTATAAATTAAATTAAAACCATGTGCTTTGTGTGGTGAACAACAGGTTATATCGATTATAACATCATTGACAAAATTATGTTACCATTCACAATCCGTTAGTATTTTTGTCAATTAAATCAGTTTCCGGAATCCAACGTTATAATCTATTGACCATTACATGCGTAATTCGTATTGAGATTCAAATGAATGACTCAATATTTCAACAGTATTACTCGAAACGGTCACACAGCGTGCCACTTCCTATATCACGAGTTTAATTCAATAATATTCCCAACGAATAAAATAGAATACAATTATTTCAAGGGCAAGGCAGAAAAGCCTATTGTAATTTCGGAGTCGTGATTCAGCGTGGTGGGAATTCGAGATGTAGAGATTTTGTAGCTAGATCAGTCGTCGACCAGACGATCAGACACTTTTGGACCTTGGCCAATGTCAAGTTCGCAGGTAGGATAGTCTTGGTACTGAGCTTAAAAACGGAATGTATATGAAGTGCAGGTCATTTGAAACTACTCGTAATAACGTTTTGTACGGAAAGAAATAATCATTGATAAAGTTTACTAAATATAACACAAAGCAATATTTGTTTAGTTGATCGAGACAATAAAATTGTAATACATAGACAAAAGTTGTATATTTTAAAGACTATTAGCCGTAAAGCTTGTGTTCAAAATACGAGGGTCGTGGGTTTAGAATGATGAAAGTAAGATATCTATCTTATCAGATAGGAGGTCTAATATACAATACTAAGTCACTGCTTGGCCAACCCAGACACGCGTCGTTCACCCGCTACACCTTCTCAAAGGGTAAAATATTAAATTTCTGTAATTCGACAACCCTTTGAGTTATCAGATTCTTTCGCACATCAATCATTTTCGCAATTTAAAAGAAAAAGAATAAAAAAGTTTATTACAATACACGTCGAAAATTCTATAGTTACAGCAATGTATTAAAAATGCAATGTCGAATTTAGAGGATATCAATAGATATTCAAAATAATTATAAAAAATAGAAAAACAAACTAAGTGAACTTATAAAGAAAGCAAAACAAAACTAAGTAATATAAAAATAAAATTGAAAAAATGGATTCTATAATAAGGCTCTTTGGAAAACTATTAATGACTATACCAATAAAAAAACAAGTATAAAAAGAAAATATAATTGAAAACCAAAAAATGATAGCCAATTCATTCAATAATTATTATTCTGAAGTAGGGAAGGAAATGGCCCAAAAATTGTCAAACCTACATCGCTATTAGAAAAGAAAGTGTTTTATAAATTCACCTTTCTTAGGCCTACGAATGAAGTGGAGGTATCAAATTGAATAAACAAGTTAAAATCACACAAAGCTCTCGTGAAAAGATAATACAACTTCAGAATTATTACAACTTGCAATGCATCACATTAAAAAACATTAAAAAACCTTTAACCCAAACTTTAGCCACTGCACCGTCACATATTGCTACGAAAATTGCTTGTCTGTGAATATATTATCTTTCAACAATCATACATATTTCAGCTCATTAGATATATTTTTATGAAATATATTAGTAAAATGCATAAACAAAAAATATATATATATTATGGAGATAACATTTCACAAGATTTCCATTTAAGTACAAGCGACAAAAATTAAGACAGCATTTTTTTTTAAATTAAATTACTGATCGATTTTCTTCAAAATGAGGTTCTTCCTCTAGCTAACATTAACTTACTTTCCAAATTTCAATACAATCGGACTTTTCTTTCTTAAGTTATCGTGCTTACAAAAAACGTGACGGACGGACGGACGGACATTTTGAAAGTCATTCAGAATTCGTTCACTAACACAATAATATGAAATTTTTTTCCCTACGAGCGATATTTACGATATTAGAAATGTACCGATCAAATATAGCTGTCCCCGCCCGATCCTTGGGGACAATGTTTTTCATAAAGATTAAAGCCTAAGAAACAATTTAAGACATGTCCTAAAAAAAAACTGGCTGTACTTTCAAAATGGCGGCCATATGTTAAAAAAAAACTGTTGCCAATGTTGTTTTTGTCATTTAACACAAAAACTAAAAAACATGGACAAAACTTTTTTCACAAAAAATAACGTGCATAAAATGTTCTACAATTTTGTTCCTATACAATATTTTGATAGGAGTTACCATTTTCCAGATAAATGAGTCCAAAATTAAGAAAACATGGAAATTCATATATTGGTAAATCACTTGGAGGAAATAACTGCGACAATTATTGTAAGGTGTATAATATAACTTTATAGTATTAACAATAACAAAGAATAAAATAAACTGAAAAAATTAATAATAATAATAATATAATTTGCAGACATTTATCTCGAAAACGGTAACAATGGTATCTGGAAAATGGTAACTCCTATCCAAATTTTTTTAAACGGACGCCATTTTGAAAGTGCAGCCTATTATTTTTGTTTAGGACATGTCTTAAATTATCCCTTAGGCTTTAATCTTTATGAAAAACATTGTCCCCAAGGATCGGGAGGGGGGTGCGCGCGGACACTTAGGGTGGGCTCCCGTAGTAATACTTTACTTTACTTTTCGTTTTTGCGAAGAGTATAATAAATGAATAATAGTTGTGTAAGTTTCTTTTGAAAACTTACACAACTACTATCTATTTATGTCTCACATTCACTTTCGAGAACTTTGCATTACACTATTTTTTTTTGTAATAGGTTTAGTTCTAAAACTTTGTAATTATACTAATTATTCTATGGATCATATACTTTGAAGGATATTTCCTTGAAATTTCTCGATTTTACATGGTTTACTGGTAAGGATGTCGGTCGTAGGTATAATATAAAGTTTCCAGTTACAGTTGGAGGGTCCAGTATCAAATTGGCGATTACATCTTACCCTCCAGAATCTCGAAAATTATACCATTAATTTATTAGTAAGCACTAGTGGTTCATTTCACCATCATGTACGAGAAGAGAGATGATAAAATCGATTTTATTGTAGAAAGGTTGAGGAATGCGCCTAATTATCTTCATGATGATCGTATCCCAACTAACATTAAGTACTTTATAATAGATATAAGAACATCTATATTGCCAATGTATAAGAATAAAGGCTTTATAATTAAGGTCCGAGAATGTTTGCCTAATATTGATACAACCACTATAAACCCAGAATAGGCGGATTTTATCGTTTAAAGGTATCAAAAACAATTAAAACAACCATTTAGCACTCCCTAGCAGCTTTTATAGAGATGCAAGGAGTCGAACAGAAGTTAGTATATACTCCTCTATATCGCCCAGTGAAGGATCAGTCATGCTTGTACTTACCTATTTTGTGACTCGTTACGTATACATTAAAACATATTTTAATTGCGTAAAGACTGTTACGAAGTATCGGCGGCAAATGGCAATTATACTTAATTCCAATTTTTTGTAGTATAAATACTGCATCAGGTTTTTTTATATATCTAATTTATCATGTAGCCATTTAGTACAGGAGAACTTTATTTTAACTCGAAAAAAATTTGTGCAGACCTTAAACTTTGGTTATAGGTTCAAAATAAACCGAAGTTCACGAAACAAAAAAGTTTAGGAGTTTTACGGATCCATGGGAACCTATAGGGGGTGAAAAGGGGTATTTTTAATTAAAAAAATCGATTTTTCTCTATTTTCTCGGGAAATACGGCATTTACAAAAACATAGTTCAAATAAAAGTTGTTTCTGACAAAATTATCTTTAATTTGGTGTTTTTAAATTCAATTTTATAGCAATAATTAACCGAAATACTAGAGGTTTTTACTTCGGAATAATGTCATATGAATTAGATCTCGTTCATTTTTGGCAGCTTAATAGTAAATGCATCAAAAAGAAGTTTATATATTATGCGAGGGCTTGCTAATTTATAGGGGTTGGATGCCACCCCTTTTCAGGGGCTAGCACCTAAAAGAAAACAAAAACATTGGAGATGATAGAGAATTAAATTTTAAGAAGAAAAGGTTCTGTGGATAGATTTAATTTATAACTACTAGAAAATTTGGGATTTTAGTTTTAGATATTTCAAATGTTTTCTTCAAATAACTCAAAAGGTATTACATTGAACAAAAACATGCTAGAGACAAATAAGAAAGCTACTAAATTAAGGATGAATTTCGTTTTTTTCTAATTTTTGTAGAGTTAATGGCTTCGGAGATCTGGAAGTCTAAATGTGGCGTTCGAATGTTTATAAGACGAAGTATTTAGTTTAAATGTTAAATATCTCAGAAACTATGGCACTTAAGCCAAAAACGCTAATGACTAAAATGAAAAACTATTAATTACGCTTTGAAATGATTTTTTTCCCATTTTTGTAGCATAAAAACAAAGAAGTTTTGACAGAAACAATGTACTTTTTCACATTTTTTTTTTAATAAAAACGTCGCAATTTTGTTAATATAAGTAGTCACTAATTAAAAAAATATATTCCCATATACTGTTTTTCGTTAATATCTAGTCTAACCTAGACGCTCAATTTTTGTCACCAGCTTACAGCGCTTGCTTTAGAAAAAAATTGCATTTTAAACTGTAAAGGGATTTTAGAAAAAACGTAACATTCTTGTTTCTCTGCAAATATCTCAATAAAAATATTAGTTTAAGAGAAAATATGGTGTACATCAAAAATGAAGCTTATAAACTGAGAATAAATTTATTTTGTTTATATATTTGTGTAGGGTTGATTGTTTCGGATTTAATTTTATAGATGGCATCCGACCGTTTTTAGGATGAAATATTTAGTTTAAAATGTTGAATATCTTAGAAATTGTCACACTTCCATCAAAAGTTCTAAGAAACAAAATTAAAGGTAATTAATCAGTCTTTAAAATGATTTTTCTTTCAAAAATGCTGTTTTTCGTTAATATATAGCATCACCTAGATGCTCAATTTATTTTGTCCCTTTAAAACACTTGTTTTAGAAAAGAATTCCATCCGCAATCCCCCCATCGAAAAATGGCCGTATTTCGGTTAATTATTACTATAAAATTAATTTAAAAACACCACATTAAAGATAATTTTTTCAGAAACAACTTTTATTTTAACAATTTTTTTGTAAATGCAGTATTTCTCGAGAAAATAGAGAACAATTGTTATTTCTTAATTAAAAATACCTCTGTTTACCCCCTATAGGTTCCCGCGGATCCGTAGAACTCCTAAACTTTTTTGTTTCGTGAACTTTGGCCTATTTTAACCTTATAACCAAAGTTCAAAGTCTGCACAAATTTTTTTCGAGATACGGTAATTTTTTTCAATCTTTCCCTGTACTAATTATATAACGACAATAATCCTTGTATAGTGTAAAACCAGCACGGGTTATCCTGTAGAGCAATTAAAATCGTTGTACAGTTATTATATAGTTGTATTTTCCTTTTTGTTGTAAGACTGTCGCAGGGTTTGCTATAAAACAAGTCAGCTTGTTATCCTGTTACTATACAGACACGAACACTTTTAGTTTATAGAAGCAGATCGCGGTTTACTATAGAGAGCAATGCAGCTTCTTATGCAGATATTAAACAGCCACGAAGCTTACATAGTAGTACAGTGGGTTCTCTTTTAGAACAGTGTATTACGTAACCATTATAAAGCCTTACAGTTTTTTGGTTAGATTGGCGGTAATTATGTATGTCATAGCTCCCTAGGGTCTCTGGTTGTAGTTTGAAAATTTAGCTAAACATCAGTATTGCCAATAAAGAGTCAAGTGGTTCCAGAATATGCTCCAATACGTTTCTTTCCTTCCATATTGACATCATCCAGATTATTCTGATGCTTTTTAAATATGTTAAATGACGGGATTGAGAACTATAAATCGACTCATATATTTTCCATGTTATAGCAAGAACGTTACTAATCCCCACAGTTTTATAAATATAACTAATGCAGGTAAAATGCTGCAACGGCAAACTTTCGATTATATTTATGCATTCATTGGATTCTGTTAAAACACTTTAATAGAGCTTCTTTATACGAGTACTTAACAAGAACTGTTACCTGTATAAGCAAAATTGGTTATAAGGAAGTTTATACCACCTGGTTATAGGACATTAAAGTAGAAGGCCCTTATAAACTGGTTTTATGATTACATCGTGAGAATATTCTTAGGGCGTTTCTATGTCACCAAATTGTAGCAGAGAGCGAATTAGAACACAATAATACTTTAATAAAAGATAAAAGAACATTTCTTCGCATTAAAATATAATTCAGCTGAAAATTAGTGTAATAATGCAACTTGGTATAGTTTGATGTTTTGCTACGTTAGAATAGTTAGTAGTTTTACAGATGATAAGGATGATAAATAGAAACAGAACTATCGCCTTTGTGAATTCTTCATTGGCAAATTTAACATTTAGAATTATAAACATATATATTTCTGAGGTCTAGGCTTGAAGATCACACAAATATGACCCCCTGAATCACACATCCTTGACTTGTTCATCGACTCTTGCATGTTGGTTCCGCCACAGTCATTAACCCTCTACAAATGTAATAGACTTCTAGGAAATGTATACCAAAGTATTTACCTATGAAACGAGGAATAGCATTCTAAATTTCTCAAAATTGTGCAATGCAGAAATAATAAATGTCATGCACATTAATTTGTTATTGTTATTATAAAGGAGACACGATGGAATATGTCATGCCACATGGAATTTGGTCGACATCAGCTAATTTGAGATTCTTCGGGAAGCAAATAAAGAAAATGTTGTATTTTTAATTTCCCGATACCTATGGATCATATAGGTAACGCATTATGGCCTTTAAAAATTGGAGGATTTCGAAAAAGTGTAAATAGTATGCCATATAATGTTCAGCAATTATATAAATACTTCAATAAACTGTCGAGAATTATAATGTTTACATCAAGTTAAATTAAAGTTATCAATGCATATAGATATGGATGTAAATTGTGACAATTTTGCATGCTCTAATTATTAGAATTATGCATGGGAATGTGCATACGATTCCCACAATTATTTAAGGAGTTTAATTAACTTAGTTTATGGCATTTTAATAAGAGAGTATTAGTTATTATGACATCTAGTTTTTCATCCAATTTGCAAATATTTACAATCTATCTCCTGTACCAATTTATTTTGACATACCGGACTAAAAATAATACTTCCTACTTTCGTATTGTTACACCATCTAACAAAGTTACATGTACAAGTGCATGTTTCTCACATTGTCGATATTAAGTTGTTAAAACCAGTATCACAAAAAAAAGAATTATTTTTATATGAAGAAATAATAAATTATTAATTTCTTATGATATGATTTATTTTAACGATACACGACAATAATACAATATTGTGAAACATCGTGATTTTTCTATTTATACCGACAATGTCAAGGCTCTCGCAATAGGATCTAGGAAGTATACATTTTGGCATTTCAATTGGAAAAGAAAATTAAAAGCACACTTTACTTCCTTATGAGATTGATTTTAAGCGAAAAACAGTGAATGCCTCTTAAACGGCTTTAACAAAAAATTAACAGGAAATAGTATAGTCCGAAAAGTATCATTTGAATGAGTAGACCATTTTCACAAAACCTATGGGTTCACATAATTGACTCTCCGGACGTTGTAAGTACGCAACTTTTTCTATGACTGACGAAATATTAAAACGAAATAATAATTACTAACAATAATAACAGTTCGTTTTAGAAATACGACATTTTATACTGAAACCTACAAAAACTTGCAAAAAATAATTTTTTTTTTAATGAGTTCGTGAAAGTGTATAGAATAATATCCTGAAAAGTTTACATTCCGCTCGGATGCAGAACATAAAAAAAACCGCTGCCCAAGGAATCACTACTTCCACATCCAGATTCTCTATCCAAGTCACTCACAACGAAAAAAACTTTGTATGTGAAAATAATTGTTTATGGAACTTTAATAATATAATATTTGAAATCCTCTACCCCAAAAACCCATAAAACGATACCCCGCATCGGTAGTGGGGTGCGGGTGGTGATAGGGGGGTGGTAGTGGGCGGTGGATGTAGTAAAAAAATATTTTGAGGTTTCTGGTTCCTGTACATGCACTAAATCACATTTTTTTCATCCCCTTTAATAAGGAGGTGGAGATGGTAATGGGGGTGGCTAATGCCAAAAATTTTTTTGAGACCTCAGCTTCTCTTGTATATACTAAATACCAATTTCATGGACTCTTACCTGCTTGATTTACCCATTTACCCCAAATTTACCCCAATTTACCCCCCAACCCTTCGACGGAACAAGATGAAAATATAATCTAGTTCTAGATCTCGTTAAAGTACATATGTGTACCAAATTTCAAGTCAATATCTTAAACGGTTCCAGAGTAAACGTGCGCACAAAAAAAGTTACAGACAGACAGACGGACAGACAGAAATTTTTTCGCTCAAACTTAAAATCTCGACGTTTCATGACATTCTAAGCCTATTTGAACAATAAAAATTTTTTAAAATTTTTTTGTCGTTGCTATACTTCCACTGGATGTGGAAGTAATTATATAAAAAAAATATTTTTAAGAAAAAGTTTTTTTGTGCAGCCGTACGTGAAATGAGTATTTTGCGTTCTCAAAACGGTCCGAGAAATTCAATTTCACGGCCGTTACCCTTAGTAACGGCCGAAAAACTAAAAGTCACTTTCATAATAATTGACGTTTAAGTCACTTCAAAATTGACATTTCTAAAATATGACAAATTATCGTTCTCAGACATTTTTACGATTATTCGAGAACTATCAAGTATACATTCAAAATATACCGTTTCCATAGAAACGCTCTGACGTTAAGGCCACCGCGTTTATTTAGCAAAATATAGCATAAACGGTGGTATCATTTTCACCATCTATACTATTATTTACGGTTGCACAAAAAATAGTGTTTATACCATGGCCGCGAAATTTTTTATCGCCCTCGAGATTATCTTGCCTCGGTCGCAAGCGGCCTCGGCGATAATTTTTCTCTCGGTACGTAAAAAGGAATTTCGCGGCCTTGGTATAATAATAATTATTATTTGAAAAACTACTAAAAGGTAATTTTTTTTTTTTAATTCATACACCTGGAAACCAAAAGCTTTGGGGATGGTCATATAGCGCTATTGCATAGTAACTTTGCTCAATTGGCCGCCCCCAAAGCTTTTGGTTTCCAGGTGTATGAATTTAAAAAAAAAAATTTTTACTTTTTAGTAGTTTTACTTCCACATCCAGTGGAAGTATAGTAACGACAAAAGTTTTTTTTTAATTTTTATTGTTCAAATAGGCTTAAAATGTCATGAAACGTCGAGATTTTAAGTTTGAGAGAAAAAAAAAATTCTGTCTGTCGGTCTGTCCGTAACTTTTTTTTGTGCGCACGTTTACTCTGGAACCGTTTGAGATACTGACTTGAAATTGGTACACATATGTACTTTAACGAGATCTAGAACTAGATTATATTTTCATCTTGTTCCGTCGAAGGGTTGGGGGGTAAATTGGGGTAAATTTGGGGTAAATGGGTAAATCAAGCAGGTAAGAGTCCATAAAATTGGTATTCAGTATATATAAGAAAAGCTAAGGTCTCAAAAAATATTTTGGCATTAGCCACCCCTCCATTACCAACCCCCACCCCCTTATTAAAGGGGATGAAAAAAAATTGTGATTTAGTGTATGTACAAGAACCGGAAACCTCAAAACATTTTTTTACTTCATCCACCCCCACTACCACCCCCCTATCACAACCCACACCCCACTACCGATGTAGGGTATCGTTTTATGGATTTTTGGGGTAGAGGATTTCAAATACTATATTATTAAAGTTCCATAAACAATTATTTCCACATACAAAGTTTTTTCGTTGTGAGTGACTTGGATAGAGAATTGGATGTGGAAGTAGTGATTCCTTGGGCAGCGGTTTTTCAAATAAAAGCTTTTTCTTAAAAATTTTTTTTTATATAATTTTATTTTTTACTTTTTAGTCTACTTATTTTACAGACAAACAGACAGATAAAACCCTTTCATTTGGTACCCATCGCAAGGGAGTCGTGAAGAAAAAGATAATTTGCCATCCTAGGGTGTCCGCCACATTTGATTTAGAATAACGTCACATAGTTTATCGTATTTTACTCGTCAAACCCTTTCATGTGATATCCATATCAAGGGCGTTGTGAAGAAAAAGATACTCCGTCATCTTGGTGCGTCCGCCATATTGAATTTAGAATGACGTCACATGGTTTATCGTATTTTACTCGTCAAATCCTTTCATTTGATACCCATATCAAGGGGGTTGTGAAGTAAAAGATATTCCGCCATCCTGGGACGTACGGCATATTGAATTTAGAATGACGTCATATAGTTTATCGTATTTTTCTCGTCAAACCCTTTCATTTCATATGCATATTAAGGAGGTTGTGAAGAAAAAGGAGATCCGCCATCTTGGAACGTCCGCCATATTGAATTTAGATTGACGTCACATAGTTTATCGTATTTTACTCATCAAACTTCCTCATTTGATACCCATATCAAGGGGGTTGTGAAGAGAAAGGCGATCCGTCATCTTGGGACGTCCGCCATGTTGGATTTAGACCGATAATGGCTATACTATGTTGTTTTGTCATCGGACTTATACACGTGTGGCAAATTTCAAAGCTCTAGCTTAATTAGGACTAGTCGAAATTCAGCTTGCAAGATTTGACCTAAACAAACATACAAACATTGCAAGTTAAATAAAAGCTTTTAAAAACTAAAAAACATGCTTTTATAAATAATGCACTAAAAAGCAAAAAATAATCATCGAACCTGTTTTCTATGTCTACCCCGTAAAGGTCTTAATGTAAGCCGTGTTTGTAATTAGGTATACTATTTGAGTATAAAAGCGTGGGCCGCCATTTTGAATTTTTAAGTTTTGATCACATATTTTTTTCTACTTATCAAGCCCTTACTTTTGCCCATATCGAGGAGGTTGTAAAGAAAATGACAATCCGCCATCTTGGGGCGGCGGTCATTTTGTACGTATTATAATATTGAGTATACTATATTGTATTGTCATCAGAGCTACACACAATTGCCAAATTTCATGATGATACGACAATTAAAAGTGGGTGAAATTTAGTTCCTTAGACCTTATTACATAGTAAGATAATATAGATAGTTAGATACAGGTGGACCTAATAAAAGTATGTTAATAAAATGTAACTATTTAACGTGTAACGGATTTGATAACTAACACAATAATGCGAAAAATTGGTCTATACAAGCGGTATTTAGACTTTAGATAAATGACTAGCAAATGCACTGTTCGTGTCTATAAGGAGATCCATAACAACATATTTATTCGCTAACAGATTATTTATGCGTTATTCAGCTATAAATAATTTACATGACAATAATAATCCTAACAATTAAACTTACATCAACAAATTAAAGTGAACATTAACATAAACAGCGAAGTGCAAAGATAAGGATATGAAACAAATTACAACAATAATAATAACAATTACTGCAGTATATCTGTTTGGCCTGGTTTATAAAATCATCAAGAGATTTACTAAATAAATCAAGTACACACAGTTAACAGTTGAGCTTATCCTATTCACCGAACATTGCATATGTTTTTCGTCAATAAGGTATGAACAGAGTACACATTTTTAGTATTGAATGATAGTACGTTAAAATGCATAGATTCCAAGCAATCAGAAGAACTGATGTAGTTATTGATAATTTCAAAGAGCGACAGATACCGTAATAATGGCGCCTGCTGTGTAATTAAGTAATCCCCTTATATTAAAAACGTCAAATTTCAGTATTGAGAGAAAGGCTAATTATAGGACAATCCATCTAGCGGCGGCACTTCAAGTTACCGCGGCTAGGTAATGAGAAGAACATTACTGAGTGACCCATATAGCGCGTCAACAACTAAAAAATTTGAATGATTTTTAATGTAGCACCTCAAATAGATTCACGTATATCAAATATGATTTCACTTCCTTACATGTGTGTTTGTGAAATTGATTGGCTTGGGAAGTTTCCATTAGCCACAGAAGATCTATGCTTTAGAAGTTTAGAACAAATTTATATCGATATTGCAGCTTTACGCAAGAGCTAATGGCATCGTAAATTTCTTTATTTTCCATACTTAAAAGACATTAGTGAGAAAGTGAACATCTGAGGTTTTTAAACAACTTTCAAATTCCTTTCTAGTTTGTGAATGCGTGCCACAGGAAAATCGTCCGGAGAGGAGTTATTATATGGACAATATGGAGTATTTTTAATACCTATTTTAAAAAGACGTGCTGGAAAGCATCCATTTTCAATTTGAGTCGAGTAATTGTTGAAGAATATTGAACTGAAAATTTTGATATCACTAACTGTAAGCCACCAATCCCGAAATGATAAGAATACAATGTGTGTGTCCAAGAAATTTCTACGCAATTTTGTTAAGATAACATTAGCCTTTTTTTCTGCGAAATTATCGATGATCGATGTCAAGCGATGACATAAATAAATAAACAGGTCGCAAAGTTACAATCATTCTGTTTATTTTACTTGCTACAAATCTCATAAACGTAGAAACACTAAGCTCTTGATTTTCAAACGGTTTCCTTATTTTTAGTCGATCTGACAGGCTCATGCTTGTGGCATGCCTCAAACATTTAGCGTAGAAATATTTGACACATTTATGATGATATTTTGTGTTTGGATGAGTAGATAAATAATTTATTGCATATTTAACGCGCAAATGAGTCAATAATAATAAGTAATGAATACACTAATCGCAGTAAAACAGCAGTTGTTTGGTGTTTTTATAAATATTATAAAAATATTCAACACGTTGAGATATAAATTTAGCTTTTTATTACTAGCAGGTGGTTTATTTGCAAAAATTTAAGTTGTTAAAGGAATTAGGTAGATGAGTCAGTGTTTGGGTGATAAGCTTTGTGAAACGTACAAATATATAAATAGAGGGGAAGACTAATATAAGGTTTATAATTTGGTAAAAGGAAAGGCACAAACCCATTAAAAGGAAAATGAGAGCAATTACACGTTATATAATTACATTTTACAAGCTTTTATTTAACTTGCTTTGTATTTATGTATATACGTATATTAGGATGTTTAATCCTGTGTTTTCTATAAAATAGATATGTCAAGATTGTCAAGGGTGCAGGGCCGGATTACCCATTAGGCACAGTTAGGCACGTGCCTAACGGCGCCAATGCCAAAGGGCGCCGTTCATGTCCTTTCTATTTTTCTTTGCCTCTCAAGCCACCGAAGTAAAAGGGGCGCTAGTTGAGTATTGTGCTATTGTGCCTAACGGTGCCAACAATGGTTAATCTGGCCCTCAAGGTGATTCCAGTATTTTGCCGTGTGTAGACATTTTTATGGTTATTGAATATTTTAATAATAATAAAGATTACATAAGTGCTGAAATGAAGGGTATCAAATTACAGAGGTAGGTTAACTAGATGTATACCTACTTTAATAAAGTCTACCGAATTTATCTGACTTTTAGATCAGCCAGACAAAATTACGGCGATAACGCTGGTTATGTGCAAATAAAAGGTATTTTAATACATATACATTTCCACACTCTCTTCAAGTTTATTATTGTACAATTTTTAATAATAACCTATTACACTAGACTTACGTTAAAATGATCCTCACAATAATACTTCGTCCTTTTATTACCAACAAATTTCTCCCGGTGCATAATTTGCCGCCACAAATTCCTAATACTTTTATCACTTGGTAATGGAATAAATATTTTATTGGGAGTAGACACTGATGTATTTTAGCAGTCTCGAACTGTAAAATATTTATATAACGCCTTTTTTTATCCATGTTGATAACAGAGTACAGAAGACTTAAAAGATATGAACGAAATTAGCACGTCCATCGTACGTGCCGTATGAAACTATATGGAATAGGTGAGCGGTCGACCGCCAGGAGTGGTGTGACGACACACTGCGTTCTCGTGGGCTCTATTTTCAATTTTGAGGAAGAAGGAGCTGAAAAAAAAATCTAATATTTTGCACATTTACTAACTACAAGGTGTACTTTCAAAATATTAATTTAAAAAAAAGGTGCTAAATGAACCCATTGTGCCTAAAAATTAACTTTTTGAAAAATCTGGAGATTAATACCATATAGCGTAGTATTTAAAAAAAAAATAGTTATTTATGTACCAAGGGTTGTAAGAGCACTTTTTTGGTCGAGAATGCAGTTTGCAATCCGAGGCCGGTAAGGCCGAAGTTTACAAGTATTTGATTCTAAAATCGCACTATACGAACAGCCGTGCATATTATATTTTTCGTCATACCCATGATTCATTAAACTAGAAAGAAACTTGAGGAAAACTGTAATTATTTGAGTAAGATTTCATATTTGGTAAGCAAATAGTATAGGTAGCAAATAGTATAGGTAGCGATACATGGAATATCCATGGTATATCGTATATCCCTGCCTATATAAAATAAATTTAGGACGCGGCTTCTATTCAAATGACAACTACTGCCAAGATAAATTAAATCATATTATTATAATGACTTGGAACATTTTTTAAAATAATGTCGGATACAGAAGATATAGCAAGTAAGACTTATATTTGTCTGGATTTATTTCCAAAAATGTTAAAACATTCAATTTAATACTTGTTTTATAAAAGAGAAAATTTTCCCAAATTTACTTTATTTCCTTAGGGACGTTATGAAAAATAACGACCCGTTGCCAATGGCAACAAATACTTGGTACATAAAGCGTCACTTACGATCAACAAAATAGAGGACGAAAAGGTATTTTACTTCCACATCCAGTGGTAGAGTAACGACAAAAAAAAATTGAAAAATTTTTATTATTCAAATAGGCTTAAAATGTCATGAAACGTCGAGATTTTAAGTTTTAGCAAAAAAAATTTCTGTCGGTCTGTCTGTAACTTTTTTTGTGCGCACGTTTACTCTGGAACCGTTTAAGATATTGACTTGAAATTTGGTACACATATGTACTTTAACGAGATCTGGAACTAGATTATATTTTCGTCCTGTTCCGTCGAAGGGTTGGGGGTAAATTGGGGTAAATTTGGTGTAAATGGGTAAATCAAGCAGGTAAGAGTCCATAAAATTGGTATTTAGTATATACAAGAGAAGCTAAGGTCTCAAAAAATTTTTGGCATTAGCCACCCCCATTACCACCCCCACCCTATTATTAAAGGGGATGAAAAAAATTGTGATTTAGTGTATGTACAAGAACCAGAAACCTCAAAATGTTTTTTACTTCATCCACCCCCACTACCACCCCCTGTCACCACCCCCACCCCACTACCGATGTGGGGTATTGTTATATGAGTTTTTGGGGTAGATGATTTCAAATATTGTATTATTAAAGTTCCATAAACAATTATTTCCACCACATACAAAGTTTTTTCGATGTGAGTGACTTGGATAGAGAATCTGGATGTGGAACTAGTGATTCCTTGGGCAGCGGTTTTTTTATTTATGCCCGTGTGGACGTTTTCGGCCGGAAATTGATTTTTTTGGAAATCGCAGGTTACCGATTTATTTTTGTCCGTCAGTGCAAAAATAGGGTTCAGTGGGTTCAATTCAATGCGAAAATACCATTGACGGACATTTAAAAAAATTAACATTATTATTAATTAATAAATTTAAGAAATCACCTGACAGCTTGGGTTTAATTTCAAACAAAATAATCATGAATTTTTTAAACAAAAAATCTATTAAAACTATATTTTCGGATTTGGACATTATTTTAAACAAAACTTCAATATTTTTTAATTTTGTTGAAATTTCCTGGTTTTTGAACAATTTCGTTAATAAAATTTTCCGATAAAAAAATGTCTAGGACCGGAAAATCGGAAAAAGGGTTGATTTTCCCGGTTTAGGGGTAATGGGTGAAGTAGGTTGGAAAATATTGTCACTATCGTGGTCCCCGCTCTCAAAAACGGGGGTGGGGAGGTGGGGGGTAGATATCTTACGATCCAGTCACAGAACTTTTTCACAGAATGTTTACATCTAGTTGTAACAATTAAAAAACTGGGAATATTATACATTAATGTTATATTATACTACATATAATAAGTAATCTAATCAATTAATCCATAATATCGTTTATTTTTGTAAAATGTATCCCTTTGGGATACCTCCTACCTTAGTTCCATTTTTATATTTTTTTTCTATTATTATTGTTATTATTCATCAACCAAGTCGTATGCAAACATATAGGTACGCAAACTTGTGGAGACGTAAAAAACATAATTTGAAAATAAGAATGATTCAATAAGACTATTTAAAAGGCTTCGTTAATTACTCAACACGTAAGTAAAATATTTATCTTGGAACATCTAGATTTCACAAAAAATATATGTTTGCTTGATGCAGGCGTAAAATTAGATATACTGCAGTAATAATATATAGATTCGAACTAAATAAATATTTAATTTAGTAACTAGGTAGGAAAAGTTTCACAAAATTAACAGACAGCTTAAGGTCTTCGTTTTTTTTTCAAATATAATAAATAATTCATGTACCGAAAGTTTTGCAAATATGAAATATTTAGAAGTACTTTTTTTGTTTTTGGGATTTTATACAGTATGTTTATCCCCTCTAGTCTATAAAATATGATTTTAACCCAATCACCTTCTTATTCACAGCGACTTGCGACTTGTTTTGTGATCGACGCATTATTCTAGTTGGCTTTCGTTTGCTGTATAGCACGTCTGACAGTATCACGTCATCTGTCGCGGTTGCCTATTAGGCGCGCAGCCTCACCAAAAGTTCTTTCTTTGCCATCTGCATTTTTTGTCGAATCGCACATTCGCAGTCGCCAGTATCGTCCACAAGGATTCCCAGTTAGGCCCGTATAGGGGTGCTGTTAGGTACAGAGTTTACGGGCCAATGCTTGCGAAGGGCCCGTTGGGAGGGCTCGTTTGACCCCCCGCGTGTGCCTGTGGCCGGTGCACATGTAGAAGAACTTATTATTCTGCGCCTGAGTGACGCGACGCCAATTTATTTATCAAGGGCGCCAGTCGCGTTGTCCCGTTGGTCTTCCACTCCCAGGCGGGTTCGAGATATTCATTCTTTTGAATATTTATAATGATTGTGTCTTCGCTTCTATGGTCTTTTGTGAAGAGATTAAAAAGTTGAAAATATTTTCAGTCCTTCGTAAAAGTATATTGTTTCTTTTTCCTTGACCAAAAATTACACTTTTATTTTTTGTACATTTTACCATGACCGCAATATACTTTCATTCCCATGGCTTGGACCTAAATATATTTTCCATGTTTCTTCGAATTTTCACTTGTCGTGCCTTACGTTTTAACGAATATCTGTAAGTCTTTTTGTACTAGTTTTCGACTCTGATGGATTCCGAACTTATGATCAAAAATGCCTTTAAAATGCCCTTCGACTTAAGTCGATTCTTTGAGGTTCTATAACACACGCAGGTGCCAGGGCATGAGGGGCGCTGTAAGCCCATTTTGCGCCCTCCCCCAAATGCATTTGCGATTTCCAGCTTCCGTAGTGCAGAAACGTCCTAGGAAAAAATTTGAAGATACTTTTAAAATTATATTGAACCAAATTTTGTGTTCGCGAGGAATTTGTCCCTGGGATACCCTGTATAAACACATCCATCTCGCTATAAATCTGCGATACCTATTGACTTTTCTCTATGAGCAGAAAAACATGTCAATAAAATGTGGTCAAACAAAATAAATATACTTCGCAATTTTTGTCATCTTTCAACAAGTTTGTATATAATACAATACACTTTATAAATTAAAACAGATATTCTTCCCATATTTATGCAGTATATTAACATTAATGAATACACTTCACAATTTGAATTACTAACCGAGCAGATGATGAAGTAAATCTTCATTTTAATGTTCATAATTTGTTAATTTTAAGTAAAGGAATACATTCCAAGAAAATATTTTATAATAGTTGATTAATTAGCTAAGTAATGTTTATACAGGGTGTAACAAATTAGGAACTCGAAAGTGAAGGGGCATAATCAAAAATCCCTTTAACAGCCCCCCCACCAACCTGAGGAAACCTGGAACCTGCAAAAGTCAGGTAATCTAAGGAATTCGAGTAAAATCCTGAAATTTCAGGCATCATTTATAAAGTACTTTCATTATCTAATGTATAAAAATGATATAAGTTGAATTTTATATGTCCCTTCGCCTTCAGCTTGTTCCACAAACTGTCTCACTCGTGTGAAAAGATTCGTTTTCGAAACTTGTTGTTTAAAATACTATTACTTTTTTTTGTAAGAGGAAACAATTGGCGAATTTAATTTGGTAATAAGTGACGACGATTTAATTTTACAAATTATTATCAAAAGATAAAGGCTGTGCAAAAAAGTAAAGATAATTTTTTTCTAAAATTAATTTTGAGATCCAGAATTAAAAAGAAAATCACTGACGTGTAATAATTTTTGCGAAAATTTAACCTGCACATCACACGCCTACTCTACTGGTTAAAGGGTTTAATTTTTTCACATTGGATGCCATTTTACTCATATGTTGGACACACAAAAATCTGTTTCGATATCTTCAATTGTTCCAAAGATATTTAAGGATATATTATTTTACTTGAATACAACTAATGAAAACTTAACATGCAATTTACCGGTAATAGTTACAATAAATTATAGTTTTTATCAAAATATTTGTGATTCTGGCTCCAGTTATTTTTCTTCATTTATAAGTTATAGCAGAAATATAAAATAAACCTTTTTTGAAAAAAAAAATCGTTATATTGGTTCATCGAAGATACGACCCCGTCACAAGTTCAAGACACATTTTTATATATAGTTTAATTATCTTAAAATGCTTGTTATTAACACAAAAGTATTTTATAGAGGGAAGCCATTTCATGAAATCAGTGTTCGAGGTCGTAAATATGACAAGACATAAAAAGTTTTAAAATCACATTTTTATTAATATTTATATAGGAAGGAATTAATAGGGTCAAAGAAAATAGTGAGAAAAATAACCCCTTATACCCCAAAGAGGAAACACGAAGCAGCTACGGACACGTGTTTCGGAATTATTGTTCCTCATCAGCGTAGCGTAGCAACAAAAAGGATCTGGAAAGGACAGGTCTTTTTTGTTGCTACGGCGTTATTTTCCTCACTATTAATATTTATGGCAGTTAATATGTGCTGATTATGAAGTTATGATGATTTAAAAAATGGCGTTTTTCATTACATTTTAAAATGTGAAATCAATTTTTATAAAATTCCAAAAATTATTAGAAACCTTCAGTAGACATGAGGGGCATTTAAAATTTTGATGAATTTTAAATGCCCCTCATGTTAAAATTCATCAAAAACACATGGCATCATTCACAGTAAAATTTTCTTCGCATCAAAAATTGCAGTCTGTATGGGTTAACATGTCTCTAAAATAATTATTAAGTGAGTTCTTATCCACTATCCAGTAAAATCACTGAAAGCTTGGTATATATAGAGATCAACATATAAATTTTGAAGTATATGTATGGACTTTTTAAATACATTTAAGAAATCGTTTTATTTTATTGATGTCTTATAGTAATAATAACAGTAAAGTATGTACTTTATAATGCAATTAAATGAAGCTGCAATAGTGGCGGTACTGAATTTTCTTAAAGCCTGTGGAAATGTTTATACAGTTATTTTGTAGTGGTTGCAATAGGCTTTACAAAATAACAACAGTGACCAATTATTTTAAAAGATGGTGCCAATTTTACATTTATATCTGTCGTAGCAACGTTTCGAAAGTGTTTCTGAGGGCAAAGTTGCTTTATAAAATTTGTGTCAGAAACATTTCTGCAGCTTTTACAAATTGCTAGTTGGGGGGTGTCTGATGCCAAAAAATGTTGAGACTTTGGCTTCTCGTACATACACTAAATTTGAGTTTTATGAACTTTTACTTGCTTGCTTTAATTTACCCCCATTCACGCCCCGCCCCCAACCATGCAACGGAATAAGATCAAAATATTGTAACGTGTTTCCACCCCTAGGAAACCACCCTTGCAAATTCCGTGGGTTCCAAAAATTATAACAAGAGATAACCACTAACACACTTTATTTAATAACTTACTGGATACTTCACAATACTGTTAATAACTTAAATGTACTTTACTGACTAAAAATAACAATGTTTATCACTTTGTTTTCACTGTGGAGTCTTAACCTCACTTGTCCATATGTCAATTCAAAAACTACTATACTTTCTGAACTACCCGCCGAGAATGCGGTCTTTTATACCTAAAAATGACAGATCTCGATTTTTCTGTGATAACGCCACCATTCTCTAGATAATTCCAGATGTCATCACTCTAGAACTACTACTGGTAGGTTCTTTCTTAAGTAGGTGCAAATAAATGCATCTGAATTAATTGAAGGGGTTGCAACATATCACAATATAATCTAGTTCCAGATCTCGTTATAATACATACTAATGTGTACCAAACATCACGACGTTTCATGACATTCTAAGCCTATTTGAACAAAAAAAATAATTTCTTTTTACCGCTCCTATACTTCCACTCCACCACGTGGATGTGGGAATAGCATTAATGGTTGCAATTTGGAACATTCACACATATTTGTAATGAAGCCGTTTTCACACTTGTATTGCAATGTACTATTGTGGCCTACAGGACCATAAATAATACATAAATAATTATAAATGTTATTTTGCAAGCTTTTACTTCTTTAGTTTACTATAAATTTGTGGTACCATAAAATAACAAAAATAATTTGGAAATTTTCCGGTAAAGAGATTTTGTTCTATCTCTCTCTTCAAGGATAAAGTTTACATAATATATTGTAATAATTGAGAATTTTTTTATCTGTTCTCTCATAATAAATGTTGGTTTTCCCAAAAATTAAAGATACTTTGTTTTATTAACATACCTTATATCTTTCTAATGTTTATAGTACGGTAATTATTATATATGGTTTATTTAACAAGCAAGTATATTGAATACTCTCTTTATAGTTAGTTTTTAAACAACACATTTATATGTTCACATATAAGCGTGTAAATATTACCCAATATTTTTATTTTAATGTCTAATTTAACTCAGTCTGGTCAAGATTATTTAAGAAATATTTATTTATTATTCCCACTTCATTATGTACTGAGTCATTTTCAAATATAACTCTTAAAATGAAAATAAACGTCTAAATACAAATGCAACTAGTATGGAGTCGTGAATGTTAAGAAAAAAATGAACAAACAAATGTGTATGTTTGCAGGTAATATTCATGTTTGTCTAGACAGTTTTCTTCAATACCAGTATCCTTTCTATATATAATTTATGCATGAAAACATGATTAAAAATGAAAAATATTTTTAGTTGAAAAAGATGTTTTTTTGACGGCCTCAAACACCAAAGAACCCATGCAATCTTGTACAAGGGGGCTTCTAGAGCTGCTGATTAAGAATGTCTTACTAGTTTTTTTCAAAAAAAATCGCTAGTACTTTTTTTCTTGAAAATCGACCACCTTTTTCCATCCTAGAATCGGATGCCTCTGACTAAAATCAAATGTGGTTACGACTCACTTTATAGATATATATTTATCACCAAGATTTCAAAATATTCGGATATCAGATGAGCGAGATATGAGGGAGGCTCCATGAAGAATGGGACGCACTGTATATGCTTTTCAGCACTTCTTTGGGAATCTCAATGCTACAACTCGGTAACAGATTAAAGTAGTACGAGGGGCATCCTGAAGGATATACCGGCGCTTGTACTAAGGATGTACCAGGACAACCCCGGATATTTCGAGAAGTCCTAAGTATTATATATGAATATCTTTATCAGGTACTAATAAATTCCTAGCATAAAAGTTCGTTCCAGGATGTATGTAGGGTTATTCATGATATATTGACCCGCTCCCTTAATTCTGTTATTATTGGAAATTAAAAAAAAATCGTATAAAAGTTATATAATTACTTCCACATCCAGTGGAAGTATAGTAACGACAAAACATTTTTTAAAAATTTTTATTGTTCAAATAGGCTTAGAATCTCATGAAACATCGAGATTTTAAGTTTGAGCAAAAAAAAATTTCTGTCTGTCGGTCTGTAACTTTTTTTTTGTGCGCACGTTTACTCTGGAACCGTTTGAGATATTAACTTGAAATTTGGTACACATATGTACTTTAACGAGATCTAGAACTGGATTATATTTTCATCTTGTTCCGTCGAAGGGTTGAGGGTAAATTGGGGTAAATAGCTAGATCAAGCAGGTAAGAGTCCATAAAATTGGTATTTAGTATATACAAGAGAAGCTAAGGTCTCAAAAAAAAATTTGGCATTAGCCACCCCCATTACCCCTACCCCATTATTAAAGGGGTTGAAAAAAAAATATGATTTAGTGTGTGTACAAGAACCAGAAACCTCAAAATATTCTTTTACTTCATTATTTGTCGTTATTCTCAAATTCAGTTTCATCAGATTTATCTTCAGACTTGACAACACTTTGATGCAATCCACATTTTCCCTCCAAATTGACCAGCATTCAATGGGCTCATTTAGCACTTTTTTTTTATGTGATTATCTTAAAGATCTTAAAATTCTAAGATTTTGTGCAAAAAACTAAAATTTTCTGAGACCTGTAAATCGTCTTAAAAAAATCGTAAAAATGGACCGCATCCACGGTCGAGTATCGGCCGTGACGTCACTTGATAGGAACCCGCTAGCCGAAGCGGCTAGCTGCAGCGCAAAATTGACCTGGCCTCATTTTTTTAGCTTCCTTTAAAAAGATCGTATTAAATTTTCACGGTTTCGAACACATTAGTAACTAATTAAATCTTCAATCATGTCAGATTAGTATCTCATAACATGAAGTTTTATAAGTTAAGTTATGTTTTTACACGTTTGTACTTACTTTTTACAGTTTGGAATGAAGACACTCAAATAAAGCTGTACTAGATTGATAAAACAAACATTAGAAGTTTAAAATATTTCATATAGCCACTAACTACACTAATTTGAGAAATTTTAACTGCTATCAGTGTTAGCTGCTGTGTGTTTGTGGTACCTATTTGATTTGTGCGTCGGAAATCAAAATGGCGCCTTATTTGAATATATCAGAGACATAATATTATGGTAAAACCCATCATAACATGCTGGGGAAGAAGCAAAAACTCTTTCCCGAGCCCTGGCCAAGAAGTGAGATTCAGGCAGAATCACGAGATTGGACAGTTCGACAACTATTGCTCGATCATCCTAAAATTTTGAATCGGTTACATCATGATGAACTGATTGAGATATCAGAAAATAGAGATGAACGTGAAAGATGATTAGACGTACCTCGGGGCTAATATGATATTATACCAGTCTTTCGCATCTGTCCAGTTTATGAGATGGTTGGCTTATTTCTACTCATTCATCGCATTTTTCGTTAAGCCAAGGTGTGTGTATATTAAACGTTTTACATTATGTTAATAACTTCTGGGTAAGACCATACTAACTAATGTACGCGATACTTTAAGAAGTTTTCCACCTGCCAGCATCTGATTATGCGACACTTCATTGTCAGGAACATGCTTTATGCTTATAAATCATATAAGTAACAACGAATAATGTCAGAAATTCGTTTAGATAAAAGAAATTAAAGGTAATAACGCCGCATGTAAGTGATCGCTGTCTGGCTTATATCACTGATTTATATTAAATATACCAAATGACCAAAACTTGTATAAATCACTTTACTAAATGAATATTTATTGTAAGACAAAAAGAGCAAGAAATCTCGTTCTTTGTAGTACAACGTCTACGTACATGCAAATTATTGCATTCGATAACGTGAGATAAATTGAATAAACAGGATCGGTCCGGATAAATCAGAATCATTAAATTTCAATGAAGTTGATTCGACTGAACGCTTTCATAGGCCGTTACTAAAGCATTCTATACAGGGTGATTCGTAATTCAAACAAAAGTTGTTTGTTTTCGATGAGGAAGCAAAACGGTGCAGACGTTTTCAAGGTCATATTGAAGTTAACTTTGTTTACTCAAAAGGAAACCTATATCTTTCATTATGACATCTTACAGTGTCGACTATATTCCAAATAGTATTTTTCACCATCGTTTCTAAATTAATTATTTTTTATTGTGACCTGTCTATTTTTCACAAAAAGTATAGCAGGCTTTCCCTTGACAATTATGTTACCTAACTATTATTTTCCTCCGGTACATTTCTTCCATTCATTATTTCTTTTATGAAAGTAAAAAGTATGCAGTTGTAAAAAGTTTAATATTCTACAAACAAATCAGTAGGGCATCTGTCTATCTTTTATAGTATGCCCAAAGGAAGCGTGAAAATTGTGGTCT
The DNA here is from genome assembly GCA_936432065.2 of Rutpela maculata. NCBI lineage: Eukaryota > Metazoa > Arthropoda > Insecta > Coleoptera > Cerambycidae > Rutpela > Rutpela maculata. The sequence continues at coordinate 278,985,534 of OW386286.2, read as the reverse complement.
CGTATAGATTAATTGAATTAAAATGCTTGTAGGTATTGTCAAACTGAAAGATAATATATGACTCCAATTACTTTTTTTGTAAAAAATTATTTAAATTTTGAATACTTTTAAAAACGTCTCACCCAAATGTCGGTAAGTTTTAACTCCATGGCCGCCGCCGGTTCAAAAGATACGTCAAAGAAACTTGAAATATTTTAACCTCTTTTGTACACTCTAAGTCGAATTCCCCTGTCTTATCTCATGTCTAGGTCCTAAATGAAACCTTCATATAAAGTTTCCAAGTTCGCGGGCTTGGGAGACAGAGTTATGACTAATGACCGAGTGAGTTTTGTCTTTTATATACAAATACAAATACATTTATTGGTCTCATAAGCTACAAAATTTGTAGATAAGATAAGTCAATATAGCTAGTTTAAAACAATTACGTATATATAAAAATATGAAAATTGTAAAAAAAGGACATTACGATAATTAATTAAAATAGGAAGGAATTAGTAGGGTCAAAAACAGATAAGTAAGGATAATCGCGCCTTATATTCCAAAGAGGAAACACCAAGCAGCTACGGACACATGTTTCGGAATTATTGTTCCTCATCAGCGTAGCGTAGCATCAAAAAGGATCTGGAAAAGACAGATAGGAACAATAATTGAAGGTTGAAAGTAGAGTACACAATACTCTTATTTGTGCATTCATATCTAGATCGGCCTAATTTTAGACCTTCACCGGCAGTCGGCACGGAGAGCTCTATGTGGACTGCCCATTTCAACCTGGCGAGTCAAATGGAATAGGAATTGACTCACCAGGTTGAAATGGACAGTCCACATAGAGCTCTCCGTGCCGACTGTCGGTGAAGGTCTAAAATTAGGCCTATCTGTCTTCCAGATCCTTTTTGGTGCTACGCTACGCTGATGAGGAACAATAATTCCGAAACACGTGTCCGTAGCTGCTTGGTGTTTCCTCTTTAGGGTATAAGGCGCGATTTTCCTTACTTATTAATTAAAATGTTTAAAAGTAAACATCAATAATTTACTTACAGAAAATCCTGTAGATTGTAAGATTCAAGATTACATATATAATCAAATGTATGATTTTTAAACTTTTTAAAATGTGTACACTCTTTAATGTGTTGGGGAAGCGCATTGTAAAATTCCAAACACTGATAACGCGGACAATGTTCAAAAAGTGTTAGACTCTGAATGGGTAATGCATAGTCGCCCTTGCATCTGGGGTGATGTTGTTCGTGCTCTTGAAACTGGCTCCTGTGTTTTTTTTATATATAAAATGCATTCATAAATAAATAAACCCGGTATAGTTAGTAACTTTGTTACTTTTGAAAACTTCCCTGCAGGAAGCTAAAAAACCCATTTTATATATGATTCTAATTGCTCTTTTTTCTATAGTAAAAATTTCCTCAAGATTAGAAGAACCACCCCAAATAGTTATTCCGTATTTAGTTTTGCCGTAAAAGTTTGAATAATATATGGTTTTAAGCACTGATGTATCAAAAGACCTTGAAAGTACTCTTAATGCATAGCAAACGGAATTTAGCTGTTGACTTAAATTTTTTATATAGTCGTTCCACTTTAAGTTTTTTTTTTTTTTTTTTAATCGCCTTATTTATATTAATGTCCTGGCGGAGTTTAGCCGTAGGCTATTCTACCACTCAACCAGGACGGACACACACATAGACAATATCACAACACCCATTCCCTGCGACATTGCCATCTGCCGCAGCTGAGACTCGAACTCAGGAGAGGAGAGCGACTAGATTGTGTTGTCTCTCACACAACGGCAATCTAGTTCACTGCTACCATCTCGGCAACACATGAAAAACGCCACTACACATCCATACCCTAGCCAGGATTCGAACCTGGGACCCCGTGGTCGCAAGCTTAACACCTTAAGCACTGCGCCACCGAACCAAAGTTATTCCAAGGAGTTTTACGCTATCTTTGACAAGTATTTGTAAGTGCCCTAGTAATAAATCACAAGGAAAGTTCAAATTCGATTTGTCAGTTCTATAAAACATACCATTGGATTTGGATTTGTTGAGTATCAGTTAATTGATACAAAACCAATCTCTCAAATTTTGCCAAATATCCCCAGCAAACTGTTCTGTGTCAGAGATATTCTTACCTCTAATGAGGATTATTGGTGTCATCGGCGTAATTCACGAATCTGAAGCTGTTGTTGTTTGGGCATACGTTGGATAGATCATTTAGATAAACGATAACAGAAGGGGCCCAAGCACACTACCTTGTGGCACTCCTGTGTTATTAGTAACAGAATCAAAAACGTATTTTTGTCCATAAATGTTTGTTGAGTACGATTTCTTAAGTGGGAAGAAAACCATTTGGTATACTGTGCCTCTGACACCAATTTTGTTCAACTTACCAAGTACAGATACATGGTTTAAAGTATCAAACGCCTTAGATAAGTCAAGAAATAGTCCACAGGCAATTTCCCGACCATCTAAGGCGCTTATAATTTCATTAACAAAATTAAAAAGAGCGGTATTGTGGCCTTATTCTTCATTAAAAAATTCATTAAAAAGGTTGATTTTGTTTAAAAAGGATATCAGTCTTTTGTACAATAGACGTTCAAATATTTTTGAAAATAAGGACAATAAGACGGTAGTTTTCCAAATCATTAGGGTCCCTTTTTATAAATAGGTAGTACCAGTGCTAATTTTAAAGTCTATGGAAATTCACCAAGTATAAATGAAGTATTGTAAATGTTTTCAAGAGAGGATGCAAGAGCAACAATGCATCTCTTTAATAGTTTTGGTGAAATACTATCGAATCCACTAGACGATTTTTATTTAAAATTATCAACAATATCACAGATTTCTTCTGATGATGTTGCAGATATAAACATAGATTGTGCATTGGTTTTTATAAAATCATTATAATTTGTATGAATATTTGAGGATTTTGTATTTGATATTAGATTTGAGACGTTAGTTATAAAAAAATTATTGAATTTGTTAGGGATGAGTGGTATGTCAACTGTTTTGGGTAATAAGTGTACGATCTACAAGATTCCACATACATTTGGATTTGTTATCTGATATGTTTATTAGGTTGTTATAATAGTTAGCCTTCGATTCCTGTAGTTTTTTACTATACAAATCTCGCATCTGTGCAACAGCTGACTTATAATCTGAATTGTATCTTGAAATGTCTTGTAATAATTTTAATTGATTTCTTAAGGAAATCAATTCAAGAGTGACCCATTTGGCTTTGGTATGTAATATACCTGTATAGATTCAAAAAACCAGGAACCTTGGAATAGTTACCGATCAGAAAATATATAAGAAAATATATAAGAGATATGATGTCCACGGTGGAAACTAAAAGAAAAAAACTGTAAAAAATACTTGGCAACAAATTTAATTTTCGTAAATTTATATTATAAAATACAAAGATCGATATAGTTTCGGAAAATAGGCAATTGCAATTGAAATCAATAAGACAACAATTATGCATAAACGTATGTAAATATTAATATAAATATAAATTTATGTTTTTGGGCAAACTATTTTACAGATATGTGGGCGTGGAATATTTTAGGATTTCATGTTTTGGTTTTCGTTTTTTTTTTGGGAAATTTATTAAATCCCTATTACATATTTAACAAACAAAATTCGGTGGTAATTATTTATATTAAATTAAAAATTACTTTTACCAAGCGGATGGTGTGAGAATCATGGCCAAATGTGTCGTGAGGATATTATAGATAGGTAAAACCCGATATGAAGTGATTTAAATAATAAAATATTCCCATACCTACTATTCCCATCGTGAAATCAATAAATCAAAATATGATAATTTGATAAATGAGACGGCATATTGTATCTGAAGAAGAAAGAAACAAATATCAAGTCATGAAAATGATTCAAGTGAATATTATTGTTATTTTTCTGACTTTTCTTTCGTTCTGCGCATAATATTGATAGTTTAAAAATTGTAAATAATGTTAACTAAATTGATAACAATTAATTTAGCTAACTGGACATTAATAAACAACAAAGTAGTTTAGATATTGTTTAATTTTTAGGAAATTATGGTCCTACCTTGTGGCCAGCTAGATCTCTCTGCCGACTTTTGGCTTTGGGGTTATTTAAAAAATATTAGAGAGTGTTCTAATACCATTAGAAGAATTGGAAAACAAAACATTAACTACGTTTCGAACAATAATTCCTGTTGTGATTGGATATGAAACAAATGCTGTAAGGAGAAGGTGTCAACATGCATAGATGTCAATGGAAGACAATTCGAATATTTATTGTAGTTTAGTTTTCCTATTTTTGGTAAAATTATTTTATATTATAAGAAGTGTTGTTGTTAATAGTTTTCCATGGCTTCCTGACAAATATATTAAATTTTTCGAAAATTAACCACTTTTTCTAGAGATAAATATTACATATGATGTATTGTTGGATAGCTAATTTAAGTTGTGATCGAATAATGAAATAATTTACAGGGAGTTCCATTAAAAAAACACAGGTTATGTGTACATGCATAATTTTCTTCTTTTCTACTCAAAAAAGTCCCTTAAGAATGTTTTACTCGATTTTCAATTCGACACTTGGTATTTGAGCCAATTTTCCAAAAACGCTCTGTAGCGGTTTGCGTCATTATTTGTTTCTCGAAAATCGAGCTCAGGAAACCTATATTGGTTTTTGTCTATCTGCCATAGTTTTAGAGAAAACCTCAAATCCCATCTAATTTAGTCCACCCTGTACATGCACGCAGACTTTTTTATACGATATTTGAATTTATCATGTTTTGGAACGTATTTCTGTGCAACGTTTTTTTTTTCAGCGGTGATTATTAAAACTTTTTGTGCGGTTATAATAATACCCATTTGATTGTATCAAATTGGTATAATGAAAGATTGGTGACATTATTTTACGTGACTATTGACTGTCTAAAATACTATTGGAAATCATATGTATGCAGGATTTTTAATGTTGGTATAATGTAAATGATGCTAAAACATTCCTAAAACTTCGTTAACCCAACCCTGTAAGAGCAAATAATAATAAACGAAATTTTTGTCTGCGTGCACTGCACTCACAGCCATGAACGTTATTTCTGCGTAAGACATAACCTGAATAGGTACCTGTTCCACCTACCTAACTATGCAAATTTCTATCCTTATTTATTATTATATTTTAAATATTTACTTTCAATAAATTTGTTCTAAGTACGTACATACGTACGTCATCGATTCATTTATCTGAACAATTCTAGACGTTTACATTGAACTATTTAAAAAATTTACCTTTCGACAGCAACATGTTGGGCGTTTTTCGGAAAGAAATAGATAAAACAAGATTACTGCATAGTGTATTTTGGAGGTTCCAATCGTGCGTGCGTTTATTGTATATTGCCCATTGAGAGATTTATAGATAAAAAGAATTCTGTGCTGTTTAAAAACAAACCATAATATTATGAATTGATGAAAATTAAATTTGCGAAAAAAATATAGGTAACCAGTTATTTTAGATCATGCTGTAAGCTGTTTTGTGTACTTTTCATTTGAAATCAAGCCAAAACTTCGATCGTCCAGAATCTTTACGAATGAGAGGATGTACAAATTTTGGAAAATTGTGAATCATATTGCGTATATATATGTGAATAATTGTAATCAATTAAAGTTTCGTTTGTTTATTTCCTTTGGATCTACCTAGGCAGATATGTATTTAAATGATATAAACTTATGTGGAACATCACTATAAACAGTATACTTTTATTAATTAACTCGTGAAATACGTGAAATATTTTACAATGAAGCTAACAATGCATTTAGCCTTGGGATTTTTCGGATAATTTAGAGAATGGCTGGTCTTTCCCATAAATAATCGTAAATCCTTTAATTGTTAAATTATTTAAAAATATATATATTTTGAGTCCTATTAAAACCCAGGGATGTTCGAATCTAAAATATTATTCTCATTTATTTTATAAAATACATGCTAGTTAACTTTATATCCAGTTCTAAATAGACAGTACATAGACAATCTGACAGTACTATCCGACTATTAAAGCTCTGTAAATACGTTATAGTAGATTGTCTATCACATCTTATTAACCTAGCGGTAAATCTTGGACAATTTCCTTATATTTTAAAATTAGGTAAAGTAATTCCCTTATTTAAAAAAGATGATCCTCACTTGGTAGAAAAGCATAGGCCCATAACTTTCCTAAGCTACCGATCTAAAATTCCTGAGAAAGCAATTGTCAATAGAATACACCTATATTTAGAATCAAATAATATATATATTTACTGACAGTCGGTTTGATTATAGAGACAATAAATGTACTAGAGCGGGAGCTAGGTGGCTTTTTCGGCACATTATCGTTTTATGAACTTTGAGGTATTTTTATGGTTTAATGGATGACAACGATTCATAAAATCGACCTTTGGCGGGGCACTTCCTGTCAGATGCGTCACGAACACTGTCTAAAAATCAGTGAAATTATGCCATCGTTACAAGGCTCATTTTTTATCGTGTGTACACATTTTATGTTTAGAATGAATAAAATGAGATCGCCAGAAAGTGTGGGCCGTCAGGAGGCGCAGCCAGAAAGCTAATAGTGATACAATACATCTGAGGCACGGTAGGAAGTCAAGTTAGCCGAAAATGTTAAATTCCTGTATATTTAAGAGCCTATGATACTTTTGTTGACACTAAGAACTTTCTGGGGAGGCTATTCCATTGTTGAAGGAGCTTATATTTACGTTTTAAAAATGAGCCAGAACTTGTAACGATGAGTTAGAGTTCTGAGATGAAATATGCGAAAAAATATATAATTTTCTTAAAAAATCCTAAACATTTTCTTTCTGGCTAGTCCTACTGACGAAAGTCTCTTTCTGGGAATTTTTTTCTGTGTTCAAAACATTTAAATAAACATGCTCAGCCTAAAAAAAAGCTTGCAACGATCATGTCATATAACTCCGTTTTTTTACATCTTTGACCTTTCTGGCTGTGCCTCTGACGGCCCACACTTTCTGGCGATCTTATTTTATTCATTCTAAACATAAAATGTGTACACACAAAAAAACTAGCCTTGTAAGGATAATATAATTTCACTGATTTTTATATTTTGAACCATGGCCAACTCGACGGGCTGTCATATGCCATAAAGGTAAGAAAGTAGCTAGTCTTTTCTTTGATATAACTGCAGCTTTTGATTCAGTTAATCCGTTGAGGACAAATTAAAAACTAGTGGAAGCATTATATTCTTCGCCGATTTACTGAGCTTTTTATATAATTGTTACACATTCTATAGGATACTCTTCGCATTTTTCTTGTAAATAATGTTAATTTTTGGACATTCTAAATTTTGTTATACCAACTTTGTTGTGGAAAAAAATATATGAAAAAAAAATCACGATGTGAGGATCGAACCCGGGACCCTTGAAACTCTTGCCGCTACACCACCATTTCTTATTACTAAAATTGTTAATGAGTGTAATATATACTATTAGAAAATTTATTGTGATTATTAGGAAACACACATTAGTAAAATGTATTAAAAAAAAAAGTGGTGATAGGAAATAACATTTCGCAAGATTTCTATTTATTACAAACCATAAAAAAATGTAAAAAATATTTTTTCAAATTTTAAATTACTAATAACTTTTTTTATTTACCAATCTATTTTGTTAAAAAACAATAGGGTTCTTCCTCTAGCTAACACTAAGTTATTCTCTAAATTTCAATACAATCGGATTTTTCTTTCTTGAGTTATCGTGCTTACAAGAAACGTGACGGACGGACAGACGGACGGATAGACGGACTGATAGACGGACGGACAGACGGACATTTTGAAAGTTGTTCAGAATTCGTTCACTAACATAACGATATACAAATTTTTTCTCTACGAGCGATATTTACTGATTTAGAAATGTGCCTATCAAATACAATATACTCTTCGTTTTTGCGAAGAGTATAATCAAATAAAATATACTCTTCGTTTTTGCGAAGAGTATAATAATAGGAATAAATGGAAATATTCTAAAATGTTTAACTTCTTATCTGGAAAATCGGAAAATTTGTGTTTCAATAAACTCAGAAATGTCTAATATCGTTAATATGGAAATCGGTTCCGTTATTGATCCACTTGTATTTCTTATTTTCGTCAATGATTTACCAAATAATATAACAGAAGGTAAGGTGTTTATATACGCGGATGACACATCTGTCATAATCCATAGTAATACCGTTGAACATTTGAAGAATAGAACTGCTACAGTCATTAAGCAATTTGGAGACTGGTGTTTTAAAAATTCTCTAATTATTATTAACATGAAAAAAACGATATTTTTGTATTTTACAAATCTTATATCTAATAATAGTCCTAAAACAGAATATGTTGAGACCAACACGAAAACAACATTCTTAGGCTCAGCGATAGATGCAATATTAAATTTTACCTCTCAAATAGGTACCTTGTGCACTAAGTTAGCAAAAACAACATTTGCAGTTTTAAATTAAAAAAAAATTGAATAATAATGCATTAATGACATGTTACTACTCTTTAGCATATTCAGCCATTAGCTACAATATTAATAGGTATATGGGATCAATCAGCTGGGGCGAGTAGAGTTTTTGTAATGCAAAAGAGAATTATTCGGATTCTGTTTGGGTTCGGTTTTTATAGCTATTTTATATCTTATATTGTATGCGAGTTTTCATGACAAAGCCGATATTGTTTTTGTAACAAGATTTATGGTGAAAAAACTTGTTCTATTCTATTCTATTAGGGGCCATTCAATAAATTCGTTAACAAAAATGGTTTATTTTTAATTCTGTAACGCTGTAACACTTTTTAATATTGTGAACCATGTATATGGAAACTGAGGACAGTCTTAAGAAAGGTGTGCAACATATGTGAAAAGCACTTTCATCATCGTGTCATCAAACTGTCACACTCATGTGAAAAATGTTACTTTCAACACTTGTTGCACAATATACTGTTGTAGCGGATACCATTTTTTTTAATGGCATTAGGAGTTATCCATGCAGCCAGGCACAAGTTGTTATATATAAAATATATACACGCAGCGCACATCTATACATATATTACCCTAAACCTATCCTAATCCAAAAAACAGGAAATTATAAAAAAGATACAAGGGAAGGTACGGATGCACATTCTTCTCGTCCAGGAGTCTTTCAGGGCATTTTGTTAGACATACTATAATAGACTACGATAAATGGGAATTAGGTAAAATTATAACAAAGGTGAGACATATAGGGAACGAATCTATTAGTTACACATTTATACTTTCAGACCAGACGTTTTCAAAAAGCGTATAATAACTGCATTCACTCTATTATCATTTAGAGTTAATAGGTGTAATAGATTGATTGGCATTTGAATTTTAAGGTTCAGAATATCTGCATACAGTTGGTCACGTCCAGATGAATGTTTAGCACAGCTAAAAAATAAATGGTCCAGATCGCCTACAACATTACAAATTTCACATACTTTGGTCGGTAAGATTCCTATTTTATTTAAATGTAAAAGGTAGCAACCAGGTCCAAATCTGAACCTAATAAGTGTAGTAGTATACTTCCTAGGAATATGGAAAAAGTGGTATCAAGGTTCCTTAGGAATTTCTATTTGGATATGGGTATATCTTGTAGGTGTAGTGAAACAATATTCGTGCCAATGAGAAGTCAATTTTTTATTTAATCTCGCTTTGCTAATATTTATTCCGTCCTGTAGACACAGACTGTCTACAGGATTTCCATGTTCGACACTGTCTTTGGCCAATATGTCGAATTTTTCATTGAATTTTATGCCGCTGTGAGCTTTAACCCATATATAATTAATTTTAAACCCAGATATTTTCAATAAATAATTATGGTGTTTAATTAAATTAATGATTATAAGTATTATACAGGATTATAAGTATTACTTATTGCCAAGAGAACTGATCTGGAGTCACTTAGAATGATTGAGTTTTTAACCTGCTTATGTATAATATGTTCCAAGGTTTTGGCTATAGCATATGCTTCTGCTGAGTAAATCGACGTGCCTTGGGAGCGTTTAAATTTTGATTGCGTACTTGAGTTAGGTATTAAGAATGTACAGCCTGTACCATAGTTAGATTTTGAGGCATCTGTATAGAAATGCATAGCAGTAGGAAATTTTTCTAAGATGTTTGGGAGGATGACTTCATTTACTCTGGGATTTTCTGTATAATTAGGGAATAATATATTCAACTGACTTATCAAGTCAAAATATCGGCCTGAGGGAGAAAGCGGGGTGGGTTGATATTTTTAGAAACTTGTAATGCTTCACGATATCCACGGAGGTGGGGAATTTCTTCGGATACCATTGTTTTATTCTAATTCCTTTTTATAATTTTCCATTACGATGTTTTTTCAATATCTGGTAAAGAGAAGTAGGTATAATCCTACATCACTGAATGCGCCTTTAAGAGGACTAACAATTTATATCATTAAATGTAGGGTGTCCTCGATGACGTCGCCGCTCTATCAAACACGGTGAAAAAAGATAAAAAATACTGTAAAAAAGGTGACAAGTGTTTTATCCCTTACAGATCTGAGAGTGATTATTCTGTAAAAAATAATGTATTTTTACATGTGTCTCCTTGTTATGGTCTAAATAGATACTCTAATTTTTTTCAAATTTTTTCAGCATGCTACTAAGGACTTTTTAGGATGTTCATAATTGTATATTTTGGGACCAAACATAGGATATTTTATACAGCCAATAGTGGCATGAATGCCAAAAAGTTTCTTAATTTTTTGTGAAGTTAAAGACGGTTTTATTTCTTTGCCATTCTTACTAAAATAGTATTGAGCGGTTCTCAATGCACCCAGTTCATAAAATTCTTCATCCAAATATTTTTCAAGGTATTTTATTGGTGTTAGTACTTCTCTGGGAGTATGGGTGTTTTTGCTTGGTCCGTCTTTACTACTAAAAACACCCTTTTTCCAACTTGTTACTGGAGTTCTAGTTTTGCTAGTCGGTAAATTATTATCTTCATCGGTAGAACTACTGTCGTTTTTGCTATTATCCGACACGAGTAGAGGGACAAATCTTGAAATTTCAGGTTGCCAGTCATCATCATCGTCTTGAAGTTCCAAATCAGATTCCATATCTACTAGTGAAATATTTTGTCGAACTCCTCTATATGTTTCCTTAAATATATAAGGAATAAGAAACCAGACTGCAACCAACAGCTATTCTCCGGACTAATGCCCCGCCGAGCGCTGAATTACGAGTTACAAGCCTGGCCGCGTTAAGTGCAATAACTATGTATTGCCACAAAACGCTAAGTTTCGATTGTAATAGACACCACCCGAAAGACTTATTCCCATTCAAAGGAGCTCTCGTGCCAGCCACCCCATACCACTTGCAGACTGCAGTTTCGAGCTATTGGCTCTCGTCAGTGCAAGGTAGGTCTGAGACGGCTGTAACGAGGCATTTGTTCACTCTTGGTACATGATGAGATTTATAAAACCACGACATGCAACAAAAATGACAGGCTCCATCTAGCGGCTGATATCCATTACAATCGAAACAGCAGTAGCCCTGACATGGGCACAGTTAGTAGATATGCTCCTAGAGGGCAGAATATTTACTAGTGAAATATTTTGTCGAACTCCTCTATATGTTTCCTTAAATATATAAGGAATAAGAAACCAGACTGCAACCAACAGCTATTCTCCGGACTAATGCCCCGCCAAGCGCTGAATTACGAGTTACAAGCCTGGCCGCGTTAAGTGCAATAACTATGTATTGCCACAAAACGCTAAATTTCGATTGTAATAGACACCAGTCGAAAGACTTATTCCCATTCAAAGGAGCTCTCGTGCCAGCCACCCCGTACCACTTGCAGACTGGAATTTCGAGCTATTGGCTCTCGTCAGTGCAAGGTAGGTCTGAGACGGCTGTAACGAGGCATTTGTTCACTCTTGGTACATGACGAGATTTATAAAACCACGACATGCAACAAAAAAGCCGTCTCAGACCTACCTTGCACTGACGAGAGCCAATAGCTCGAAACTGCAGTCTGCAAGTGGTACAGGGTGGCTGGCACGAGAGCTCCTTTGAATGGGAATAAGTGTTTCGGCTGGTGTCTATTACAATCGAAACTTAGCGTTTTGTGGCAATACATAGTTATTGCACTTAACGCGGCCAGACTTGTAACTCGTAATTCAGCGCTCGGCGGGGAATTAGTCCGGAGAATAGCTGTTGGTTGCAGTCTGGTTTCTTATTCCTTATATATTTAAGGAAACATATAGAGGAGTTCGACAAAATATTTCACTAGTAAATATTCTGCCCTCTAGGAGCATATCTACTACAGATTCCATATCGCTCAAAAGTTCATAAATTGCATCAGGATTTGCTTGTAACTCTTCTAAATTAATTTTTCTTGTAGATTCTAGAAAAGGAATATTTTATTACAAACACATTTTTGAATTTTGAAATATATGGAATTTTACTTATATTTGAAGGCATTTAGTCCTGGAACACACAATTGTGACATTCCATTATGATTCACATTTTAGGATCTAACCTCAATATTATATATTTTTAATTTTTTGCATGGAAAAGTTGTCTTTATATTTAATAGTAACATTCCTCCAATAAAAAGATAGAAAAAACATTTAAATATAATTAAACACAATTACTTACTTTGTGACGTCATGGTAACGCACAATACACAAATTCAACACAGTACAAAACAACGGTAAATTCAAAAGTAAACAAAACGCGGCGCTGGCAGCATTAAACTGAACACTCACGATCGTGTGATTGAGGTTTGAGCAGCAACAAACCGAATTTTGAACCTTTTATCAGGTGAAAATAAGACCCTCACAATTGTGTGGTCTGTAAGGGTTATACTAATTGACCTGTTAGAAAGTTTGGTAAAAAAGTGTTATGGCGAAAACTGGATTGGTATCGCTAAAAGTCACTGCACATGTTAACTAACTCGTCTAATTCAAAAACTTTGTATAAATGAAATACCGATGATAATCGTATCTTTGTCTTCATGTTAAACTTACTAAAGTAAGCTTAAAGCTTAAAATCTTAACATTAAAGATACTGAAAACAACATACAGATAGTAGGTAATTTCATACAGTGTGTGTAGTGGCGAGCTAGGCACAGGGAGTAATAATTACGACATCGCGTGTGCCAGCTGGCTGAAATGAATTAACGGAGAGCTGGGATGCTTCGCCGACGGGCGAGTTTGCTCTGCTGTGTTGTCATGTCTCTCGCGCTACGTGAATGTACATGCCTAATGGGGAATTACACGCACTGTATTAAATAAAAAAGTGTGTATGTTGTGATTTGCTTAATACCTACCTAAATAATATTCTCTAATATTACATGTATTTGATTTTTACACAGCTTTGAAATTAGAGAAGTTAGTCAACATGCGCAGTAACTTTTAGTGATACCAATCTAGTTTTCGCCATGACACTTTTAAAAAAAATAATTTTAACGTGAAATAGGTCAATTGACCTGAATGCACCAAGCGTTTTTTTAAAACCAAACAGGAGAAAAAAATGTAAATTTTATTCTTTATTTTTGGGACATAGTGCATATTGTGTTATTTATAATAGTATATTATATAACGATGCTATAATGCAGGCTATTATTATTCAGGATGGAGATTACAACTCGAGCGAGCGCAGCGAGCGAGTGTTGTAACCACCCGAGGTAATAATAGCCATTATAGTCAGTTGTATACTATACTTTATTACGACTAACGTGTATATAATCTATAGTGATACATACAAACTACATAAATGCATAGAAAATGTTAATTTTTAAAATTATTTATTTCTCTTCAACAAAATGTAAGTTAATGTTACTACAGTTAATAAACTGAACTGATGAAGGCATATTTTGTGTTATAGTATGATTAGCACTATTTTCAACGGTAGTAATACTATCAGCATTAATCACTCTAGCAGTTGTAGAAGTAGAAGCCGTAGCATTGTTCACTTGCTTTGAAATAGTTTCGGATGTTATCATTTTATTTTTTTTTTAACAGATTGGTCGATGTATCCTTCAGTTACGAGTGAGGACTCCAACCTCTCTGACGCTTCAACCCCGCAATATTGCCACCTCCATCCACGTATAGTGTAACCGAAGATCTCCGAAAGCAATGGCCGGTGTAAAGTTCAGGATTTGACAAATTCAAATGAGTTGCTATTTGTTTTCCAATTACAGTAAACTTATTTTTTCCAATTCGTTGAATGGTGCATTTTTACAGATGTGTCTATAAATAAAACATCAAGTCATTATTCTTTTTTTTTTCGTTGTATAATAATTCTGTCACATGATGCCCATTGTCCCCGAGCAATAATATAACTAATAATATGATATACTAAATCATAATTAATAATTATACAGCTATTAATAGTTTTTTATATAGAATATATTATTTTAGTCTGTGTTCGTCTTTGTTTTGTCTATGTGTTCTGTTCCGTCTTAATCCTCGTGCTGTGTGTATGTGTAATTTGGGGTTTTCCGTCAATTTTATGGAGATCTTAATTTAGCATGAAACTATTTACATGTCCATGTAACAGTTAATGATAAGTCTATTTTCTCTACAACTGCTATTAAAATTTTGCATTACATTTTTAGCTTTTCTGCATTTGTGCATTTAGACCCAATATAACAAGCATTGAATTGCTTCCAGACCTTATTATCCTATTTGATTTGACTTAAAATTTTTAATTCAATTTGGAACGTATATAAAACAGCTGAGTAAAATACTTCCTATTGAAATTGGGCCATATCCCTCATACAGGGTGATCACAAGAGGCCCGCAAACTCTCATTTTTACGTGAAAAAGCTTTTATTTTAATTTTACAGCAAAATGTTGTCTTATTACTTCTCGACATGTCTAAGTCATTTAATTCTGTGTGTTCAAATTTTTAAATAACGAAACTCAGTAATTACAACTTGCCAGGCAACATAATTAGTTGGATCCAATCGTACTTTGAGGGACGAAATATGGTTATTAATATTAATGGTATCAAGTCAGCTACGCACGATGTCAAACAAGTTGTTCCACAAGGATCTGTACTAGGCCCATTACTGTTTTTGTTATTTATCAACGACCTTCCGAACCATATCACTATATCATTGGTCATATGGGGGCTTAGTTACAATGCTTGCTGATGATACCACCATAATCGATCAGCAGAAACACTACAACAGCTAGAGAATTTGATTTAAAAGTGCTATATGTGATTTAAGCATTTAGTGTGAAAGAAACAGACTTGTTTTGAATAAAACCAAAACCAAGTGCATACTTTTTTTATGCAAAGTAAAATCCAGACCGATGATATGATTTTCTCAGAGTCAGTAATGTTTCTATGTACTTGCATTGATAATAGACTTACCTGGGACGTTCACGTGCACGGTGTTTGTATAAAATTAAACAGCCGTATTATGCCTTTTTACAAACGAAAGATATCCTAACTGTTCCAGGACTTCTAAACATACATTATGCCATGGCTTACTCACATATTTCTCTAAATATAATTAACTGGCGATGTGCTAAAGATTTTAAGAGTTTTTGTGGCACAAAAAAAATATTAAGACTGATTTTTAATATGAGGTGTAATAAAAGTTGTAAGCAGGTTTTTGCAAATAATAAAAGTCTTACTGCCCTACAATCTATATATACAAATGTGTAACATTTGTTAAAAGAAAATATTTCAACTTCGAAATTATTGATAACGGGCCCATCGGAAAATTTTATCATACTCTCTGCGAGGTCTGCCTTGATCGTTAGTGCTAAATTAATGCATGTCCAGCCTGTATAGAATAAACCAATAAAATATTCACCACCTCGCTATCTGTTACCTAATTTGTACTAGTAGGCACATACGTATTGTCTCTGTTAGTACCAGAGACAGTACATAGGAAATAGTAACCAGAATATTTGTATCGATAAATTATTTTTACTTCCACGTCCAGTGGAAGTATAGTAACGACAAAAAAATTTTTAAAAATTTTTATTGTTCAAATAGGCTTAGAATGTCACGAAACGTCGAGATTTTAAGTTTGAGTAAAAAAAAAATTTCTGTCTGTCGGTCTGTCTGTCTGTTACTTTTTTGTGCGCACGTTTACTCTGGAACCGTTTGAGATATTGACTTGAAATTTGGTACACATATGTACTTTAACGAGATCTAGAACTAAATTATATTTTCATCTTGTTCCGTCGAAGGGTTGGGGGGTAAATTGGGGTAAATTTGGGGAAAACAGGTAAATCAAGCAGGAAAGAGTCCATAAAATTGGTATTTAGTATATACAAGAGAAGCTGAGGTCTCAAAAAAAATTTTGGCATTATCTACCCCTATTACCACCCCCATTACCACCCCCACCCCATCATTAAAGGGGATGAAAAAAAATTGTGATTTAGGGTGTGTACAAGAACCGGAAACCTCAAAAGGTTTTTTTACTTCATCCACCTCCACTACCACCCCCTATCACCACCCCCACCCCGCTACCGATGTGGGGTATCGTTTTATGGGTTTTTGGAGTAGAGGATTTCAAATATATTATTAAAGTTCCATAAACAATTATTTCCACATACAAAATGTTTTCGTTGTGAGTGACTTAGATAAAAAATCTGGATGTGGAAGTAGTGATTCCTTGGGCAGCGGTTTTTTCATACGGTATCATTCAGTGTGTGCAATGGTATTGATACTAGTAAAATAGTACTAGTAAATATCTTAAGTCAAAGGTCAAAGGAAATGAAGGTCGGACTTTATTTTCGTTAAATTTTATTTGACTTTCAGCATCCTCATTACACTCTTAAATATCTGTGTTAGGACAAAATAAGGAAACTCTAATGATGTTTATCACAAACAGGGTTAATAAGTACTCATTTAGCTAAACCTAAATTTGCTATCTAATTCTAATCGACATTAAAATAAGAAAAATAGGAAGGTGTCTAATTTAAGAATCATTTCGGCTATCAAATCCAAGTCTTCACTTGTGTTGGTTTTCGATATTTGGTGAACCAGTAATTTTTCTAGATAAAACCGGCGAACGTTTTGGTGACCTACTGTTTTCACCCTCAGGCGACGGTGATCCACCGTTAGATGCTTTTCCTGCTGTCTTCAGACGGACTTTGGTGTCGAGATGTCGGAAACTGAAATTATAGTTTGACGTTATTCAAAATTAAACTTATACTGGAGCGGATCTTGTCGTTAAATTCTGCATAAAAAATGTCCTATTAACCTTGTAGCTTATCCTCACCCATTTTGCGCTAACAGCGTCGCGTTCGAACAGAGGAGTAGTTTGGGGCGCAGAGGGAATAATCGGTCCTATTCCAAGTTTCACAATGAATATCTTAAAACCGGTTACTTTAACGAGAAAAATGCTCCGAAATGAATTTATAGAGTTCAATTTTCTCTATAAGATGCATATATAGTGGATATTGACGCAAGTGATTTTTATGTATTTTCCTCTTTTTTTCCACAAAGCTGTGTTTTTCAATTTGAGCTCGTTTCCACACCACCCACGAGGTAGAGCTCACGGTGCGTTTTTTTTAAGGAGGTTTCCCCTGTAGGCCTATTCCACTAAAATTCTTTCCAATTTTACTCATTAAGGGGTTCCTCATCGACGAATTCTTCTTCGAATTCAGAATTTAAACATCCTTGCCCATTGCAATTAGAGCACATTGTTGAGCAGTGCAATCCAAGCTTAACACAGCTGCATCGTTATCCGCAACCCTTCTTGCAGCTGCAGGATATTAGCTTTAGGGTGGAAATTGGTGCTGGTGCAAGTTTTCTCCTCCCCAAGCATGGATTTGGAGAAATACTCTGTAAGAATGTTGACGTAATGCCTCAGATTTTGGTGGCAGTCTTGGTAGAATGCTGGCAGTACTAGATTGACCGACTAACTTATTGAAGATAATGAATCTTTGATGATTCAAAGATGTCTTTTGTATATATTGCTAGCGCGAATTGCTGTCCAGCACATGTAATTTCTTTTTTCGTTGAGCTACGGTCGTTGAATATATGGACAACCTCTTCGATATCTTCTCTTTTATTGACGCATTCCACCTTTTGCACGTTTCCTTTATCAGAGAAAGCTGAAGTGGTATCGCATCCATTGAACGCGTGGACAAACAAAACTGTCTCCTTACAGCTTTTTAAAACTTCCGAGGACTGCAAGTCACGAGAACTGTAAGCTTTATTTTTTATTTATCTCTGAGCTTCTCTTAAGAAATGGATATCTTTATCTTCAGGTGCGAGAGCGATAATCAATGCGAGAAGATCAATATCTTGTCCGACAATGACCACTGTATCGTTTTCACGAGATTCATTTAAGGCGGTTTGAACTATGAGTACGTCAGCTTCGTCTAATTGTCTTGATTCCCTCGTTTTTAAATCTCTCCACCAATTTCGAAATAAACCATTCCTTGTTTGTGAGATTGTTTATCATTTTATTTTGCGTTTCAGTCAGTGACGTGTTCTCTTTGAAAATAATTTCCGGTAAAATGCGTTTTAAAAGTCGCTGCTGTCTTTCGATGCTCTTCGTACTCCGGGCATTGTCAGCATATCTGTCAAACACTACAATCACTTTTTGGCCGTAGTGATTACGAATAAAGCGAACGTAGGCTGTATAAACGTCGTCAAAAGTACCCTGCTTCGGCTGTACTACACGATGAATCAAATTGCCGCCATCAACAATGAACTAGTAATCGGAAAAATCTATTGGCCTCTCTCGTACAGCATTGAAAATATCATACAGAGATGATTTCTTAGTTTTTCTTATTAACCCTTTCTCATCGAAGAGAGGAAGACGAATTGAAGCAAGCTCAAAGTTGAAACATGACTCCAACTCTTCTTTTGAGTGAACAGTACAGATTATCCTCTGATTAAATTGCGTGGAATCGAAAAACACAGCTTTGTGGAAAAAAAGGGGAAAATACATAAAAATCGCTTGCGTCAAAACCCGCTATATATGCATCTTATAGAGAAAATTCTGCTCTATAAATTCATTTCTGAGCATTTTTTTCGTTAAAGTAACCGGTTTTAAGATATTCACTGTGAAACTTGGAATAGGATCGGTTTTTCCCTCTGCGCCCCAAACTCAAGCGCGGATCTAGAAATTTCAATAATTTTTCTCTCGTCTGTGGCGCATGGGACCCATACGAAATATGGGAAATAACATCTCGAGAAGCACTTCTCTAACGACTCCTAAAAAATTTTGAAAAAGCAGTTTGCGAAAAATTTTTTCAAAATTCGATTACCCCCCCAGGTCTAGGGACTCCTGTTTAAAATAATTTTTTTGTCATATGCATTCTACTTTTCATAAAAATACAGCAACACGTTTTGAAGTTTATGAAAATATTTTCATGACTAACTGAGATACAACGAATTGAAATTTTGTGATTTGTTAAATTGTAAATCACAAAATTTCAATTCGTTGTATCTCAGTTAGTAATGAAAATATTTTCATAAACTTCAAAACGTGTTGCTGTATTTTTATGAAAAGTAAAATGCATATGACAAAAAAATAATTTTAAACAGGAGTCCCTAGACCTGGGGGGGGGAGGGGGTAATCGAATTTTGAAAAAATTTTTCGCAAACTGCTTTTTCAAAATTTTTTGGGGGTCGTTAGAGAAGTGCTTCTCGAGATGTTATTTCCCATATTTCGTATGGGCCCCATGCGCCACAGACGAGAAAAAAAATTAATGAAATTTCTAGATCCGCGCTTGCCCAAACTTCCCCTCTGTTCGGACGCTGTTAGCGCGAAATAGGTGAAGATAAGCTACAAGGTTAATAGGACATTTTTTATGCAGAATTTAACGACAATTTTTTAATTTTCTGTACTTTTTTCTCTTCCGACTAACGGTTTACAAGATAAAAGTGAAAAACCAGCGTTAAGTTCCCGTTGGGGGTGGGTTTTTGCAAAAAAAGGATGTTCCACCCCTGAATTAGAAGGAACTTTTCGGGTATCTATTTCTAACCCTATCTAGAGTACGCGTCCCAAATATTATTACTTTATAAATTATTTCTCCTATTCAGTGTATTTTAATCTAATTTGCGTGTACTAAAAGTCCATTTTGGTTTTTCAAAATCGCACGACAGGGAAAAAAGTTCGAGGGGGTTGAATAATTTTCCTTTCCCTACCTCCTCCCCCTCCCCTAATTGGCCCACCACTCTCATCCTCGGGCTCCATCAATTCTTATCTATGTCACCTACCTCAAAAAAATCTCAGCCCCCTAACTCCTTTTTTTCGTAAAAAAATTAAGAAATTACTTTTTGTGTATTAGTGTTACGGCAAAAAAAACGCGTATTAAAAAAAATCACGAAAGGTTACCGGCCGATTTGGAAAAAAAGATTATGTGCTTCCGCGAGGTCTTCAATTTTTTATTTAACTTTTTTTTCGTCAAGTCAATAATAGCAAAGTTATCGTGAAAAAACGTGTTTTTGGGAATTTTAAATGCGAATTCCTGTCTCACCTCGTGTGGTTAAGTTGAACTAACTTGATGACATGACAAAAGAGAACGCGTGTAACCGAATTGTCAAAAAAATTTTTAAAAAAAATTGGTCTCATTTCAAAACCAGATCCGCTCCGCTATTAGCTGAAATGTTTACGACGAGGCTAGTCCCAGTCGTGCGATAATAATGGTTTTCTACGGTAATTAATCTGTTAGTAACGGGGCTCAGTATTCACAGCCGTGGGTAATAGCCCGTCGGGCAGAGCGCGAAAAGCCTTCTCTTTCTTGACCTACCCAATACTGAAGTATAACCAGATGGGACCTTCACTACTTATTAAAGCATGTTATTTTACATAGGAAATCAAAATTGACGACACTCTCCATTGGTCGAGACTGAAGATATAAGAAAAAAACTAAAAAAAAAAGAAATTTAGAAATTTAAGATTTAATCATATATAACTTTAGAACTAAAACAGATAAAAATACAATTTTTTTTTGGTTTTGACAAATAAACATTGCTTTTTAATTTGAAGTATAATTTATTGCAATAATTAAAAAATTAACATAAAAAAACTAGCAAAATTCAAAAAGATACACAAATCACCAACATTTTTCTAATTCTTAACTCGCCATAACTCGCTTATATAACGAGGTATTCAATTTTTTCTTTCACTAAAAACTGACAAATTTAATAAGCTTCATCTTGTCTCGATTAATGCTGGATCTAATTTTTTAACTAAAAGCGCTACAGCCCTTGAAACACAACGAAGCACAGTACGGCGACGAAGACGCGAGGCTTCCTTTCTCGCACCCGCTACTTTCTGGACCCATCAAGAAACGTATCGGCATCGGCTGCTGGCCTCATTATTGTCTGGATAAATATTAATAAGTATATACTATTTTACTTACATGTAGGCTATTACAGTTTATGTATATTGTAGATTCATTTTTATCAATGGAGAAAAACTACATGTTTGTTTTACGAAACTGCTGAAAGCAGTGAAAATCTAATGGTAAAAAACCAACTGTTACTGGCATCAGGTCTATTATTAACTGTGCAAATGGAAGAAAATATGCAATTTCATTAAAATTTTTATAAAACAAAGTGGTGGCACTTATTTATATCGATACCGATTTCATTATTCTTGTCTGACATCTTTTTGTAATAAATAACATTAGCAAAGATAATACGTATTGTCTCTGATATTAGTAACGCGATAAAAAAATGCAAGTGAGCCTTCATGTAGTTATAATAAAGAAAACAAATCAGTTTAAAATAAAATATCATTGTCTGATTTGTGGAAAATCCAGAAAAATTAAGAATAAATTAAGAACATCTTTAAGTACCAGTTTGTACAGGAACGGGTGCGGAAACTAGAAAAAAATATATATTAAAGCTGCAGTGTCGCATTGTGATACAGAAATACAAGGCAGGTTACACATTTATTCAGATTTATTTGGGCTAATGGAAATTATCATAAAATTTATTATGCAAAATATATTAGCAAAAAAAAATTAAATGTGTACAAACTAAACAACTGAAAAAAAAAATGAATTTAAAGTAGCGTTAAATATTTTATTTAAGGAGGTTTATCTTGCTGTTTTGCAAAAAAGAATTCTTAACTCCAATATTTCTAAAAACACGCCTTAATGATATATTTGAAGAAATGACGGAATAAAAATTAGATTATAGCAGTGGAAATACAAGAAAGAGATTAGAAAAGCATTTAAGCAAACAAAGTGTTTTGTGAACACAAAGAAAATACAACAACAGTTCATTCAAGTGATAATAAAGCTAAAAGGATTTTTGTTGTCAGTCACAAGTGAATCAGGCGAAGAAAACTTGGTTCATGAGAATGAATTGACAATTCCTGATAAAGCTGCCGGTATCTTAAAAGAAGCTATAGCTGGATGTTTTAAAACTATAAAAAAAACACGACTACTAATCTGAATGAACATAAATGTAAACAAAAAGTTTCAGATTTGTTATAAACATTTATGTCGTGGATACTAAATAAGTCAGGACAGACAAATTTGATTTAAACGTTATTTCTATTGTAATGGAATTTATATTAATACTTATGGAAAAAAAAACAATCAGCTTAGGCCATCTTTTTAATCCTTTACATATCACTACATGTGTTTCGTGCCGTCAGAAGAAAAAGAACTTAATGATATGCTTTATTCTTTTGGCTATGGTTATTCCTACGATGAAATACGTACATTTTTAACGTCCTTAGCTAGTCACGTATTAGTAAAAACTGGTGGCGACATTTTTATACCACCTGGAGTTCCTCCAGTAGGTTCTGAAGAAAACAATTACATTTATCGTAGCGATAATTTTGATCAAAACGAAGACAGGCTAGATGGTAAAAATCCCACTAGGAATAGTATTATTTAAAAAAAAGAACAGCCTATTTACACAAGCATATTTAGATCGTCTATCCAATTTTAACCGATTTTAACCCATCCAGTTTACATGAAAACAAAAATATAGTTATGTACAAAAATCCAACTAATCGTTCAGAGCCTCTACGAGTTAGTGAAAGCATGGCAAATAATTGTTTTGATTATGTGGTTACCTCTGACATTTTATGGAAAATATTAAAACATACGAAGCAAAGTAAAAACTTTACTAGCTGGCATGATTTTACTTCCACATCCAGTGGAAGTATAGTAACGACAAAAAATTTTTAAAAAATTTTTATTGTTCAAATAGGCTTAGAATGTCATGAAACGTCGAGATTTCAAGTTTGAGCGAAAAAAAAATTTCTGTCTGTCTGTCGGTCTGTAACTTTTTTTTGTGTCTGATACCTACCTATTATTTTCACTTTATTAATGCACCACCCGCGTAGTACGACACCATATATAGCAGATTATTACAACTAATATCATAGTATTCAATTTGATTTGTTAATTTTATCATCTTACAATAAAGGAAGATAATTCTAAAGCTTTTGTTACGGCCGCTGATTGTAGCCTTGCGCGATTTATGGTGAACGCGGGATGTACCGGGAACGAGTGGGGAAGCCTCGCGACTCCGTCGCCGTAGCGCGCTTCGTTGTGTTTAAAAGGCTGTACCGCTTTTATTTACAGAGCTAGACCCAGCATTAATTGAGACAAAATGAAGTCTATGAAATTTGGCAGTTTTTGGTGAATAAAACATTCGAATAGCTCAATACATAAGCGAGTTACAATGAGTTAGACCTTTCAAAAAAATTGACAATTTGTGTACCATCTAAATCAACGTCAATTTTGTAATGTTAAAGTTATTATTTTTGTAATAAATTAAAGAGAATCGTTTGTACTATAAAACTAAAAGATATATATAATTTTATCTTTTTTCGTTTGAAAGTTATTCGTGGTTGAATTTGAATTTTGTTATTTTCATTTTTTTTTGTTTTTTTCTTGTAACTTCAGTCTCGACCAATGGAGAGTGTCGTCAAAAGTGATTTCCCATGTAAAAAAACCTGCTGAATAAAATGAAATAGGTTTTATTTGGTTATACCTCGGTATTGGGTTAGTGAACGATAGAGCCAGCCATCCGACGTACTATAATATTTATCACTCAATGGGCTAGAACCAATCACAAGAGTTATTTTTCATTATTCAACATAATTCCTTCATCCCCTTTAAGTAAGACACGTCCTGCTTAATGGCATCCAGCATTATGTCGATTATTTACAGGAGAACTTATTTAAATAACGTTTCAACATAAATTTGTAGATCGTTGTGTCGTGATTTCTACACATCGAAGTAGTCGAACACCGAGTTTGATACTGAAATATGAAATCTGTGACTACTCAGCTTTTACATCCGCAACGAAAAAATGTCATTTTAAAAACGAATAAGAATAGATTTCGATCATAGATAATCCTTAAGAAATACCACAATAAAAATCCAATTTCAGTTTCATTATATTTCTTAAATGTCTGGTGAACCCATTATATAAGAAATATCTCAGCAATTTCCGTCCGTTAATAATGAAAGGAATTCTTACCGGATCGGAACGTCACTGGAAGCGCCGTCTTCGGTTATTCCTTGAAACAGAAACGCCAGAGGCCAGCTGATCCATGATGAACTCCTGAAAAACGAAATGACAAATCGTTTAAGCAGATTTGAATATACCGTTGATCCACTGATAAATATTTAAAATACTTGATTCACTAGTGGTATTTTCAAAAGGGAGCTCCTTATTAGCCGAGGTCAATATTCACAGTTCTACGTGGGAATTCAAACGAAAGCGGATTAAGAAATGCTCTTGATTCTAATATGCCTAACGCGCAGATATTAAAATAAATTTGGCGCGTATTAATCGATTTATCTGCTGTACAGCTGCGTAAAACAATTGCATCATCGAGGTTTTAGGTTTTACCTTATAAAATATACAGGGTGTCTCATGGCTAAATGGACTACTCATGCATGTCAAAATATGTCGATTTGGATATCACCATCGTCATTTTCTGTATCTCTTCTACACTCTTGCCTATTTGAAGTGAATCATAGATAGCCAATTATTTCGAATTACTGTTTTTTTATACAGGGTCTTTAATTCCAGCATGTTTATTTGGTCAAGTATGTGTGGGGTCTGTCACAAGCGATTTGTCTGTATGTGTTACTATGTAAGTCGCTATACTACACACGGTCAGTGTTTTTAAAAATGTTCGATTTTGCTTGTATGAAATGTGAATAATATTTTTCTTCTTGCATCTTCCAAGATAGGAAATTAAGAATGCTACGAAATTTGCATGTTTCTAATATAAAATATCCAACCAATTACGGAGTTTCTGTTGTTAATAATTTCTTGCATAAATGTCAAATTGTCTTCTTTATGAATACAGTGTCATCATAAATCAATTGACCTAATCCTTATATGTATATATGTTATGAAGTGAGGAATCTGTGTTTAACAATTTTATTTTTACATATTAGTCATAAAAGATTTAACATAAAAGTTTAAAATTTACGTTTTAATTTAGCTAGTTCTCAAGAAGGTATTTATAAAATGTCGAAATAACAAAATTTCACAAAGCCTCAATGTACTATTTAATGCAAATAAATGTATTTGTTGTTTTAAACAAGGGCAGAATTTTTAATTTGGAAAAATGAGAATAATTAAATTTTTGCTGGAAGAATATAATTTTGATATACATTGAACTGAATTTGTAGTCTCTTCCTTGTGAAACATTCTAATTACAAAAAAAACTGAATCTTTGTATTTATTTTTGTGAAAGGCCTAATAAGCCGAAATATATGTAGAGTATAAATATACTCATTTTGAAACATTAAAAAGCAGTTTTTCCTTGTAATTAGAATTAATTTTATGTTTAAAATTGATATGAAATTAACCGTTTCTCGAATATATTTTTTTTAGCACTACTATATACAGTATGTCCCAGGATAGGTGTAACAAGAGGTGTAATGGACCAAAAATTTTGGAATTTTGGAATGGTATTTAGGGATTGAGTCCTGCTTGTTGTAAAACTAAAGTATACCAAAAATGACTTGATTTGGTGTTCTACAGGGTGTTTTATATGCAATGTTGTAAAAATCACCACTAATAAAAAGTACCTTTATTTTTCAAAATATGAAAAAATTTCAATGAGAAAAGTTATTTAGAATGCAATTTTATACCTCTATACCAAATTTCAGGAATATAAAATTATTTTTTTGAAACTTCCCATTTTTTGCGAATTAAGAGTTGAATTCATATTTAAAGTTGTGTATGAGCAAATGTTAATCATCTTAAAAAGTAGGCTATTGGTAAATAAAAAATTGAATATACGAGATGTAAGAAGGTATAATGTTAATCGTACTAATTGTAAAACAAGAAACAATTACTAACAGAAGATTAATGAGGTTTAAAAATTATAACAAGTAATCTATGTCAAAAACATAACAGATTCACAAACAAATTAATTATTGATCAATACAAAACAGTGTTTACAATTTTTTTATTATTCGACGTAGCTACCACCCACATCCACACACATTTCGATCCTTCGCCTGAAGTCCTTAAAACTGTTTCGAATATGATCTAATGGAGTTTACGTCATTTGTAATTCTCTGCTTCAATACTGCTACATCGTTAGGAAGTGGTTCAGCGTAAACCAACTGCTTGAGGCGACCCCATAAAAAGAAATCCAATATTGATAGGTCTGGGGATCTTGCCGGCCACTTGATCGGTCCATTCCTGGCAATCCAATTTTCTTCAAAATTTAAATTCAACCACCGATTAACCATTTCTGTTGAGTGGCCAGGGCAACCATCATGTTGAAAATGAACTAAAGGCATATCTCTTAAAATATTTAAATGTTCTTCAGAAAATCTTTCAAGAAGCTGTAAATAAGTGTGCTGGTTTAACCTTCCCTCAATGAAATAAGGTCCAATAACTCCAACGTGATAACAAACGGCACACCACACATTCACTTTTTTATAATATTGTCTTCTGCAATGAATTCTAAAATTTGGATTTTTAGATGAAACAACACTATTGGTTGTAAATGTGGATTCATCTGAGAAAATTATGAAATGATGAAAAAATTTCTCTTCCATGATTTTTTCTTCAATGGTCAAACAAAAATCCAACCTACGGCCGTCATCTCCCTCAAGCGTATGTTTATAATTTGCTTTATATGCCCTAATTTTCTTTGCCTTGTAAATTCTTTGGATTTCAGACTTGTTAATATTAATAAGAGCTGATCTCTCTCTTAGTGGCATCCTAGGATTTTCTATAACAGAGGCATGAGCTATAATAGCCCCAACATAGTCTTTATCATATGCTTTTATTTTTCTTTTCATGTTAAGAACACTACCAGTAGCCTTTTTAATTATTCTCATAGCCTGAGTACGTGACAAAGCAGTGTTTGAAAATTTCAAATTAAATTGGCTTACCACTTCTTTTAGCGAGTTTTCACCGCCGCGCCAATTCCGTAGCATTGCACAATATAAATTTTTTCACGTACTGTGAGTACCATTTTCACTTAATTTTTTATGCTTGGTTCGTTAATTTGAAACAGAAATTAAGGGTAATATTGACTACGTTTGACGCATAGGTCAATAATAAATGATAAATGTATATCCACTGCTTTTCTCATAGCCTACTTTTAGCTTCTACATAACTTTAAATATTAATTCACAAAAAATAATTTCTATGCAGTTTTAATTGAATGGTTCAAAATAAAATACTAATTTATTGAAAAAATGGGAAGTTTAAAAAAAAAAATTTCATATTCCTGAAATTTGGTATAGAGGTATAAAATTGCATTCTAAATAACTTTCCTTAGTGGAATTTTTTCATATTTTGAAAAATAAAGGTTCTTTATTAGTGGTGATTTTTTACAACTTTGCTTATAAAACACCCTGTAGAACACCAAATCAAGTCATTTTTGGTATACTTTAGTTTTACAACAAGCAGGACTCAATCCCCAGATACCATTCCAAAATTCCAAAATTGTCCATTACACCTCTTGTTACATCTATCCTGGGACACACTGTATATATTTTTTTCTGCGAGTTACAATTACAATTACCTCTTCAGATAATGAACCTTTCGTAAGCTGTGCAAATCAATTAATTTACCGATTAGTCACGAGAAAATATAGACAGATAGTATTGCGCCGAAGAAGTAGACATTGCTAATCGATTTCAGGAAAAATATATTTTTCTGAAATCGATCAAGAATGTCTACTTTCTAAGCGCAATTTCAGTTCTCAAAATACGCTATTCTAGTATTTTAGTCCGTTGCTAAGCAACTATAAAAAAACAGTCCGGGAATAGTTACTTTTTTGAAATTGATCGGCAATGTCTACATTTTCGGCGCGATTTCAGATCGAAAAATGCACAATTCCAGTATTTTAGTCCGTTGCTAAGAAACTATCAGAAAACAGACCGGAAAAGTTCCGTTGCCAAGCAACGATCAACAGAACCGTACGGGAATGTTACTTTCCCGGCCTAGGCCGGGAAAGTAACATTCCCATACGGTTTTTTATGTATATTTTAGACAGTAAATAAATACACGCAGACAAACCAACTCACATTAAAATTGCATTTATTAGTAAGCAGTTAGATTGTAATGAAGAAATGTTATGCATTAATACAAATTCCTTAATTTATAATAATATTGATTGTGATTTCAGAAAAAAATAGTATGTGTATTTCGGTGTGAAAGCACATTCCCGGACTCGATGCTTGTTGGCCGAGGCGCTAGCCATCGTCGTCCGGAAATGTATTGCTTTCACACCTAAATACACAATATACTATTTTGTAAAATCATGTTTTTTGGGACGAATCGTAGCTGTTTCCGGACGAAGCGAGCACGAGTCCGGAATACCCGATGAGTCCCAAAAAACTGATTTTAGGTACGTGTCACAAACAACATTTTTTTGTTAAAGGTCCCTAAATAGTTATTTTTGTATCTAGGGTGCAAACTGCTAATCTCGTACGATTTTTTGACTTGGCTGCGCCTCGTCGTACTTTCGTTCTCGATCACCAAAGTATTTTACACTCGAGATGCAAACAATATTTTTTCTACAACTTTCAGTTGATTAAACTAAAGCTATTAGTTAAAAAAATCATACTGTTTTTAAAATAAAATAATTTTAAAAATTCTACTTTCAGTTGATTTATTTGATAAAACAATAAATATTTTTGAACTAAATGTTTGTTTAATTCTCGTGTATACATTAAAAATTATAAAAAATAGGCAATAACAGTATGTGATGTGCAAAATATTTTGCACCATAATGCGCAAAATATTTTGCGCACGGTGTCATGGTAACGCAAAAAAAATAATGTCAGTGAAAAAATGTCCCATTTCAATCGATCAAGAATGTCTACTTTCTAAGCGCAATTTCAGTTCTCAAAATACGCTATTCTAGTATTTTAGTCCGTTGCTAAGCAACTATAAAAAAACAGTCCGGGAATAGTTACTTTTTTGAAATTGATCGGCAATGTCTACATTTTCGGCGCGATTTCAGATCGAAAAATGCACAATTCCAGTATTTTAGTCCGTTGCTAAGAAACTATCAGAAAACAGACCGGAAAAGTTCCGTTGCCAAGCAACGATCAACAGAACCGTACGGGAATATTACTTTCCCGGCCTAGGCCGGGAAAGTAACATTCCCATACGGTTTTTTATGTATATTTTAGACAGTAAATAAATACACGCAGACAAACCAACTCACATTAAAATTGCATTTATTAGTAAGCAGTTAGATTGTAATGAAGAAATGTTATGCATTAATACAAATTCCTTAATTTATAATAATATTGATTGTGATTTCAGAAAAAAATAGTATGTGTATTTCGGTGTGAAAGCACATTCCCGGACTCGATGCTTGTTGGCCGAGGCGCTAGCCATCGTCGTCCGGAAATCTATTGCTTTGACACCTAAATACACAATATACTATTTTGTAAAATCATGTTTTTTGGGACGAATCGTAGCTGTTTCCGGACGAAGCGAACACGAGTCCGGAATACCCGATGAGTCCCAAAAAACTGATTTTAGGTACGTGTTACAAACAACATTTTTTTGTTAAAGGTCCCTAAATAGTTATTTTTGTATCTAGGGTGCAAAATGCTAATCTCGTACGATCTTTTGACTTGGCTGCGCCTCGTCGTACTTTCGTTCTCGATCACCAAAGTATTTTACACTCGAGATGCAAACAATATTTTTTCTACAACTTTCAGTTGATTAAACTAAAGCTATTAGTTAAAAAAATCATACTGTTTTTAAAATAAAATAATTTTAAAAATTCTACTTTCAGTTGATTTATTTGATAAAACAATAAATATTTTTGAACTAAATGTTTGTTTAATTCTCGTGTATACATTAAAAATTATAAAAAATAGGCAATAACAGTATGTGATGTGCAAAATATTTTGCACCATAATGCGCAAAATATTTTGCGCACGGTGTCATGGTAACGCAAAAAAAATAATGTCAGTGAAAAAATGTCTCATTTTAGACACTGACATTAATGCGCAAACATAGCCTTTTTTTGACAGTTGTAGAAAAAACATATTTTGGTTTTTGTCATTTAACACAAAAACTAAAAAAGATGGAGAAAAACTTTCTGCACAAAAAACAAAGTGCATAAAATTTTCTACAATTTTGCTCCTATACAATATTTGGATAGGAGTTACCATTTTCCAGATAAATGATTCAGCTCTTAAAATAAAATATAAAATTCAATATAAAACGTAATACTACGGGAGCCCATCCTAACGGTCCGTGCACCCCCCTAATCCTTGGGGACAATGTTCTTCATAAAGATTAAAGCCTAAGGAACAATTAAGACATGTCTTAAAAAAACTGGCTGTACTTTCAAAATGGCGTCCGTTTAAAAAAAATTGCAAATATTGTTTTTGTCATTTAACACAAAGACTAAAAAAGATGGAGAAAAACTTTCTGCGCAAAAAACAAAGTGCATAAAATTTTCTATAATTTTGTTCCTATACAATATTTGGATAGGAGTTTTTCCAGATATCATTGTTACCGTTTTTGAGATAAATAACTGCAAATTACAATATTATTATTCTTATTAATTTTTTTCAGTTTATTTTATTTTTTGTTATGTTAATAATATATAAAGTTATATTATACGCCTTAACAATAATTGTCACAGTTATTTCCTCTAAGTGATTTACCGATATATGAATTTCCATGTTTTCTTAATTATTTTGGACTCATTTATCAAAATATTGTATAAACAAAATTGTAGAAAATTTTATGCACGTTATTTTTTGTCCATCTTTCTTAGTTTTTGTGTTAAATGACAAAAACAACATTGGCAACAGTTTTTTTTTACATATGGCCGCCATTTTGAAAGTATAGCCAGATTTTTTTAGGACATGTCTTAAATTGTTCCTTAGGTTTTAATCATATGCTAATAATGGTGCGCTAAATTTAAACGTGCACCTGGTAGACTGATATCAATCAATTAGCATCATTACCTTTCAATAATTGCATATTTATTTACAAGTAATTAAAGCAGGATTTTATTAGGTAGGTATTGAAATAAATTCAAGGAAAACTATTAATTTAAATACTAAAATGTTGTCGGTATTGTATGAAACAATCATTTTAATTTCATTGTATGCCACTTACTTACAATAAAACAATTAATCAAAATCCGGATCAACAGAGAGGAGAATTTATTTACGCCGCGAAAATAATTATAGATCTTTAACTCATAGAGCAATTAATATTTTACTACCTCATTAAAATGGACTGAAATAAGAGGATAATTAAGATAAATTATTTCAAATTCAAATTCCTGTTTAAAGAACTCTCAATTTATAGCTCATAATGCAAATTTTATCTCTCCTCACATATAGAAATCTGACTTTTATTGCATTTTAATTGAGTTGCTGCTTTACTTTTCATTAAGAACGAAATCATTTGATCAAAGTCGTGCTATAATATTATTGTTGGTTTTTGAACGAATATTTAAAATTTTCTAATCCTGAAATCTTCGTGTAACAAATTACATGTAAATCTGCTAAAATTTTGCAATTAGAGCAGCCATTTTGAATTTTTAACTGTGACATTAGATTAAGAATCAGCTGCTAAGTACTAATTGTAACGGAAATCCGACGAAATTTGATTTTTGTCTAAATTTAAGGGTCCCGCCAGTGTACACTGTCGTATTTTGATGAAAGAAACTATAATGGAATCAAGCCGCTCAGTGCCAGTGGCATGAATCGTGATTTTTTCGTTCAAAATCATCTAGAGCACTTGTTTTGCAACCGATTGGGGTAACTTTTTTTTTAAATACTCGTTATTTGATTTCCAAAAAACGTAAGAGAGCCGATTTTTGAATTATGCTAACCAAAATTATTGAGCTTAGCCAAAATAGCAATGTTTTATTTAAATCTTAATAAAACTTACAAATAAAAACTTTTTTTCTTGTCCAATTTACATAAATCTTGTTACTCGGGGGTTTTTGGAGTCGCTGATTACGAATCTGATATCTAAATTGTCATAAACCAATCTGCAAGATGACGGAATCAATGGCGGTTATAAAATGATAAAAAATGATGAGAAATGAATTATTTTTGTTAAGGTTTATGTCGAAATCGGCTCACTTACGTTTTTTTGGACATTAATAATGAGTATTAAAAAAAATATATCCCAATCGGTTGCGAAATAACTGCTCTAGATAATTTTGAACGAAAAAAATCGCGATTCGTGACACTATGCGCCGAGCAATAATATCCTATAGTTTTTGAAAAATATTATTATTATAAAGTAATTTACGTTACAAGACCGGAAAGTAGTGTTTTGTAAGCTTCGAGGACTCTGAGTCGACCTGCAAAACAGTGTTTTTCGGTCGTGTAACGTACAATATTTCTTTTTCGGTCGACACTTCAAAATATATTTTCCATAACTTGTGAATTGACAACTCGTAAAAGTTAAATTTATTTATTTGACACTTATCTCAACAATTAACATAAATTCGTTTCCATAGAAATGAGAATAGCAGTGATCGGAAAAGACTTTGCCGATCTCTAATGTCACTTTTCGGTCTCAAGCCCGGGAATAGTATATTGTGTATTTAGGTGTGAAAGCAATACATTCCCGGACGACGATGCAAATTGTTGGCCGAGGCATAAATAAATACTACATACTAATGAAAATAATATTCCTGCCACACTTCCATAGGTTACATAATAATGAGAGCTAAATAAATTTGAGCACGCGTTAAAATCGTGAACGGATTCGTAATTCGCAATAATCATGCCGAAATAAAGCGTCAAGTCACATCAAATAATTTTTCATCGTTCATTCTTGTAAAGAAATAATGACGTAATTATGTATCTACGGTTGAAATACATATCGACAAATTCGTAGAAATGGTCCACTTAAATTAAATGATGTCACTCACTAGTTTACAAGCCAAATACATGATGAAAATTCGAATAATGTTAAGCTGACTTAGTTAAAGTAATATTTAAATAATACAGGAACAAATATATAAAAAATATTTGTTGTCCTCGAAAATGTGGAATCAACTATTCCCTGGTCTATAACGTCACACAATGGATGAAGAACAAATACAAGACAAATGTTATGTTTAACGCTAAATTAAGAGTGCCTGAATTTCTTTGTGCCTAAGGGTAGCTATTTATCGATTTTTGACGAAAAAGAAAATGGCAAACTTTTTACCATATTTTCTACTCAATGGACAAGAGCCTTAGGTCGTGAATATCTGTACCTTTAGTGCGTAGGTAGGTTAAATAGACACCCAAGAACATTTGATGGCGGTAGTCCTTCAGAAGGCAAGTTTAACATTAAACATAAACTTTTTATAATAAAATAAACTAGTTTTTAGTTGGGATAAGGCTCTTGTATGCTTAGTTGATCATAGCACCTAAAAATTTATTAGAATGAATATTTGGGGTTTATAAGCATTAATCTCCGTCGTAGGGGGCGAAACGGGTTTCTAAACTTGGCAATTATATTAGTTATTTATTTAATACCCCCCACCTAGAGTGCTCTAGGGGAATAAACCCCGCTACATATACTATTTTTTCTGAAATCACAATCAATATTATTATTAATTAAGGAATTTGTATTAATGCATAACATTTCTTCATTACAATCTAACTGCTTACTAATAAATGCAATTTTAATATGAGTTGGTGTGTCTGCGTGTATTTATTTACTGTCTAAAATATACATAAAAAACCGTACGCGAATGTTACTTTCCCGGCCTAGGCCGGGCAATGGATCTTTTCCGGTCGGTTTTGTGATAGTTTCTTAGCAATGGACTAAAATACTGGAATTGTGCATTTTTCGATCTGAAATCGCGCCGAAAATGTAGACATTGCCGATCGATTTCAGAAAAATATCTTTTACTGAAATTCCAGTATTTTAGTCCGTTGCTAAGCAACTATCAGAAAACAGACCAGAAAAGATCCGTTGCCAAGCAACGATCAACAAAACCGTACGGGAATGTTACTTTTTCTGAAATCGATCGGGAATGCCTACATTTTCGGCGCGATTTTAGAGCGAAAAATGCACAATTCCAGTATTTTAGTCCGTTGCTAGGAAACTATCAGAAAACAGACCGGAAAAGATCCGTTGCCAAGCAACGATCAACAAAGCCGTACGGGAATGTTACTTCCCGGCCTAGGCCGGGAAGTTACATTCCCGTACGGTTTTTTATATATATTTTAATATGTTAATATTTTTGATTTTTATACGTTTAAAATAGTATTGATTGTGATTTCAGAGAAAAATTTTTTTAAATGTTTATATTTTTTTGGATTTTTATACGTTTAAAATAGTATTTATTGTGATTTCAGAAAAAATAGTATGTGTACTTCGGTGTGAAAGCACATTCCCAGACTTCGATGCTTGTTGGCCTCGGCTAGCGCCTCGGCCAACAATTGCATCGTCGTCCGGGAATGTATCGCTTTCACACCTAGATACACAATATACTATTCCCGGCCTAGGCCGGGAAACTAACATTCCCGTACGGTTTTTTATGTATATTTTAGACAGTAAACAAATACACGCAGACAAACTAACTCACATTAAAATTGCATTAATTAGTAAGCAGTTAGATTGTGTGAAGAAATGTTATGCATTAATACAAATTCCTTAATTTATAATAATATTGATTGTGATTTCAGAAAAAATAGTATATGTACTTCGGTGTGAAAGCACATTCCCGAACTTCGATGCTTGTTTGCATCGTCGTCCGGGAATGTACTGCTTTCACACCTAAATACACAATATACTATTACGGATTTTTTAGAACTATTTTCAAGCTCTGTCAATTAACAGCGCAGCGACAAGGAGACTTATATGCATTTTTCTGGACAACATAACATGCAGTACGATACATCTATAGTGTGAAATATGATCATATCGTACGCCAACAATGTCACCATCTCGTAAATTAGTAAGTTCCTGAAGCATTAGCGATATAACGTTTGAAATTTCTTCTTCTTATTATTTTCTCTGAAGCAATCTGATTAAATGATTTCATTTTTCGCGGCTAGATTTCCTTATAAGTCTATAAAACAACCAGTAGATGTAAGTATTTTCGGAAATAGCCCACCTACCTACCTACTATTTGGTAATAAAAAATATGAATAATGTAGGTTATCGCATATTTTGCACCCACATATAAATATTTGTAAATTTAAATATATTATTGCCATACTATATTCATTAACATATTAAATTATTAATAGCTCAAATATTTATAAGCGACTTACGTGGGTGGTTGAACGGTGATATTATTTTCTGGTGATTCAGCGGGTTGTGTTAAATGTCTTCTTGTGGACGAAATAGACTTAGCTATAGATGGATTGTATATTTTGGGATCACTGACCATGCGGACGAAAAAGCTTCTTTTGTGTGCCAAGGTTTCCTTCTTCTTCCTTTCCAGCAATTCGAACACTTCATCGTGCAGTTCCTAAAAAACATTATGTAAATATAATAGTGTCATGAGCAGACGTGAATGAGTGAAAGTTGCAATCGAGCGTTAGCGACTGCGAATACTTATTTGAACCATACAAATAACTACTTAGTCTCAGTGGCACCACGTGAAAGTGATTTGTGCCCAAATCGAGTAAAACATTAACCAAACATGTTATAATTTGCGCTGGTTTCATCGTATTTCGATGAGTTTTTTGGGATCTAAATGGTTTAATCTTAATGAAAGATTTAATCTACTGTCTTGTATAGGTGAAGCAAATTAGATGGGATTTGAGGTTTTATCTAACACTATGGCACATAGACAAAAACCAATATACGTGTCCTGAGCTCTGAGCTCGATTTTCGAGAAAAAAACACTGGACAAACCGCGATCGTCTATCTTTTTTGACTACCGAGCTACAGAGCGTTTTTGGAAAATTGACAGTTTTGGATGACCTCTATATCTCAATTACCAAGTGTCGAATCGAAAATCGAGTAACACATTATTAGTCACTTTTTTGAGTAAAATCCGTTGCTGATAAGAAGAAAATTATGCATGCCTCAGTTTTCGAGATATAGACATAACTTGTGTTTTTTAATGGAAACCCTTATTTCATTATTCGATCACAACTTAAATTAGCTATCCAATGATATATCACGTCATATTTATCTCTAGAAAAAGTGGTTAATTTTTGAAAAATTTAATATATTTGCGAAGAGGCCATGGGAAATTATTAACAACAACACTTCTTATAATAAAATAATTTTGCCAAAAATAGGAACAACTAAACTACAATAATAAATGCATTTTTGACACTTCTCCTTACAGCATTTGTTGCATTTCCAATCATGGCAACGGTTATTGTCCGACACGCAGCTAATGTTTTGTTTTCCAATTCTTCTATGTCATTAGAACGTTCTCCATATATAATATTTTTTAAATAACCCCGAAGCCAAAATTCAACAGGGGTTATATAGGGAGATATAGCTGGCCACAAAGTAGGAACATTATTTCCTAAAAATTAAACAATGCCTAATCTACTTTGTTGTTTATTAATGTCCAGTTAGGTAAATTAATTTTTAGTTATCATTTTAGTTAACTTAGCTAACCAGACATTGATAAACTAGTCATAGGTGATATATAGATACCTATCCAGTCCTCCTCAAATTGAGCATTTAAATAATTTCGTGTTTCATTTGGCGTATGACCTGGGGCGCCATCGTGTTGGTAAATTAATCTTTGAAATTGTCTTACAGGTATATTGTCTACAAAGGGCTCTATTTCTTGCAGAATGTTAATAAAATTTTCGGTATTCAAATTACCGTGAAAAAATGAGACCTACTATTTGGTATCCAATAGAACCACACCAAACACCAAATCCAAATCGTCCTTGACGATTAACTGTAGCGGTTACGTGGTGATTTTCATGAGCCCAATGGTGGTTATTATGCCGATTAAAAATTGCGGCACTAGTTATATGGGCCTCATCTGTCCATATAATTGTTCCTTCAAATCCTGGCACTTCATTGGACTGACGCAAAAACCACTGGCAAAAATCGAGACGCCTTTGAAAGTCGTTTGGGTATAGATCCTAATTTTGTAGGGTTTGAATTTATTTTTTTTAAGCAACGCAACGCAGTTGTTTTTGGGATTCCTAAATTTTGCTGTATTTCGCGAGATGATACATTAAGACTTTCTCTTACTGTTTCTAAAACAATATTTTCTGCAGCTTCTCTACCTGCTTTAATATATATTTTTGCTCGAGGTTTTACAAATGATCCAAACTCTTTTAAATTTTGTTGTAGCCTTTTGAATATTTTTATGTCTGGCTGTCAGAGCTGCAACGAATCATTTGAAAAAATATTTAAATAGAAGATCAAAGATACTCTACTTTTTATCAAATGATTAAATCAAAAATACTTTTGTCTATAAAGAAGTATTTAAATTATAAATCTTTTTGAGATTTAAATCTTTTATAATACTTAAAATGCTTTTGCAAAAGATTTAAATATTTTTTACTATTTTTGCTGTTTTAAATCAATGAGGGGTATGATTTAAATGATTTTTTTAGATTGATTTTTCTTTTTCGAGTATTTAAATAATTTTGCAATATTGAGGAACGGTGCAGGTACAAAAATGACACTAGTAAAATTAAATGTATAAAATAAAACAAAAATGGTAAAATCATATTGTAAAGGTTTATTTTAAACTAACAAAATAAGAATATTTAACAGAAATAGAAACTATAGACTAAAGCTTTTATAAGATGAAACTATATATTCACAATCACCGTTCACCACAACAACGAATTTTTTCACTTTTTATTACTAAAGTATATTGCGTATATTGCGCATTAGGTTACATAAAAATCAAATTTAATATGGGGTCATTTAGTGAAAAATTTCATATTTCACTTTTTAGTATGTTTATGCGAAGTAATCATTGAAAGTTTGAGGTTGATCCGATAAGTAGTTTCAGAAATATAGTGCTTTAAATATGAACCGACGCGCTCAAAGTGCTGACGTCTTTGAATCCGGAAGTTTGTCTCGAAGTTGCGTTTACAGTGTTAGCACCCGACTACTTGTCTAACAGTGTTGCCAACAGAGCTTTCTAGAATTCTCCGCCTACTGCCTTAAAATTCTCCGCAAATCGAAGAAATTCTCCGCCAAAAATAAAATATCAAAATTTTCTATACAACAAAAAATAGAATGATCTTTATTTGCTTCTCAATGTAATCCATTAGTCCATTACTAATTTGCACAAATTGATGGTTGTGATGAATCAGCACAACCAGGTTTGGAGCACGCTTGATATTAGTGAACTCTATATACATACTGGAATGAGTATGAACAATTAGGAACCTATTGTTCCCTTTCAAAGAAACTTTAGAGATAAACTAAATTTGGAGGCATTCTGGCTCTCTCTCACTTGTAAACTTATCATTCAGGAAACTGAGATGGCAACCTTCAAATATCGCTTTCTCTCTCTAAAGTTTCTTCCAGCTCCCGCCTATCGGTCTGCACTCCAATATCAAGATTGGTAGACTATGAGGTTCCTTAATATACAGCTTTTAGGCGAAGAAGTCAGTGCGGGGGTGAAAGGTCAGACTATCTTTGTTCTTCGAACGCGCAGTAGCGGCGCAGTTATCTCGCTCTAGAAGAACCGTCCGTACTGGCCCGAAATATGGTCTGACGTTACTATGATCTGTAGTGTTACATTCTACAACTTATCCTCATTTCCAGCATGCAGAACAGTGACTCAAAATGCGAGGATAATTACCACCGACTTCAAAAGCGGGTTATTGTGAGCCCGTTCCAGTTACGAGTTCTTTGCTTAATTAACATTACACAAATTCTTACAATATTTTGAATAAGGCTCTGCATCTGGTGTGATCTCACACCAGCTGTTCATTGGCTAATGCCATTTTCTGGTGGGGATTGTGAGTTATTAGGCCACCTTAAAGTCTACCAACCTTGCTCCAATATAGTATCGAGCTCACTACTTGAGATCATTGGTCGACAACCGGCCTCTGTTGACCCCTAATGAAACTAAATACGCACATATCGCCATCTGTTATCATTTACATAAACTCCTAAACTGCAAGAAAACAGAGAGGTACATTATTTTATTATTTGTTTTAATAAAGAAATAATTATAAATTCGGTCACCCTATATTCTCCGCCAATTCTCCGTCAAAAAGGCATTCTCCGCCAGATTCTCCGCAGGCAGTCAAATTCTCCGAAAAGCGGAGAATTCTCCGGCAATTGGCAACACTGTTGTCTAATCTGCCAGAGATGTACTTAATTATGGTGATTTGGAGACTATTGGAGTATTTTAACACAAGAATATGCAGCATATTAGTACCGAAAACAGAGGAATCAAAAGCAAGTACGAGCGAATGACGTCATGCAGCGTCGATGTTCTTGATAAATTTTAAAGCCTATAGAAATCCTAGAATATCTTAGAATATTCTAGGGTTTTCGCTCTAAAATTAAAAGATCTTTTGGAGAATGTAATAAAAACATGCTAAATGAACCCATTCTAAAATCCAACGAGCAGGCTTAAACAAGTCGGCGGTGGGGCAAATCGCAACTCAACGCAAACTCTCTGTCCTCTGCAGTGTGTGGTATTGTTTACCCAGAAAATATTTAGACTACTCTTTACGTGATTTAAATAACTTTTGAAGTATTTAAATATTAAGAAAAGATTTAAATCATTAAAAAATATTTAATTAATTTGAAAGTATTTAAATTCTATTTTTATTAAAGAAAATCAAAGATACTTTCTGAAAAGATTTAAATCATAAATCAATAATCATTACTAAAGAAAATATTTTAACTCAAAAGATTTAAATTAAAATAATGATTTAAATCACAAAAATGATTTAAATCTCCCGTTATGTTTCAGCTCTGCTGGCTGTCTCGTTTCTGGATATCTAAAAATATTGTTCAGGCGACACTTTTGGCACAAAGTTTTGCTGTCTATAATTTACCTATTCGGGGAAGCTCGGAAGCTAAATCTGAATCTTTTCCGCATTCTATAAAACACTTAATCATGTCATATTTTTCTCAATTACTAAATTGAACTATTTTTGGCAATGCTCACAATTAACTCACAAATTAGTTTTTGACATTTACGATAATTTCGATTTTCTTCTTTTACCATGGCCTTCTCAATAAATATTAGACCTGCATAGATGTCAATGGAAGACAATTTTCCATTAAAAAAACACAAGTTATGTCTACAGTGTGTCCCAGGATAGATGTAACAAGAGATGTAATGGACCAAAAATTTTGGAATTTTGGAATGGTATTTGGGGATTGAATCCTGCTTGTTGTAAAACTAAAGTATACCAAAAATGACTTGATTTGGTGTTCCACAGGGTGTTTTATAAGCAAAGTTGTAAAAATCACCACTAATAAAGTACCTTTATTTTTCAAAATATGAAAAAATTCCACTAAGAAAAGTTATTTAGAATTCAATTTTATACCTCTATGCCAAATTTCAGGAATATAAAATTATTTTTTTGAAACTTCCCATTTTTTGCGAATTAAGAGTTGAATTCATATTTAAAGTTGTGTAGGAGCAAATGTTAATCATCTCAAAAGGTAGGCTATTGATAAATAAAAAATTGAATATACGAGATGTAAGAAGGTATAATGTTAATCGAACTAATTGTAAAACAAGAAACAATTACTAACAGAAGATTAATGAGGTTTCAAAAAAACAATTTTATATTCCTGAAATTTGGTATAGAGGTACAAAATTGCATTCTAAATAACTTTTCTTAGTGGAATTTTTTCATATTTTGAAAAATAAAGGTATTTTATTTGTGGTGATTTCTACAACTTTGCTTATAAAACACCCTGTAGAACACAGTCAAGTCATTTTTGGTATACTTTAGTTTTACAACAAGCAGGACTCAATCCCCAAATACCATTCCAAAATTCCAAAATTTTTGGTCCATTAATACGAATACAAATACAAATACAAATACAAATACAAATACAAATAATTTATTGATGTCAATACCCAGTGGGTTTACACAAGTCAATACAGATATTGTAAATTACATCACATGATATGCATTATATAAAGACAAACAATAGTAAAAACACTGAAAAGTAATTTAATATAAAACATCAGACAAAAACTCGTCAAATGAGTAGTATGCTCCATTCAGCAGAATCTCTTTTATTCTAAAATTAAATTTTTTTTCCGGTAACTGCTTGATGTCTGGCGGTAACTTATTAAAAAATTTCGGACCATAATAATTTATTGCATTCTGGCTTTTAACCAATCTGGTGTAGTTTAAACAAACTTGATCTCTGTGTCTGGTATCATGTTCGTGTATATCACTGTGCGAAACATATTTGTCTAGATTTTGTTTAACATACATAAGCGCGGTAAGAATATAATAACTAGGAACTGTTAGAATATTCATCCCTATAAATTTCTGCTTTACATCTTGCCTAAATGTCCATCGTGTTATTATCCTCATAACACGTCTTTGCAGTGAAAATATTCTGTATAAATGAGAGGAGTGTCCCCAGGTAAGAATAGCATAAGAGAATACACTTTGAAATAAAGAGAAATAAACTGTTTTTACAACATTTTCAGGCAATTCTGTCATTAAATTTCTTATAAGATATACAACTTTAGAAAGTTTAACACATAGGTAATCAACGTGTTGATCCCAACGTAGATGGGGATCCATGATTACTCCTAAAGATTTTACATTTTCGGGATTGTCGAAATGATCTAAGCACCGGGTTGAAAAAAACATAGTTTGTGTCTTTGAATTATTAAGATATAATTTATTTGATCTGAACCAGTCAGAAGCTTTCAACTGTGAGAGCTGCATATCCTGCAATAAATTGTTTGGATTGCTATTTATATTAATCATGGTGGTGTCATCAGCGAACAATACGAGTGAAGTGTCATTTATATGATTAGGTAGATCGTTGACATATATTATAAATAATAGGGGCCCAAGTACGGAACCTTGAGGAACTCCGAATTTTACTTTTCCTGATGACGATGATATTCCATTATATATAGTTATTTGATCTCTGCCTGTTAGATATGATTTTATGAAATTTACGGCAGAAGTGTTTAGCCCATATTTTTTAAGTTTATTAACCAGGATATCGTGCTGCACACAGTCGAATGCTTTCGACAAATCGCAGAAGATACTTCCAGCAAAGTTTTTATTTTCAAATGCCACTATTATGCTTTCCACCATTTTGTTAAGTGCATCAGTCGTAGATTTTCCAGAGCGAAAACCAAATTGACAATTTGACAGAATATTATTTGATTCAAAAAAAGTAACGAGTTGTCGAAACAGGACTTTCTCTATTATTTTTCCCAGCGTAGGTATGATTGAAATGGGTCGATAATTGTTCATGTCATTTACATCGCCTTTCTTAAAAAGTGGAATTACTTTTGAAATTTTTAGACACTGCGGAAAAGTTCCACTATTTATACATAAATTTACCAACTTTGTAAGAGGAATAATAATAACATCCTGTACATATTTTATAATGTTAATATTTACGTCATATATGTCTTTACTGGGATTATTTTTGATGTTTTTTAAAAGATCGCGCATTTCAATAAAAGAAATCTCTGAAAAAATAAAATCATTTTTATTTGCCATACTTGTGACTAGGCTGATAGGATCAACAGTACTTGATATGTTTTTTGTAGTCTCGAAAGCGATATTTATAAAAAAATTATTAAAGTCATTTGCATTTAAATTACAGTCATTAATGGTACACTTTTTATTTACACGTTTAGAATTGACTATATCCCAAGATGCTTTTGCCATGTTTGTACTACGAGAAATGAAAGACTCGTTGGCATTTTTTTTGTAATATTCAATTTTCCTCCTATAAAACTGTCTATATTGATTCACTCTATCACATATGCCTGTTAGATTTGGATATTGTTTTTTTAAATAGTAAAGAAAATTTAGATGTCCGCGCATACCTCGAAGCTCGTCATTATACCATTCTATCTTTGTTTTTTCAGGAACTACATTCTTTACTTTAATTGGGAAAGCAACATCAATTTGTTCGACAAGAATATTTAGAAAAATTTGAAATTTTTCATCAATATTCAGTTTTTTGTCATTAACGAAATTCCAATCTACAGTATTTAAATTATTATACAAAATGTTAAGACCTACCTGAGTTACAGGCCTGTACCTTATTTTATTCAATTTTGGTGGTTCATTAATTATATCCAGCTCTAAAACAATGGCTTTATGATCTGATAGGTTTGTGTCAACTGCATAGGACGTGTTATGAAAGGAATGAAAGTTTAGAAAAAAATTATCTAAACAGTTGCTTTTTCGTGTTAGTTCATTAACTAGACAAGTAAAATCAAAAGAGTTGATAAAGTCTGAAAATTTTAAATTTCTTAAAGTGTCCGAATTAAAATGTATGTTAAAGTCGCCAGTAATTACTACTTTTTTATTTAAAACTCTAATTAGTTCAAAAACCTCATGCAATATATTTAAGAATAGATTAAAGTCACCATCAGGTGACCTATACAATGTAATTATAATAATGTCGTATTGGACAATCTTTATGGCAGAAAGTTCACATATCA
Organism: Rutpela maculata; assembly: GCA_936432065.2. Lineage (NCBI taxonomy): Eukaryota > Metazoa > Arthropoda > Insecta > Coleoptera > Cerambycidae > Rutpela > Rutpela maculata. Next base: position 278,941,499 of record OW386286.2, on the reverse strand, counting down.
TTTCTTGAGAAAGTTGTACCACTTTCTCAAGGGGCTGAAAATCAATATTATTTTTTATAAGAATCATGGTACCTCCATGTGTCCTTTGTGTTCTGCTGAATGAAGATGCTAAAACATATCCTTGAATTTGAAAAAATTCAATCTCGTTAATTGAGAGCCAGTGCTCGCTAAAACATAAAACATTATAACTGGTTTTAAAAGAATTATACAGATTCAGTAAATAACACTCAATTTCATTTCGTTTATTTCTAATAGACTGAATGTTTTGGTGAAATATTGAAAATTTGTCACTCGTCGATTTGCTTGTTAACGATATCGGTGATGTGGCAGGCTTCTCCTGTGAAAATTTTGATTTGGGAACGTAAATGTACGTACGGCGGCACCATCAGGCCAAATTTTAGGGTTGTACACATAATCTACAAATTCTTCGGGGAAAGAAACTTTAAAGCTAGATTGATATAAGCTGCTTTTTACTAGAGTACAGCGAAAAGGAATTTCTGGTGCCGTTTCCTTCAAACAGGCGTCCAAGTCATCTGCTGTGGTGTCGGGATGTAGGCGATATACGCTTAGGTAGCCTTGTTTAGGTACAGTTTTTATTTTCTGACTTAATTTATTCGAGCCAGTAACAAAAAATGTTGATCTTTTTGCTTCATTTACAGCTATCTTTACTTGTTCACTTGTTATAATTTGTTTTTGTGGGGCACTTTTTGTAATGGTACCTGTATTATTTCTGTCGGATTTGTGTTGAGTCAAGTTATTTCCTAGATTGCTAGATGCCGCTGTAGAGTAGCTTTCAGGTTTCTCCTGCAGTTTTTCAACAGGATTTTTGTTTCTGCTTGAAATTAAATTAGGAACCTTCTCGGTCGAGAATTTTGGTTTGTGACTTGGATTATTTACTATATCTCTATGAGGTTCTTTGTTATTATTTTTTAATAATGATATAAATGATAAACCTCTTGTTACATCTATCCTGGGACACACTGTATATCTCAACAGAAGCATGCATAATTTCCTTCTTGCCAGCAACGAATTCTACTCAAAAAAGTGCCTTAAGAATGTATTACTCGATTTTCGATTCGGCACTTGGTAAATGAGATATAGAGGTCGTCCGAAAATGCCAATTTTCCAAAAACGCTTTGTAGCTCAGTAGTCGAAAAAGATAGACGATCGCGGTTTGGCCATTGTTTGTTTCTCAAAAATCGAGCTCAAGACGCCTGGGTTTTTGTCTATCTGCCATAGTTTTAGAGAAAACCCCAAATCCCATCTAATTTGGTTGACCCTGTACTTAGTCTCAGTGGCACCACGTGAAAGTGAAAGTAGAGCAAAATGTTAATCAAATATGTTATAATTTGCGCAGGTTCGATCGTATTTCGATGAGTTCTTTGGGATCTAAATGGCTTAATCTTAACGAAAGATTTAATCTACTGTCTTGTATAATATACAGTGAGAGTGACACCAACTTCGTTGTTTGAAATACAACACCTTTATTTTCTGCAGATTTGGATGGAGGAGGATAACAAAACGTTTTCATTAAACGCCTATACATATATTTAATATGAATAACTACTGGAATATTTAGTAAATAATTGAAATAATCACTTAACTGGTATTAAAAGTGGTGGTAAACTTTTTAAAATAAATGTTCAAACTGTTGCCCGTTTACTTCGCAGTATTTGTTAATAGTGTAGTTGAATTGATTTTTTTCGGCGACAACATTCCACCTGAAATTGTATTGTTGATTCTTATGTATTATGACCTCCTGATTACGAAAAAAATATTTGTGCCCAAAAATTCCCCGTGCGTCAAAAGTTATATGCACTTTTTGATGCGCTTTCGCGCATTTTCAACTTATCTGCTTAATATAGTAATCGGATAGGAATTTTAAAAATACTGGCTTTTTTGGAATAAAATTCCTAAAAAATATAGATCTGTCTGATATGTCAATCCGCCATCTTGGAAAAAAATAGAAAACACCAAAAATGGCAGAAAGAATCAAAATTGAATATCTTTTCTATAAAGAGGAGTAATTTCACCAAAGTTGGCAAAAATAAAACTCATTTATGATCGAATACAACGCACCAATCCCGGACACCGTACGTCAAGTAGAACGGTCAAAGATGGCGGACGAAATAAAATTTTTAATTCTTCGTCAATTATCAAGGAAGCATTGTACGTCACTTTTACTTCCACGTTCAGTGGAAGTATAGTAACGACAAAAAAATTTTTAAAATTTTTTATTGTCCAAATAGGCTTAAAATGTCATGAAACGTCGAGATTTTAAGTTTGAGCGAAAAAAATTTTCTGTCTGTCTGTCGGTCTGTCTGTCTGTCGGTCTGTCTGTAACTTTTTTTTGTGCGCACGTTTACTCTGGAACAGTTTAAGATATTGAAATTTGGTACACATATGTACTTTAACGAGATCTAGAACTAGATTATATTTTCATCTTGTTCCGTTGAAGGGTTGGGGGGTAAATTGGGGTAAATTTGGGGTAAATGGGTAAATCAAGCAGGTAAGAGTCCATTAAATTGGTATTTAGTATATACAAGAGAAGGTAAGGTCTCAAAAAAATTTTTGGCATTAGCCACCCCCATTACCACCCCCACCTCCTTATTAAAAGGGATGACAAAAAATTGTGATTTAGTGTATGTACAGGAACCAGAAACCTCAAAATATTTTTTTACTTCATCCACCCCTCACTACCACCCCCCTATCACCACCCCCACCCCACTACCGATGTGGGGTATCGTTATATGGGTTTTTGGGGTAGAGGATTTCAAATATTATATTATTAAAGTTCCATAAACAATTATTTTCACATACAAAGTTTTTTCGTTGTGAGTGACTTGGATAGAGAATCTGGATGTGGAAGTAGTGATTCCTTGGGCAGCGGTTTTTACTTCCACATCCAGTTGAAGTATAGTAACGACAAAAAAATTTTAAAAATTTTTATTGTTCAAATAGGCTTAGAATGTCATGAAACGTCGAGATTTTAAGTTTGGGCGAAAAAAATTTTCTGTCTGTCTGTAACTTTTTTGTGCGCACGTTTACTCTGGAACCGTTTAAGATACTGACTTGAAATATGGTGCACATATGTACATTAACAAGATCTAGAACTAGATTATTTTTCATCTTGTTCCGTCGAAGGGTTGGGAGGTAAATTGGGGTAAATTTGGGGTAAATAAGTAAATCAAGCAGGTAAGAGTCCATAAAATTGATATTTAGTATATACAAGGGAAGCTAAGGACTCAAAAAAATTTTTGGCATTAGCCACCCCCATTACCACCCCCACTTCATATTAAAACACCTTGACTGCGGGACCATATTTGAATGACTTTTTGAATGTGCGGTACATGCCTTACGAGGCATGTGATGATTTTTTACTTATATGCATCACATGCCGTTAGGGGCATGTCAGCGGAACTGTATATATATGCCATCTATACATCAAGTACAGAACTTTGATACAAAAGTATTGTGTCTAATACTTCTATAGATAGGTATCTTTCTTGGACTATACTCGCACATGCCTAGGTAGGCATGTACCGTACAGACAGCAACAAGAAAAAGGATCATTTTATTGATACTGAAAAAATGCTCTTACAAAAAATTTTGTATTCGGACAAAAACTAAAGATGTAAATTATGTATAAACAGTACCGAAACATTCTAAACAGTAGCCTGGTTTTCCTGGACAGTTGTCACAGAATGTAACTACCCTACAGACTTTTTATAGGCATCTCTGGGTGAGAGAGTTTCTCTAAATATTTTCCTACGGTTACGGGATCTTCTCTTTTTTCTTTTCTTTTTCTGGTTTTCGTAAACAATGTGTCTACCACTGGTAGTTTGTCCATCCATTTTATTATTTTAATATATTTTTTATTTATTTATTCCTATAATTTGCCCCTTCTTCATCCGGTTCTTTGAATTTTTTAAAATAGGAGGAATTCCTTTTCTTTTTAGTTTGAATGTTACACAGTCATTTTCTGCTCCAATAATTTTGTCACAAGAGATATTCCCGAGTAGAAGTTGTCAGCCTACAATATTTTACATTCTTTATCGTGTATATTTGCTAACAATTTGAAAACAACATATTGCAAGTGGTTTACTTCTGGTCTTTCTCCTTTTCCTGAATAAACAATCACTTCAAAAGTGTAGCCTTTGGTGAGCAAAGTTTGTAGACCCTTTTTAGTCAAGTATTGATGAAATAGAAGCCTTCCGCGGAGTGGTACCATTGACTCATCAACTACAAGGATAGAACCAAGTTTGGTTGTTGACTGAAGTTTGCTACTATTTTTTTTTTCAGTATTCTTTCTATTTTGCATAGGTGATTATTCTAATTACAGATTTCATTATTTTTAAAATGAAGTAATTTGTGTAGTTGGGTTGATTGGCTATTATTTACGATTACCGCAGTTGGAACAATTCTTGTCTAAGCATGCCCGTACATGCCACTAAAGGCATGTGCCAGCACACGAGTAAAATATTATTAGTCATGTGCGTCACATGCCTTTAGAAGCATGTGGTACAAAAATGTGTTAGTTACGTCCTACAATCACTTACAACCCTACTGCTATTTGTTTCAGGAAGATCCGTTGAAAATTAACGGATTTATTCATTCCGCAAGTTGCAGAAGGACTGGTGATTTTCCACTCGCACATAAGAAAAAACGGCCACATGCCGAAAAAGGCATGTATCGCAGTCAGGGTGTATAAAGGGGAGGAAACCATTTTTTAATTTAGTGTGTGTACAAAAACCAGAAACCTCAAAATATTTTTTTACTTCATCCACCACCAGTACCACCTACCTATCACCACCCCTACCCCACTAACGATGTGGGGTATCGTTTTGGGGTAGAAGATTTCAAATATTATATTATTGAATTTCCATAAACAATTATTTCCACATACAAATTTTTTTCGTTGTAAGTGACTTGGATAGAAAATCTGGATGTGGAAGTAGTGATTCCTTGGGCAGCGGGTTTTTTTTCGATTGTACGTCATTTTATGTAGTTTTAGGGGACAGAGCTCATTTCTTTTTGGTTAAAAAAAATGCGTTTTTTTTATTTTCAAAAAAGTGCATTGTAAACATTTTCAAAAATGTATTTTCTTTGATCCCCCTTTTTTTTTCATCCAATTTTCATCGAAATGAAATGAAATATACTATAGAAAGTCTCGTATAACTTCAAAAGTTTAATACAAAATGAATCTTCATTAATTTGAAAAGGAAATTTATTTAGTATACGCATGGTAGTAATTATAATAATAACTGAATATATGATCAATAATCAGAACCAAGCAGCCAAGACTAGAGTTTTGATGGGTATGCCGATGAACACAATAGCACTAAGAATAACGAGCGCACTCGTCGTTTAGAAAAAAATGTTTGCGTAGATTTTTCAATCACATTATGAAATTCTCGGTAAGTCAAAAATAATTTCTAGCTAATAGTAAAAATAAGGATAGCTTCATAAAATTATTGCGCACAGTTAATAGATAATGACTTTAACGTTAAAATATGCAGAGAAGACGCCGATACTACAATCATTAAAACTGTTTTTAAGTTGAAAACCAAAGACGATCATCAAGTTATAGTAGTTGGTGAAGACATTGACTTTTTGGTTATAATGACTCAAATAGCAAGGAATCATCATAAAAGAATCTATTTTTACAAACCTAAGGTTAATAAAGTAATTGAGATTGGAACATTATGATGAAAATAGAATAGTCTGCAATTCCACCTATGAAGAGGTAATAGAAAAACACAGTTTAAGAGTATATTTCCAAGTCCAAAAATGATTGGGTTCTGAGAAAGATCCGTTACAATTCGGGTGGCTTAAAACTGATAATGGCTTAATGCCAGATGTTATGAGTAAAAGTAATGCTTTTCCTAAAAATTTACTAAGTGATATTTCTTGTAAATGTAAGAAATGCTGTAGAAATATCAGTGTAGCTGTAGAAAATTGAATATATAATACTTTATTATATGTGTCTGTTGTAAAGGAAATAATTGTGCCAATGCTTCTTCTACCTTTGATGAATCGGCTATCTATGCGGAATGCAGTGAAATTATGGCATATGATGGTAATGAAACTAATATAGTATATTTCATTTTGTTTCGATGAAAGTTGGGTGAAAAAAGGAGGGTCAAAGAATAGTATATTGTGTATTTAGGTGTGAAAGCAATACATTCCCGGACGACGATGCAAATTGTTGGCCGAGGCGCTAGCCGAGGCCAACAAGCATCGAAGTTCGGGAATGTGCTTTCACACCGAAGTACACATACTATTTTTTCTGAAATCGCAATCAATATTATTATAAATTAAGGAATTTGTATTAATGCATAACATTTCTTCATTACAATCTAACTGCTTACTAATAAATGCAATTTTAATGTGAGTTGGTTTGTCTGCGTGTATTTATTTACTGTCTAAAATATACATAAAAAAACCGTACGGGAATGTTACTTTCCCGGCCTAGGCAGGAAAAGTAACATTCCCGTACGGTTTTGTTGATCGTTGGTTGGCAACAGTCTGTTTTCTGATAGTTTCTTAGCAACGGACCAAAATACTGGAATTGTGTATTTTTCGATCTGGAATCGCGCCGAAAATGTAGACGTTGCCGATCGATTTCAGAAAAAATACATTTTTGAAAATTGTAAAAATGCACTTTTTCTGAAAATAAAAAAACGCACTTTTTTGAAAACTAAAAAAAAAATGAACTCTATCCCCTAAAAGTACACAAAATATCATACAATCGAATAGAAAAAAAGTGACGTACAATGCCTCCTTGATAATTGACGAAGAATTAAATTTTATTTCGTCCGCCATATTTGACCGTTCTATTTGACATACGTTGTCCGGGATTGGTGCATTATATTTGACCATAAATGGGTTTTATTTTTGCCAACTTTGGCGAAATTACTCCTTTTTATAGAAAAGATATTCAATTTTGATTATTTCGGCCATTTATGGTGTTTTCTATTTTTTTCCAAGATGACGGATTGACAAATACATATCGGACAGATCTATATTTTTTTAAGATTTCATTCCAAATAAGCCAGTATTTTTAAAATTCCCATCCGATTACTAGTACAAGATATATTAAGCAGATAAGTTGAAAATGCGTGAAAGCGCGTCAAAAAGTGCATATAACTTTTGACGCACAGGGAATTTTTGGGCGCAAATATTTTTTTCGTAATCAGGAGGTCATAATACGTAAGAATCAACAATAAAATTTTAGGTGGAATGTTGTCGCCGAAAAACAATTAAATTAACTCAATTCGACTGTATTGAAGTCGATCAACTATTTCTTTTTGTAAATTGATTGAAGATTTTTTGCGAAAATAGTATTATTAGTATATCCTCTGCATGATCGGTCCCCATTCCCAGAAGAGGAATTTGTTTTGTAGTCTCTTCTGCGGGCATGTCTCGTAGCCTTTCTTACCAAGATTTTTAATCATGCTCACAAAAATACGAAGATGTGTTGGATACTGAAACTGCAATATACAGAATGTCTTTCAGTTTAGAACGCACTTTACGTAGATTATGTGATTTATTAATTTTACTTTAGTGTTATTAATATCAATATCAGTTTTTGCATGGGAAGAAAAGCGTTGCAAGTAGAAATCGTAACTCTCTAAAATATACGATAATTTAGAATATACTTTAATTCCTCAAAGTCATCGTTCTATCGTATGTATGTAACATGCAAAATTATGTTGATATATACTGTTCATATATCGACACTTTTACCACAAGAATTCATCGATTAGTTCACATGAACATTGAACGATGTCCGCTATGAAAGCAAATAAATCTCTCCATTTAGACAAATGCCACCCTTTCGAATCCTTTCACAATCAGATATGAATAGATAAAGTAACTGAGGAATATTATTCTCATCACATAATGTCTATATTTAGAATTGTTTTTACTTAGGTATACATCGAACATCGCAATCAATGCAGAATAGCTACGTTAAGGATCAATGCTCCCAATCTGAATATTGCAATTTTGTTAAATCATTTGCATGAGCGTAGATGATACAGCCATTAAGAGTAGGTATATATTTTAAATATAAAGTGGTAATAATAATAATAATAATAATGATAATATTTATTTAATATCAACAATAACAGCAACAAATTCTGGCAATAATCTTAATCTTAATTAATTTTGCTTTTGCAAGATATGAATTGATATTGCATAATTTCATTATTGAAACAAGTAAATCTGCCATTTAAATCAAAAAGTGGTTTGTCTGTGGCAAGTATTGTGCTATAAGAAACATTAAAAATATGTGAGAGTAGCGTATTCTATAAAGATCGACTATTAGGCAATTTTTTATCGGTAATATATAATAACTTCTTTTCATTTTTTATTACTATACAAATTTGAATTTTGGCTTCATGGTACTTAGTATTAACCGAAATATATGTTAAAATAAGCTATAGGGGCAGCGCACAGAAGTTCGGCCTAATTTGAAAATAATTTGAATTACTTCCGGTATTATCAATTTTGCAAAAAACTAGAATGTTCTGAAGTCGTTAACAGCCTTAAAATAAATAATAAAGTGAGCGCGCCCGAGTACAGTGACGTTGTTGTAGAACTCTCCAAAATCGTCCTAAGTTGAAGACATAATCAAAATTCGACTTAGGCAAAAATTTCATTTAAAGACATTTTTGGGAGTCTGCAGAGGCGCAGATCAGTCCACAAGGACCGTTTTGGGTTCTATAAGGCGTTGGAAATGACCAGGTGAAAATTCGAAGAAACATCGAATTTTCACTTAGGAAAAATGTTTTTGGTTCAGAATATCAGAGTAGAAGTATATAATGACAAAGATTTATGAATAATATACTTTTTCAAAGGTACCATAAATTGGACTTTGAAAAATAATATTTTTGGAAGGGCGTCAAAATTTGGCCTAAGAATCGATTTATCGAAAGTACGCCAAAGTTTCACTTGCAGACTAATTTTTCAAAACTGCGTTGAAATTTGGCTTGAAAATCGATTTTTCAAAAGTACGCCAAAATTCCACCCGCGGATTAACTTTTCAAAAGTACCTTGAAATTTGGCTTGAAAATCGATTTTTCAAAAGTACGCCAAAATTCCACCCGCGGATTAACTTTTCAAAAGTACCTTGAAATTTGGCTTGAAAATCGATTTTTCAAAAGTACGCCAAAATTTCACCCGCAGATTAGTTTTTCAAAAGTACCTTGAAATTTGGCTCGAAAATCGATTTTTCAAAAGTACGCTGAAATTGGTCTTAAAATGGATTTTTCAAAAGTACCACGAAGTCAGTTTAAAAAGTACCACGAAAATATACTTTAAATTATTTTTTATTTTTTATTCCTCAACCAAAGACATTGACCTTTGAGGTACGATCATTGAAAGCACAATTCTAAAGTATGAGCATAAAATTTTAACGATGCACTGCATCCAAAAGGCAAAATAGAAGATTTTGTCAAAGCCGGCGTAGTGCCGATAAGCAAAAATTGATAAAAATCAATGCACATGTACAAGGCCGGTTTCTCGCATGGAAGGAGTTTGGATTGACCCAGCGGCTCGCAATTTGGTCGAGCGCGTTGAGTAGTCCAGACAAAGCGATGGTAGAAAAGCCACTAACGGGGCTTTTCAAATGACAAAGTTATAGAGGAAAACGCCTTGTGCATAAAAATCCAAAAATTCAATTTTGCCTAATAGTCGCTCGAAGGTGAGACGCTGCCAAATCGATATTATTAATCGACTGTGATAAGGGTTAGTAAGTCGTGGACTGATCGAACGCCACTCAACTTATGCAGTAATAAGTCCTCAGAATGTGTTTGAGTACGTGAATTTCCACGATACAAGAACTTTAAAGCTAGGTAGTCTCTAGCGAAACTAAATTCATTTAGTAAAACTTTTTTAAGTTAATCTCAGTCAGCCTTAATTATTCATTTACCCAGAGTCTGAAATGATTCTAAAAGCTCGCATTTTGATTCTGAGAAGGTACGTATGAATCTTTTCTACCTAATCGATCGTTAGCGCGAGCGCTCTCGCTTGTATGGTCTGAAAGTCACTACCTTGATTGGGGAAGGCACGATTCTTTCTTGAGAATTTTGTATAACCAATTCTGTTAAATAAACGGATTCTTTGAACTAATATTTCTTAATTGATCTTGAGGCCTGTTGACGGTCTATAATCCCTGGAACTTTCGTAGAGAAAGCCGGATGTGTCGAGTTAATTCGCATTAACGTTCGACCTTCTGGTTGCTTTACGAAGGTTTGATAGGGATTTTTTTATGCGTTTTTTGAGAAATATATTCCGTTATTAATGGACCAAAACGCGATTTTCGCGTACCAAAACTAATCCCTCCGCAGAGAAATTCTTCGGTTGGGATTTTTTTATGCAAAAATTCAGGAAATTAAGAGGTGCCTAAACCCCTAACGAGGGAATTCGGGTCCAGAGAGAGCGTAGTTTCCGATCTGTGGTAGTGCAGCCTTGGTCCCGCTTTTCGGCTACCGAAGTCATCTTATCTCGAACCCGCCTGGGAGGTAGAAGAACGGGGTAATACGCGACTGGCGCCCCCTGAGAAATAAATTGGTGTCGCGTCATTTTGACGCCCGGTAGTGCGTTCTTCTACATGGCGCCCAACGTGGGGCGTTGTTAGTCAGCAGGGCTTTCTGGAAAGGATATGGATGAATCAACGCCTTTCCAGTTTTACGACGAGCCGACATCTGTGATGGACAACGTCTCTAGAGGGTTAGAGAGGCCGTGCGCGGAGGATGTACTGGGTAGTTCGGGGGTTGGCCCGAGTACCACTGAAGGAGTCATACAGCCCTCCTCAGAACAAGTGTTCGCCCAAATGGCAGCAGGTCTTGCCAAAGCTCTAAGCGAAGCCACGCACGAGCATAAGTATCGGTCGAAGCATCCAAATGCGGAATTTCATGGCTTCGAACACGAAGACCCTGAAACCTTCATTTATCAAATGGAGGAATTTTTCGTCCGAGTACGAATTACGCAGGATAACGACCGACTATATAAAATATCAGAACAGCTCAAAGATGATGCTAAGAAATGGTTCGAACAATATCGAACCCTAATTACCACGTATCCTCTATTCCTCGAGCGGTTCAGAAGCCGTTATGATTCAGGTCAAATACTCACCGAAGCAGTAGCTAATTTATATGGCAAGAAACAAGATGCCGAGGAAAATACGTCAGTATTTATTTCAAGGAAGGTATGCCTCTTCAAGAGGATCGATCCGTTTAAGCCGGAGGCGATGAAGGCGGCTACCATCTTCAATCAATTGAGACCTGATATGAAAATGCTCCTAAAGAGTGCCGTCATACCAGATACAAATACACTAGTGACGATGACCGAACAAATGGCTAAAATCATGGATGAGAATAAAGAATTCGAGATTCTGCAAAATGCAAAGAAAAGCAAAGACCGAGAAGCGTCCACCTCTACCGCTTCAGCTCAAGGGAATCAGCAATCGAGCAGTAACTGGAGAACGGAACCCTCCGCCTTAACGAAGCCGTCCTCCAGTTCCTTTGGTGCGTCTAGGACACCATTCAATGGATCTCAAAGAAGAGATAATCCGCCAGCACCAAGGGTGCATTTTGCAAATAGTATTTCCTCGCTGCCTAGAGGGGATATACCGAGAAGGGGTACTGGAGACGTAAGGAACTCCCGAGTCCCGTATCGCCCTTGCAGATATTGCCCAACGGAGCAGTGGCATTTTCATGCAGAATGCCCAAACAATCCCTATCGTAATATGAATACGGGAAACCAAGCGGGGGTCAGAGGCGATGGCCCAGGCCGAACTGTACCAGCCCCGCCTACCAGGCCCCAGCAGGCTCGAAGCGACCCTCGGGGAAGCTCCGAAGCAAGAAGTTTAAATTAAAAAACTTCGATGACCTTCCTGACCTTAATTACCTGTTTAAGGATCAAGAAGTCAACCTATCTCCCCACAGATTCACTCCATTAGAATCTATCAATCAAACCAACGACGCTTTCCCTCTGCCTCGCATTAAGATTATAATTAATAATCGAGCGGTTAACGCTTTATTGGATACAGGTTCGACAAGGAATATTATCCAACCGAAATTTTTGAACGACATTGATCAACTTACAGCTCCCCAAACTTTTGTTATGGCTTGTGGCGATGGTTTAGTAGAATCCCTCGGGACTACGACCATAAACGTTAATGTACTAGATGTACCCTTTCAGACCACGTTTCAGGTCATTCAAAATTTAAACGAAGAGCTCATTCTGGGAGCCCCCTTTTTATATGCTCACAATGTCGTATTCGATTATCAACGTAAATGTGTCTACGTCGGCACCGAAGAGCGAATAACCGTCTTCTGGAATCAAGCGGCACATCAGGCAAGGAAGCAATGCCGGCTTCCCGAAGAACTGATCATCGAAAACGATAATTTAAAACCTCTATTCGAGGAATTTGCTGAATTGTTCACCGCGGTGCCTACCCAAGCTACCACGGTGACAACAAAACATAAAATAAAAATTAAAGATGACCGCCCGTTCAATATCAAACCCTACCCTATGTCTCCTACTAAGAAAAAAGTTATGTACGATCAAATTGAAGAGATGCTGAAAGCCGGGGTCATAGAACCGAGTACCGCTCAGTACAGTTCGCCTCCCATTATAATTGAAAGGCCCGGCAAGAAGCCTCGCTTCTGCATTGATTATCGTCACTTAAATGAAGTAACGGAAGACGAAGCATCCGTCTTACCAAAGATATACGAGAGTATAAAGGATCTAGGAAACGCCAACTTATTTACGGTGTTGGACCTCAAGAGTGGATATTGGCAAATCCCTCTTGAGGAGTCGTCAAAAAACTATTCTACGTTTACAACATTAGATGGAGCATCTTACCGATTTAACGTGATGCCTTTCGGATTGAAGACCGCTCCATGTACATTCCAAAAATTTATGGCAAGAGACGTATTGACCGGCTACTTGCATCATTTCTGCAAAGTATATCTCGATGATATTATCATCTACAGTGAAAATATAGAACAGCATGTAAACCATCTGAGAGCCGTCTTTGAACGCCTGCGTTTGCATAATTTAAAGGTGTCACCGGAAAAATGTGTGGTAGCCACGTCAAGCATAACCTATCTCGGGCATCAAATAAATGCCAACACCACTCAACCATTAGAAAAACACATATTACAGATACAAAATTATCCGGCCCCTACGACGAGGCGCCAGCTTCAGAGTTTCCTTGGTTTATGTAATTGGGTACGTGAATATATCCCTAATGTTGCAATAATTACAAAGCCCTTGACCCGACTACTCTCGAAAGACTGGCGCTTCAAGTGGAATCCGGAAGCCCAAGAAGCCTTTATTTTACTAAAAGAAGTATTGAATAAACCTCTAGGACTGCACCGGCCAGATTTCAATAAAATGTTCATACTGCAGACGGACGCATCCTTAATAGGATTATCTGCAGTATTATATCAATTGGGGGATAATGACCAGAAGCACATCGTCTCTTATGCTAGTAATACGTTATCTCCGACGGAGAGAAAATACCATATTAATGAATTGGAATGTTTGAGCGTCGTTAATTATATAAGGAAATACAAAATATATTTGGCAGACCGTCCATTTATAGTCAAAACCGACAATCGAGCTTTACTATGGTTAAATAAGCATAAGGACGAGAAAACGAAATTTACTCGTTGGTCATTATTACTTCAGGAATACAGCTTCACCATAGAACATTGTCCCGGCAAGGAAAATATATTGGCTGACTATCTTAGCAGGAATCCTCAAGGCCCAAACGTCGAAGCAGACGACGAAGAGGAGAGAATGTACCCACCAAAATTCTCGTACAAGGAACGAATATCAGTAATTACCACATTGGAATTAAACGATCAGGTCAGAGAAGCGCAAACGCACTCCAGAGATATCCAAGACCAAATTGAACGATGGAATACTCTAGTGCGACAAGCAGATAAAACCGAGGCAGAGGTGAAATTCGTCAATACAAGACAAGTGATAGGCGGCACACTTTGGACAAGAGGCGAAAATGTTAAAGAAAAATTATACGTACCAAAACGTATGGTCATGAGAGTAATATCTCATTTTCACGACCGACCGGAAGTAGGTCACCCCGGCCGCGATGAAACTGTTAGAATCATCTCGGGCCGCTATTATTTTAATAATTTGTCGAGACTAGTTAACAAATATTTAAATGAGTGCATTATTTGTAATTCCGTAAAAAGCAGACAGTCACAACCGAAGGCTCCTCTCAGAAGCCATGCTCCATCGCATCCGTTCGAAGTTTTAAGCGTCGATGTAATCGGACCACTTCAGCGAACCAAAGATGCAGATAACCGATATATATTAATGGTAGAGGATGTATTTAGTAAGTGGGTCGAAGCCAAGGCGTTCACCCAAGTCAGTGGAAAAACAATAGCACAATTTATCGAAGAGGAACTAGTGGCGAGATATGGCGTTCCGAGGGTCATCATTTCCGACCAGGGAGGCCACTTCAATTCCGGCTTTTACGATACGTTCTGTACACGTAACAATATTGAAAGATTCTTCACAGCAGCTTACCACCAACAGGCCAATCCAATAGAAAGGAGGGTGCAAGAAGCTAAGAAGATCTTAAAAACCTTATTATATGGTTCACCCAACGACGAGTGGGATCGACATGTTAGTCAGATGGCATATATCTTGAGAACAAGAAAAAACGCCGCTACGGGGCATACGCCCAGTTTCGTAGTACTCGGCTATGAATTACCACAGATTGGTGATTGGAATATGTTCGCTTATAGACAAGAGCGTCGTAATCAAGCGGACGTTCCCCGCCTTGAAAGAGTCAAGGAGATTCGTAAAAATCAAACAAATTACCAATGGCGTTACGCGCCCAAAGTGGCGGTAACGCCGGTCGTATATAAAGTGGGAGATATGGTAATGACTAAAAGGATCAGGAAGGATCATACCTTCACACCATCGTGGAGTGGGCCACACAAGGTTTTAAAGAGATTGTCCAATGAGGTTTACCTCATTCACAAGGGGGTAACTTCGACGAGGTTACATGTCGATGCCATCAGGCCGGCACCTAAGGGAGACCCCGATGTTGAATTGGAATTGTCTGAAGAATCAGAAGATAGTCCGGATGAAACTCATCTTAGTGACGACGCTTCCTCATCAGACAATGAGATCGCGCCCAGGTCAGAGCGACGTAGCGATACCACACTAGTTCAAATCAATGTTCCCGCAAGTGCTCAAGATGAGCCGGATGTAATAAGTCGAGATCCCGAAGATGCTCGAGATGAGCCAGATATAGAAGAGTCACCTCTAGATATTTCTGAGGTCGACCACGGCTAATAGCCGTTTTCGCTTTTTTTTATATTTTTTCTCAAAATTCTAAGTAGCGATTTTGACCTGTATGCGGTCGAATCGAAAATTTAAAGTCTACCCCATGAGCAGACATGGAAAGACGGCGAACCCGACGCAAGAGCGCGATCCGGTAAGCCTAGCTTCTCAAGAGCGAGAGCCGCCAAGTTCGAGTAATGGACGTAGGCATAAGTACGAATCAGTACGAGTTTCGGAAGCTGTTTTTTTTTTTTCTTATGCAAGAAGACAACTTCAATTTTAATCATTTTAAGTCAACAAAATTAACGTATACCCCAAATGGAAACTACGAGTTTCAGAAGCCGTTCTTCGCTCAAGAAGACGCTTCAATTTTTTTTTATACTTTTTTCACAAGTCGTGATGACCGCACGAGTATCGTAAGCCGATTTAATCTACCTTACGAAGTAGAAACTACGAGACGAGTTTCAGAAGCCGTCCTTCGCTCAAGAAGACGCTTCAATTTTTTTTTTTTTTATATTTTTTTTTTTACAAGTCGTGATGACCGCACGAGTATCGTAAGCCGATTTAATCTACCTTACGAAATGGAAACTACGAGTTTCAGAAGCCGTTCTTCGCTCAAGAAGACGCTTCGATTTTTTTTTTATACTTTTTTCACAAGTCGTGATGACCGCACGAGTATCGTAAGCCGATTTAATCTACCTTACGAAGTAGAAACTACGAGACGAGTTTCAGAAGCCGTTCTTCGCTCAAGAAGACGCTTCGATTTTTTTTTATACTTTTTTCACAAGTAGTGATGACCGCACGAGTATCGTAAGCCGATTCAATCTACCTTACGAAGAACCAATTTCTAACCATTATAAGTTAACAAAATTCATGTTAGAAAAATATTTCATTAAAAACAACACATTGTGTTTGTTAGTCGACGCGTCCCAGTCGACGACTTGCTAAAAAGTCAATCTAGTTGCAGAACTGCATTTTCCATGTGCAGAAATGGAAAGATGACCCAGCCTGTCGCAAGGGCGCGGCATGGTGAAGTCTGGAACTCAAAGGCGAGGACCGTCCAAGCTGCGGCATGGAGATATAGACAGACTCTTCTAGAAAGGGCCGAAGTTAAGCAAGAGCGAGACCAGGGCAAAAAAGCGAGTGCAACGAATTAGTGAGAGTGGACGCTAATCAAAATTGTGCTACGCTTCGCACCTCGACGCGGGTGTAATTAAGTTGATAAAAATGTTGTATCAACTTGTCGTATTGTTTAAAAAATGTAATTATTTTTAAGTTAGATAGGCGAATCAGCCGTCTGCCCCAATTAAGGCCGTTATTTTTAAAACATCTGTACCATAGGTCAGACCGTCAAATGAAGGCATACAGACATACAAGTGAATATGGAAATTAAAGGCAATCGATGAGTAGAAAAGATTCAACCAAAGGAGGGGAGTGTTGTAGAACTCTCCAAAATCGTCCTAAGTTGAAGACATAATCAAAATTCGACTTAGGCAAAAATTTCATTTAAAGACATTTTTGGGAGTCTGCAGAGGCGCAGATCAGTCCACAAGGACCGTTTTGGGTTCTATAAGGCGTTGGAAATGACCAGGTGAAAATTCGAAGAAACATCGAATTTTCACTTAGGAAAAATGTTTTTGGTTCAGAATATCAGAGTAGAAGTATATAATGACAAAGATTTATGAATAATATACTTTTTCAAAGGTACCATAAATTGGACTTTGAAAAATAATATTTTTGGAAGGGCGTCAAAATTTGGCCTAAGAATCGATTTATCGAAAGTACGCCAAAGTTTCACTTGCAGACTAATTTTTCAAAACTGCGTTGAAATTTGGCTTGAAAATCGATTTTTCAAAAGTACGCCAAAATTCCACCCGCGGATTAACTTTTCAAAAGTACCTTGAAATTTGGCTTGAAAATCGATTTTTCAAAAGTACGCCAAAATTCCACCCGCGGATTAACTTTTCAAAAGTACCTTGAAATTTGGCTTGAAAATCGATTTTTCAAAAGTACGCCAAAATTTCACCCGCAGATTAGTTTTTCAAAAGTACCTTGAAATTTGGCTCGAAAATCGATTTTTCAAAAGTACGCTGAAATTGGTCTTAAAATGGATTTTTCAAAAGTACCACGAAGTCAGTTTAAAAAGTACCACGAAAATATACTTTAAATTATTTTTTATTTTTTATTCCTCAACCAAAGACATTGACCTTTGAGGTACGATCATTGAAAGCACAATTCTAAAGTATGAGCATAAAATTTTAACGATGCACTGCATCCAAAAGGCAAAATAGAAGATTTTGTCAAAGCCGGCGTAGTGCCGATAAGCAAAAATTGATAAAAATCAATGCACATGTACAAGGCCGGTTTCTCGCATGGAAGGAGTTTGGATTGACCCAGCGGCTCGCAATTTGGTCGAGCGCGTTGAGTAGTCCAGACAAAGCGATGGTAGAAAAGCCACTAACGGGGCTTTTCAAATGACAAAGTTATAGAGGAAAACGCCTTGTGCATAAAAATCCAAAAATTCAATTTTGCCTAATAGTCGCTCGAAGGTGAGACGCTGCCAAATCGATATTATTAATCGACTGTGATAAGGGTTAGTAAGTCGTGGACTGATCGAACGCCACTCAACTTATGCAGTAATAAGTCCTCAGAATGTGTTTGAGTACGTGAATTTCCACGATACAAGAACTTTAAAGCTAGGTAGTCTCTAGCGAAACTAAATTCATTTAGTAAAACTTTTTTAAGTTAATCTCAGTCAGCCTTAATTATTCATTTACCCAGAGTCTGAAATGATTCTAAAAGCTCGCATTTTGATTCTGAGAAGGTACGTATGAATCTTTTCTACCTAATCGATCGTTAGCGCGAGCGCTCTCGCTTGTATGGTCTGAAAGTCACTACCTTGATTGGGGAAGGCACGATTCTTTCTTGAGAATTTTGTATAACCAATTCTGTTAAATAAACGGATTCTTTGAACTAATATTTCTTAATTGATCTTGAGGCCTGTTGACGGTCTATAATCCCTGGAACTTTCGTAGAGAAAGCCGGATGTGTCGAGTTAATTCGCATTAACGTTCGACCTTCTGGTTGCTTTACGAAGGTTTGATAGGGATTTTTTTATGCGTTTTTTGAGAAATATATTCCGTTATTAATGGACCAAAACGCGATTTTCGCGTACCAAAACTAATCCCTCCGCAGAGAAATTCTTCGGTTGGGATTTTTTTATGCAAAAATTCAGGAAATTAAGAGGTGCCTAAACCCCTAACGAGGGAATTCGGGTCCAGAGAGAGCGTAGTTTCCGATCTGTGGTAGTGCAGCCTTGGTCCCGCTTTTCGGCTACCGAAGTCATCTTATCTCGAACCCGCCTGGGAGGTAGAAGAACGGGGTAATACGCGACTGGCGCCCCCTGAGAAATAAATTGGTGTCGCGTCATTTTGACGCCCGGTAGTGCGTTCTTCTACAACGTCACCATGCACATTCTATTTATTGTGGTATAGCCTCGCATATTTTGACGTTACGGTTATGTTGAGTTGAAGAAAAGTAAAGTCTGTGGTAACCACCAGCATGCTTCTTGATGAACTCAACGGTAACGATAAAAAAATATAGGGGATGTTACCGGTTACCCCTTTTACGCTCTCCTTGTCTACGCGCTTGATTTGGTACACCTTTGTATAATAACGAGATCTGGAACTGGATTTTATTTTGATATTATTCTGTTGAAAGGTTGAGGGGCAAATAGGTAAAGCAAACAAGTAAGAGTTCATAAAATTGGTATTTAGTGTATGTACGATAGGCTCAGCCACCCTCATTTTCACTTCCATTACTACCGCCACCCTTAAAGGGGGTAAAAAATAAAATTGTGATTTAGTGTGTGTACAAGAACCAAAGGCCTGAAAAAAATTTTTGGAGTCAGTCACCCGCACACCACCCTCACTGAAAATCTGGGTATGGAAGTAGTGATTCATTAGACGGAGGCTTTATTGATAGTAATGAGATGTATGTCCTGATATATTTTTCATGAAAATATACATGATGTATCATAACGAAGATCCTTCAGCAGTATATCAAAATACATTTAATTAATAATCGAAAAATTTGAGAATTATCGGATATAATGTAAAAAAAATGTAGTAATAAAGCATACAATACATTTTAATCTGGATTATTATTGTCACCCTCACTTCCACTTCGGGCACAAATATTATTCTTATCTAAAACATCACTTACTATATTTAGTAGAAAAATAACTATTTATTATCTTTTTGTCTTGAAGAAGACATGGAAAACTGCACACAACTTAAATTAATGAAAAATGTCCCGATAAAAGTGAAATATTTCATGGCCATAAATAAATCAACCTCGGGCAAAAATGAATCGGACAAACATATATTGTATAAGAATTAATAAAATTTCACCTTTCTACCTTTTCACACAGCTACGCCAATGACTTCCACATTTTTTATATTATAATATGTTATATAAATCGTGCTATAAAGATGCCTTAATTAAAAAAATCTTAATTAACAAGTTCGTTAAAAAATATGTTCTCAGTCACTGCTACAAGGTAGATTTCAGATTTTTTGTTCGATGATGTCATTTTCGAAGGGAACACCTGTTTAATTATGTGGTTAGAATTCATTTTAATTTCGGAACCGGAAGATAAACATAAATTATTTTTCTTTCAACAGTAGTTTGCCGCGAATCGTTTTTGGAACAAAACCTCTGTGTTATGTTGAATGATATTAATGTTAGTACTGGAACATCGTTATTTTCTGTCCATGTAATGTGGAAGAAACTGTTTTTTAAATTGCAATATCCAATTGCAATATCCATTACAGGATGTAGACCAGTCAATCCAGGGGGGCAGGTAGACAAAATTAGTAAAAAATATTATTGTTCATATAGGAAAATCGGACTGAAGTTTTCCGAAATTTGACCAATGTTATCGGATCACTAGTACGAGTTCTGTTCTATGAAAGTAGACGAAGGCAACGAAGACAATTTTTAATACGAGCTGTTTATCATTACTATTATGGCTTTATTTGTATAGGAAACATTCATACATATATTTTTTTAACAATATACTCTTTTTTAATAGATAAGGTAAAAATGATTGGACAGGCTTTATTACACGCTCCTTAACAGAGTGACAAAACGTATATACATAAAAAGATATTTATGTATTTACTGAAACAAATAAATAAACTTTTATATATCCTTTAATTGTAAAGCTAAGGATATGAATCTTGGCACTCCACTACAACATAGAATTTTTTACCCTGAATAATAAACGTATATTTGATCAAACAAAGGTTCTTGAAGATATTAAGTGAAGCCGAAGAAATACCTCATGTGACAGTTTGAGAACTTTCAAGAACTTACGATTTGGCGTCAGTATCCAAATCAAAAATACTACAAAAGTGTCAGTCTTATAAAATCCACTTGGTGCATGAGTTGTCAGAAGATGACTTCGACCGAAGAATTGAATTCTGCCAGAAGAACTAGAAAGTGCTTTGAAGATTTAAATTTCATTCAGCAAATTATTTTTTCTGTTGAAGCGACGTTCTTTCTAAAATGGACAAAAACACTAAAATAGCCAATTACTACGGGAGCCCACCCTAACTGTACGTGCATCTTACGCCTTCCAATAATTAAAATTATCATAGTTATTTCCTCTAAATGATTTACCGATATATGAATTTCGATGTTTTCTTAATTTTGGGCTCATTTATCTGGACAATGGTAACTCCTATCAAAATATTGTATAGAAACAAAATTCTTTTTTAGTTTTTGTGTTAAATGAAAAGACAACATTGGGCAACAGTTTTTTTTATAACATATGGCCGCCATTTTGAAAGTACAGCAAGTTTTTTTTTGGGAGACATGTCTAAAATTGTTCCTTAGTTCCTTAGGCTTTAATCTTTATGAAAAGCATTGTCCCCAAGGATCGGGGGGGGGGGGGGGGTGCACGTGTGCACGTACAGCTAGGCGGGGCTCCAAGACTAAATAGACAAGATTGCATGTACTGGCCGACAGAAAATCCGCATTGGATGCTGGAGGTGCACATTCAACGTCCTCGGAAAATTGAAGTGTGGGCAGGAAGTTTCGGTAATCGAATTGTGGGACCTTATTTTTTTGAAGGAACGCTAACCGAAGAACGTTACTTACACTTTCTTCAATTTCAATTTTTCCTAATTTAGCGGTTCTATTCCCAAATGCACAAGGTGACGATATACTGAATATTCAACAAGACGGCGCTCTCCCGCACTATGCAATCGTCGTTTGACAGTTTTTGCATGCATCGAAACAGATGAACGGAACGAGGGGAGATATTTAGTGGCCACCTAAGTGACCTGATTTAACCCACTTAGATTTATTTTTTTGGGGTTATTTAAAGCCTAAAATATATTTCAATAGACCTTGAATTTCAATTTCAATAGACGTTGAAGCCTTAGAAGAGTACGCCTAGAAATCCGTCTGATTTCGTCAGAAAAATGTCTAAGAAGACATTATGGTTGGACTTAACAAATGTTGTAAAGTGAACGGACAACAGTTTGAACATTGTTTTTAACTTTTCCTAAATATTTCAGAAACTATTCATAATAAATATGTGTATATGTGTAATGAAAACGTGTTTTATAGAAATACATCAGGTGTTGTATTTAAAATGACAAAGGTGGTGTCAGTTCCGGGAAAACCGGATGTACTTTGAGTGACCGTGCAAGCCAAAAAATGCCATTTCACAAATAGAAATCAATGAAATCGAGCTTTTTTGCACAAAGAAAATAACTAAAGTCTATATGAAAATATAAGCTTCAGTCGGCAATTGTTTCTGATTCTTATCTCTGTCAAAAAAAACCGGATAAAATAGGTTAGAGCTTGGCCGCTCTGTTCAAGTGTAGCAGGACCGGCCTCCAATAAATTTATGCATAATTTCTGTCGAGAAATTTCAATATATAATGTATAATATGATAGTTTACTCTTCTACTAATTCTGGAACAACTTAGTTTTGTCGATACGAATACGTATATACTTTTGAAAACACCTACTTTAGTACTGTTATTTTCCAATAACAGTTTTTCGTATTTATTCAAAATAATATTTTGAGTTACTACAGGTAAATGATGCCATACAGATTTCTTCATTTTTACATTACTGCTTTATCTATCCAGAGGTTGCACATATAGTGGCATGTTATCTAAGTCGTCAAAAGGACGTCAAATAGGTCTATCAGTGCATAAATCGTTCATTTCATAAAATAGTCTCCAAATAATATTTTCATTATGTTGCCCATCGTTTTCGACAAAAAAATGTTCAAACAAACGAAAAAAAGCCATTTCGAAATGCTCAAATGAAAACTTAAAAATTATAAATCTATCGTACCATCACAAAGCAATGATCGCATTTAAATACTCGCTTACAGCACAGTCTTATCTGTAGAGAAACTAACGAAAATTCACGTAGACTACATAGTATTCAGATTCCTCTAATTGCTCAACTAAGCACTGGTGAGTAAATGATTGGTCCATTTTGCAAAGTAACGTACACTGTGCAACTAATAGTTACCAGAAATTTTTACAATGGGAATTAATATCAAACCAGTACAGCGTGTCTTCTTAAAAAAAACAGACACATTAGAACACGAGCTTAAAAAATCAGATAATACTAAAATGAAAACGAGCCACACCAGTAAAACAACAGTACTAATCCATATTAACATAAAAACAAACTAAATCAGCCCAGCCCATCAGCAACGTCATTCCCATAATATTATCAATCTCAGGCAAGCCTCAGGTGGAGAACCTTAAGCTGCTGAAATGCATTGTGTCTTAGAACTTCACACAGGCTTTAAGATTTTGTCGATTTTTTTCCTTTCATCATGAACTCACTTTATAAGCTTATATTCACTTGCTACAACTAAAGTGATACCACCTGCCTCTAGATTTTGAAGCAGCTATCAAAAAAAGGTTTAGCAGTTAAAATACTCGAAGAGCATGAAGAGCATGAAAAGAAACCTCCGTATAATAGTGCTGACATTGCTGACATAATATGAAGAAATATGAATAAAATGTAAATGTCTATTGGACGAAGGTATTAACTTCTTGCATATCATCCAAGATGCTGTGATTCAGTGATTCATAATCCAGGTGTGTTTTAGTTATAAATATTTGACAGTTATTTGGTCAACTTAAGATTTTATTATAAGATAATCTTTGATATTCAAAGTGATGACTTCATTTCAATAACAAGCATGGTTGATTTAAGTTTATGAATAGTTTTTTTTTTGTTATTTGTTTCTGGCGGTAACATTAAAGCTCATGAGGAAGTAAAATAATTCTTGTCGTTTATGTAAAGAGTGATTTATAGCAAACACCACATTTACGTTTTTTTTGTAAGATTATATAAAATCTGGTACGTAATTTATAAAGATAATATTATGTACAGCACTATATAAAACACCACAGATTCATCAGCCGTTTTGAAAATCAATGCGTGTAGAATAAAATTAAAACCGATAAAGTAAATAACTAAGTCGCATATATGAAAAATATGTTCATCAGTATTCTAATATTGACTATGGCAGTATATTATATGGCACGTCCTGTAACTCACATCTCAAAAAAATCGACAGTTCAGTTTAAAGCTATCAAAACATGTTTGGGAGTCATGAGCTCATCCCCTAATCAAGCGGCTTTAGTGGAAGCATTGGAGCAGCCCCTAATTTACCGGAGAGAATATTTAGCGTCAAAATATATTTTAAAAAATAAATGCAATGGGCTTATTATGGGAAAAATTCATAACATTTTTGTTAAAAGTCTTACCGACCCCTACCGAAAAAAAACTCCCCACCACTTTGCAATGCATATGGGCTTTGTCATGATCTCGATCTTCTGGCTGTAAACTCTACCAAAGAAAAAAGTGTCTTCGAAATGAATTATGACACCCTCTTCTTTAAGCCAAATGTTCTTATACCAACCTACCCTAAAGACGATGATATATCTGTTTATAAAACTTTCTGTGAGATTCTGTCAAACTTCCCAACTAACTCTATCAAAATTTATACTGACGGCTCGAAAACTGCAGATACGTTAAGTGGAGCTTTCTATGTTCCTTCCACTCAGTTCGAATATTCCTTCACTCTAAATCCCGTACTCAGTATTTTTTCGGCAGAGGCAGCAGCTATTTCTCGAGCTGTAGAATGGGCAATCTCTAAACAATATAACCAAGTCGTCATTTGCACTGATTCTCAATCAGTTTTAAAAAAGTTATATAATTTTCCTGGAGCTAACTGCATTTACCCGAACCATTTTATTATAAATATCATGGAAAAATTTGCTATGGCATCGACTCAAAATATCAAATTTCATTTTTTGTGGGTAAAATCCCATTCAAATATAACAGGAAATAACAAAGCGGATAATATAGCAAGGCACACCAACGCTGCTATGGCTGAAAAGGAAACTTCTACAGTTTTCTCTGATTTCTATCCTGTCGTCAAGAAAAAACTTTTAGAAAAATGGAACTTCCAATGGCAAGAATATGGAAAACTGTCCAACACGTATTATTTTAAAATCCATCCTAGTATCCCGTCTTCACAATGGTTTAAAAATTGTCACCTTAGTAGAAAAACTATTTCGACTATTAGCAGAATTAAACTTAACCATGGCAGATTCCCCGCCCATTTGCATAAAATCGGAATACGAGAAGACCCACTCTGCCTCTGCGGCCAATTTGGAGATATTAATCACTTAATTTTCAATTGCCCTTTAACGGATATAAACTCTAAAATCCTTATCAGATATCTGAATGAAAATGGGTTTCCTTCACCTATATGGTTACCACATCTCTTAAGCCTCTCTAAACTTAACTGTATGAAAAATCTTTCCTCCTTTTTTATTAATTGTAATATAGATATCTAGCTAACCTCCTATAAAACCTTTGTTTTTCTCCTACTGTTTATTAACCAATCTTAACCGTGGTCCACCTTGTACGTTAGAAAAATATCCTGAAAGACCCCTGGGCGAGAAGCGTGTCCTCCTCGTCTAATTCCCTATTACCAATCCCGAGTGAGTGAGTATGAATGATGTTTCAGTTGTGTGTAGGAATAGTGAAATTTTTTTTTTTTTTGTTTCATATATTATAATAATCGGTCATAATAATTTTATCTATATCTATTATTCGTTAATTACTTTTTACTTAAAAAACTATATATTTTTTAATATGTTCGTGGCCAAAACACTGTGTATGTAAGGCCATATTTAGAAGGAAAAAAAAAGTATTCTAATAATTTATGCACAAAAACTATTTGAATGTTGCATAATTCACGTAAACAAATCGGATGTTTGGTCTGGGCTCCAAAGTGCAAGTTCCTTTTATAAACTGCTGTAACATTATCTAGACAAGTTTATATCAATAAGATGGAGGAAATTTGAAAAATATTAAGATTATATTCCCTTCATTTCTATGTCATTATTAGAAATACGTGTAGTAATGTCATGACATCGTCGTTTGTTTTTCGTAGATACCTTAATTTAGAAAGTAATTTATACTGTAAAAAATCTTGCTTGAGGTTTGTAGATGATACCACCTTAGTTGCAGCAAGCGAAGATGAGCTCAAATCCCTGCTGGATAGGCTTCAGACAATAAGCTCTGAATATGGTTCAAGGGTAAATGACAACAAAACGAAAATTGTGATTGTAGACCGACCAAAGAATAACCACCCAGTGTAACAGTTCACTTTTTAGATAGGGTAATTTGTACCATCTTTTGTAAATGTTTATATAATTTTGCATATTTTAGATTATTTAGTTTGTTTGTCATTGTACACTTCAGCGTCGGCCTAATATGATATAGGGTATTAGTTCGGATAAGGTAGGCATAGAGTCCCTACTTTTTGCTTCGTTTGGTTCCACGCCTACCTCCTTTGCAAAGCGTGGTCGGTGTAAAACCGTGGCACGATTATTTTAACGGACTTTTGACTATTTTTTTGGGCTGGCATTTTTACTGGAAATTATAGAATTTGTACTTCGGGTTAAAGACATCTTTAGTAGGGCTTTAAGTTGATATAAATTTAGTTTGAGAAGTTATAAGTAGGTACCGTATATAATTCAGCGATATAAAGAAGCTCGCAAAAAACCGTAAAAGGTACCGACCGCATATACATTTCAGTTTATTTACAAAAAAAGCCATGAAGGTGTTCGGCTTCTTTTATTACCATCCCAGAAAATGGTTATACATATTTCCTAACAAGAATGTAGGCCAATCCCACAGAATATAATTGGTTGAAATTTGCTCTGGCGAATTTATATGATTGGTTGCAATAAGCTATCTAGTCAACGTAGACTATCAGGGGTGGACTAACTGTTTTTTTGTCATGTCATAAAAGTTTAATGGCAAGTTTTATTAAATTTTTTGTTGAAATAAAAGTGCATCTTGTTTAACAGTAAAACTAAAATTTACAAAAATAAATAATTGTTAAAAAGATGATGGTGATAGGATGAAAATGAAGGGTAAGGGTTTTTAATTAATCCGTGAAAGAATGTTCGATACTGTGGAATGTGGAAGTAGATCACGCGAGACCTTGCTATTTCGGTCGACAAAATATGGCTTTTGCGAGGCAATATGGCCACTCTTTTTTAAGACTACCTCCCTATTTTGGTATTTTTAATCCGATAGAGCTGGTCTGGGGCCAATTAAAAAGATGAATTCATCGGAAAAACACATTTCCTAAATTTGATAAAAAAGTCCTCGAATTAATTCACAGTGAAATATCCTACATACGAGAAGACGACTGGAGAGGGATCAATTCACAAAATAATCAAATATGAATATGATTACAGAAAACTGGGTCAAATCTTTACAAATAGCGATAATCAATTTATCATCGACGTAGGAGGGGACAGTGACACTGGCGAAGAATCCGAATAATGGAAAAGGATTCCATATTTTATTTAATTCACTATTTATATTTAACGTTCCGTGACGTAACGGATATATTTATGACAGTGACACTGGCAGTGATAGTAAGTGAGTGGTATTCTATGATAGCGTTAGTGATTGTGATAAGGTTTATTATTATTATTTTGGGACAGTATTAGTTATTTCTAGTAAGTTATTTTAAGAAATGTTTTTATTTTATTTATTTTACTTTAGGAAAATGCTATTAATTTTCTTGCTAATTTAAGTTTTTTTTATATTTTGTTGTTGTTGAGTATTTATTTATTTAGGTATATATTTTTATTCATCTTTTACCTTAACTTAATGTTATTTTCATAAAAAAGTTTATTACGTCGTTATTTTGTAGAATAGTTACTTTTTTTTAACTTAAAAATGCTGGTTTATTTTTTATTTTTTTTAACCTCTTACTCCCTAATTAACAATCCTGTCACCATTCTATCCTGGCAAGGAATATGCTTATACCTCACCATTGGTTTTTTTGCAAACACGTATTTTACAGTTCTGGTGTCAGATGTCGTATTATTCGCTGTTAAAAAAATTATGCCATTAAAAGTTTTCTTAAAAGAACACCAGTTTTTGTTATTGGTTACGATGAGCATAAAAACGTAGATTTAATTGTATTTTCTGTAATTATTCTCTATTTGTTATTAGTACAATTGAATGAGTATTCAAATATTTTCATTGATTATTTGAGAGTAAAAATACATTTTAAGTCCGGCCCTGTGTACAGCATGATTGAACGGCGGCGGTATACTAATCAAAAGCGGTCGGTGTCCTCTACCGAAATTCGAGAAATTTCGAAAAATGATGGATCTAAGTTATTACCCCATAGAAGATATAGAAAACATTTCATTGAGAGGAGGTGTTGAGAAACAATGAATTGTGTAAAAATATAAATATTTATAGTAGGCTATGTTGTTGTTATTGATTAAAAATTAATTAATTGTATATTGACTTATTGAATGTGTATTATTGTATGCTGTGAAATCTGCTTTTGTTAAATTCATCACAAAAAAAATAAGATTGAGGTTCATTTCTAAGAAGCAGTTTTTTAAGGAGTGCTTTTAAGTACATATCCTTATGTTGCATCATATTATCGTAAATTTACTATTTATTTTTGACACTAGTTTGTGTAATGATATGTATCATGTATATGTATTTATTGTAATTAGGCATCCTTCAGGCCTTCATCGTATTTTTTAAAATTCTTGTAGTATTCAACATTTAAATAATAATATATATCTTTTTAACGTTGTTTACAAATTATTATGACTAATAACGATTAAAGCCAATAAACTTTATTGTAATTAGTATCAATCATGGAATATTTACTCGCATATAGAAATAAATTGAAGTATTTTCTAATGATAAAGACACATACTTGTTCTTTTTCTGTAGCCTGGCTGTCGAGTAGATCCTCGGAGAACTCTCGAATTACCTCCCATGCATGATCTGAAAATGACAGATAGTATCTCAGGTTAAATAAACAGGGGATAAAAATATTGGTTAAATTCAAAATATAAAAAAGTTTTATAGATACTGAGCTTTAATCTTTGCAACCGTTGATAGACCCATACAACAGCATTGCAAATGTATTGCAACCGTTAAATGATTATTTTTCTATTCTATAAACAATCAGAGTTCTTATAAATGATTTTAATTTGCCGATATGACAGTATTTATTTCTAATTGTTATAACATAATTTAATGGAAGAAAAGAATTGTAGTATATATTACTAATAATCTCGCTTTAACAGTAATTTCCACATGAAAAATAAACATTTTCCTCGTTGAACTACTAGTATTCTATCACTGTTCTCTTTCTAACGATAAAATAAACCACAGTATAACATTTAGTATGTCCTGAACTATAAGTGAGTGTCCACCTAAGTAATCTTGCATGATTAATCTTTTAGGAAGTATTTTGGAATTCGATTAACTTTAAAAAATGAAGGCTTACAATATGTTTGACGGCTTCTTAATTATTCTGAACCGTAAATATACACATATTTTCACACTGATCTCACCTTCGTTAATAAAATGTAATTAATAATTATACCACTCCATTTAAGCGTTAAACTTTGGAACAAATTTATTTACACCATCACCAGAGACAATACGTCTGCTACCACGGTAATTTTACAAAAAGTGCTTGCACAGATAATTTTTTTTAACATACCTACATATAATTTTGGAATTTTATTTTTTTAATTTTGTTTCGGTTGATCGATATTTTTTTCAAATAACAATCCCTGATTTCTGTCATAATTTGATGTTTTATTAAATTGCCCATTTAGTTTCATGTTTTACGTATCTAAATTTTCTGTAATATATAAAAAAAATTCTGCGCTATATCCTGTATCTAAATTAAAAATGACACTCACCTATATCTGATTCATCTGCATCAGGAGCAACCACACAGAACCTAATAACGTACTTGTCATTTACGTTCGCCGGGACCATATGTAGTTTTCCAGATGCATTTATATTGCTCAATAGTTTTTCGTTTAATTTGTCTGAACCTTTAAGGCGAAAGCAGACTAATCCTAACTGAAAAAGTAAAAACAGTGATTAATTATACAATGTTTTAAATATTATGTCCAATCAGTGGGGAATTTTGCCCTGCAAAAGATGGCGCAGTAATGATTTTGATATATGTTGTTTGAGTCGAGGCCCTGATGAAAGATACAAATTGTCGACCTGGGGGGGGGGGGGCGGCGCGAGTCGTCGCCATCTTGATTGAAAGGTGCAAAAAAAATTTCGGCAACGCTCGATCCTACGAGACAAAGTTGAAGAGGACAAAATTTCCTCAATTTTTTGTCTACATATTTTTATTGTAAGTCTAATGTGTAACGACATACAGTGGCAGAAAAATGGGTATAAGAAAAAAAACTATTATATAATGGACGTTTACAACATATTTTATATTATTTATGTAATTATATAAAGATTTACTTGTATTGAAACTAAAAAAAATGAAATTGACTAGATAGTATTACAGTGGTTTACATCATATCTCGAAAATAGAAAACAGATTATTAAAATTAAAGACAGTTCTTCAGAAGGATATAAAACATGGAATACTTTAAGGATCGGTACTTGCTCCTATGCTCTTTTTAACCCCCGACCCAAAATGAGAGGTGTTATAAGCTTGACGCGTATGTTTGTATTCTGTCTGTCTGTCTGTCTGTGGTTTCATATTTCTTCAACGGGTGATTCGATTTTGATGCACTTTTTTTTATTTGAAAGAGTATTTTGTCGAGAAGGTTTTTGCCATATTAGATTTTGATGTTTGGTCGCCATTTTGATTACAAGCTTTTATATAACTTGCCTTGTTCTTGTGGGTCAAATCTTGTAACTGAATTTTAAAATAGTTATCCCCAACCAATTGAGCTGACATTTTGCATACACGTTTAGTTTGGATGACAATGCATGGTTAGCTAAGTGACGTCATTCCAAATCCAATATGGCGGACTAGTTATTTTGTATGCAACCCCATGATATGGGTATCAAATGAAAGGGTTTGCTGAGAAGAATACGAAAATGAAATAACGTCACAGTAAATTCAATATGGCGGACGCAACCGAATTTTAAAACAGTTATCCCCAACCGATTGAGCTGAAATTTTGCATACACGTTTAGAACTGTAGATTGCTCATAGGTGGTGATTTCAACGTAAACTTTCAAGTTGATTCAAAAACGTCTAAAGAGATGATTGATATATTCCAGGCTTTCGGTCTAGAAAAATGCATTTCAGAGCCCACAAGAGTACAAAAAAATTCTCATATATGCATAGACAACATATTTGTTAGGTAATTTTGAAATTTCAGAAGCCACTGTTGTAGATTATCAGCTTTCCGATCACAAGGCACAAATAGTTAAATTTACAGATGAATCAAAAAAAGAAAACTCATTGTATAAAACTGTATTAAATAAAAGTTCGGAAAATAAAATAAAATTTTCTAATTACCTAATTTCTGAAGACAGGGCAGAACTATATGATGAAAGTATACCAGATAAAGCTATTTCTTTTATAATATAATAAATTATTATCATGATTTATCCTTCCCTCAAATTTCTGTTAAAATCAAATCAAGTTACAATAAAAATGCAGTTTTTTCAAATCCAGAAGTAATATCAAAAAAGGAGACATTAATCGTTTTAGTAATATAATAAAACTTTTTCCCAATTGTGAAAAAATAAGAGCAGAAATAAAACAAAAAAAAATATGAATATGAACAACTTATTATTAAATTAGGAAAAGACCAAATAAATAAGGAAATATTAGATTCAGATAACAGACAGAAAACTATTTGGAATATTATCAACAAAAATACCGGTAAAAACAATAATAAAAAGGAAGCAGTATCAATATCTCCCGATGGATACAATACCTTTTTTACCCAAATAGCAGACAAATTAATAAGTCAAGTACCTAAATCAAATTCAACATACATGGTATACTTACATAATAATAGAAAAACAAGTGACTTGTCAATGTTCTTTATCCCGCTGAGGAATTAGAAGTACAAAATGTGTTAAGGTCTCTAAAAAATTTTCAAGCTACTGACCTGTACAATCACTCAATTGATATGTACAAAGACAACTTATTATCTTTATCTGCCCCACTGACCCATCTTATTAACCTTATGCTTGAAACAGGTACATTTCCAAGTTAAAAATGGCAAAAATTATTCCCTTGTTTAAATCAGGAGATCTTGAGGATTTATCCAATTATAGGCCATTAGCACTACTTCCTATTTTAGCTAAAATTTGTGAATAATTCATTATTTGGAATCTTGCAATATTTTTACGAACAGGCAATTGGGTTCAGGAAGGGTAAAAATACGTCAATGACAGTGCTGGAACTAGTCAGTTTTATTAGTGAGGGCTTTGAAAATGGAAACTCCATGCTGGCGTTTTTTCTAGATTTGAGTAAAGCATTTCATTGTGTTTCCAAAGAGATTTTACTTAATAAGTTAGAATTTTATGGTTTTAGAGGTGTAGCACTTGATCTTATTAAATCTTACTTATCAGATAGATACCAATATGTGTATTGTAAGGACACACTCAGTAACATGCTGCCAGTGCAACACGGTGTTCCGCAAGGTAGTGTATTGGGGCTGCTACTATTTTTAACTTATATAAATGATTTACCTGACGTTATGTCAATTTTTACTGTCCTTTTTACGGATGATACTACTATTGCGAGACAGTTAAAAGATACTGGCATTAATGTTACTGACATTACAAATAATATTATACTTAGAGCCTCTGACTGGTTCAACGCAAACAAGTTATGCTTAAATACAAATAAAACAAACACACTACTTTTCTCTACGAAGAATAATACCTCGGAGACCGTGAAATTTCTAGGCCTGACCTTGGACGGTAAATTGAAATGGCATTCAGATATTATCAATAATTTAACTATAATTGATAACTATAATTGATAAAACATATCGGCCATGTTGACGCCGCCATTTTGAATTTTTAAGTTTTGATTACATATTTGTTTTCTACTTTTGAAACCCTTTCTTTTGATACCCATATCAAGGGGGTTGTAAAGAAAATGATAATCCGCCATCTTGGGGCGGCGGCCATTTTGAACATATAATATTGAGTATACTATATTTTATTGTCATCAGAGCTACACACAATTGCCAAATTTCATGATGATACTACAATTATGGTGAATTTCAGTTCCTTAGACTTTTACTTACATACATATATAGTTACAGGTCGACCTAATAAAAGCGCGTTAAAAAATGTAGGAAATTTTGTCCTCTTCAACTTTGTCTCGTACATTTTTTTCGTAGGATAGAGCGTTGCCGAAGTATTTTGAAAAACAATTTTTTGCACCTTTCAATCAACTTGGCGGCTCACGCCTCCATCCCCTTAAGGTGGAAAACTTGTATTTTTCATCAGGGCCTCGACTTAAGCAACATATATCAAAATCATTACTATTCCACCTTTTGTAAGGCAAGGGCCATTCGCGCTATATACCGTAAAGAAGAAACAATCAACGAGCTACGGACACGTGTTTCGGAATTATTATTCCTCATCAGCGAAGCACGAAAAAAAGGATCTGGAAAACAGATAGGAACAATAATTGAAAAAGTCGAAAGTATAATACACAGTACTCTTATTTATGCCAGTCCTAATTTTAGGCCTGGACCGACAGTCAACACGCAGAGCCCCATGTGGACGGCTCATTCCAACCTGGCGAGTTAAATGAAATAGACCCTACTAATTCCTTAGTAGGGTCAAATACAAATGAGAAAGGAAAATCGCGCCATTTACCCTAAAGAAGAAACAATCAAGCAGCTGCGGACACGTGTTTCGTAGCATCAAACAAAAATTGATGCTACGCTATGCTGATGAGGAACAATAATTCCGAAACACATGTCCGTAGCTGCTTGATTGTTTCTTCTTTAGAGTATATGGCGCGCTTTTTCTTTCTTATTTGTATTTGACTCTACTAATTTCATTCTATAAAAATATGTATGTTCCTGTTCTCTTATCACTGCAGAATCAATTATGGACTTATTTGAGTACAGTAAAAAATTAGCATGACAAAATTTCTGTTTCAGTTCCAGTAAAATGAAAGATAAAATGTAGGATTTGGTCCCACTTATTGATAGTAAATATTTATAAATTCAACTAAAACTAATTTCCCTGACTAACCACCAATTCTCATGATTGTAAATAAAAAAAAACATTTACTCACTATATTATTATATTTTAAGTACTACCTATTAAGTTAATAATTATATATTGTGTATTTGATTGTTGTTTGGAATCAAATTAATTTCTATAATTTTGAATATCGACACAAAAGTAATAAATTGAAGAATATACTGAGTCGCTTTACTTATTTGTGGTATTAATGCTAGTAATATGTAGATAGATAGATAGATCTTTATTGGTCATATATACACAAATTTTGCTTTGACACGTCAAAAGGATACAAAATATAATAGTAAGTATAGTGGGTGTCACAGTTGTATCAAACATGACATTTAACATAATTTTATACTTATAACTCAAATTAAGACACGTGTCTTTTAAATCACTTATAGATTATCATGTAAATATGATCACACAGAAACCGACTAATACTGTTGGCAAGTAGTCAATACATCATTCAAAATTTGACCCTGAACTTTTAGCTTTTAAATTATGAAGTAAGTACCTACTCTAAACTGTTAGAACTAAATGACACCAGAAATTGAGATCATAGGTCTTCTGTGATCAGGCAACTTACTTTGTTTTTATTTTAAAGAATTTTAGAATGTGTTAAGTGAACAATTAGCTCAATGGGAACATTATACGAAAAGTCCGCTAGATCGATTAGCTGTTTAGACGAAGTGGCCTATTAAATAATTACTTTGAAAATGTGATTATGTGGTTAATAAAAGGCAAGGAATTAAATTATATTTAAATAACTTATTCAGTGTGAAATATCTAATATAATAATTAACATCATGTGGCCTACATCTTCTAAAGTAGGAGCTAGCAACGGATGTGGTTAAGGTATTGCAATAAGCTTGAAAATGAGTTATTGAATAGAGAATGACTTACCCTCGAAGGGAGGAAGAAAAAATTAGATCTTAAAAATTTTGGCCTCGATGCGACAATTTAAATGTAACAATTTTCTTATGCTATTTTATGATCGTCTTACAACAATTTACTGGTGACCATTTCGTCTGACAATATTTTTTAATGATAAATATAAAATTGACATGTAAAAAGTCAGACTTGCTGATATGCATTAAGTAAGTCATTTTTTTTCCTCCCTTTGAGGGTAAGAGGCTGCTACATCTGGCTGTGTTCGAAAGCAAGACATGCGATTTTCTATTCAATACCTTTGCGAGGGTCTTTCAACTAATTTTCAAGGTTGCTGAAATACCTTAATCAAATTCGTCTCTAGTTCATCCTCTCTATTCAATATGTCAGTACTATATTTTTAAAAATCTGAAGAAATACAAATAAATATACATCCCTATAAAATTCATGATATAAGAGTACAATACAAAATATATCCTATAATGTATATTTTGCCCCAATGGACAAAATAAAGAATCAATGAACATGTTTGCCAAGTTTCAAAACTTTATCAGGTTTACTTCCACATCCAGTGGAAGTATAGTAACGATAAAAAAAAAGTCATGAAACGTCGAGATTTTAAGTTTGAGCGAAAAAAATTTCTGTCTGTTGGTCTGTCTGTAACTTTTTTTGTTCGCACGATTACTCTGGAACCGCTTAAGATATTGACTTGGTACACTTATGTATTTTAACATGATCTGAAACTAAATTATTTTTTCATCTTATTCCGTTGAAAGGTTGGGGGGTAAATAGATAAATCAAGCAGATAAGAGTCTATGAAATTGTTATTTAGTATATACGAAAGAAGCTATGTCTCAAAAAAATTTTTGACATTAACCACCTCCATTACTACCCCCAGCCCATTATTAAAGGGGGTGAAAAAAATATGATATGATATGTGTATAAGAACCAAAAACCTCAAAATATTTTTTTACTTCATCCACCCCCACTACCATCCCCCTATCACCACCCCCTATCTACCACTACCGATGTGGGATATCGTTTTATGGGTTTTATGAGTTTTTGGAGTAGACGATTTCAAATATTATATTATTAAAGTTCCATAAGCAATTATTTACACACACAAAATTTTTTCGTTTTGAGAGACTTGAATGGAAAATCTGGATGTGGAAGTAGTGGTTCTTGGGCAGCAGTTTTTTCCTCTAGTATTACCTATTTGACTGGAGTAATAAGCGATGTAATAGAATCGACAAACTCATCCGCCCTTAATGCCTACCTTAACTTCATTGCAAATTTCGAATCTCTTATCCCGAATGACAAGCTCCTCGAATCTTTGTGCAAGTCTTATGTGATGCCTAATATACTTTTGCAATCCAGATATGCCATAACTTCTTAGCACGAACCACAGCTTTAAAGATCTAAACCTCCTACTTAATGGGACTCCCCAATGCCTGTAGTCTATAGTAGCATTAGAGTACCCATGTTGCAAGTATAGTGGATCAACGACCAAGGCTGAAGTTAAACGAATGCGGTCTCTAACCTGAAACAAAATTATGAATTTTGAGAAATGTATGAATTTAAAAAAAGAAACTCAAAATTTTTATGTTCATACATAATAAATAAAAATTCAAATATATTTATTTTCGTTAGACCTGTGGGGTATAAGTATGGAATAATGTTACCTAAATAATAAAACCAGAAAAATTAGCTAATTTGATGTGGGTATTGGGTATATGAAACATTACATACACACAGAATTGCATTAATCGTATCGACGTTATACATTGGGGTTTCGGGTTCGATTCCCCGCCGTGGCACTGGGATTTTTTCGGAAGAAGAAATTAATCCCAGTGCATTCGGGTATTGGGTGTGTGTCCCTTGTCTTCAAATGTGTAGCCTTTCCCGCACAAGGCTCATTTAGAGTCTTCAGGATAAAGGTGTGCCTGTGATGTGTATTATATACAGGATGTTCATTAAAGAATGGTCTGCTGGACTGAGCTCTTATATTTATACAGGTCATCAGGAGGCGTGTTGCGGATCATTGCTCATGCGGAACATTGACTTCCACGTTATCGGTAATTGTAGTTCGGTGTCACGATTATAGTTATTCTGATGTTTATTTATTTCAATGGCTTCTCTGTATCTTCTTGGCCAATAATTCTTGGAGTTGGCTAATTTCTTTGTCTTGTCGAATTTTATCAAATGGCCGGTTTCTTCTGAGTGTTCAGCAACTGCTGATTCTGTAGAATTTCCCTTCTTTGTATTGCTAATGTGTTCTCTGGGTCTGGTGTTTATATGTCGTTTCGTCTCTCCCATATAAACTTGTCCACAGGAACATGGAATGCTATATACTCCTGGTGTTTCTAGTACTTTTGGATCATGGTATTTGGGAAAATGTTGTGCCACCTTCTGTTTCACATTAGATTATATATTGTTATATTACTTTGACGTTCTTTTTCTCCAAAACTCTTCCGGCTCTGTCCGTACATCCTTTTATATATGGTAGGTAAGCTGTTGTCGTGTATTTATTTTCTGCTTTTTGTTCTTCTGTTCTGGTTGTACCTTGTCTCTTTATTGTATTGTTTATGTCCTTCGGTTTGTATCTGCAGTGGTGTTTTTAAGGTCAGATGTTCTTCTTGGAGATGTCTCGCAAATTTGCTTTGCTCTATGTACTAATGTGTTAACGACGGCCTGTTTTTGTGCTGAGTGGTCTTGTAGGGATCTGTCGGTGTACGTCGGGTTTCTGTATACCTTGAGAGTTTGCTATCTGTTTCTATTTGCATGGTGAATTTGATCTTATGATGTAAACTGTTTAGGTAGTCCTTGAAATTCACCAGTTCCTCATGGCCATGTTGCCATATAATGAAAGTGTCGTCCACATATCGAAACTAACATTTTTGTTTTAATTGGTAGTTGTCCAAGGCGTATATTTCGAATACTTCCATAAATAAGTTGGCTGCTCCATCTTTTTGTTTATATAGGTTTCCATTGACACAAAGCTCCATCAGATCTGCTAAGGTGGTGACCAAACCGTGGAGCTCAGTCCAGCAGAGCTCACTTCGCTTCAGAAGAAGACCACGACAAGATGGTCGAAAAATCAAGCATACAACCAAGTCTACGCGGAAGAAGACCCTTAAGCCAGCAGTCATATCTTTTAGTTCTTTCGGTGAGAGTATTATAAAATCAGTTTCTAGATCATTTCATTCAAAACCATTGTTTACACAATTGTTTCTACGGACATGCCCAAGATGCTATGCTGGTAGAGGTGCAGGTTGTAGTTTCAGCCATCAATTTGTAAAACAAACCTGTACATTTAAATATGACTGCATATACCGAGGATGCTAGCAGGGTAAACTGCTGCTATTTGAATTTTAGTAGGCAGAGAGAAGCTGGAAGGTAATAAGCAATTCAAATGAATAAATATGTTGAAGACGTAGGTATCTATAAAAAATATTTATTATAAATTAATTCGACATCATCTCAA
Source organism: Rutpela maculata (assembly GCA_936432065.2). Taxonomy (NCBI): domain Eukaryota; kingdom Metazoa; phylum Arthropoda; class Insecta; order Coleoptera; family Cerambycidae; genus Rutpela; species Rutpela maculata. Next base: position 278,903,155 of record OW386286.2, on the reverse strand, counting down.
CAAAAGATGAGTTGTTATTTAAGTTGAACTACTTGACCAATATGAGGTAATTTTTATTACTGTTTCTCTAGCGTGAATTGATTTGTTCGTTTGACCTATGAACACCATCATATGACCAGCATTTAATATAACATAACACATTCAAATTAAATCACAGTATTAATAAAACTATTATTTTTTTAAATTAATTTGACTCATTGTTACTTTGGAATGATTAACTGCGGAACACGTGAATGGGTATATTTGGATGTTCTAGGAAAAGCCGACAAACTGAAATAAACCAGATACACAATTTTCTACTTTTCGTAACGAAAAAGAATATAAAAATAAAGAATAAACTGCTCTAAAAAAAGAAATTATTAGTTCAGAATTCTTAGGATCATTCCGTTTTAGATTATTACTAGCAGTAATACTCATTTTTCGCAGGAGTATTTTAAAGTTTGAAGTAATATCTACAACTGCCCCAAATCTAAATTGTGATAATTAAAATGTTGTAAATGTTAAGTTTTCTACTCGAACTAAATACTTATTATAGTTATTTTATTTAATGAAATAATTATATATTATAACTTGTGTGACACACTATGCATAATAAAATAGATACAATTATTGTTTTACATTAGACAAAATTTAGAAAATAAATACTTTTTTTATCTGTCAACTTGACTACGTAAGAGTTTCAACTCATTATGACTCCCAGTTCTTCAAATTAATCCTACAGGATTTAATTTTGTGCTACTAATCTTAATTATAATTGAAAATGTTAATTTTAATACATCTCAAGAAATATTAATTTACTTCCTGAAGTTCAATTCTTTAAATCAATTGTAATTTATATTTTGTGTGTGGTATCTAATATGTAGAATCAGGGTGGAAAAAAATAATGATTTTTTTGAATTCAATTTTTTTTAATAAACTATAAATGTCATGAAAACTTCATTATAAATACGGAAATATCGAAAACAAAATCAGTTTCTACGAGACAGAGCAGCATGTATAATAAATGTAACATGAGTGAGTACAGTAGCTAGTACATATCACAAAAATATTCAGAATATTGATTTCTATTCAATTGTTTCATTAAAAAGGCCATCTTCGCTGCCTTATCCACCCCCAATTTATTTCTCAAGTCGCTGTGGACCAAGTTAAATGTCGAAAATATCCTTTTTACCGAGGTTGAAGATGCAACAGCGGTGGTTAATTGCACAACCTCTTCTTATATTATTAATTTTTCAGGATTGTGGACTTCGAAATGACAAATCCACCATGCAGAATCATTTTGCAGTCCTTCTACTGCGGGTTGGACATTAACGAGCTAACAATCGGCTGAGATTTGGAAAGAAATTTCAAAATGAGTTGAAAAATTTCAAACGAAAAATTATCTTTTGCAACATGGTGGTTTACGTTTTTCTTCTGGAGTTAATATTATTTGTCCTACTTTCTGTTGGCTGTCGGGGTCGAAACTATTATTCATATATTTACTGCATTTGATAATGTGAAATTTTCCCTTTGCAGCCTATCCAAACAAACTGCCACTGATTTTAGTCTTTCTATAAGCGATTCACAATTTCTTTTCAAACTGAGATCAGTCACTCGCTTTCTAATATCAACATGTTATCCTCGTTCTATTTCATCCTCGCATATGGCTATTAAAATATTCCAATTTTTTACATATGATTCCAAGGTGTCACAAATAGAATTCCAGCGAACTTCTGTTGGTAATGTCAAGGCAGAGCCATTTCTATAAGACAACTCGGCTCTTGCATGATGATTATTTCGAAAATATTTTATGACCGGGATAACTTGATTGGTAATATTTTCCATGTTGAGAGATTGAGCTAATAATTGATCCTGGTGTGAACCACAGCAATAAGTGATTACATCTATTTCCAGATCTTTCGAAATCATTGTTCGACATTTTTTTTCATATTAACAGCGTTGTCAATGATGTTACTTATCTTGCAACCGAATATCTACGTCGGCGTCGGTGCTATGCCAAGTCAAGTAGCGATTAATACAGTGCTCGATATTTGTGGCTTCTGAGGATTTTGAGATGCAGGCGGCGAACCGTTGCTTCGCTATTTAAAGGGAGTTTACAGATGACCTAACTTGTTGGGGACAACTTAGGCGGTATGCTTTGAAGTTTGTCAGGCCGACGGTACTAGGGATTGCAATTTACCGGAAATTTTCATAACCGGTAAATCGGTAAATAAAAATGTAAATAACCGGTTAACCGGTATTTACCGGTAATTTTAGAATGAATGATTAGGGTGGAGAAAATGGCAATTATCTTTTTCCATGTACAAAATTATCTAAATTTAACAAAAAAAATTTTTGTCCACGACTATTAAATAATGTACTCATTATGTATGTTTCCTCAAGGATAATGCTATCCATTATTCCCTGCAGTGAATAATGATTTCAGTATTCACTAGTGAATAATAAGGACAGTCAGTTGTTTATAAGAAGTCACGGGCAGGTATTTTTTCAATTCGAGTGCAATCTCGCAACTTTTTAGTAGAATTTATGGCTACTTTCTGAAACCTTAAGTACAATTATTCGTTAACTGTCATAGCTACAACTGTGTGAACAATTTTACTGTTATTATCAAATTTATGAATAGATAACTTTATTTAGCGTATCAGAAACAGACCCTCTTTTATCATACAAGTTCGTTTTTTTTTATTGAGCAGACTATGTGTCATAGAACGGCTTGTCAAATTAAATTTAAACGTCAACGTTATTTACAATAATTTTACATATTACTCAAAAAGAATAATATAAATAATTCGTTAATTAATTTCTTCAGTAAACAATTTAACAAAAATATCTAATAGTCGTGGACAAAGTATAATATTCTACTCGCATATAATGGCTACTCTGGTGATTTACGACATTCGCCTACGGCTCGTGTCTTAAACTTCACCCTCGTGAATAATAGCCATCATTATATGCTCATTGAATAACATACTATTATATACGTATATTTAATATAATGAATAAACTAAAGGTTTTTTATCAAAAGGAAAAAATATAAATGAAATAAATTTAAATAAATAATTATTCTGTAAATAACAAAAATATTAACTTAAATAACAAAAATTATAAACATAAACTCAAATAGGGCATTTACTGAATACCTAATCTAAAAATACAATATTTTTCAAAAACGACCTCTTAAAAGAGTTACTTTTTCAAAGCTATATCTGTTAGTCGTCTGATATTTGTTCATAGAATACCACCAGCTGAAGATGTCCTTCCTCAATCGATATTGGTGGGTCGATAAGTTAATAAGAATTGGTAATAACATACTTCTAAATGTATTCCACAGATATTTGCGGCAGTGAAATATTCAATTTCCTATCGTACGATATTGTCAACGTCTCTCTTACTTGTATTTCTTAGAGCTTGGTGTCTGGGTTTTACTTTTTATAATATTATTTATTTATTGTGCTCAGTGTTGGGACAGTCACTCTGTATTTAGTGAATACTAGTCACTTACATAAATAGAAACGTTGAATACGTGACATATCGTAAGTTTCGAAATTACCGAAATACCCGGTAAAAAATTAAAATAACCGGTAATTATCGTCATGTGTTTTTTGTCCTAATAACCGGTAAACCGGTTAACCGGTTAACCGGTATTGCAATCCCTAGACGGTACCGACAAACTTCAAAGCGTACCACCTAAGTTGGCCCTAACAAGTTAGGTTGTCTTTATTTATTTTCCACTATTACACTTTAACTCACAGATTTTGATGATTTGTGGAAAGTATAAACCATTTTTTCTTATTTATGATTTTTTTTATTTAAATCAACATTTGGAAATGATTTAAATCACTATTTAAATCACTGATTTAAATCATTTTGATTTAAATCATACCCACCCTGTGTAAAAGTAATGCAATCAACTCAGTATCAATATTATAATCCATACAGAGTCAACTTACCCACATGGTGGAACAATCAAAATTGGTCAGCAACCATTTATTTGGATTCGTGTTAAAAGAATCTGCGTATTCAATCCCCGAAAGCAGATATTTCAGTTCGGGACATATAAAGGCGTTACCGGCGTATGCTCCATCTACATGTAACCACACACACGGAAATTTTTGGCACACAGCTCCTATCTCTGGAAGATTGTCAAAGGAACAACATGACGTTGTACCTAGGGTTGTAGACACGAAGAACGGGATGAGACCCATCGTTTCATCTTCTTCCATCGCCTGAAATTTTAGTCTTATTTAATTGTTTTAATTTAATACTGGGTACTCTACTTTATGCATTATTTTGATACATAACCAAATTTCTAGATATAATCATTACTAACAACTTAACATGGGAATCACATAATTTATCTACAATCAAAGAAAGGCAAAGAAAGGCTAGGGTAGTGTAACTATTCGCACATGTTGAAATATAAGACTTTTTAGGATATATTTTTCTTTCGAAACTCTTTTTACGGAAGATAGAAGTATAGGACACTGTTTCAATTAAATGGGTAGTGCTAAAGCATGCTCTTTAGGTGTGAGAACTTTTTACTTTTAAAATTTGATTTACTTTGTAAATGTGTCACTAATAGTTCGGTAATATAAAGATTTATATCTGACAAAATTCATAACGTTTTAAAAACTGGTAGAAATGTTAAGGATAGCATAAGACTTAATAAATCCAAAAGTTTATAGTGTGCTTCATCCCCTAGGACGTCGTTTCCACCCCCATTTTGAGGTTTTCTAGATTATTTCGGGAACGGTGCACTTTTTGATAAAAATGCCTATATACAATATTATTCCTTATAGAAAATTCTCTATCAATAACGTATCTACACTTTTTTCCTAAAATTAATAATACCGTGAGAAATAAAGCGCTGACATAAATTTTGGTTCCAGTTAACACAATAAATTGTAATTTTTATTATAATCTCTACTTTAAAGTTCAATGCTTAACGCTAAAGCATAGCTACTAAACTCCACTTAAAACTACAACAAATGTAGCGCTTCTGTTAAATTTAAATGATTCGTTGTGATATTCTTATATATTAGAAGCTACGAATATACACAGAGAAGCTATTTCTTGACTTATTGTTTTATTTGTAGATTAAACATACATTTATCATCTGGACATGATTATAAAATACTTTTTTGACAATTACAGTATTATATTGTTTTTATTATTATTCAACTATTCTAAGCTTCGCTTAGCAACCAACCATAGTGTTGATCAGTATGCAAACTTATAATTAGGTATACACACTTCACAGCTTCCACCCTCTCAACCCTCAACCAATTTTTAAAGAAGCGAGAATATTGTATATTGTACTCATTGCCACGTCACCCCCGAGGTAAAGTAATTGCTTTTTTTGGTGTCGTCTGTATACCTAATTCACTAATTATCAGAAGTTAATTAATTTTCGTCGTCTTCCATAGATTCGACATTCATGCATGCTTGTTCGTGCCATGGAAACACATTGTGGAGCAACGTAAGCCTGCTGTTCTGCAACTGCGCCTGTTTTAGCACCCTAATTTGTATGAACAAGAAATAAGTGTTAAAACAGATTCAGGAGCTGGGTCTTCTGTTGACATAGTTGGAGTTAATATACTGCCGAATTTTTTCCACCCCCAATCAGTAGCTTCTAGTGTAACGTTGGTGATAGTTTTGATAACATTACAGTATTGTTCGCTTTGCCAACAAGTTTGTTAAATGTCATGAATCTGTATACATCTAGACTTTTTTCTGCAGAGGTAGAGTTGTATAAAGCTAGAACAAATCGCTCTCCTACGTCTACAATTTGTGATTCGCTTTTTCGTTATTAAAAGTTTGCACGATGTCTTGTAAGTCATTTCTTTTATTAAGCACATTGATTGCATTAACCTTTCCTTTGGAAAAAAAACGGTGAGGTTGTGTCGCAACCGCTAATGGCGTGTGCAAATAATCTTATTTCCTTACAATTTTTTAAAAAAAGTTGAGGATTGTAAATCTCGTGAACTGTAAATCATTTTGCTGATATTAACTCGTTTTTCTTTTAAAAAATTAATGTCTTTGTCGGAGAGCAATAGCAGGTCAATATCTTTTTTTTATTTTATTTTATTTATTTATTTTTTTTACTAAAGTATTATTAATTTTGTGAAAAAAATTGTAGAGAGGTTTTGTTAAAGAATTGGAATAATTTTGTATATAGGTATTTTTATCAAAAAGTGCACCGTTCCCGAGATAATCTAGAAAACCTCAAAATTGGGGATGAAGCACACTATTTACTGGCGGAAACTTTTCGGTTGAGTAATTCTTATGCTATCCTTAACATTTCTACCAATTTTCAAAACTGTATGAATTTTGTCCGATATATTACAATATTAACTGTTATATTACTGAACTATAAGCTATAAGAGATGATTAATTTTATGAAATTGAAATTGTGGAATTAAAAAAGAATTCGCAAAGCGTTTGCAATTAAAGGGCTAATTATGTTTTAAAAAAATATAAAGGGAGTGTAACAATTTTTAGAGGAAAGAACTCCTCTAAAAATTTAGTTCTATGCTTTGAGCGACATATTTTTCATATAGGATACCGTTTTGCCAAAAAATTTGAAAAACCTCAAAAATGCGCCTTTTTGAAGGGACACATTCTGAGCTTCTGACCAAAACAAAAAAAAAACAAATTTTTTCTTCCATTCCCTATTTTTCTGCCTAATTTCAATATACTAAATGCACGACTCCTGATTCCGACTGTGTTTTCCTGCAGCAGGCATTAATTAATAAATCATCCACAATAGAGTAGCCGTCACTTTTGACACACTTTATTTATATCATCGTCGTCATTATTTACGTGATTTTTGTGTCTCCTGATACCTTTGGTTATACTGCACGTTCAGAGTGTAAGCAATAAGCTACCACCGTCGATCATATAGCTCTATCCACTAGATAGTAATTTTATTAAACTTATCCACGTTTATTTTCATAGAAAATACATCATGTTTTCATAAACTCAAAGAAATATCGAATCTCATCCAATAAAAGAGATGTAGGAGTCAGGGAAAGACAAATATTGTACTTATGATATTATTTCTAAAACAGTTTTATTAGAAATATCAGTACTCTTCTCGAATGGAAAGTCGAAAGAGCTATTAATAATAAACATTACCTATTTACTTGCTTTTTTTATATAGAACGTAGTCACAATGGTCTATTTATACAGTGAACTAAACATAGTGAATATTAATAAAGTTTGATATTAACAAAGTTTGGTATGCAATGAAATGGAATTTTAATTGCGTTATTTCCACTTCGAATTTTTAAGAAAATTTCAATCAAATTAATGCTGTTAATGTTTTGTTTGCTCTATTTAAAATTTGTTACCTTTTATGGCGTTAGCGAACTATTTTTAATTATGCCTACGTTCAAAGTTCTTTTAATTGCTATGCGCCGTGCAAATAAATGAGTAAAGCAAATTTAACTTCCTTTCACGTCCACGTTGATAATTTAATCTCCCTAAGAGTACTTTGTGCCAAGAAGTAAACATTACAAATTGTTGGTAAAACCAGAAGTGCACAACCCGCAAGTTTATTGTTTGTTATAAATAATTTATTAACAGTGAAGGAATAGTATTATTGGTGATAAAGGTTATTAAAAAATGGCATGGTAATAAAAACTCATATCTTGAAAGTAGACACCATCATACTGAATACTGTCGTCAACAGTCAGCAGAATTTGTATCTACTTCGGGTGTACCTCAGGGTTCTGTGTTAGGTCAATATTATTCAATACTTTAATTACAGTAGAATTGGGTGTCAATTGTCTCATGCGCAGATGATATGAAGTTTTACAATAAACTAAATCATGTTAACGATGTTGTGGCATTACAAACTACCTTTGAAAAAATAAATTAATGGTGTAATTTACACAAATTTCAATTGGACATAAGGAACTGCAATGTTCTAAACTTTACTAATAAATAATCAATCTGTCTTATTTATTATTTAAAAGGTTCAGTGTTTACACGTCAGTCAACATTCTGTGATCTCGGTGTAACATTTGACAGTAAACTAACTTTTAAACGGTCACATAAACATAATCACCAATGAAAGTGTTAGAACACTGGAACTTATAATACGGCATTCTCATGATTTTAACGACATTAACTCACTGAAACTACTATATCATACTTTTGTTCCATCCAAAATGGAATATTCGTCAAATATTTGCTTTCCTCTTTATAATATACACACACAAAACATAGATAGGCATAGGAATTAAGTTACAAGGAAGATAGTATCTATCATGCTATTAGTTTTCCCTTCTGATTAAAGAACTTATACCTAGATAGATAATGTGTACTAGTCGTTCTATTCGCGGCCGCTTCGGACACGATCGGTTCAGTTCTGTTATCATAATCTCAGATTTATATGTCCGCTATAGCGACTATAGCGACTCACTCACTGGAAATCGAGAAGTTCCAAAAGCGAGAAGTTTCCATGGAGTCGCTAAGAAACAAAAAGGAAAACTCAACCAGATAATGGAGAAGTTTCCATGGAGTCGCTAAGAAAAATAAAAAACATTCGATATAAAAATATAATATCAATATACTTAAAAATACCAAAAATCATATAAAATATGAACATGTATTAAAAACAAATATAAGTATATTTACTTCCATTTTAATTTTATTTATAGCGATAACGCTATAAATTTGGTGACCCCGACGTGATCATTTTATGTCCAACGTGATAAATATATGCCAGACGTGAAAATTTTATGTCCAACGTCATAAATATATACCAGAAGAGATTCAATATATCAACTACCGTTATAAATTGACCATTTTATGAAGAGAAGAATTTTCCCGATGAATTTTGAATAGAGGTTCCAAAGTTGAATAGATGTTCCTATAATTTATGGTAATTTCCTAATTCAATCAACTGAAGTTGTATATTACAAGTACTGTCATCTGTTGGTGAGTGAGTTAAAGTACATTCCTTTTTTATCTGAGAGAGTAGTCAATCAATCAAACAATCACAATCGATTAGTTATGCAAAGACAACCTTCAGACGAGGATTTTCCTCAAACTCATTATGTCACCTCTGTCAAACTACCCCCATTCTGGAAATCAAAACCAGAAATTTGGTTTACCCAGATCGAATCACAGTTTTCTGTTGCAAAAATTGTCAATGACAAGAAAAAGTATGATCAGGTTATAGCTAATTTGCCATTAGATGTGATAGATAATATATACGATATAATATCTGATCCCCCGGAAACGGATCTCTATATAAATTTAAAGAAAGTTTTAATTTCACGTTTATCATCGAGTGAGGAAAAACGTCTGAATGATCTGTTATCAGGTTCTCAAATGGGCGATCTGAAACCTTCAGATTTCTATAGATCCATGCTGAATATGGTTGGAGGATTCAGCATGGTTAGTCAAGATTTATTGATAAAGCTATGGAAAAGACGTTTACCTCAAACAGTATATATTGCCATTACAGCTTCAGGGAAAACAGACACAAAAGAGATTCTAGATATTGCAGATCAGATCTGGGAGTCCTGTCAAAATTCAATGGTTGCATCGTACTCCAAAAATCCTCTTGACTCTGAGTCAACCCCGTTATCAGATTTAACTACCACTATCAAAAATTTTTCAATCACTTTTCATGATTCAATTAATCAAGTATTACAAAAACAAGAAATTTTTAATTCTCGATTAAACTCTTTAGAATCCAGACTTTCCAATCAATCCTTCGAGCCTCAACCTTCTACTTCATGCTGCAACAATTGCAAAAGTAGAAGCAATTCACAAACTCGTACCACTAATCGCAATCGTTCACCCAGCCGTAATAATGTTTCCAATAAATTTGATCGTACAGACAATACTATTTGTTACTACCATCAACTTTATGGTGCCAATGCCTATCGTTGTGGAGGTGAATGGTGCAAATTCAGTAAGAATTGTAAAAAATCTGATAATTCTCAAAGATGACTGAAGTTTGATAATAATTTTATGACGTCTGATTTTGACATTACTAACAGCAAACGTCGTCGACTTTTTATTTACGATAGATCTAACAACCTGAACTTCCTAATTGACACTGGTGCCGATTTATCTGTGGTGCCACGCAATGCTTTCACAGATTTAAAAAAGAATTTCGATACGATATTAACCGCGGCTAACGGTTCAACCATTTTTACATACGGTAAGAAATTGTTAAAAGTCAATCTAAACTTACGTAGATTATTTCCTTTCGTTTTCAATATAGCAGACGTTGACATACCGATAGTCGGAGCAGATTTCTTGTCTCATTTTGGTTTAGTTGTTGATCTTAAAGGAGCTCGAATAATTGATAACAAGACTAATTTGTCAGTTAATTGTTTTATTAAAAATAGTCCTTTAGACAATTGTAGATTAGATTCACTTAAATTATTTCCTTTGACAGATAAATATAACAAATTACTTTTACAATTTCCTAATTTAATTAGTTCCCCAGATTACAATTTACCTATTAAACATTCTATTGTACATCATATAGTTACTGAAGGTCATTTACCTTTTTCACGACCTCGTAGATTAGACAATCTTAAATTTAAAATAGCTCAAACAGAATTTAATAACATGGTAGAATTAGGTATCTGCAAACCATCATTTTCTCAAGTTTCCTCTCCACTCCATCTAGTGGCGAAAAAAGAGAATGACTGGAGACCTTGTGGAGATTATCGACAACTAAATACGATTACCATTCCAGACAGATATCCATTACCTCATATCCACGACTTTAGCTCTCAGTTGCACGGCTGCACTATTTTCTCCAAGATTGATTTAGTGCGAGCGTACCATCAGATACCTGTCGCTGAAAATGACGTTTATAAGACAGCTATAACAACTCCATTCGGACTGTTTGAATTTTCCCGCATGCCTTTTGGTCTACGCAATGCCGGTCAAACTTTCCAACGTTTTATGAATGAAGTACTTGTCAATTTACCTTTCGTTTTCGTCTATTTGGATGACATATTAATCGCAAGTCAATCAGATGTGCAACATTTGGAACATTTGGAAAAGGTTTTCAAGAGATTAGACACATACGGAATTAACATTAAACCATCTAAATGTATCTTAGGAGTTGACAATTTAACCTTTTTAGGTCATCACATCTCTTCATCAGGTATTTTACCATCAACTGAGAGAGTCGAAGTCATTAATAATTTCCCTTTACCGACAACTCTCAAACAACTACAACGTTTCATAGGTATGGTGAATTTTTATCATCGTTTCATACCTCATTTTGCTGAAATATTATTTCCCCTATATTCTCTTTGTAACAGTTTATCTCATGATAAAATTACAAAGATAAATAGTTGGCCTGATCAATGTTTAGACGCATTTTCGAAAGCCAAAGATGCAATAAGTAATGCAGTAGTTTTAGCTCATCCTTGCAATAATGACGATACTATCTTATCTCTCTCAGTCGATTGTTCTAACCTTGCCATGGGTGCAGTTTTAGAGCAAAAAGATAATAAGGGATTTCTTGCTCCTTTAGCATTCTTTTCCCGTAAATTAACCACAGCACAAACCAATTATTCGATTTTTGACAAAGAACTTTTAGCATTATATACTGCAATTAAACATTTTAAGTTTATACTTGAAGGTCGAAAGTTTAATTGTTTTACAGATCACAAACCTTTAATCAACGCTTTATTCACAAAAGCAGAAAGATCTCCTCGTCAAATACGTCATTTAGAATACATAGCTCAATTTTCTTGTAAAATACAACATGTTAAAGGAAAACATAATGTAATAGCTGACAGTTTGTCACGTATTTACGACACTTCTTCCTTAAAACAAGATATTTTACCACTTCAACTTAAAAATTCTCCCTTCCTTAATGTTAACTTTGACCTAAAGTTGCTTAGTGAAGCTCAGGAGAAAGATTCAAATCTCAACTATTTATTGTCAGATAAATCATCACTAACTAAAACCAATTTCATTTTAAAAAAGATACAAATTCCAGATTCAAATGATTTTATTTGGTGTGATGTTTCTCGTGCAAAAGTCAGACCTTTTGTTCCACTTGTTTACAGACGAACGATATTCGATATTTTTCACAACTTATCTCATCCTGGTATTAAAGCCACTAGACTGTTGATTTCAAATAACTATTTTTGGCCGAAAATGAACACAGATTGCAATTTATGGTCAAAATCGTGCATTAACTGTCAAGCTGTCAAAGTCAGTCGACATACGCGAAGTGCTCTCGGGAACTTCACCATTCCGAAAATCAGATTCGACCACATCCACATAGATTTGGTAGGACCATTACCTCCATCCAAAGGTAACTCTTACATTCTTACGGTGATTGAACGATTCACTAGGTGGCCGGAAGCGTACCCTCTTCGCGACATCACAGCAGAAACAGTTGCGCGTACTTTATTTCAAAACTTTGTTTGTCGATTCGGTGTTCCCTTGTCAGTAACGACTGATCAAGGAGTACAATTCGAGTCAAGATTATTTAATGAATTTGCAAAGTTTTTAGGTTTTCATAGAATACGTACAACTCCATATCACCCAGAAGGCAACTCTTTAATTGAAAGATTTCATCGCTCACTTAAAACTTCCTTGTTAGCTAGAGCCAATACATCACATTGGACAGATGAATTACCCATCATTTTATTAGCATTTAGAACAACTCCCAAGGAAGATCTGCAATGTTCACCTGCTGAACTCATATATGGTCAAACCCTTCGTTTACCTGGCGAATTTTTCGTTGAATCGTATAATTCCCCAGATATTCCTTATTTCATTGACAAATTACGCATTTATTTTAATAATTTAAAATTTGTTCCTCCAACTTCGCATGGCAATTACAAAACTTTTGTTAGTTCAGATTTTGCCTCTTGCGATTTTATTTTCGTTCGCATTGAACGTTTAAAACGTTCATTTACTCCTTTATATGAAGGACCGTTTAAAGTTTTATCTCGTTCAGATAAGTTATTTACCTTTAAGAAAGGAGACAAAGTCATAACTGTCAATATTGATAGGGTTAAACCGGCTTTTGTATTAGTTGACAGATGTGACACTTTGCCTACCCCGATTAAAAAAGTACGTTTTGCAATCGACACGTTGATTGATTGACTATTTTCTTTTTTAACGAGGGGGTGTATATAGCGACTATAGCGACTCACTCACTGGAAATCGAGAAGTTCCAAAAGCGAGAAGTTTCCATGGAGTCGCTAAGAAACAAAAAGGAAAACTCAACCAGATAATGGAGAAGTTTCCATGGAGTCGCTAAGAAAAATAAAAAACATTCGATATAAAAATATAATATCAATATACTTAAAAATACCAAAAATCATATAAAATATGAACATGTATTAAAAACAAATATAAGTATATTTACTTCCATTTTAATTTTATTTATAGCGATAACGCTATATCCGCCATTGTTGGTTGCACTGTTGGTCAGTGCATTGTTAAATAAATAAATAATGAAATTATACGATTACAATGCTGCTACCTGTAAGTTGTCATTAACGTTGCCTTGCTTACACAATAATTATTTTACAATGCCTACCATCATTAGCGTTTGTCCCCGTAAAGACGATTTTTCGTCAGGTTCCAATATCCTCAATTTCACAAAGCATATCATAGCAGCCTTTTCCACGCAAGAATGTGCCTCTTTGGAACAATATGCCATTAACTTTGACAAGAGTACTCCTTCTTCCACGAAAGGATGCTGTTGTTTCAGTCTTTTTAATGCTTGAGCTCTCGCGGCTAACATTGATACCAATAAACATTCGCTGGCAGAAGTCTGGAAATAATACAAATTTATTAGTAAAATTCGCCACCTGAACACCCGCAAATATTTATTTTTTCGCGTGGAACGTCAGTAGAGAGACTTTTGCGAGTCAAAATGTACCGCTAATAATTATTCAATTCGCTATGCTCCTTGGATAACATTTACGACTTGTACTTTTTGCAAATTGTTGCACAGTTTCATTGAAATTATTGTGGAGGACGCCTCATGAGCTATACCTGATGATGAATATTTTTTCCCTTTTTTTACGAAACGCAGTGGCACTCTTGACTAGAAAATCTCATGCAGAAGTAATTTCTATATAAAAAAAAGGTACCGTTTAGCCCCTACTAAATAGAGCTTTCTGAATATCCGGGTGGCCCACATCATAATATTTAAAACAAATGAGTCATTTTGAAAAATGTGATTTTAATGAGTTTACAGCACCCTGTATGATGTATTATTGGACATATTGACGTTTTCGTATTTTTTATATGGATTACATTGGAACAAAAATAATTTTAACATCTTCGCAGCCATCTAGATTGACAATTAAAATTCAAATTATTTTTCGTGCGACACTGTATAAATTGTTCAAAATAGTACAAATGTATCCAAAATGTGATCTTGATTTCAAAAATGTAAAAACATACAGGGTGGTCCATGTAGAAAAGGCTATTGGGGCCATTTCCGGTGAAACCGGAAGTAATAAATATGGCGAATAGGTCTCAAATAGTTGAAAATCTTACCTAATTTCACCATACAAAATTTCATCCTGATATCTTTAAAAATAAGGAAGTTACAGAGGTGGCCCACTATTCGTTTACACCCGGTATAGTATCACTAATATGTTTAAATGTGCACGTACGATGAGGCCCCTCGGAAGCCGAGGCCCCCGGCCATGGCCCAGTTTGGCAATGCCTTAATATGTCCCTGAAAATAGGCCAAAGTTCACGAAACAAAAAAGTTTCTGTCTGTCTTCTGCAACTTTTTTCTACGTACGATTACTCTGGAACGGTATGTACAAGAAGCCTCCCAAAATTTCTTTGGCATCGGCAACCCCCACTATCACCCCATTACCACCCCTACCGCATTACTAAAGGGGGTGGAAGAAAATAAAATTGTGATTTAGTATGTGCACAAGGATCAAAGGCATCAAAATTTGTTTTGGCATCATTATTCACATTAAAATCTCGTTTTAACAGAAAAATATTAAAATTATTAAGGAGAAATCACAAAAAACTGACATCTTAAAATAAAAAGAAACTGAATATTTTTACCTGTATAACTCCACCACCTCGACTACCTTCCTTAAAAGCTAAAAATTGGTCGGGTAAACCGATGGCTTTACCTGTAAATAAAAACGAATCCTGCATTACTTTAGGAAATAAACAGGAAACACGATTAACGTTGAGACATTTTGCATAACATAAAAAAGACATGACATAAGACTGGTTCCAAATCCAAGAAAGTGAGCCAGGACAGAAGTGGTCGATGCATCGACCATTTCTCATAGATATTGCTATGTGTTGGAGTTGGGTCTCAAACACGACAAGCAGCTATTAGTCGCTCTATATATATATTCCATTTGAATAAATAATAGTTTACATATTAAGCGGAATTATATATTTTTTCAAACGTGACATAAATAGCAGTAGTCATGTAATAACTAATTAATATAATAAATAACAGATTAATAAATTCAGTTACCTAGCCAGTCCAAAACTATTGTCTCCAATTCAGTACATGCAGGACTTGCAGCCTAAAATAAAAATCAGACATATGTATTGCCCAATTAATAATATAAAAGAATCAGTGAAGATAATGTAAAAGCAGAATACCCTGAAATTTCAAATTTGGCTAACTTATGTGGCTTTAAATGTTATTTTTAACTGTAGCCCATATCAATTTTACATGAGTCACTTGTAATTAGGCATAGACATTTATATTACTAAAATAGAATAAAGAAAAGAAAAAAGAAACAATAATAATCATATATATGCACCTTCAAACAAAGTATAAAATGTATTAGTTTCTGTGGAGAAATTCTTGTAAACTATAGTCCCATTTTCAAAGAGAAAATTCTTTGTTTCCTTTACTACTTTATGACAATGTTTTGTGTTGCGAATTTCATTTTGTAATGCATTGTAACAAATTATGCAATTAAAATAAAAATTATGTTTAAAGATACTAGTTCTGTGATTGGAAATAGAAATACAACCACCATGTCTAGTGCTGTAGTTATGACTAGAAGAGAGTATTGTGAATTTATATTTAAGTAATAATAAGTTACATTATTCTTCTTGAATTATAAATGAATTATAAAATCCCATGTTGAGCTGTTTTCAGACATGTTCAATTTCAGAATTCCATAACAATCCTTTGCTCAAGTGGGCAAATTTGGCATTACCTGCAAACTTTATATTTATCATAGTCGTAGGTGAAAGTTTAGTTATTTTTTTTTTTTAGTTGTAGTAATAATCTGAATTTTCTTAGGACTTTTTGTCGAAATAGTTATTGTCATACCATCAGCAAACATTGCAATTCTGCCATTTATAATACCGATTGGAAAGTCATTCATATATGTACCAAACAACAGTGGGCCGAGAGCTGAACCCTGGGGAACGCCCAATTTAACATCACACGTTTCTGAGATATTGTCTGCCAATTTTACGATCATTTTCCTAGCACTGAGATAACATTTGATTCAACGTAATGGGGTATTTCTAATACCTATATTGTACAAATTTTTGATTCACAGTGTCAAATGCCACAGATAGATCAAAGATAAAGAAACAACATGCTGGACTGTATCAATATTGGAATATACATATTCCATTGAGTGGCAGCATGCTGTTTTTGTGGATTAGTGCTTCCTGAAACCATGTTGTAAGTCTGTTAAGACATATCTTTCTAAAAAAAAAATCAATTCTATAATAACCACTCTTTCTAAAATTTTTGGTAATACACTTAGAACTGGTTTCTTGATACCGCCAATATTTTAGTTAGAAAATACCTACTAGGACCCAATTGATTTGACTGTGCATGGAAAAACATCTTAAAATAGGTTATTAAAGTATTACCCATGAAAATCCTATACAGCCTATAGCGTCCGATAGCATATCTCCTAAAATAGAAGGAAACGAATTTCCGCTAGGAAAGTATGCATGGAACCTGGGATGTTGCCAATGGGTCACTCCTGGCATAATTTTGGTCTCTACATCCGCCATAATATTGTCCCAATCTTCAGGACCCTCGGGTGCCTCTTCTGGTAAGATCTTCCTCAAATAGCCTGGCTCAATGTTGGGGGTTACTCTTCTGGTTTCTATATTTTCTAAATAGTTACAGATGTATTCTATCATCTCCTTTCCTCGACATCTGAATTCATCGCAATCCATTCTAAAAATGAATTAGGAAAATTTTTATATGGACACAAATTTTGAAATGAACAGGGATATAATAAACAAACATAATTATTTTTCATATGCTCATTTTCATTTGCATATAGAAGTTGAAATAAGTAAATGAACCTCAGCGCTTGAACTGTAACGTTCCGATGGCTTCTACCACATCAAACCACATAGTGAATTGTGTGAGTCGGACGAAAACCCGACTATTGTCTGATGCAACCAGAATAGTTCTCACCCCCGTTTTCGAGGATGCTGAACACCGTGGTGGTGGCAGAATTTCTCATTGGGGTGACATACTCCCGCAAAAGCCCAAACCGGATCAAACGCGTATTATAATTGTTTGAGGGACTCTTACTTGGTGATCCCCCGTTCTTGAGGTTGCTGAATGCCGTGGTGGTGGCAGAATTTCTCGTTGTGGTGACTCACCCTTGCAAATGGCCAATAACCACCCACAAACGGGGTCAAACGCGTATTATAATTGTTTGAGGAACTCTTACTTGGTGGTCCCCCGTTTTTGAGGATGCTGAACACCGTGGTGATGGTGGAATTCCTTCCCGGAGTGACTCACCCCGGTAAATGGTCAATAACAATCCTCCCCGGGCAATGCTACACAGGAAAAAAACAATAAGATGTCACCTCAATCTCTTCAACAAAGTAGTCATTTTAATTTACTGTGGAGCTGAAAAAGAATGAATGTATATTTTTTGTGCATATTTTTTGGGAAAAATAGGTTTATATAATAATTGAAACATCTGATTTATTTAATTATAACAATTATATAAAATATTTTTATCGAAGGGGTATTTTATTGCCATTGAGGACATGAACGGGTGTCAAGCACTCGATTCGTGATCCTCTCCGTGTTCGGCATGCTCAAAAATGGGAGGGAAACCTTTTTGTCCAGTGGTATGATGAAAGCGTTTTCTCAAGGGGTGGTTATTGGTCGTTGATTTGCAATATAACTCATAAATAAAGCATTGTTCGAAAATATATCAAGAAATAGAAAAGTTGAGAAAATTGATTTTGAACATTTTATTATTTTTGACATTTTCTCAGAAAATTTTTCGTTTAAGAGCTACGGACGAAAAAACAATGCTCACCCTCTATTTTTTGATTTTACTTCCACTTCCAGTGGAAGTATAGTAACAACAAAAACATTTTTAAAAATTTTTATTGTTCAGATAGGCTTAGAATGTCATGAAACGTCGATATTTTAAGTTTGAGTGAAAAAAAAATTTCTGCCTGTCTGTCGGTCTGTAACTTTTTTGTGCGCACGTTTACTCTTGAACGTTTCAGATATTGACTTGAAATTTGGTACACATATGTACTTTAACGAGATCTGGAACTAGGTTATATTTTCATCTTGTTCCGTCGAAGGGTTGGGGGGTAAATTGGGGTAAATTTGGGGTAAATAGGTAAATCAAGCAGGTAAGAGTTCATAAAATTGGTATTTAGTATATACAAGAGAAGCTAAAGTCTCAAAAAAAATTTTGGCATTAGCCACCCCCATTACCACCCCCACACCATTATTAAAGGGGATGAAAAAAATTGTGATTTAATGTGTGTACAAGAACCAGAAACCTCAAAATATTTTTTTATTTTATCTACCCCCACTACCACCCCCTATCACCACCCCCACCCCACTACCGATGTGGGGTATCGTTTTATGGGTTTTTGGGGTAGAGAATTTCAAATATTATATTATTAAAATTCCATAAACAATTCTTCCACATATAAAATTTTTCGTTATGTGTGACTTGGATAGAAAATCTGGATGTGGAAGTAGTGATTCCTTGGGCAGCGGTTTTTCTTTTTAAGTGAATATAATAAATATTAATACGAAATATATCATCGGTATAATGTAAATTTTGTTTAAATATCCAAATTACAGTTGAAATAAAATATATTTACAGACCTATATATAATTTACATGTTAAACAGAAAAAAAAATAATAAAACTTTTCAGGTATTGAGATATTAAAATGATGGGAAAATAAATAAACAATTTTCACAGACTATTTATTTTATGCATAGTACAGTGTACATACGTTTCATGTATAACTTAACAAAATAGAATAGAATAGAATAGAATAGAATAAGTTTATTTAACAAATTGTTCTACTACAATGTAATTGTTAAAAACTGAAACATTATGATAAATGAACTAAGCCCCCACATTAAGTGCTATTTAGAGCACTTGAGCGTGCATTGGGCACACAAAAATATATGTAATATATATTTATTGCTCTAAATAGCACTTATAATGTGGCGCTTAGTTCATTTATCATAATGTTTCACTTTTTAACAATTACATTGTAGTAGAACAATTTGTTAAATAAACTTATTCTATTCTATTCTATTCTATTCTATTGTGTTAAGTTATACATGAAACGCATGTACACTGTACTAAGCATAAATAAATAGTCTATTTGTGAAAACATATATTTGTTGATTTATTTTCCCATCATTTTAATACCTCAATCCCTGAAAAGTTTTATTTTTTTTCTATTTAACATGTAAATTATATATAGGTCTGTAAATATATTTTATTTCAACTGTAAATTGGACATTTAAACATAATTTAGATTATACCGATGATATATTTCGTATTAACATTTATTATATTCACTTAAAAAAAAATCACAAAATAGAAAAGTAGCATTGTTTCTTCGTCTGTAGTTCTTAAATGAAAAATTTTCTGGGAAAATATCAAGAATAATAAAATGTTCAAAATCAATTTTCTCAACTTTTCTATCTCTTGATATATTTTCGAACAATGCCTCATTTATGAGTTATATTGCAAGTAAAGCGAAAAATGGCAGAAAATGGACGATTTTTGAATTTTAAAGTGTGTTGTCCCACCTGTCACGCGTGCGGATAGTTGGCATGTTTGTGGACATCCCAAACTATACTTTAAGAAAAAAAATTCGAGTGTACAGAATGCGTGCGATGAATTTAGAGGGATTTTGCGTATTTTCCAACGAATTCGCTCGTCGGTGATGAAGAGACATGACGTCCACCTGTTTAGTACATACTAAACAGGTGGACGTCATGTGGGAGCATTTGTAATTTTTTTTAAATAAACTGTAATTTTCTGATATTACAAAATTTTGTTCTAAAATTGTAAATAAATGTTAAATACAAATAGAGGAAGAAACGATAATTTCTTGTATTCTGATTGATATTACAAACATTTTTAAGAGTAAGTATCTTTTTGCAGCCCTTTCAATGCTCTGTAAAAATGTACAAATATTCCGTAATTTTACAGGGTGATTAAAAAATTACGGCCAGTGGAATATTAATTATTAAAAAAAAATTGAGGAACAAAGGATATTTGGTTGTTATCAAGTTTACATAGAGTACTCATAGAGATACAGCACCATCAAAATTTGAAAATTTTATCTTCTATATATCTAACGGAAGTTACTGGAATTTTTTTCTGTCTCACTTTAAGAGGATGGACTAAGGTAAGTTGGGTTATATGGGCCCAATATGAACCCAGGAATCACAGGTTCCTATCCGGGAACCCAATTCTGGGACACCCTGTATAATGTATATTGTGTGATTTGTTTTATCCATTATAATATGGCAACAAAGGTTATTATTAAAGTGACTATGATTATGATTATAATATTCGTCATTTTCAGTTTATAAGCTTTAACATCAGATTCGTTATCAGAGAATCCTAAAATTTCCATGTACCAAATTTCATATAAATCGCAATTATAGCGGCCATATTAGATTCGTTATCTAGAATTTTCAACTTTTGACATCAGATTACGTATCACCTACTCAGAAAATGCCTAAGCTACTAATTTTAATGCAGTTCCGACGATATTTCAATTTTATTGAGAGTCTTACCACCGTGCACTCTGGTCGTAGCTTGATGAGAAACTGCAATGGGAATAATGCCATATGGTTTATAAAAAATATTATTATTATAAATCATCTTCATTATCACTAGCACAATCGCGAAATACGCTAGACGTAGCTTGATGAAACTATAGTGGAACTACCACTGAGCCATCCATATTCGGCAGTCTGCAAAATATTTCATAGAAGTCGCTTAAACCAATCCAGAGTAGAAATATATTATTTACGTCATTTTGATAAAAATGATACAAATAGAAAATGAGAGCGGTAAGACTTATTTTTCGACTCATCATTTTATTCATATTATTTTATATTTTGTTGGGAATGCAGATTTGAGAACTTAAATTTTAATAAACCCTCTTTTAATTGTTCATAATATACTCCTTAGACGTGAGCAGTTATTGGATAACTGCTTATAAAGTTAATTAGGAATTATTATGAAAAAATGTTTAGATCCAAATAATTCGAGAAGGTATAAGCAATAGCGCTTTTGTTTTCTCGTAAGATGAAAATGTCACGTACATTCTCACTTGAACCGAGGAATGCATTTCATTCACATTTTCCTTCCATCCACGCCTGGCAAAATGGAAAATAAAATATGAATGAAAAATTTAATTGGAATAGCTCCCTTCTAATATAAATACATCGCATTTTTATATCTGAAGCGATATTACACGAAAATTAATGTGAAAGGTTCTTAGTATCCACCTATCTTTTCATATTTTTTATACAACAGGTTATACTACTATAAGTCTCTTTTTTCTGAAATCGATCGGCAATGTCTACATTTTCGGCGCGATTTCAGATCGAAAAATGCACAATTCCAGTGTTTTAGTCCATTGCTAAGAAACTATCAGAAAACAGACCGGAAAAGATCCGTTGCCAAGCAACGATCAACAAAACCGTACGGGAATGTTACTTTCCCGGCCTAGGCCGGGAAAGTAACATTCCCGTACGGTTTTTTATGTATATTTTAGACAGTAAATAAATACACGCAGACAAACCAACTCACATTAAAATTGCATTTATTAGTAAGCAGTTAGATTGTAATGAAGAAATGTTATGTATTAATACAAATTCCTTAATTTATAATACTATTGATTGTGATTTCAGAAAAAATAGTATGTGTATTTCGGTGTGAAAGCACATAACCGGACTTCGATGCTTGCTGGCCTCGGCTAGCGCCTCGGCCAACAATTTGCATCGTCGTCCGGGAATGTATTGCTTTCACACCTAAATACACAATACACTATTGCAAAAGAGAAAACTTTAATCAGAGATAGCTATGAGCAATGGATACTCTGTAAATTTAGTTGAAAATTTTTAGCACAATTAGCAATCCTATTAAATTCGTCCATTTCTAATCCCGTGTGCCGAAACAACCAATCAGAACAGAATTACACTGAAAAGATCCCTAAGGGGTCTTTTCACTTATGCCATCCAGTTTGACAGTAATGACAGTTCAATAATTTAAAGTTTATTTTTTGACAATGTCGATTTAGAACTGCAAATAATGATTTAATGAATATAATAATGGAGGAAAACACCAAGTAATATATAATCTACATTTAATTTTACAAATTGCTCTTTTAATAATTATGTTTTTAACAAATAATTTTGAACAAATAAATAAAATATATTGCAAAAAATTTTCTATGCGAATACCCCTCGAACGTTGATAAATAGCTCATAATTTTATCACAACTTCCTCAAGCACGTTGCTTTTAGGTAATATCCCTCCGCCTACGGCGTCGGGATATTACGAAGCAAGTGCTTTCGGAAACTGTAATAAAATTATTTCGTATTATCAACGTCCTTGGGATATTATAGCTGATAAGATAATTAGGAAACGTCGATAAATATATAATTAGGGAGCTACCGACCAATCCTAGCAAGGAGTTTTAACAATGCTAAAAATTTGTAAATTTATGATTCAATACTATTAGTCGAGTCAATGAAACCTAAAAACCGTCAAAACCTCTTAATTCTCAGCAACAGCTCCGATTTTTTTAAAATGTGTGTTTTTTAATATTGAAAATCAGAAACATCCCAAGTGCGCAAACAATTATTTATATTGTTTAAACAATAATAACAATATTTACAAAAAAATATATTTAAAAAATTTGTTTTCGCGATATTTATAAAACATCGAGTTGTTTTTAATGAAAGTTTAAGTTCAAAAATGTTTCTCACTGCCGGGGTTGATAATTATTTATATTGTTTAAACAATAATAACAACTTTTACAGGAGAAATCTATTTTTTTATGTTTTTTTTTCCCGATATTCATGAAAAAGTTAATTTAGTTCAGTGTTTGAAGGTTTTTCGCTCAGAATTCTTTCAGAAAAAACCAGTTGACGTGAAATTTGGACAGTAATTATGGAATAGCTCAAGGAACAAAAGTTATATAGTGCCGATGTGTGCTTTTACCCTGGGGGTGGATGCCACCCCTTCTCGGGGTTGGAAATTATTATGTTCAAAGTAACTGTAGAAATCGCTAGAGGAATGAATTCTAAGCAATAAATGTTCTATGAAATTTTTTCGATGAGTCAATAATGAGTTATTCTTGATTGGAAATGATTTTTCATCTAAAAATGTATGTTTTCGAACTATTTCTCAGTAATAACTCGAAAACTTTACGTTTTACCAAAAAATTATTATAAGCAAAAATTAGGCCTATAAAATAACAAATCGATTGTTTTTTTTTTTATTTCTGAAGATGCAATACGAAACGAGTTATGGCTCATTGAAAATGACTTTTTGTTCGCCGAAAACTGAATTCGATCCTTTCAACGTTAAATAACGGAAAAAACGGAAAATGTTTGGAGGAAAACATACAAGACATTTTTGTATCTGAAAAGACTTTTAAAATGAACCTTGGTAAAAGTCGTTAGCATATAACTAACGGAGTTATGATGAAAATAAAATGGTTGTCTCTTTTTTTTTCGGAGAAGAAATCAGCAATGAAACCACTGGCTTCACCGCAATTTTTAAGCTATTCAATCGCTTCAAAAATAATTTTACAGGGAAATTTGATGGCTATAAGGCATGTAAAATTTAATTTCCTTGAACCCTTCGTTTTTGCGATTTTTGAGTTTAAAGTCTCGGGGAAGATGGTCATCGTACTCAAATGCAAGTTTATAATAGTGATATCTCAATTAATTTTTATCTTAGAGAAATTAAAAAAAAACAAAATTTTAAGTAAAAATACATACATTTTTGTATCTAGTATTTTTACGTATCTTCTTTAGTTTTTGAATTATTGTAAAAAACGAAATTTTTTAAAGAAATTTCAAAAATCATTTCAAATTTGAATCAAACTTTTATCAAATTAAGCATCTCAAACCGATCAAACTTCTAGAACATATTGCCAATACCTAAATAAAGTAAACTTAAATGGATTACGTTCAATTTCAATTCTTGCGGTGAAGCCATTGGTTTCATTTTTGATTTTTTCTCCGAGAAAACGAGACAACCATTTTATTTTCATCATAACGCCGTTAGTTTTTATGCTAACGGCTTTTACCAAACTCATTTTAATTGTCTTTTCAAGTACTTTAGAAAATGTCTTATACGTTGTCCTCCAAAAATTTTCCGGTTTTCCGTTCCTTAACGTTGAAAGGTTCGAATTCAGTTTTCGGCGAGCCATAACTCGGTTCGTATTGCATCTACATAAATAAAAAAAACAGTCGATTTGGTATTTTATAAGCTTTATTTTTGCTTATAATAATTTTTTTGATAAAACGTAAGGTTTTCGAGTTATTCGTGAAAAATTATTCTAAAACATGCATTTTTTACATGAAAAATCAACATTTTCAATCACAAACTCAAAAAGTATTGACTTATCGAAAAAACTTCATACAATATTTTTTGCTTAGAATGTCTATCGATGTTTGCGGTTATTTTGAATGTAATAATTTCCACCCCCCGAGACGGGGTGACATCCACCCCCAGGGTACTTACGCCACTTGGGACGTTTCTGATTTTGAATGGTATTAAAAACCACACATTTCAAAAAAAAGACCAAAATCGGAGCTGTTGCTGAGAATTAAGAAGTGAAAACCTTCATTGACTCGACTATATAGTCCAATCAATAGGTACTTTTTTCTCGCAAAAATAGCATAGGTCAATTTTTTCTTTTTTAAAGTGTTCGGGGGTTTGTTCTGAGTATTCTGTCAAGCTGGCAGGGTCGGCGGTGGTTTAGGTAAACAGCCATCTTTGCGAAAAGTCAAACGCAAATATCTCGCGAATCATTGATGCTACTACAAAAATGGTAAGCATCGTTTACAAGTTACAGCGCATCAAAGTTTTCAAAACGCCGATGCTAGGCGATCTCAAAGTTGCTCCAAGGATGGTATCTTATAAGGTATTGTAACAAGGCTGAAATGTATAGAGGTTGTTTTTGAATATCCCCTTTTCTTTTTTCATGCCTTCAAATTCTATCAAAATTCTCGAAGACTTTGATTTTTTCGAAATAAGATGTTATTTGTCAAAGTGTATGAAAATTTAACTTAGGAGAAGTAAAAGACTTATCGGTCTTAGATCGTTAAAATCCGTAGGGCTATTTATTAAATGTAATATATTAATAAATTAATAACAGCCAAAAATATTATAGAATTTGCGAAGTTTGTAAATTTCCAGTCCAATGGGCTTACTGTCTACACTTATTGCTCAGACTGTAGATGGACAGGCAAACATTTGTAAAAATTACTTTATTAAAATAAATTTTCAATAAACAACAATTTACTGCCCGTGAAACTTGTTTCATTATCATATTTGTATATCTGCACTACAGAAACAAGTTTAAAATCACAGATGGCCATCGGTAAACCCTACACAATTTGTGTTTCATTTTCTTTTAAATCTCAATTAAATCGTTTTGAATGGCGAGATTAGTGCAGAAATAATAGAGAAGTTTTATAGTCGTTTTATGTGGCTTTAAGCAATCAGGGTTGTACAAGTCCGGTCGTTATATGCTTTGGTGGTTTTATAGGATTTAAAATCTACAAATACCAGTCCCACTTTAAAGTAAATTTAAAGAGAACAATAAATCTGACATATTTGTCGCTCATCTGAAGCTATTTGTATATTCCTCTTCATTATTTATTCGAGGATTTATTCATAAATATATTCGAATCCGTGTCTTCGTCGGAATATGAATCTAAATACTTTAAAGTAGTGATTGTTAGAATACAACGAGCATGAAAAATGCGTGCATTTGAAAACACGCACTCACAGACAACAACCCAACAACCAATATCTGCGACATTACCATCTGCCGTAGCTGAGACTTGAACTCAGGAGAGATACTAGTGACTAGCAGAGGTGTCTCATTTAGTCGGACTAACCGACTGCTCCCGCGTCGGTAACACATTAAAAACGCCACTAAACATCCATACCCTAGCCAGGATTCCAGTTTCAAGCTTAAAGCTTAACAGTAAACATTGACCCACTAAGTAAGAGTTGCAACAGGCTATAGATCGCATTTTAATAAATTATATTAAAGTCTATATACCAAACTATTTCAAACTCTTTCACAAAAAAATATAAAAAACCGCTACCCAAGGAATCACTACTTCCACATCCGGATTTTCCATCCAAATCTCACAATGAGAAAAATTAGTTTATGAAACTTAATAATATATTATTTGGTATCGTCTACCCCAAAAACCATAAAACGATATGCCACATCGGTAGTGGGAGTGGGGGTGGCTGTAGTGGGTGATAGTGGGTGGACGAAGTAAAAAAAAAAATTTTGAGGCCTTTGGTTCTTGTACACACAATAAATAACAATTTTATTTTTTTCAATAATGGGTGAGAGTGGATGGGGGTGGCTAATGCCAACAAATTTTTTGAGACCTTAGCTTCTATTATAAATACCATTTTTATGGACTCCAATTTACCCCCCAACCATTCAACGACATAAGATCAAAATATAATCTAGTTCCATATCTCGTTAAAATTTATACGTGTACCAAATTTCAAGTTAGTATCCTAAACGGTTCCAGAGTAACCGTGCGCACAAAAAAAAATTACAGACAGACAGAATTTTATTTTACTCAAACTTAAAATCTCGACATTCTAAGCCTATTTGGACAATATTTTTTTTGCGTTACTTTTCTCTGGATGTGGAAGTAAAGGAAAATAGAAAATTTCAAACTATTAATCTTACATAAATATTAAAAAAAAACAAATACAGTCTTAATATTGTCTAAACGTTGGTTGTGGCATTTTCTTAATATTTCTCTATTCTTATTGGGATGCTCTGCCACATGTATTCTTCTAAACAATGTCTGAAATCTACAAAATAATACAATTAACCAGTATTTTACTGGAAAATAACCTCTACGCCTGTGACTTTTACGTCAAAGGATCAGTTAGAGGGTGGTTTTGACAAATAATGAATAAGAACAAAAATATAAAAATGACGTATTTTGCTGACGTTTCGGAAAACGAATCTGTTTCCTTTCTCAAAGCGTATTATAATGTTTGTGAGCTGTGTATATTAAATACACAGCTTTAAGAATATATTTGTTATATTCAGTATCCATAGATACTTACTGCTTACACAGAACTGTTGATATATCTAATTGATAGTTTTATTTTAAACAATGTGGAGTTTGTTGAGTTCTTCTTTTAACATCGGCAGCCAGGTTGTGCAAACATCTACAGAACAATTCGACACGCATTTATCCTCATTCAATAGTATTATAGCCGCTTCTTTAATTTTTCTTTTTTTGCTATCTGTCTCTTTTGTTAAAATTTTTGCCGAGTCCCAGTTTATTCTATGTCCGTTCTCCCAAGCGTGTTCGCAAATCTTCGATTTCTGAATCTCATTTTTTCTAATGTCACCCTTGTGCTCACCCAATCTAACACTGAATGGTCTGGATGACTCACCCACATAATGTTTATTACACTCACACGGAATACTATAAATGCAGTTTTTTGAATTTTGCTCATGATTTAGCGGTTTTGATTTTGTTAAAATAGATCTCAATGTATTGCCCGTTTGAAATATCGTCCTAATATCAAATCTATTGCCTATACGGCGTAGCTTTTCAGATAATCCGTGTACATAAGGAATTAACGTCGTGTACCGTTGTTCAGGTTTTTTGTCGTACATGATTATTATTTTCTATATATGTGAAAGTTCTATCAACAAAAGCTTCAGGGTATTGATTGTTTATAAGAACCTCTTTTATAAAGCGCTTCTCATTGTCTAATATTTCATCATTAGAAGAAATTATTTTAGCCCTATCATATAAGCATTTTATGACACCCTTTTTAACATGCATCGACTGATTTGAGTTAAAATTCAAATACCTGTTGGTGTGTGTTGGTTTTCTATAAACACTTGTTTCAACCATATTATTTACTCTTTTAATTAAAACATCTAAAAACGGTAGTTCATTTCTATTTTCTATTTCTAATGTAAATTTAATAGATGGTTCTTTATTATTTATATTTTCTAAAAAATTATCTAGCAAATCGACTCCGTGGGGCCAAATTGCAAATATATCGTCAATATATCTCCACCAGCTAACCGGTTTATATATACAATTTTGAAAATGTTTCGTTTCAGAGTCCTCCATAAATATATTACTTAAAACTGGTGACAATGGAGACCCCATTGCCATACCAAAGTTTTGCTGATAGAAATCACCTTCAAACTGAAAGTAAGTCTTTTTTATACATAATGTTAGAAGTTCCATTATGCTATTAACAGATAATTTAGTTCTAGCTTCCAAATTATTATCATTCAACAATTTACCCTTGACTATTTCTAAAGTTTTATCTACTGGGACATTGGTAAAAATTAAAGAAGCGGCTATAATACTATTGAATGAGGATAAATGCGTGTCGAATTGTTCTGTAGATGTTTGCACAACCTGGCTGCCGATGTTAAAAGAAGAACTCAACAAACTCCACATTGTTTAAAATAAAACTATCAATTAGATATATCAACAGTTCTGTGTAAGCAGTAAGTATCTATGGATACTGAATATAACAAATATATTCTTAAAGCTGTGTATTTAATATACACAGCTCACAAACATTATAATACGCTTTGAGAAAGGAAACAGATTCGTTTTCCGAAACGTCAGCAAAATACGTCATTTTTATATTTTTGTTCTTATTCATTATTTGTCAAAACCACCCTCTAACTGATCCTTTGACGTAAAAGTCACAGGCGTAGAGGTTATTTTCCAGTAAAATACTGGTTAATTGTATTATTTTGTAGATTTCAGACATTGTTTAGAAGAATACATGTGGCAGAGCATCCCAATAAGAATAGAGAAATACAGTCTTGGTTTATAAGCTTCATATTTGACCATTTTTTCGATAAAATTAATGTTTATTGGGAAATTTTCAAAGAAACAAAAATTTTTCATATTTTCGAAAATCCCTTTGCTATATGTTAACGAAAAACAGTACTTAAGAGTTATATACTTTTTATTTACTGACTACTTACAGTTAGAAAATGGCGACGTTTCTTTTTGAAAAATGTGTAGTACATTGTTTCTAGGTATCATAACTTTATTTAAAAAAAAAATAAAATATTTATGCTCTGAAAACAATAGAGCTTAATTAATAATCGTTCTTATTTGTCTCTAGCAATTTTTCGTAAAATGTAATATCTTTCGAGTTATTTGACAAAAACCGCTTTAAAATACCTCTTTTCAAGTTAAAATTTTGAAATTGTTATAATTTAAGGACGATCAATTTATATGAAAAGTTATATACCTAGAGCCCCATTTTCTCAAAATCTAATTCTTTTTGTTTTTAGGTGCCATCCCCTGAAAAGGGGTGGCATCCAACCTATAAATTAGCCTGACTGTGAGACATTTACTATTAAACTGCCAAAAATAAACTAAATCTAATTCATATCACATTATTCCGAAGTTAAAACCTCTAATTACTGTACTTGTCGTTTTAATAAAATTTTTCTATTAATAATATAGAATTATGTTTATTCTTCTGGATTTGTATTAGAGACCCTGGAAAACCTGTAAAAGTCTAGACAATTTCTAAAATATAATTTAGTATACACCCTGAATATATCAAGTTTAGTAAAAAATATTGACAATTATCAATTTCAGAGCGAGAAACGACAAAATGCTGTAGCTCCGCAACAAATTGTTTCTATTACAGACCAATCAATGAATCAGTACAATCAATGAATGCCCAAAGGCGATTGTAGAGAACCTGGAGGGGGGGAGAATTTTCTTCTTCAGGAAGGTGTTGGAGGTAGTTAGGGGGTAAACATACTAAAAGTTTCCTCCCCTAGCCCTGCCGCTTCAGGAGTGCAGGGGAAAGATCCCTTTTTTTTCGATTCTTCTGAAATGTTCCTATCAAAAACGGTTTACCGTGGTCTGCTAATAAATCACAGTCACAAAACAATCCTCATTTTACAACACTCGACGTATTTACTAACGTAATATTTTGTCAAAATCTATACATTTTCTTAAGTATACAGTGTGACTCACTTAAAATGAAGACACCCTTATAACTTTTTTATTTTGTTTCCGATTTGAATCAAATATAGAACAAATTAGGATCTACTTATGAGCAGAAAAACATTCGCATCAAATTGGTCTCAATTGTCATATCCGACCAAACGTCTGACCAAACACGATCAGTTCTTAGCAAAAAAAACTTGGTGTCCTTTTTCTTTTGAACTGACGAACGTCAGTGAGTTTCTTTATCTACAGTGTGAATTTGTTTTTGACGCTGATCCGATGCATTTTTTTAGAATTTTTAACATTGAAAATGTTTTTAATTAAAAAAAAATGATATTTTAATCAAAATTCAATTCTTTTATTTTGGTACCGCAGGTGGCTTTGCATTTGTAGCAGGCGAATGTTTTTTTTTTTGGTCATAAGTATATCCTAATTTATTCTATACTTGAGTTAAATTTGTTTCAAACTGGAAACAAAATAAGAAAGTTATAAAGGTGTCTTCATTTTAAGCGAGTCATACTGTATATTTAAGGAAATGTATAGATTTCGACAAAATATTACGTTAGTAAATACGTCGAGTGTTGTAAAATATAGACCGTTTTGTGACTGTGATTTATTAGTAGACCGCGGTAAACATTTCAAATACCTAATTAATTTATTTATCAGTTATCGATTTTGGCTGGCGAATATCTCGGAAACTAAAACACATAGAAAGAAAATGAATATGGACATTCTTGTAGGAAATTTAATTTATTTAATTTTGCACACAACAGTTTTTCTCATACGACGCATCGTTTCCGAGTAATAAGTGAAGAATCGAAAAGGGGACCTTTCCCCTCCCCCCTGGAGCGGCAGGGCTAGGGGCGGGGACTTTTAGTATGTTTACCTCCTAACTACCCCCAGCACATTCCTGAAGAGAAAAATTCTCCCCCTCTCCATGTTTTCTACAACTCCTTCGTTGACTGGACTATAAACCACTTCAAAAATTTAAAAAAGGAGGAGGTATGTGTTCAATGATTACTCTGATGTAGATTTCTGTCAAACCTGTTGCAAACTCTAGGCTATGGTCAGGCGGTGGTCTCCTACTAAATTCATAAAGCTACATCTAGTGTAAGGTGAACAAAAATTGAAAACGATTTTTTTAAACTTCACTACGAGAATATCCGAAGATTTGGCGAAGTCGCCGGTAATTTCAATTAATTCACGAATAAGGTATTATTTTTCTGGTAACATTCACATGGTCCTCAATATAAAGAGAATTTCACAATGGTTTCAATATTGTGAAGTTAAATAGATAAAAGTAGCTACTAAAAAGGTTGAAAAACATTTTTTTTTAATTTAACAGCCTTCAAAACAAAACAACTCTAAAAATTGAGAAATAAAATTTCACTATTTTACAAATATTTGTCTATCTATTAGTGGAAAATAGCAAGAAACTGTACCTTATTACCTATAGTACACGGAAATTAGCAAAAATAGAAGAAAAAAATTATAATAAGCTGATATTTTCTGAATCGACAGTTGATAAGGATAGGAATACAGGATCAAAAAGTTCCCATCCCCAACTGGTGAGCTTCATCCCCTTTTCACCCTTATAATGACACCGTGCTGGTTTTTCAATAATATTTTGGAAATGTGATGTTCTACGACAAAACTAGAAGTATTGAAAAATATTGAGAATTACATTTTTTATAAAACATGTCTTATAGGTCATTTGCAGATTATTAAGGGTGTTTACGTTAATCGACGGCAAACTTAAAGGTAGGTAACAAAAACGATTTTGGATGGAAACACAATATTTATCCAGCCTTCTCTTTTGTAGCATTCGGTTTCAACAACTTTTTAGAAATTATATAGAATTGAATTAAACTAAATCCACTAAAGGCTTTAAAATTCTTGCTAAAATTCAATTTCGTCGGTCCGTTCCGCATTAAAGCATGCTTGTCCGTAACAGTTCATACACATAGCCGAACATCTTAAACCAACCTTTAAACATCCGCATCGCTTTCCGCGGCCCTTTTTGCAGGCACACGAAATTAACTCTAAAATTGATGAGGGAGCTGCTGCTTCAGTAGTCAAAACAGGTATCAAAATATCACCTGATTTCTTCCATCCCCATTCTTCTGGCTCTAAAACATTTCCATGCCAAGCCTGAATTTGGTGGTACACCCGCAACGAATGTTGTTGCAAAGCTGCGATCGTCGGGGATAGCCTTGCCAAAGTAACTGTTTGACTAGAATTGCCAACCGAGGTGTTAAACAGAACATAACCTCTGATGATTTATTGACGTTTCATTTTCTTGTGCTTTATATAGTGCAAGTGCAAATATTTCCCCAGCCTCAGTAATATCCTGTTTTGTAGCATTTGGTTTGTTAAAGGTTTTAACAACTTCTTGTAAATTTGTTTTCGTGTTTAATAAATTAATAGTTTGGAGTTTGCCTTTTCCAAAAAAAAGCAGACGTTGTGTCATTACCACTAAATGCATGAGCAAAAAGAACTGTTTTTGTTGAGTTCTTAAGGACATTTGACAACTGTAAATCTTTAGAGCTATAAACTCTTGCTTTTATATTACCTTGGGCCTCCCTTAGTAGTCTAATATCCATTTCAGTTGGCGTTAGGGCAATAATTAAGGTAAGAAGATCGACATCTTGTTCTACAATTACGACCAGTTCGGATTTAAAACTTTTTTGAACAGCAGTTTGAACTATAACTGTATCAGCATCATCATCCGCAGTTACAGTTTGTATCTCTTCATTTTGAAAGGTCTGAACTAGTTGAGAAATTCATTGTTCTTTGTTAGCAAGGTTGCTACATAATTTTTCTTTAGGGTCTGTAATTGGCGTATTTTGATCAAAAATAACTGTGGGAGATGTTCTTCTTAAAATTCTCTGTTGGCGTTCTACTTTTTGTACTGGTAGGATTATTACTGTAACCATCGAATGAATAAGGCGGTTAGGATTGTGTTGGATCATTTGAAATATTATCAGGCTGCGTTATGTTCGATTCAATATAATCAGACTTTCATTTTTGTTTAACCCTACAGTTTACGATTTAATAACATAAAAAGTAATAGAAATATCGATACATAACACAGAACCTTTTTTTGTAGAGAATTTTGTGACAAACCTTTTCTTATACTTATGTTTTTCCCTAAGATAAAGCGTTTAAAAGATTGTAAAAAAACCAGTGCGGTGTCCCTAAAGGGGGTGAGATAGGGATGAAGCTTACCCCTTAAGGGTGGGAACTTTTACTTCCACATCCAGTGGAAGTATAGTAGCGTCAAAAAAATTTTTATTGTTCAAATAGGCTTAGAATGTCATGAAACGTCGATATTTCGTTTGAGCGAAAAAAAAAAAATTTCTGTCTGTCTGTCGGTCTGTAACTTTTTTTGTGCGCACGTTTACTCTGGAACCGTTTGAGATATTGACTTGAAATTTGGTACACATATGTACTTTAACGAGATCTAGAACTAGATTATATTTTCATCTTGTTCCGTCGAAGGGTTGGGGGGTAGATTGGGGTAAATTTGGAGTAAATAGGTAAATCAAGCAGGTAATAGTTCATAAAATTGATATTTAATATAGACAAGAGAAGCTTAGGTCTCAAAAAATATTTTGGCATTAGCCACCCCCATTACCACCCCCACCCCATTATTAAGGGGATGAAAAAAAAAATGTGATTTAGTGTGTGTACAAGAACCAGAAACCTCAAAATATTTTTTTTCTTGGATAGAAAATCCCGATGTGGAAGTAGTGATTCCTTGGGCAGCGGTTTTTTGATATGTATTCTTATACACATAAGCTAACTATTATATACATTTCAGCTTATTATAATTTTTTTCTTCTATTCCACATAAATTTGCCTAATTTTCGTGTACTATTAATATCAATTTGAAATCGGTGCAAAATATCTGATTTCAAAAATACGTTTTGCTCCGATTTCAGATTGATATTAGGTAATAAGGTACAGTTCCTTGCTACTTTCCACTAATAGGTAGAGAGATATTAGTAAAACTGACTGAAATTTTATTTCTTACTTTTTAGAGATATTTATTGTAGATTTTAGCCGTCTCTGAAAAATAGCCGAGAAAAGCGATTTTTTTCTGATATTTTATTTTTTTCAAAAAATGTTTCACAACCTTTTTATTTACTGATCGATTTTTTTCAAAAACGCTGTGGTTCTTCCTCTAGCCAACACTAATATATTCTCCAAATTTCAATAAAATCGAACTCTCTTGTTTAGCTTAAAAGACGCATGACGGACGGAGGGGCGGACAGACGAACAGACTGACAGAAAGACGGACATGGCGGATATTTTGAAAGGTGTTGCGAATTCTATGACAAACACAGTGATATCATAATTTTTTCTCTACGAGCGATATTTACAATTTTTGAAATGTGTCGATGAAACGCTCTCGTATTTCCAAAGAGTGTAATAATAGATACGAAAAAAATGTATATAACATTTTTTGTAGAGAATTTTATAAGCTTCATTTTTAATTTTTCAATAAACATAATTTCGATATAATGGTTAGAGAGATCAGCAAGAAACTGAATCAGAGCGCTATATTTTCAATATGGCGGCTCGAACGCAACAGATTGAGTTCGGGACTTTTAGTATGTTCAGTAGTAAACTTTAATTAAGGAACATCTTTGGCAAGTTTCAAAACCTATTATTCGATCACAACTTAAATTAGATATCCAAAGATATATCATATTAAGTCATGTTTATCTCTAGAAAGAGTGGTTAATTTTCGAAGAATTTAATATATTTGTGAGGAGGCCAGAAAACTATTAACAACAACACTTCTTATAATATAAAATAATTTTGCCAAAAATAGCAAAAACTAAACTACAATAAATGTTTAAATTGTCTTCCATTGACATCTATGCATTTTTGACAACTTTTCCTTACAGCATTTGTTGCATTTCCAATCATGACAGGAGTTAGAAGGTTCTCTCTATATATAATATTTTTTAAATAACCCCAAACCCAAAAGTCGGCAGGGGTTATATCGGGAGATCTAGCAGGCCACAAAATAGGACCATTATTTCCTAAAAATTAAACAATATCTAAGTTGTTTTTTTGTTTATTAATGCCCAGTTAGCTAAATTAATTATTATTAACCCTTTCGCGGCGGCGGAAACCGGATATCTACGAACGACAAGAGGTGCACTTAATTACTGGAAACATACGTATCCGCCTATTACACATTGTTGGTTTAACCCTTTTCTTACTCCTCCCACCGTTAGTTCATTTTTTTTTTAATTGCTAGTGTACATATTTATATTTTATGTGTGGTAAATAAAAGTCTTATTTCTATTATGAGCATTTTTTATTGATATTTCCCCTAAATTCATAAAAATGTTGAGTTTGTTAAGCCGTACGTATTTGAAAAAGCTACAGTTCGCGGCTGCAGACGGACAAATCCGCAAGCGCAGTCCCGAAAGGGTTAATCAATTTAGTTAACTTAGCTAACTAGACATTGATAATCTAGTCCTGAGTGTTATATAGATACCTACCCAATCCTCCCCAAATTGAGCATTCAAATAATTTCGCGTTTCATTTGACGTATGACCTGGGGCGCCATCGTGTTGGTAAATTAATCATTGAAATTGTCTTACAGGCATATTGTCTACAAAGGGCTGTATTTCTTGTCGTAGAATGTTAATAAAATTATCGGTATTCAAATTACCGTAAAAAATGAAGACCTATTATTTGGTATCCACTAAAACCACACCATACGACAATCCAAATGGTCCTTGACGATTAACTGTAGCGGTTACATGCGGATTTTCATGAGCCCAATGGTGGTTATTATGCCGATTAAAAATTCCGGCACTGCTTATATGGGCCTCGTCTGTCCATATAATTGTTCCTTCAAATTATGGTACTTCATTGCCCTGACGCAACAACCACTGGCAAAAATCGAGACGGCTTTGAAAGTCGTTTGGGTATAGATGGTGACTAATCCTGATTTTGTAGGGTTTGAATTTATTTATTTTTTTGTTAAGCAACGCAACGCAGTTCTTTTTGTGATTAATAATTTTTTCTGTATTTCGCGAGACGATATATTAGGATTTTCTCTTACAGTTTCTAAAACAATATTTTCTACAGCTTCTCTACCTGCTTTATTATGTATTTTTACACGAGGTTTTACAAATTATCCAAACTCTTTTAATTTTGTTGTAGCCTCTTGAATATTTTTATATCTGGCTGTCTCTTTTCTGGATATCTAAAAATATTGTTTAGGCGGCACTTTTGGCACAAAGTTTTGCTGTCTATAACTTATTAAAATAATGCTCGGAAACTAAATTTGAATCTTCTCCTCATTCTATAAAACACTTAGGGCCGGTTTTATAGGTTCCGTTTAACTTAGATCCGATAGTTAACTCTAAGTTTTGTCAAAACGTACGTTTTATATCTGCCAGTAACTGCCAATCTTAAGTTTAAACGCCAAACTTAGGTTTATGCACGCTTACGCTGATTAATTAGCAATATTTTGAAGGATGTTGCACTCAATGCAAACTTCAAATTCCAACTTAACCTACAAATAATTACCTATTATATATTTTGTAAAGAAAAAGTTATAGAAAATGGACATTTTCGATATTTTTGAGGACATTTTATCAAGCGATGAAGACGTTATAAAATGTAAAATAGAAGCACCTCGTCGTGCACGAAAATTCCGAGAGAGATATGGAATAACACAGAATTTATAGATCGATTTCGAATATCTAAAGAACATGTGTATATAGTATTAGAAGATACTAGTTCACATTTAACTCGACTAACATTTGCTTTATCCTTCCGATTATCCGAATCACTTCTCTTGCATTCGATTACATCTTTACGCTTTTTAACTAATTCAATCAACAGTTTGATTTCACTGTCGTTGAAATTTAAAGATATTCTGTCACTTATCGCGAAAAGTTAAAGTACCAGTAATGAAAATGACATCAGTGGCAAATTTGTTACTATGCTACCAACTAACAAAATGGCGATAGAACTGACGATCTTGACAAGCACTTATAAAACGGCATTTTAGCGAACACTAAAATCTAAAGTTTAAACTTCCAGTAAAACTTCTAGTTAAACTTTGGTTTAACCTGTACCAATAAAACCGGCCCTTAATCATAACTATCTTTCACCATTATTAAATTGAACCATTGTTTACAATGCTCTGTCACAATTAACTCACAAATTAGTTTTTGACGTTTACGATTATTTCGATTTTTTTTACCATGGCCTTCTCGATAAATATTAGAAATGCGATAAATATGCATAGATGTTAATGGACGACAATTCGAACATTTATTGTAGTTTAGTTTTTCCCATTTTTGGCAAAATTATTTTATATTATAGGTGTTGTTAATAGCCTTCTCACAAATATATTAAATTTTTCGAAAATTAACCACTTTTTCTAGAGATAAATATGACATATGATATATCGTTGGATAGCTAATTTAAGTTGTGATCACATAATGAAATAATTTACAGAGTATTCCATTTAAAAAAACACAATCTCTAACTTGACATTTAGTACAGTGTCTAGAGGTAAAAAATATGCAAAATTTTGGAATAATTTCATACGTAATGATAATTTTTCTTTATGGGTTATTATTGTAGTAAAATGTATCGTCTTCAGTTTCTATATGGTCCGGATACTTACTCTTACTCTTAGTGAAAACCACCCATAAATTTAAATGTTCAATATTTGAGGAAGTATTAGGTACTAATTTATTTTTGAAACGCGGAATATTTATGTTTTTGGGATCGCTGTTTACGAATCTGAAGTCAAAATTAAAAAATACAAGATGGCGGCTCTAATATGGCGGATGGAAATGTTTTTCTAAAACAAGTGTTTTAAGCAGACAAAACAAAGCTGAGTATCTAGGTGATGCTATATATTAAAGAAAAACAGCCCTTTTGAAAAAAAAATAATTACTGAGCAATTACAACAACAAAATGGCGACATTTTGTTAAAAAAAAAATGTAAAAACGGACATTGAATCGGTCATAACTTTGTGATGTAGAAACAAACAAAAAATTATTTTAAAGGTTGATTAATTATCTTTAATTTTGTTTCTTAGAATTTTTCACAGTTTCTAATGAATTCAAACGGTCGGATGTCATCAATAAAATTAAATATCTCCGAAACTATCAACCCTACACAAATATATAAATAACCAAATTCACTGTCAGCTTATAAGCTTCATTTTTGATATCCACTATATTTTCTCTAAAACTAATATTTATTGAGATATTTTTAGAGAAACAGGAATGATAGGTTTTTGTAAAATTCCTTTACAGTTCAAAATGCAATTTTTTTCTCTAAAGCAAGCGTTGTCAACGGCCGAAAAAATTTGAGCATTTAGGTCATGCTATATATTAACGAAAAACAGCAGATGGGGATATATTTCTTTAATTACTAACTACTTGCATTAACAAAATGGCGACGTTTTTATTAAAAAAATTGAAAAAGTACATTGTTTCTATCATAACTTCTTTGTTTTTATGCTATAGAAATAGACAAAAAATCATTTGAAAGCTCTTTCATTTTGGTTATTAGCGCTTTTGACGTAAATGCCATAGTTTCTGTGATATTTAACATTTAAACTAAATACTTCGTCTTAAGAACGTTCGAACGACATCTTTATTCTTCCATATCTCCGAAACTATTAACTTTACAGAAATTAAAAAAATAACAAAATTCGTCCTCAATTTAGTAGTTTTCTTAATTGTCTCCAGCATGTTTTCGCACATAGCTTTTTTTGTTCGAATTCGAATTAATCAAAATACTCGCTTGATTCCGAGTATTAAAATTTCATCCGAATAAAATATACTCGGATTAATTTTAAGTACAAAACAAAAAACAACTGTCAATCGTGCACTTGGATAATAAAATGTTTTCGATCGATTCTGAGATCTGGGGAGAAAATTTACTAACATCAGTGCCACTTGCATTCGCTTTAACCACGATCGCAATTACTGTTGACAGAGTGATTGAAAAATCGCGATATTACATCACTAACACCTATAGTAAAAATTTAATTCGACATCGGATGATTAAACCGAATATTCTTGTCATCCGATTCCGTGTAATCGGAGTACTGAAATCATTCGAATATCTGCATCACTACATTGTAATACCTTTTGAATTATTTGACGAAAACCTATTTGAAATACTTCTTTTTTCAAGCAATTTTCTAGTCGTTTTAACTTAAAGACTATCAGTTTATGTGAAAAGTAGCATAAAATCTTTTCTTCTTAAAATTTGATTTTCTTTCAACTCAAAAAATTTTCTGTTTTTTTAGTTGTCACCCCCTGAAAAGGGGTGCCAACCACCCTCTATAAATTAGCAAGCCGCCGCATGGTATAGAAACTTTTCTTTGATGCATTTACTATTATATTGCCAAAAATGAATGACCTCCGTTCAATATGACATTATTCCAAAGTGAAAATCTCTAGTTACTGTACTAATTTAGTTCTTCGAAATCGTGAAAATCCGCGAAAAGAGATCTATAATCTGTGTGACAATATTAATCGAAATGAGTTGCAGATGTGACCGAAACCCAAAATTTCATAAAACTGCTGTTTTTCACAAGACTAGCATACATTATTACCGAGTAAGCTGTATAATTATACAAACCAGTTCTAATTTTCTAGTTTCCAGTGAATATTCAAAAAATCACACTATAGCAAACAGCAAATGGCAAAACTTCTTAAGCCATTGAACTAATTTTAGTGATAATTTCTGACGTCACACACATACACACATAATGTTGCCTCACAACTTAAATCACATAACTGAATTAAAAATACTATATATGTCACCCTACCTGTTGATCCTCTTATAGGACTTCCCCCTACGAACGTCTACGAAGTGGAGCACAAGCTTTTGCACCACCAGAGAGAGGTTGCTTCACTGGTTGAATAATTTCTACTGGAACGGTGGTTGAACGGCGTCTTTCTTTGATAACGCACATCCCCTGAAAATCCACCACCACAAATAGGCGCCGCACGTCTTATTTTATTCCCATTTTGCAGTGTCCCTCTACTGCTGACAGATTTCAATTATTTCATTCATTAATTTTGTGGAAACGTGAGAGGACGAATTTGGTCGATTCCGATTTAAATTTAAAAGAAAACTTCAGTACTATAGTAAACAGAAACTGTATCGGAAATTGTATGTTTAAATGTTCAAATGTAATTTTATATACAATTTAAATATTTTTTTAAATGTAATTAATCATGATTAGAGTATTAACCTAATGAAGTAAAAAATAAAAATAAATCCGTAACGCATTTTCTAAAATTTGACAGTCGGACCATTTTCAGGAAAATATGTTCTTTGAAACCTGTCGTTCTGAAATGAATAAAGATGATCTTATACAGAGTGGACCATTAATAACAGGCCATAATTCAAGAATAAATTCTTTGGACCAAAATATGAGGATATAACCACACACGCTTTAATAAATTGTTGCTATGGAAAAAGATACGGGGTGTCAAAATTGTATTTTTTTTTTTGCAATTTGGCAACTACCTCTTGGCCGATCTTCTCCCAATTTGGTAAGGGAACATTTTTAAGCTAACAAACAATAATTTGTGTATCACATCACGCTATCCAATGGGGGGCGCCTCATGAGCTACACCTGATGATGAATATTTTTTCTCTTTTTTTTTTACGAAACGTAGTGGTACTATCGTGAACAAAAAAAAAACTATTTTTTTCTAACGTAGATCTGTTTCTATTTGAATATGTAATGAGTAGCCGAAATAAAACAGTTAGCACTTTTATTGTAATGCTGTAGTTATTGCTATAGCAAATGATGGATGGTCAATGAGACAAGTTGCAATGTATTATAACATTAACAAAAATTTGGTGTTTAACATTTTAAAAAAGTGGAGAATAAACGACACAACAAGTATAAATCCTGGATCAGGGGACAAAGGATAACCAACTTAACAAGAAACTAATTATTAATATTTCGTTATTGCACCATTTCTATTTACGACTTCTATAAATCTGTTTAGCATAGAACTAAATAACCTTAAAAATTATATAATTTAAGTAATTTCTCGCACAACTAAAATAAATACTTAAAAGACTTAAATTATTTAAATTATGTTTAATCATCAACATATTTGTGTTTTGATGTATTTTTGTATACTTAAGGTGAGTTCTCATGCATCCGACATCCAATATCTGAACCGGAATCATATGTTTTTCATCATAGAGAGGAAAATACCAATTTACATGGATCCGATATTTTTAATCTAATAATCGTACATTTTAGTGATATTACTTCCACATCCAGTGGAAGTATAGTAACGACAAAAAATTTTTTAAAATTTTTCTTTGTTCAAATAGGCTTAGAATGTCATGAAACGTCGAGATTTTAAGTTTAAGAAAAAAAATGTCTGTCTGTCTGTGTGTGTACAAGAACCAGAAACCTCAAAATATTTGTTTACTTTATCCACCCCCAC
The DNA here is from genome assembly GCA_936432065.2 of Rutpela maculata. NCBI lineage: Eukaryota > Metazoa > Arthropoda > Insecta > Coleoptera > Cerambycidae > Rutpela > Rutpela maculata. The sequence goes on along the minus strand of OW386286.2, from coordinate 278,861,146 downwards.
TACAACATGTAAACTCTTTAACGGTGTTCAAAAGTTTATCGAAAATATTGGCAGACATTATGAAACTAGTGGAAGCATTATACTCTTCGCCGATTTACTGAGCTTTTTATATAATTGTTACACATTCTATAGAATACTCTTCGCATTTTTCTTGTAAATAATGTTAGTTTTTGGACATTCTAAATTTTGTGATACCACTTCACTTTGTTGTGAAAAAAAAATATATATGAAAAAAAAAATCACGATGTGAGGGATCGAACCCGGGACCCTTGGATTGCGAGACGAAGCAAAAAAAGCAAAAGCAAAAACATATATTATTCTTCATTTAAGTACAACTATGTGTCTTACCGGATCCTGGCCCGGAGCCAACCAAACAACCATGGCACGTAGTATCATGGTGAATGTAAGGATGGACGGGGCAGGTCCGGCTCGGCTTAACGGTTAACGGGGGGATTAGCTCTCCTGTTTGTTATAAACAAACTTAAAAACTAATAATAATATTATTGCGAGACGAAACTCTTGCCGCTACACCACCATTTCTTATTACTAAAATTGTTAATGAGTCTAATATATACCATTAGAAAATTTATTGTGATTATTAGGAAACACACATTAGTAAAATGTATTAAAAAAAAAATAGTGATAGGAAATAACATTTCGCAAGGTTTCTATTTATTACAAACCATAAAAAAATGTAAAAATTTTTTTTTTATTTTAAATTACTAATAACTTTTTTATTTACCAATCTATTTTGTTAAAAAAAACAATAGGGTTCTCCCTCTAGCTAACACTAAGTTACTCTCCAAATTTCAATACAATCGGATTTTTATTTCTTGAGTTATCGTGCTTACAAGAAACGTGACGGACGGACAGACGGACATTTTGAAAGTTGTTCAGAATTCGTTCACTAACATAAGGATATAAAAATTTTTTCTCTGCGAGCGATATTTACTGATTTAGAAATGTGCCGATCAAATACAATATACTCTTCGTTTTTTCGAAGAGTATAATAATTAAAATATTTTTTAATATTAATATTGTGTACTAATAACTGTACCTTGTATGTTGACATGACATCTCATAACCGGCACCTTCACCATAACTTCAAATGCCATAAGATTTCAAATGAAACGGTTTAGTCGAATAAACTGCACTTTTCTCAACGATTGTTTTGGGGCGAGGGGCAATTTTTTTCAGGAAATGCAATCTGTATGTTATCAAGAAGTTACAATAATGTTTTGTCCAATTTGGGAGGTGAGTGTTTCTTGAAATTAAATTTTAGTTTTGAAAAACGTGTTTTTGTTTCGTTTTCTTTTAATATGTGGGATTCTGTTCATCAGATTAGACCAAACTACGAAATCAAAATGCTTGTAAATAAATTATGACTAAAACTCCAATTTCGATCTGGAATTTTGTTTTTTTGCAAAATAAAAACTACATACATTTCTAATTTTACGTGTACCGAAATTATTAAACAAATAATTAATCCTTTTTAATGAAACTTGGTGAAATTATAGGTCCTATAGGTGTAAACTATTATGGGAAATTATAAAAATAAATAAACAAATAATAGCTATTTATATTATAAGTGCCATATGAAGTCTGAAATTTACAGAACGATCCGAAGGTGAGTTCTGTAAACAGACGAGTAGTATGAAATACCTTATATGGCACGTACGTATATTATACAAGATTTTTATCTACTCTCAACTTATCAATTTTTTTATATATAAAAACTACTAATTAATCAGTATTATTTATTGTCAACATACAATATTTACAAATAATAAATAATCAACACTACTTGTTGTAAATATTAATCAAACAAGATTAGAGAATATTATTTAGGTATTATGCAAATCACAACTTACACACTTTTTTATTTATTATGAAAATAACCTACTTTATGTATATTGTTACCCTAATCTGGGCACGCTAATATACTAGTTAGGTAAACACTTTAAAACACTCATTATTGGAGAACCAATCAAAACAACTACTCTTCTAGCTAATACTGACGAAGTATTGAATTACATGATAGGATTCTTAGCATTTTAAAGAAAAAAATATATTGAAAATACTTAAATCATTTATTTACATTTAGTAATTCACACTTTTTTATTTAATATGAAAACATCTACTTTCTGTATATTGGTACCTTAATCGGATCACTCTAATATACTACTCAGGAAAACACTTTAAAACACTCATTATTGGAAACACAATCAAAACAACTACTCTTCTAGCTAATACTGACGAAGTATTGAATTACATGATTGACATTCAGTCATTCACAACAATTATTGAACCTTACGTTCTATTTCAACTCTAGAAAAGTTGAACAAGTTTTTTCGAACTCGTTAGTTCTCATCAGTAGAGTATAGAAACATTCATGTAGGTTTTTTCGGCTTATAGTCCTCCGATTTTTTTTTAAGCGTGGTAAACAAATTAGTACCTTTTTTATGTCTACGTTTTTTCTTATTGATAGTTCTGTTTTCAACATGGAATAATAACTCCATAGTGAAGTAGGTTTACGATCCTTAGTTCGATGAAATATGCTAGTAGAACTCTTTCACCAGTTATGTCCTTAATTTTATTTTCATGGCACCATTTCTCATATCTCTCAAATACTAAGGCATACTGTATGCGAGACTTTTGTGGAACAAGACCTAGAATTGCTTCAGATGCACTTTCTTCGATATCTGCAGGCAAATCTTCATCGGAAAAATTCATTTTTATAGAATTTATTTTGATTTCAACGTGTTCAATATGTTTTTGGTAATAACTAAGTTAATAACAATAGTTGTTTGTTGATATCACCTTAGCAACCGGTGGTGACAGTCGCTTCATCAACCAGCCAACTATGCCGCAGGTTGTTACGTCCAACCCAACAGTGACAGACATCATAACTAATGACGTTTGACAGTACTGGGTCGGAGAATAAAATAATCACCGATTTTATTACTTTTTTTACAATATAAGTGAAATATTTAGTGAAAGTCTAATTAATTTAATTACTTATAGTGTAACTAGTACTGATTGCTAAGTCAAAAATGTGTGGATTAAGTTTTATTGCAGCATACAATTGCGTGCTTTTTTATAAAATGCGTGCGATTAATATATATCGCATTAGTGCTATAAACATATCATTATGACATTGAAATGATTGTCATATTACTGTCAATATATAACGAGAGTAGATAAACTTATTTATTATTTTCGAGATTTTATTAAATGGAGATTTTTAAAAATATTTTGAATCTTCATAAAAAAAACTATCATTTGGTCATACTAAGATTTTTTTTTTCTCAAATTATTTTTGAGTGCAAGTACTTTTTTCGTAATCAGGAGGTCAAAATACATAAGAATCAACAACAAAATTTCAGGTGGAATGTTGTTGCCAAAAAAAAATCAATTCAACTGCACCAGAATGTAAAAGATATTCTATGGTTATTATGGGTACAGGTAGGGAACTAGTTGTGTAGTACTGAGTGAACTCAGGCTGGGCGTACATTTTTTTAGGTGGGTCAGGGGATAGGGCATCAAACAACTTTACACAATCTTACCTATTTAAATACTTTAGAAAATTTACTCAGTACGTGCAAAATAATAAAAATTTTAATTTGTCCACTAATTTTGGGTGGCCCATGGCCCACCCTGGCCCCACCGTAGTTCCGTGCCTGATAGACCTAAAATAATTCGAAGACTTGTTGCGCTTTAGATTGGAAGGTAACAGGTGGCGTACATCGCAGTTTATTTGAGAGTATATTTAAATTGGGGAACATATTTTTGCATTTCAAAAGCTCAAAGCTTCAAATAAATTCATCAGTTTCGAGTGTACGTCTCATAACTCAAAAACTCAACGGAGACGTCGCTAACTATCCCGTTAAATTTCATTTTCTCTTCAACTGGTTGGAATTGGTTGCATACCATCGCATTCATTCTGCTCATGATCTCGAGTAGGCTAGTGGGTCGACCTCAATATCACGCCTTCGACAGTCTATTAAATAAGGGAGTATTTCACCACATTCTTTTAGTCTGGGGGCGTATGGTCCCTGGTCGATTAATATCAAAAATATATGTCGAAATAATATGAAATGTGAAAATTCCATTTCAGCTTAATGTCACTAGAGCAAATAATAAATACACAGGCACAGACAATAAAAATAGTGGTCTTTTTCTTGTACTCCATTAGGTAACTCAAATGTATTTCGACGTGTTGAACACGAATCAGGTGTCCGTATAGCTCCATTGGCCACCATTTTTTTGTAAATCGCGAAAATAACCTAAAAAAACACATAATTTAGGTTATTCTCGCGATTTACTAAATATTGGTGGGTAACGGATCTAAACGGATACCTGATTCGTATTCGTATTCTTTTTTTTTTTTCATTTTACGCCGGAACTTTTTCAGATATTTCCAATTTAGCTATTGCTCCACCTTTGTACAAGAAAGGTGATCCCAATGACTACGGATATTACAGGGCTATTAGCTTGCTTTGCAGTTTTTCTAAACCTTGATAACAAGCAATATGCCTTAGGGTTATTTATTGATTTCTCCCGTGCTTTTGATGTTGTTAATCATGAAATATTGTGGAACAAACTAGAGAGGTATGGTGTAAGGGGAGTTACTTTAAGTCTATGTTCTTCATACCTAAACAATAGAACACAGATTGTTAAATTAAACGGTAATGTAACCAGTGCTCTATGCGATATCACACATGGAGTTCCCCAAGGATCTGATCTGTTCTAGGCCCACTCCTTTTTAATATATTTGCAAATGATCTACCCAAGTCGACAGAATTCTTTAAGATATCTTTAAGAAGTTCGATTTAGTGCCCGCGAGGATATCTTGTATTTATGTACTCTAGAAGTCCTTCCGAAATCAAAATGAGAAATCTTTATATGTGCTCAACTTTTATGCACTGGGGAAATGTAAACTGGGCATTATATAGGAATTGTTAACCCACAGACATCTACTAGAAGTTCTAAAAGGGAATTACCATACAGCTCAATTTTCTATGTATTATAGAAATCAAATAAAGTGTTACAAGGGAAATAGTATTATTTTCCTTAACAGAATACTTGTAGACATCTTCTAGAAGTTCTAAAAGGGAATTACCATACAGCTCAATTTTCTATGTATTACAGAGATCAAATAAAGTATTAAAATGGAAATATTATTATTATCGCTAATAGAACACCTATAGAAATCGCAAGAAGAAATTCTTTTAATGCATAAAATTTGCTTGCTTACCACTTAGTTTGTTACAGAAATTATTTCTAGATGACGCCACGTACAAACCACTGACGATAATCAGTCATGCATTATCTTATACTCATGAATTTATAGAACATTAATAACATTACTGCAATGTTCAAATTCTCTCAGGGATCATCGATTTATTTGGATAAATCTTATAACGATCTCCAATCTTTGGTTTGGTTTAGGCCTGATGTCTCATACTGAGATTTTGATTAACCAACATTTCACCAGCTGCCGCTGGCAATTCTATAAGAAGTGTGTATTGGTACATCTAATAGAAATCCTATAAAGATGTTTTCAGTACCGTTTATATTGGTAAACGATAAAATACCCGAAAGATTACCACAGGAATTAAATCTGTTTGCAGGATCGATGAGGTACATCTAACAGAAATCCTATAAATATGTCCTCGGGACCATTTATATTGGCAAGCGATAAGATATCCTAAATATTACTATGGGAATTCTATAGGTATGCAAAAGGCTGCTCACAGGATTCTATACTAATAGCTTTTTTCTATTACCATGGGAAGTACTATTTAATACTGATATGCTGACATTTGCCCATCTTAGGGAACTCTAACAGACCTCTAGAAGATATTTACTAATTCCTAAATTTTTATCCTCGGGATATCTTGAGGAATTAATTGTTCTACTTGGGAAGTGTATACATTCTGTAAGTCTGTATATTTGTTTTACAAAAACCAGCATAAGTTTCTTGCTAATCAAGTCAGCCACGACTACAACACAAGGTTTAAGGGATTATTACAGCCGCAATCGCAACGAACAGCTTTGTATCAAAAATTTTTTTATTATAATGGCTGCAAATTTTTCAATGCACTTGATGATGATATTAAATTGTTTCAGAACCTATTTGTTTTTAAATCAAAACTGAAAAAAAAATAATACTAAACAAAAACTGTTACGAGATTGATGCGTTCTTTTAGATTAGTACTTGTTCGAATATCTACTATTTTTCCAAATGTGTTCTCACTATTATATTACATACAGAACTGCATCTGCAGTTTGACTATATGTTAAATTTTTTATAGACTCTTTTTTAATGTATTATACTTCTTTGTGTATGTATTTTATTTACGTGTCACAGTTTCTTCTACAATTTTATATGATATATATGTTTATTATATATGTATGTTTTTCTTTGACTCGTGTAAAACGATTTTTCTGTTCTATACATCAATAAATATTATTATTATTATTATTATTATTATTATTATTATTATTATTCTCAAAAAATTTATTGGCATTAGCCACCCCTATTAGCACTCCCACCCCATTATTAAAGGGGGTGAAAAAAAATTGTTATTTAGTGTGTGTACAAGAACCAAAAACCGCAAAACATTTTTTTACTATCACCACCTCCACCCGTCTACCGATGTGGGATATCGTTTTATAGGTTTTTTGGGATAGACAATTTCAAATATTATATTATTAAAGTTCCATAAACAATTTTTTCCACAAACAAAATTTTTTGTTATGAGAGAATTAGATGGAAAATCTGGATGTGGAAGTAGTGATTCCTTGGGCAGCAGTTTTGTGGATTATAATAGGTATTACAAGCTAATGTGAAAATTAATATTTCATTATATTATTTAATGAGTTTCCACTATTTCTTACGTAAATAAGAAAAGCTCTCAGAGAATCATCATCCCTGCTCCCTTACTATGTACTGGTGTCACACACTTTCTCACTTCATCACATTGCTTTCTAGATGCCTGATAGGGAAATTATAAGCTTGACGGCCGTTATTCAATTAACCCAAGCAACTTGAGATAATTAGAAATTATTTGTGGAAGGATTTTTTTTTTTTTTAGTTAGATTTATTTCTACCTACCGAATGACTTATTACTTTTTATATATACTCTTTAGAAATACTCCATTTTAAGAACAGTATAATGCCTATGTTCATTCTCTTGCAAAATAACATACTGATGTTTAAAATTTCTAGGTCAGCTCTGTAATCGTGAAAAATCACTCTTCGAGATTTCTTAGATTTTCACGTTTCAGATTACGTAGATTATGAAAATTAAGGTCTTTTAATTCCGCCAGTCTGTCTGTCTAGTACCTATCCGTATGTCTGTTGACACTACATCTAACTAACTAATAGGATAATATTATTTGGCATGCAATTAATGCAATTACCAGGGAAGAAATCTATTATAATTTTTGTGGAAAATACACCCTAAATACCCTCAAAAAGCAATTCATAAAAAACATGTGAATGATGACAAATAATATTTGGCATATATGTACTTAAACAAATACCAAAGAGGAGATCTACCTAATTTCTAATGAAAAATATACAGAATAATTAAGAAATGGCGGAGAAAAATAATATCGCGAATGCAGTTCACACTATTGCCAAGAAAAAAACTCTCACATACTTTTAATGAAATGAAGGTTGGTAATAAAAAAGGTGCTCAATAGATAGAGAAGGTTTGTATAAATACTTTTACAGATATTTTAAATAAATATCAATTAGTATCTAAAATATAGTTACTTCACTACAATCTCCAGGTTGGGCTGCCATTGTTTACATACAAATTTGGCAAATGTAGTTTTAATATCCTGAGGTAAACGAGTGCAAGAAAGAAAACAGAGAAATTAGGAAAACAAAGACGGGTGTACTGCTCCCAGCACGTTCCACACTTCGCGAAATCTTATTTTTATCACTTTGTCATGTATCGACGCAGGGGATCTGTACCTATCGCTCAGCGGTGGCCCGTGAAATTTCAATTTTTTTTTCTCGTCTGTGACGCATGGGACCCATACGAAATATGGGAAATAACATCTAGAGAAGCACTTTTCTAACAACCTCTCAAAAATTTTGAAAAAGCAGTCTGCGAAAAAATCTTTTAAATTCTGTTCTAGGGACTCCTGTTTAATTTATTTTTTTTTGTCACATACATTTGACTTTTCATAAAAATACAACAATAGGTTTTGGAGTTTATGAAAATATTTTCATTATTAACTGAAGTACAATGAACTGAAATTTTGTAATTTACAATTTAACAAATTGCAACATTTCAATTCGTTGTATTTCAGTTAATAATTAAAATATTTTTATAAACTCCAAAACCTATTGTATTTTTATGAAAAGCCAAGTGTATGTGACAAAAAAAAATTAAACAGGAATTCCTAGGCCAGGGGTGGCAACCGAATTTTAAAAAAATTTTTCGCAAACTGCCTTTTCAAAATTTTTGAGGGGTCGTTAGAGAAGTGCTTCTCTAGATGTTATTTCCTATATTTCCTATATTTCGTATGGGTTTAAAATTGTAGTTTAAAGTTCTCTGAATTATATTCCATTAAGAAACAGACAAGGGACGCACTCAAATCCTCGCTCCACCAGTCAGTCGAAACATGTGCGTCTTACTGGCTTTTTGTTCCAGAGCGTATTTCAAATTAGTATAATTTATTCTGTGTTCCATATGTGAATTGTTTTCGTCATGGAAGCTTTACCTACAGCAGAGACTATACGCCTACAGGTTAGTATATAGTTAGTATGTATTTTAACGTGATCTGGAACTAGACCCCACTACCGATGTGGGGTATCGCTTTATAGGTTTTTGGGGTAGAGGATTTCAAATATTATATTATTAAAGTTCCATAAGCAATTATTTCCACATACAAAATTTTTTCGTTGTGAGTGACTTGGATAGAAAATCTGGATGTGGAAGTAGTGATTCCTTGGGCAGCGGTTTTTTCGGTTGATATAATTTTTTCACCTATACCTTTTTAATGTTTGATTTTTTAAAATATTTTTTCCATAAACCTGAGTCTATCTGTGGGCCATCTGCCAAATTTCAGAATTTTTGCCACCTTTACCTGCATTTGGCCCCACTGTGGCGCCTGTGCACTGTAAGTAGTGGAAGTAGATGCGTCTTTCTTTTTCCTAATTTATCTGCTGTTTTCTTTCCTGCAGTCGTTTATCTCAGACCCACGAAACACGAAAAATGTATCTCTCTAATTTTTTGTATCGACGCGTCGACAAATATCGAGGTAATATTTTGACATTTTGTTTTGTGAAATGTTTTCCACAAATAGGACCACTTATTCTTTTAAATTTTATCTATAAATTTCTTCTCTAGCTTTTTGCTTATTGTGGTATTGTATTATATATATGTAGTAATATAATAATATAAACATAATATAAACACACCACATAAGTTGACATCTCCCAATTTCAAAGCCAACGCTGTGTGAAATATATAGGCTAGGCTATAGGCTTTTATTCAAGAACTTTGAAGTTCATTCCAACACATACATTTTATTACGTGACAAAGTGGCGGCAGCAATTTATCTGATTATGTTTTGGACATTTTACAAATCCACAGTGCTTAAAAAACTATTAGGTTTAAAATGTAAATTAGTGGTATTGTTGAGAATTAACTGTAATTATCGAAGAATTTGCGCCTAGTAATTATCAATCGTAGGTTCGACGAAATTTTATTGCGTATTATTAGTTGCCTATCATTTTGTGTCAGTTAAGATTGCCCCCACCACTAGATACTTAGATAGAAGAATATAGAAACACTCGCGTGCTAGCAGTCATCGAGAACAGACGACGCGCGTTCTAGAAGTCAATCGACGCGCGTTCTAGCAGTCAATCAAAATAGACGACTCGCGTTCTAGCAGTCAATTAGAAATAGAAGACTCGTGGAAGTCAATATTTTAAACTGTTGTGTGTGCGTGATCATATGTAACATTTAGAAGTTAGAAAACCCCAGGAAGATTGCTCCACTGGAACAGCACAGAGGCCTCTGAACAAGACATTCATCACAACCCCGGAGCAGGAGGATACAGAAACAGTACACGTGGTAAGCTCGCTTAACTGACCTAACGTTCATTTTATAGTTACTTTATTTACCTATTAATCCCAAATCAACTACATAAAGGAAAAATACAGTCTGCTTAGCTCTAATGAGCTTTTTGTTATATTAATAACGACCATTTTTTGGTGCCTTCGACCCGGATTGATAATTAATAGGTGAATATATTAGTGTGAAATTTTAGATTAGCGTTCTCCATTTCACGTTTTTTGTTAGATGGTCGGTTAGCATTCAAACTGTTGGCCAATGACAGAGTAGCTGCCAGAGCTCTCTAAATAGGAACTACTTTTCGTTGTACGGCGCAGTCGCAGCGTACGCTTGCCACGCCGTTCGAAGTAACAGCTGATTTAGATTTACACGCAAGGAGAAGACATTGCATTAATTTCGTTCTGTTTACCACAATTTAAAATATAGTTTGAAAACTGATTATTTAGCATTGGGTTAAATAATTCAGAAGTAGATAATTTTAACTTATAATACTGCTGGTTAACATTCAAGCAAATATAGTTATAGTGTTATAGTGCGATTTTTAATCCATTCTGTTTGTTTGTTTACATTAGCAGTTAGTAGATTCCGCGAAGTTAAAATTTCCCCATCATTTACTTGTTTAGATGGTGAATCCAGTGGTAAACTGAACTGTTTTAGATATTGTTATTTCAGCTAATAGTCGTGGAATGCAATGTTAATATCCCACTGTTGAGGGGTTAAATTAGTCATTTATAGCTAGTCAGAGGTACGGTTTTTGTAGTATAAATTTATTCTGAAATATTTCAGTGATTTATAACCTCGTAACCGTGGATAGAGATCATTTTCCTTTTGTTCATACATAGTGTAGTTTGTAGCGTCAAGGGTTGCCTTTGAGGTGTTCTCTCATATGGGAGCACTTTTAGACTTTTAGATTACCTTTTTTAGTTCTTTTCGTAACTCAAGTTTAGAGATTAGTGTAGATACTTTGGGAATCGCTTAGAGGGTTGTGTTATAGTGGTAGTAAAACACAGTTTAGTCAATCATAGAAAATAGTTACGAAATTATAGTTCAATTTCATTGTAGAAAATGTCAGCCGCAGACAAATTGAAAAAATACAGGGCGTTTCAGACATCTGAAATAAATAGATTGCAAGAAATTCATGAGATTTGCGAAAGGGCTTTAGCGGATAAAAAATATCATACTGCCTTTAAGTCGAGATTTGCACAATTGGAAGCTATTAAAGGGGAATTTGATAGAAATTATTCGGGTATTTTAAACCTATTAGCGCTTGATAAAGATGCAGATTTAGATGCTGAATATGCAATATTACGTAGTTTTGAAAAACAATATTATGCTATACAGACGGCACATACAGATCTTTTTGAAAAGGATGATAATAGGAGGATGTCGCTGTTGCATAATACTACTTCGGTTGTGCCTAGTCACATTAACCTTCCGAAAATAGAGTTGGCGAAATTTTCTGGAGACATTAAAGCTTTTCCCTCCTTTATTCAGCTTTATGATGCCTTAATTCACACAAATGAGAGTTTGTCAGACATTGAAAAGTTTAACTATTTACTGTCTTCGTTAAAAGGGCCGCCTCTTAGTATGGCTCAATACTTGCCGATGTTAGCGGGCAATTATAAGGTTGTATATGATAACCTGGTGAAAAGATATTCAAATAAGCGTTTATTAGCTAATGCTTATTTTTCTGAGTTAGAAAATGCTCCAAAAATTTCGTCAGATAGTGTAGTCGAACTTCGTAAACTTTTAGATAGTTATCAAGAAAACTTAGCAGCTCTTCGCAATTTAGAATTTCCAGTTGACCACTGGGATTTTATTCTTAGCCACATGCTCATGAAACGTCTTGATGGTGCGATACTTACGCGGTTTGAATTGCACCATGGTAGTACGACCACTATACCCACTTATGCGAAATTAGTAAAGTTCTTAGAAAACCATTGTGTCACATTAGAACAAATGTATCAATCTTCCTCTAGATTAAAAAATAAAAAGATAGATAATAGTAGATCACCACACTCTAGTAAGCCACAGCATAGGTCTGCCTTCTGTGCTACGGCCTCGAGGCCTGCTCACAGCCTAGATTGTTGTTTATGTAAGTCATCCCATGTAGTTAGCAAATGTCCACAGTTTATAGAAAAAAATCCTCAAGAACGTTATCAATTAGTAAGACAGTTCCGATTATGTTTGAATTGTTTGAGCGCTGCACATAGCATCAAACAATGTAGCTCAAATTTTAGATGTCGAACTTGTCATAGTAAACATCATAGCATGTTGCATTTTAGTAGAAAGACTGAGCCACAGGCTCCTAGTACACCGGTACTAGAGTCGGCTAGTCATTCCCGCGCGGAGGAATTGAACCCCGCCGGTAGCGCAGGTCCTAGCACCTCTTTTAGTTCCTTGTCGGGTTTCGTGCGTAATAAAAATGAAATTTTATTATCCACAGCTCTTATAGAAGTTAGAAATAGTAGGGGGATTTTTGAAAAATGTCGGGCATTATTAGATAGTGGAGCGCAACTTAGTTTTATTTCGCAAAAATGTGCTCATAGATTAGGAATTCGTCAGTTTGACACGTCAATGTCAGTTCAAGGGTTATGTCAGACACCACTAGTGTCTCAAGCCTCCGGGGTAGACATTACTTTGCGACCGGTTGGTAAACCTACTCCGACATTCGACCTTAGTGCTATAGTTTTGCCAAAAATCTGTTCAGATTTGCCTTCAGCGCATTTAGATATAGAAGCGTGGCCGCATCTGTGCAACGTCACTTTGGCGGACCCCAAATTTAATTGTCCAGGCCCTATTGACCTCCTTTTAGGCGCGGATATTTTCCCATTACTTTTAACTAGTGGGAGGATTCTAGGCGCAGAAAATACCCCTATAGCTATCAATACGGTGTTTGGATATATTTTAATGGGGAATACACAGCAACCTACTCCAATAGTAAATTCTTTCTTTTGTTCAGTAGATAGTAGTTCGCTAGAAAATTTAGTTACAAAATTCTGGCAACTGGAAAATGTCCCAGAACATTCCAGGCTTTCTCCAGATGACGTCATCTGTGAAAAGTATTTTTTAGATAGTCATTGTAGAACCGATAGTGGAAGGTTCGTAGTTTCTCTCCCTTTCAGGGATAATAGTGTGTTTTTTCCGAACACAAAGCAGCTAGCTATTAATAGATTTCTTTCTTTAGAACGACGATTAGTAAAAAATCCGTCGTTGCATTTAGAGTATTCGAATTTTCTTAGGGAATATTTAGAATTAGGTCACATGGAACGAGTTTCTGACGAAACCGTCTCAGACAACGCATTTTATATTCCACACCATTGTGTACTCAGACCAGAGAGCCCCACGACAAAGTTGCGAGTAGTATTCGATGCGTCGATGAAAGCCTCCAATGGCATTTCATTAAACGATAGTTTGCTTGCTGGTCCGAAATTGCAGAGAGATATAGTCACAATTTTATTGAATTTTAGATTACATAACTTTGTTTTCACCGCTGACATTAAACAAATGTACAGGCAAATATTAGTTAATCCTAATCAAGTAGATTATCAGCGTATAGTTTGGCGATTTTCACCTAGGGAGGAAATACAAATTTTTAGATTATTAACGGTTACGTATGGGGTAAATTGTGCACCCCATTTAGCAATTCGAGTGTTGCAACAATTGGCGGAGGACGGTGCTAGTAGATTTCCGTTAGCTGCCGCCGCATTAAAGGTAGACACATACATGTATGACTTAGTTACGGGCAGTGATACTCTCGAGGAAGCTACTCTCTTGCAAAACCAGCTGATTGGTTTATTAAAAGAGGGTGGTTTCGAACTGCGCAAGTGGGCGAGCAACGATGCGTCCTTGCTTTCCACTTTACCTTCTTCTCATTCAATGCATAGTTCGTTATCATTTGACAAGGAAGAAAGTTTAAAGATATTAGGGTTAAAATGGTATCCTGCCAACGATGTGTTCTCATTTAATGTGCAAACACTTGACAAATCTTGTACCAAACGTAGCATCCTTTCAGAATTAGCTAGAGTTTTTGACTCTTTAGGAATCTCAACGCCTGTCACATTTTTTACAAAACACTTAATACAGCGCCTATGGTGTTTAGGTTTGGGATGGGACGACACTCCACCTCCGGATATTTTGCGAGCTTGGCAACAGTATCGTGCAGAGCTGTCACGGCTTTCGGACATACATTTAGCTAGACGTATAGTAGTGGGTAATTTACGCTGCGAACTTCACGGGTTCTGCGATGCTAGCGAGAAAGGCTATGCCGCAGTAAGTTACATTAGGGCCCTAGATTCGGATGATAACGTATCCTTGTCGTTCTTATGTGCCAAGTCTCGGGTCGCTCCACTTAAACGCATTTCTATTCCTAAGCTGGAGTTGTGCGCCGCTGTATTATTAGCCGATTTATTATCGTTCTGTCTCTCTGTATATAGCAGTAAAATTCAATTTCATAGAGTTTGTGCTTGGTCGGATTCCATGGTAGCGATTTCTTGGATAAAATCGTCTCCACATAGGTGGCAGACATTCGTTAGTAATCGTGTAGCACATATCCAAGAAAAACTGTCTCCGACAGCGTGGTATCACGTTTCTTCTTTAGAAAATCCCGCCGATTGCGCATCCCGGGGGTTATTCCCCTCGGAATTAGTCCACCATCCCCTATGGTGGGGGGGACCCGATTTTTTGTACCGTCGCGACGAATTATGGTTAGAAAAAGAGAGTAATGTGTCTGTTCCTTCCGAAGCCTTGGAGGAAGAACGAAAAATTACTCTAACTACTTTAGTCGATTCAAACATTTTAGATGAACTTTTAGAAAAACATAGTAGTTTAGAAACGATAAAACGAGTAGTAGCATACATGGTGCGTTTTATTCGTAATCTTAGAAATCCTAGTTAACGCCACTTAGACAATTTTTTATCTCTTTTAGAAATGCGAAATTCCATTTTCGTTTTAGTTAGTCACGTACAACGCTCACATTTTAGTCAAGATATAGTAAGGTTGAAAAAGCGACTATCGCCGTCAAAGCCTTTGAGAAGATTGAACGTATTTTTAGATGAACAGAACATTTTACGTGTAGGCGGTCGGCTTTATCATTCTCAGTTGGGGTTTGATAAAAAGCACCCTATACTCTTGCCGCGTTCCTGTCGGTTAACGCAGCTTCTTATAGAGAATGTTCATATCAAGTACCTACATGCAGGGCCACGGACAGTACAGTCGATTCTAGCTCAACAATTTTGGATATTGTCACCAAAACGGGCCATTCGTAGCGTCTTGACGAAGTGTGTAAGGTGTTGGCGTACGAACCCTACACTCCAACCCCTTATGGGAAATTTACCTGCAGTTCGAGTGTCACAATTGAAACCATTTCTTCACGTAGGCGTGGACTACGCTGGTCCACTAATGATTACTGTGGGTAGGGTTCGGGGAGCTGTGGTTAGGAAGGCGTATTTGTGCTTATTTGTTTGTATGGCCACCAAGGCTGTGCACTTAGAATTAGTCTCGGACATGACCGCCGAGGCTTTTTTAGCTGGATTACGGAGATTCGTCGCAAGACGAGGTAGATGTAGTAAAATTTATAGTGATTGCGGATCAAACTTTGTGAAGGCTCACAAAGAACTTAGTAGATACATGAAACTGGCCGCGGGCCAAGTAGCGATAGATTGGCATTTTAACGCGCCCTCGTCGCCCCATATGGGCGGCTTCTGGGAGAGTGGTGTTCGTTCAGTAAAAACACATTTAAAGAGGGTCATAGGGGAACAAATCTTAACATATGAAGAACTCTATACGGTTCTTGTACAAATAGAGGCCATCCTCAATTCGCGACCCTTGACTGCGCTTAGTTCGGATCCAAATGACTTGTCTGCCCTGACACCAGGTCATTTCCTTACTTTAGAGCCATTGACGGCTGTTCCGGATGCAGACGTTACCGGTATTTCGTTGTCACGACTGAGTCGCTGGCAATTATTACAAAGAATGCACCAGAGTTTTTGGGTGAGGTGGCATTCCGAATATTTGCATACTTTGCAACAAAGGGGAAAGTGGTTAGACCCGGGGAAAGCTATTTTACCTGGTGTTTTAGTGTTGATAAAGGTAGAAAATTTACCCCCTTTACAATGGCAGTTAGGCCGCGTAACAGAAACTCATCCAGGAGCTGATGGTATAGTCCGGGTGGTAAGCGTACGAACGAGCACTGGCATATTCAAGCGACCAGTTGTCAAACTGTGTCCGCTGCCTGTCGATTGACAGCGTTTTAGTTAGTAATTTAGTTTTTCTCGTTTATTTTTAGTTTTTTTTGTTAATTTAGATTTGGTAAAATAACTCGTATTTTGGTGAGGGGAATGTTGAGAATTAACTGTAATTATCGAAGAATTTGCGCCTAGTAATTATCAATCGTAGGTTCGACGAAATTTTATTGCGTATTATTAGTTGCCTATCATTTTGTGTCAGTTAAGATTGCCCCCACCACTAGATACTTAGATAGAAGAATATAGAAACACTCGCGTGCTAGCAGTCATCGAGAACAGACGACGCGCGTTCTAGAAGTCAATCGACGCGCGTTCTAGCAGTCAATCAAAATAGACGACTCGCGTTCTAGCAGTCAATTAGAAATAGAAGACTCGTGGAAGTCAATATTTTAAACTGTTGTGTGTGCGTGATCATATGTAACATTTAGAAGTTAGAAAACCCCAGGAAGATTGCTCCACTGGAACAGCACAGAGGCCTCTGAACAAGACATTCATCACAACCCCGGAGCAGGAGGATACAGAAACAGTACACGTGGTAAGCTCGCTTAACTGACCTAACGTTCATTTTATAGTTACTTTATTTACCTATTAATCCCAAATCAACTACATAAAGGAAAAATACAGTCTGCTTAGCTCTAATGAGCTTTTTGTTATATTAATAACGACCAGGTATTTATTCACCAATTTAATTTAAATTAATATGGAGAAAGGGCTTGTTATTAGTTCATTGCTCATTTTTATTTTTTGAGCACCCTGTATGTTTGGCCCACAGCGTCCCTCAAAAACCACTCCTAAAATGTGTTTTTTTTTTATTTCGTTACTTCTCTTACAACCACAGGTGTAGAACTATTAGACTTATAAAACTACATAGTTTATAAACTATATTCATATTTCAATCCCCTCAGTACTTAAATTTTTTTAAATATTTTTTGCTGAATTCACGGGTTTAACGTCATCAAATTCGCAAAGTATCAGAATTTTAAAATATGATTTATTTTTCAGTCTCTTTAAAAATTATCCCCTTGGTGTTTTTAAATTTTTCCCTATTACTTCCACGTCCAGTGGAAGTATAGTAACGACAAAAAAATTTAAAAAAATTTTTATTGTCCAAATAGGCTTAAAATGTCATGAAACGTCGAGATTTTAAGTTTGAGCGAAAAAAAAAATTTCTGTCTGTCTGTCGGTCTGTCTGTCTGTCTGTCGGTCTGTCTGTCTGTCGGTCTGTCTGTCTGTCTGTAACTTTTTTTTGTGCGCACGTTTACTCTGAAACCGTTTAAGATATTGACTTGAAATTTGGTACACATATGTACTTTAACGAGATCTAGAACTAGATTATATTTTCATCTTGTTCCGTCGAAGGGTTGGGGGGTAAATTGGGGTAAATTTGGGGTAAATGGGTAAATTAGGCAGGTAGGAGTCCATGAAATTGGTATTTAGTATATACAAGAGAAGCTGAGGTCTCAAAAAAATTTTTGGCATTAGCCACCCCTATTACCACCCCCACCTCCTTATTAAAGGGGATGAAAAAAAAATGTGATTTAGTGCATGTACAGGAATCAGAAACCTCAAAATAATTTTTTACTTCATCCACCCCCCCACTACCACCCCCCTATCACCACCCCCACCCCACTACCGATGTGGGGTATCGTTTTATGGGTTTTTGGGGTAGAGGATTTCAAATATTATATTATTAAAGTTCCATAAACAATTATTTTCACATACAAAGTTTTTTCGTTGTGAGTGACTCGGATAGAGAATCTGGATGTGGAAGTAGTGATTCCTTAGGCAGCGGTTTTTTTGGTATATAATGACAGGTATAATATCGTGTACTTACAAAGTTTCAAAACTTTAAAACTAAATTTATGTTTCAACCTTCTAAAAACCACCCCGCGCTGTTTCCTATTTTTTTTACTTCCACATCCAGTGGAAGTATAGTAACGACAAAAAAATTTTTAAAAATTTTTATTGTTCAAATAGGCTTAGAATGTCATGAAACATCGAGATTTCAAGTTTGAGCGAAAAAAAATTTCTGTCTGTCGGTCTGTCTGTCTGTCGGTCTAACTTTTTTTGTGCGCACGTTTACTCTGGAACCGTTTGAGATATTGACTTGAAATTTGGTACACATATGTACTTTAGCGATATCTAGAACTAGATTATATTTTCATCTTGTTCCGTCGAAGGGTTGGGGGGTAAATTGGCGTAAATTTGGAGTCAATAGGTAAATCAAGCAGGTAAGAGTTCATAAAATTGATATTTAGTATAAACAAGAGAAGCTAAGGTCTCAAAAAAAATTTTGGCATTAGCCACCCTCATTACCACCCCTACCCCATTATTAAGGGGATGAAATAAAAATGTGATTTAGTGTGTGTACAAGAACCAGAAACCTCAAAATATTTTTTTACTTTATTCACCCCCCACTCCGACCCCCTGTCACCACCGCCACCCCACTGCCGATGTGGGGTATCGTTTTGTGGGTTTTTGGGGTAGAGGATTTCAAATATTATATTATTAAAGTTCCATAAACAATTATTTCCAGATACAAAATTTTTTCGTTGTGTGACTTGGATAGAAAATCCGGATGTGGAAGTAGTGATTCCTTGGGCAGCGGTTTTTTGTTTTCTATTTTTTCGGTTTTTTAATAAGTATGTTGAATTTTGTCCTTCTAAAAGTTTCGGATGGTCCACTGGTCCCTAGGTCTATTCAGTACAGCTGCGCCACTATAATTATTCCGAAACTGGTGGTTTCACTATAAACCAAGCCTTTATTGCCTTAGAGCTTTTTTGATTGTTGGTTTCCCTGGAGCAGGGAAAATCCCCTTTTTTTTTTAAATCGACTATTTAACGTCGGCCTATATTAAATGGACAGATAGAAGCAAATTTACATATATTTGTGGTGCAGGAAGTCAGGGAACGTCTTAATAATTGGCAGAATTAAAATATTGATTACCGTGGTGCAAAATATATTGAATACTGCTCTGTTTTCTTAATCCTCTTTCTAATATAGGCAATACATTATACAGACGTGTATGTAGTTGGTGTAAATTCTTATCTTAACATAACCAAACTTTTGCATCACATTCTAACTGATGTATTTACTTTTATTATTGTTATTTTAAACAGAAAACCGGGAGCTAACGAAAAGGTAATTTGAGAAGGTAAAAATTTATAATTTATGAAGCATCAGTAATATAATTGGGTAACTATTTGTAAATTATATTATAGATTGTAATTGTAATTCGATTAATTTTAAACAATATGTTGGGAGATATAGTTCAACAGTAGGTAATTACTATTTTATTTTAGGAAATATTCACGTAATTTTAGTGGAAACAATGGAAAACTATTGTAAAGGAAAAAATGTGGAAGAACCACTTGAACGCAATAAAATACCCATACCAAATTTGCCAGAGAATTTCCTTTGGATGCAGGTAAGATACTTATTCGTTATTACTTCAACAAACATTTTGAAACTGTTTTAGGTGAGAGGTGGTAGCAAGATTAGAAATCTTTTAACGCATGCTTTGAATGAATTTCCCCAAGCTAAATCGGTAGTTTGGACGGGTTTTGGATCATCGGTAGGCAAGGCTACAACATGCGCAGAAATAATGAAACGTGAATGTAATAATTCTCTCCATCAGATTACTAAGCTATGTTTTCGATTGTAAGTTGTTTTATTTTTTATTGGCTTTCTTTTAATGCCATTTTAATGATTTCAGGGTGGAAGAATACTGGGATCCTTTAAAACCTGAGTTAGATCAAATAGTCGTGAAAAGGCAGCTGCCGGTTATACATATTTTTTTATCTAGTGATCCTCTAAATACAGAAGAGTTAGGGTATGTTAAATACAACTTAAGGCTATAGTCTATCCACTTAAATTAAGTACTCCCGCGATAGTTAACACAACCATGAGCATCGCAATTTGAATTTGAATCTGTCACTGTTTAAATCGACTCATTCTCCGCTACAAAATCTGTCTATTATAATGTGACGATGTTGTACTACAACACCGAAATATATCACAAGCTATATATGAGCTAGTAAACTTCATATGTGAAGAGTTTGAAGAAAACAAACATAGTTTAGCCATATTGATTGATGTAAGGCATTTGATTGTGTGTCATATGAAGTATTACTATTCAAAATAAGATTTTATGGATTTAGAGAAATTATACTTAAGTTAATACACTCCTCTCGCAGTCAGTATTTTTCAAGGACGAGTTAAGTTCAGGCTTGCAAATTAACATTCTATGTACTTGCCCTGCTGCAGAGAGAATCAAGTTCTAACTTTTTGGCAAACTGCTATCAGAGAACCTGGACAATCTCTCACCCAATACAAAAAAAAATCGCTGCCCAAGGAATCACTACTTCCACATCCAGATTCTCTATGCAAGTCACTCACAACGAAAAAATTTTGTATGTGGAAATAATTGTTTATGGAACTTTAATAGTATAATATTTGAAATCCTCTACCCCAAAAACCCATAAAACGATACCCCACATCGGTAGTGGGGTGGAGGTGGTGATAGGGGGGGTCGATGAAGTAAAAAAATATTTTGAGGTTTCTGGTTCTTGTACATACACTAAATCACAATTTTTTTTATCCCCTTTAATAATGGGGTGGGGGTGGTAATGGGGGTTGCTAATGCCAAAATTTTTTTTAAACCTTAACTTCTCTTGTTTATATTAAATACCAATTTTATGGACTCTTACCTGCTTGATTTACCTATTTACCCCCCATTTACCCCATTTTACCCCCTAACCCTTCGAAGGAATAAGATGAAAATATAATCTAGTTTCAGATCTCTTTAAAATACATACGTGTGTACCAAATTTCAAAATCTTAAAAAGTTCCAAAGTAAACATGCGCATAAAAAAAGTTACAGACAGACCGACAGACAAATTTTTTTCGCTCATAAAAAAAGTTACAGACAGACCGACAGACTTAAAATCTCGACGTTTCATGACATTTTAAGCCTATTTGAACAATAAAAATTTTTTTGTCGTTACTATACTTCCACTGGATGTGGAAGTAATTATCGTCCAATATATACACACTAAAAAATATAAAGTTCAAAATTAATATGGAAGCAGCTCTAATAAGCTGTCATGCTTTATTTCATAGTACGATGACTTACAGACTAATAAATCGGGGAACTTTTTGTCACGTGCAAAAAATTTTTATCCTCCAAAAAAAGAGCTATTAGAACATTAGCTGGTGTTCCTTATCATAACAGGTATGAACCAGAGTTCACGAATTTTAAAATATTAACTGTAACTTCAGCAATTATACAGGGTGCGCCACTTAAAACTCCTCAGGCTTGTAACTTTCTTATTTTTTAAGCGACGACCATGTTGGGCACATCAAATTGTAGATATTGTTAAGGCATTTAAACATGTGTACAGAGTGATTTAAAAAAAAAATGAGAAAATTGTTAAGAAAGAAAACTTAATTTCCTTGAATATTTTTTTACCTCACCCTGGACACGAACTGCGTTAATGTTTTCTTATAAAGTCTTTAATTAGCTTCAATTTATGTTATTACGTCATATTCAAAATTCTTTTTGGTTTTAGAGAAAGAAATTAAAAGCACTCTTTCCGATTCCAAAGCGATTTTTTTGTAAAGATAACTTTGAAAAAAATGTAAATAATAATTTTATGCTTTATTTGTAAAAGACATATCACAAACAATATTCAACGTAACAAAACAATAACAAGAAACAAAAGAAATAAATGTTTTTAAAAACAAATGTGCTAAATAGGAAAGTGCAAAATTTTTATTTTTTAAATTTTTTTCTTTTAATAACATAAATTGAAGCTAATTAAAACCTTTATAAGAAAACATTAACACAGTTCATGTACAGGGTAAGGTAAAAAAATGTTCAAAGAAACTTGCTTCCTTTCATGTTTAAAGGCTTTAAAAATGTCTACGATTTGATGTGCCAACATGGTCATCGCTTCAAAAATAAAAAAGTTGCAAGTCTGGGGAGTTTTATGTGGCGCACCCTGTATATTGTAACTTAGTTTATGTAAAAAATAATTTGGACAAATTCGTTACAAACATGGAATATCATGATCACTTGATACATACAAGATCAAATTTGGTAATTCTTTCCCACAAACAAAACTTATATTGGTATAAAATTATTTAATAAACTAATATTTTTTTTTCAGTTACCAAGCTCCAGGTGTTTTTATTCCTTATAGGCCACTTGAAAATGGATCGACAAATAACAGGAAACCATATCAAAATAAGAAGAAATTTAATAAGACTCCTACGAGGGAGTTTGCAGCAATGCAAATGCGGGGAAATAAGAATAAAAAAGAAAATAAAGCAGATAATACTGCCAGCAGTAGTAGTAGTAGTAGTATCAATAAAAATAATGAGAAGAGGTAGTTAATAGTTTATTTAATAAAACGTTTGTGTTGCTTCTTTTTATAATATGGCTAGCTTACCAGTACTTTTGTAATGTTGCCTTTTGATTTCACAAATAATTGCATTATATTAGAGACCAAACCATATGTCATAGAATTCCGACTAAAACTGTATGAAATCGATAGATTAGATGACTAGACCCGACTAGGTGGGCAGTAACGATCAGAAACCCAGCAGCTTCATGAGGGGCCATTTCTGCTATGTCAAAAAAATGGTTGACGGTATTATAACATCCCGTCTGATATTGAAAATGTACATAGATTTTATTTAATTACCAAAATTTTTGTTTTCAGATATTTTGCGCACAGCATCTGACCTGAGCTCATTTTCAAAACTGTTGACCTAACTGTATCATAGCATCCCGGTTCAGTTTTTTTTTAATCTTTTTCATGGCTGCCGAGATTACCAAAATAGTGCTTTCAGACATTTTCAATACCTTCTAGAATTCCCAAATGGAAGAAAACGTTCTGGAGTCGCCGATAAATGACCTGGCGCACAGTGGGACAGAATGCAATTCTAGCCGGACAAAAGTCTACTAGTTTACTGTGCAAGCATCTCCTCTACCGATTTTGAGTACATTCAAAGTCATAACATTGCTTTTTCGGTCGTGATTACCACATGTGCGTTACTACACTTCTCTGTGTGGAAAGTAATGTTGTGTTGTTGGATCCGGGTGCTTGTTAAACACTGAGTATTTTGTATTACGGCTTAGTATTTTTTTTCTGAAAAGAGGGCATATTGAAGGTAATTTTCTATATTTCAATTATGCATGTCTTGCTTAGATTGAACTTCAAAATTACATATATTTCCACTAATTTTCAATGGTTTTTAATCTAAAGGAAAAATCTGCCGGCTTCTATCGACAAACTGCCTCCACATTTTGAAAACTTGAAAGCATATTCAAACTAGTGGAAGCATTATACTTTTCGCCGATTTACTGAGCTTTTTATATAATTGTACACATTCTATAGGATACTCTTCGCATTTTTCTTGTAAATAATGTTAGTTTTTGGACATTCTAAATTTTGTGATACCAACTTTGTTGTGAAAAAAAAATATATGAAAAAAAAATCGCCATGTGAGGGATCGAACACGAGACCTTTGGATTGAAAGGCAACAACAACAACAACAACAAGCATTTATTAATGTTTCACAAGGTACAATAATGCGCCATTCCGGAGTCCGGCCCGGAGCCAGCCAGACAACCACGGCAAACATCGCCGAGGTGGGTGTAAGACTGGGCAGGGAGGGTCCGGTTTGGCGGAGTTAAAACTCCTGCCTAATGGAAAAAGGCTTAAATTTAACGGTATCGTATAACGTAGTACACAAGGGTACTTAAAAATTATTAAAATTAAAACTGTAAAAAACTATCGATTTCGCGCACACGCGAACACTTAAAAATTTTGATTATTGGCACAGGAAAACAAAACTCAACGAAAAAACCCGTTTGAGACAATTCCACCCTGGTAGTCTTCCTGACGCCAGGAAAGTGTCGTGGATAGTTAAAAGTGTGTAATGTTATGTGAAATTTTGGTTTGTTAAGAATTTATTGGTCGAGACTGAAAGAAAGGCAAATGCTTTAGTCATTGGGCTATCTCATCTTACCACAAAACTTGAATGAATATCGTTCAAAAATTACATTTTAACGGATTAGATATATTATTATGAAATATATATATTGGTATAATATAAAAACAAAAAAAAAATATAGGGAATAACATTTCGTAAGATTTCTCTTTAAATACAAATGACAGAAATTATGAAAAAAAATTTTTTTTTATTTAAATGATTAATAACTTTTTTATTTACTGATTGATTTTTTTCAAAAACAATAAGGTTCTTCCTCTAGCTAACGCTAACTTACTTTCCAAATTTCAATACAATCGGACTTTTCTTTCTTATGTTATTGTGCTTACAAGAAACGTGACGGACGGACAGACGGACATTTTGAAAATCGTTCAGAATTCGTTCTCTAACATAATGATATGAACATTTTTTCTCTACGAGCTATATTTACTGATTTAGAAATGTGCCGATCAAACACAATAATATACTCTTCGTTTTTGTGAAGAGTATAATAAGAAGATCACATTTCAGAGTTTCGAACAGCCGGGAAAAAATGGTAATGAATTTGAAGAACGTTGAAAAAATCATTAATATTATTAATCAATATTAATGAATCTAAGTAACTGTCTTGAGTAACTGAAATTAATTCGTTCATTCAATTTTTTATATTCGAAATAATAACTGAGAATTACCTACTTTTATTATACATGATGCTCCTGAACCATGTTCAAGCGATCATTGCAGTTTTGAAACGATAAAATAGCATAATTTTTTATATTTTTTTAAAGCAAACCTATGATATAACGGATTTAAAAATTTGTTGAGTAACAATAAAAATAAATATGTTATGGTCTACATAATTATTATGTTATCACTAGCCTATAATTTTCATAGATTGAAAGTGTACATATCAATCATAAATGTTATTTTGAATGTTTGAATATCGAAAACTTGTTTGATTAGTTAGGTGCTGCACTCAATTTGTCTGATATCAATTTTTTCTACATCAGCATTTTATTTTATCATGTCGAACAGTTTTCTGACAAGATGCTATGATACCGTTGAGTGAAATTCGTAAACATTTTCGAAATGCTCTCAAAATGTAAGGTGGTGAGACTTTTTTCTGAAAATTGATTTTTTCACATCAACTGACCCAAATTTACTTATAAAAATGATTTTCAGACGAGATGCTATAATTGTTTTCTTTTCATTTTTTTCTTTTTAAAACGGTCTCCTAGGTACTGTGCTGCACTATCGGCGTCTGAAATACGTGTTCTCGGTATCTCAGGACCATCATCTAACTACATTCTGAAAATCAGATGAGATGCTGTGATACATTTTCGTCAAATTTGATGACATTTTTGAAAATACATGCATGTCAGATGCCTAAAATGTCTGAAATTCGAATTTTTGGGGCCAGAGTCATCTAATCTATCGATTTTATACGGCTTTGGCCGGGATGCTATGAGACAAAAATTTTGGTCATGGACTCTCGTACTATTAATCTTGATCATGTATATAGGCTGCTAAAGGCTATGCTACTACTAGGCTCTTCTATAATGATTACTGGGTGTAGGATTCTATCTTACTTCAGAGATGCAAAAAAAATATATTAATAAATTACAAGAGAAAAACTTTTTTAAACTTTCTGTTTCGCTAAGTTGTACTATTTGGCCCTGTGTATAACCGTTATTAGATTTTGGAGCCCTTCTCACTTTTAGAAGGTCAAGGAAAATTGCAAATACCTTCTGATAACGAAACTACTACTGCTACTTTCACCTCTATTTTTTGTTTTTTAAATAAAAATATGAAACTGTTGGAAGACAATACAGACACAAATCCACATCTTAAGATTGTTAAATGTATTGACCTACAATAACATTTTCTGTTTCACGGTATATTAAATGGAATACCCTATTTATAATTCCGGAATCTGGAGAAAATTCGAAAGTCTGTCTACATCATTTTGAAGAGTTTTTAAGACACTAAGTTTTTAGAACTTTATTTTTAAATTCAGTTGTCTGTGAAAATTGGTTAGATAGTAGAATTCTGATTTAAATACACCTAATAGTCCTAATACACTGTGATTATGTTGTTACTCATATAGGTACATAACTCAGGGATTACATTAAAAATTAGTGAAAATAGTACGCAACGTAGTGCCCTGTACTCTTGGGCTAGCCATGGCGTGTTTTATTGATTGGATTAAACACGTTTTTGAATGAAATATAGTTATTTAGCTGCCAGATATCTTGGTAAATGATATTTTATTATGGACCACGCATCAGGTATGAGAATATCTGATGTATTACACATGATTGTAGGATTAGCCATTCTTTTATAATAATCATGTCACATTAACTGACAGAGCATTTGGCAATGATCCTTTGGTGTTACTAACAGCAGTTAAATAACTGTATCGAAATAATTTTATTTATAATTACTGGGCAAATTCCTGATAATGGTATTTTAAAGTTGCATTTTTCCCCCTTTTTTTCAATAAAACGCCCTGCCCTGTAGTATGTCTTCATTTCTAAAAATAAAATGTATAATTATGCTATAAAATTCATAATAAAAAGATTATAGCATTTTTTTGTTACTTAATGTAAGAGTTGAATTATGTAATTGTAAATATTAAAGTGTTTTTATTTTGGCTAGTAGTAATTTTTTCATATGCATTAGGGGAAGGTTTAACGACATAGTCAGAGATCGTCTACAAAAGACCCTGAATATGGTAAAAAAATGGACTGATGAGGAAGAGAATAAGGACATCTGGATAAGGTAATATATGTCTGTAGCTATATTGGCAACATGTAGACGATTGTATGGTAAGACATGGGGGGGGGGGCTTAAGCCTGGTATGGTGCACTGGTTCTATACCAGTGTAATAAGACCCACTAACACATATACTGCTTTAGTTTGGTGGTCCAAGGCTACTCAAACAATAGCAGCTAACAGGCTAAACCGGCTGCCCTGCCTGAGAATTACAGTTACAATGAAAAGCACCCCCACAGCAGCCATGGAGACCTCCCTGCACTCAACTTGGTAATTCAGGGGGGAGGTCAGAATGGTAGCATACTGGCTACAAAACTCTCAGAACCTGACTCTTCAGTGGTAATTCGTGATACATAAGGATAATTAACATTGTAGTGTGTAGTATGAGGTCGAACTACATGGTATCAAAAATTACATTCAACAAGCCCTTCTACTCCTGTCGAATTAGACATAATAAAAAATTTTGCGTACTGCGGACTTTTTTTTGTGGAAGTTGTTTAAGAGGGCATAATAAGCAAGCACAGAAAACTACACCCTGCTACACCATGGGCGTCCCCTATTTTTAGGGGTTGAAACTTTGAAATTTTACTTATGTGCCCATATCTTTTTCCCTATTGCCCGTATGGCTCTTTACCAAGTTACACTTTTTGAAGATTCATCCCTCCTCTACATAACATATATATTACACATTTGCCATAGGACAAACGGTTTTGGCTGTACGAGGCCGGAAAGGTCGCGCTGTCCTTCTGTACAGGACAAACGGCTATTATTTCTAATCTACAATACTACACGTACTAATGACCTTAAGGAGGGATGATGATTTGTGAAAAAACTTTCATCGAATACCGCGCGGTTTCCATGATACGGGATGTTGAAATTTTGAAAACCCCTTTTTTAAAAAAAAAGTGAACCTACTTTTTTTTCATGTATGTACGACCCTAATATAAGAAAATTTACATTGGTTTCATTTTAATACATTCGTTGGTTTAGGAGCTAGACAGCAAAATATGCCAAAAATGGCTATTTTGGTATTGTTGCATTAAAAAAACCAAAACCAGTATAATTCTGGTAAGTGTTTTTGTTTATCCTAAAAGTCCAATTCATTGCGCATAGAAAATGTGTTTTTGTATTTAAATAGGATCAACACTTATTGTGTATAATAACGATTTATGTCATGTGTTCTTCAGTCTCCCTTTCTCACATTTTTTTTTGCGGCCTTATGGTTCATAGTAGGGCAGAAAGCAATGTATACCTGAACAGGGCACATATTAGGGTGTTAAAATGGATCTCTTGTTAAAATGCGATAGGACGTACCATTTTCGAGTAAAACGCACTTGTTTGCAAAAAATTATTTCAGATCACACTTTTCATCGACTGACTAGTAAATACTCACCGCTGACTACGAAAAAATGAAACTATGTCGCTTCTTGCTTTTTCTGTTTATGAGGGACATTGGTAATGAAGAAATGAAGGGACTCAGACGAAATAGGAGGTTCTCAGTCCCCTATTTGAAGGTTCATCATTGCAACTTATTTTGTGTCTATAACAAAATCCACAGTAATTTTACCTTTCTAGAGAAACAGCTATTATATGTCCATTTCATCGGAAAATGATTTAAAAAAGCAAACTCCTAAGAAAGAAAACACCAAAATGTAGAATTTATTTATCAGAACAAAATGAAAACTCAAAGCAAACATAACCAAACAAGTGCGTTTTACTCGAAAACGGTACGTCCTATCACATTTTAACAAGAGACCCATTTTAACACCCTATTATGTGCCCTGTCCACTTGTATAATGCTTTCTGCCCTACTATGAACCATAAGGCCGCAAAAAAAAATTGTGAAAAGGGATACTGGAGAACACATGACATAAATCGTTATTACACAATAAAGTGTTGATCCTACTTAAATACAAAAACACATTTTCTATGCACAATGAATTGGACTTTTATGATAAACAAAAGCATTTACCAGAATTATACTGGTTTTGATTTTTTTAATGCAACAATACCAAAATAGCCATTTTTGGCATATTTTGCTGTCTAGCTCCTAAACCAACGATTGTATTAAAATGAAACTAACGTAAATTTTCTTATATTAGGGTCGTACATGCATGAAAAAAAAAAAATGAGCGAAAAAGAGTAGGTTCACTTTTTTTAAAAAAAAAAAGGGGTTTTCAAAATTTCAACGTCCCGTATTATGAAAACCGCGCGGTATTCGATGAAAGTTTTTTCACAAATCATCATCCCTCCTTAAAGGCATTAGTATGTGTAGTATTGTAGATTGGAAATAATAGCCGTTTGTCCTGTACCGAAGACCTCCAAATTCGGACAGCGCGACCTTTCCGGCCTCGTACAGCCCAAACCGTTTGTCCTACGGCAAATGTGTAATATATATATTATGTAGAGGGATGAATCTTCAAAAAGTGTAACTTGGTAAAGAGCCCTACGGGCAATAGGGAAACAGATATGGACACATAAGTAAAATTTCAAAATTTCAACCCCTTAAAATAGGGGACGCACATGGTGTAGCAAGGTGTAGTTTTCTGTGCTTGCTCATTATGCCCTCTTAAATAACTTCCACAAAAAAAAGTCCGCAGTACGCAAATTTTTTATGATGTCTAATTCGACTGGACTATTCACTATCACCATTGGAGATAGGAAGTACTGGATGACAGACAGAACCGTAGCGAGCCAACTTTTTTGGAGGGTTATTTTTCCAAATTTGCCAACTTCATAAACTGAAGAAACCAACTTTGTAAATTGTTAAATAATAATTCCTCAAAAAAAAAAAAAATGGATGAGCGGGAAGGACAAATTCTAAAAACAAAAATTTTCAGTGCAAATTGCCAACTTCCATGTCAAATTTCCAACTTTTACCCAAAAATAAAAATTGATGAGCAAGGGGGAAAAATTCTTCTGAAAAAAATTCAAATTGACAACTTTTTTCAACTTTCACTAAGTCTTGGGATACTTCGCTACGGCCCTGATGACAGAGCTCCTGATACATTACACAAAGGCCTAGTCTGGTACACTGACGGGTCCAGGATGAAAACAGGAGCTGGAACAGGAATACATGATATGAAAGGCCAAGGGCGAGCATTAGCCTTTCTCTTAGATAGTACTGCACTGTATTCCAGACAGAAATTCTGGCTATACTCGAATGTGTTAGCGAAAATATCAAAGATATGTGAACCAGATCTTTGCATCAGACAGTCAAACGGCACTAAAGTCATAAATTGGACAGGTGTCCTAAAAGCCCTCCAAATTATTATTTTTTGTCTAGTATAAGAAAATTTTATCTGGCACTAATAAATTATCTTTGAGCCAAGTTTGGGCACTGACCTTTTAAACACATTAGTGTAACAACACGTTCTAAGCAACACATAAGAAAAATAACCTAATACAATGCATCATATCACAGATTCATAGAAGCCGATTTATACTCTTTTAGTTAGGTAAACTTGACTTTTTCTTGCTCCTTATGTAGCTCAGGAAATGGACCCTGGAAGTAATTTTATATAGTTTTATCTTTTTACAACATTTGTTATCATTTGGAACTTTTATCTGGTAAAATAAAATAAAATTGATAATATAGAACTCGCTGAAGAAAGAAATTATATATATCTAGGTCTGGAACTAGGTTATCTATATCATAAAACACTCTAAAATACCGTTTTTTTTCCCTTGTTTACATAACAAAATGTACACAATACTCGTTTGATAATTTTCAACTTTTTTTTGGAATAGAGTAGAAATATGTCATTTTTTCCTGGACACACGGGCAAAGAAGGATCAGAGATAAATTTGCATTTTTTTCTACATAATTTTGTCTTTCCTAACAACTTTGAAGGTTTACACACAGCCATGAATTTCTTTTAGTAGAGTGCATTAATACGCTTATTGTGACTTCCGTGGGGTTTCATGGCTACAAGCTGAATTTGATATAAAGTTAATGATGATATACTGATGTTTCAAAATCTCAAAGCCGTCAAAAAATGTCCTACTCAAAAGGTCATTATAATCAAAAAAATTATTTCTTAGTGAATTAGGTGTTTTGATATTTGTACTTTTGAGTAATAGCAAATCCTTTTAACCATGAATAGAACTAATCAAATTAAGTAGATTTTCGAGAAATCATACCTGCTCCCCCTGCCCCCCCTCAAAGGGGCTGCCTGTATCTGCCTATATATATATTTTTTTTTCTTAAAAACGGTAGGAGCTAGACGAATGATCTTGGCGCCAATCGAGACAGTGTAGAATTTTGCATAAGACCCTCCATTTGCTTTTTGCTATTTCCTTTTTTTTTAAGGCCCCACAGCAAAAAGAAGGGTGAGGAGCCTTCCAACGACACATGTTTGGCTATACCTCTAAAACGGCCCAATAAATCAAAATTCTACAAGATATAAAAAATAAAGACCATTATTTTTTTCTATCGATTGGTATATTATTTGTATATGTTATTTGTTTATATAAAGCCATCAGTGGCGTACAAAAAGATGCACATGTGCATAATGAATTTATTTAAAATAATTTATTGTTGTTAAAAACAATAATAATGTAATAATTTTGAACAGGTACAATCAATATCTTCGCAGTTTGTAACAACAATAATAAATTATTTTAAATAAATTCATTATGCACATGTGCATCTTTCTCTTTGTACGCCACTGACGGCTTTATATAAAAAACTAGAGGAAGCATTATACTCTTCGCCGATTTACTGAGCTTTTTATATAATTGTTACACATTCTATAGGATACTCTTCGCATTTTTCTTGTAAATAATGCTAGTTTTTGGACATTGTGAAAAAAAAATATATGAAAAAAAATATCACGATGTGAGGGATCGAACCCGGGACCCTTGGATTGCGAGACGATCAATCAATCAATCAAATCAATCAAAACAAATTTATTAGTATTAAGGATTACAATAATGCACCTGGGTCAGATCTTGGTTCAGAGCCGACCGCACAACCACGTAGCGTAGCGTCGTGGTTAATATGCAGTCGGATGAAGCGGGTCTGGTCTCGGCTATAACAACGGATCAAATGGAAGTTAGGGCTCCTGTTTAAAATATAAAAACGTAAACCTAACAATTTGTAAATATAACCATGAAAAAGTTTTAAAATACTTAAGACTACTTAAAGTTAAAACTGAGTTCTTATTAGGGTGCGCACACGCGCACTTTTTTAAAAAGATCGGGTTGCTGGTACGGGGAAAAACTCAACGAAAAAACCCGTTCGAACCAATGACGACATTCATCCGATGGTCTGTCTGCCTTCGGAAAGGTAGGGTGGAAGGGAAGTTATGATTTAAACGGTTTTGGTTTGCAAGAAGTTATTGGTCGAGAGGGGATTTAGAAAAGAGACAAAAAGGACAAAGGAACAAACATTAACATAATTAACAAAAATGAGACGAATAGAGAGAATAGAAAGGGGTTTGAAGGTAAAAGGTGGTGAAAAGTAAAAGGTGGTGAAAGGGAAATTGTGGTTTAGGAAAGTGGGGCTAAGAAAGTTGTCGAAAGATAGGCAACGCCTGGTATGGTAATGGGTGTTTCAAGTTGAAAAGTATGGCATTATGCTGTCTGATTCGTGTAATGTCGCGGGTTAGCGGACTATCGCCCAGTTTGAATTGATAGAATTTTTGCGATATATTCTGGACGAAATCCGCTAATGGGGTTATGTCGTGGCAATGTGCGTAGAGATCTCTGAGGGAGGTGTACCTACCGGAGTCTGAAATAAGGCGCATAAATTTATGTTCTAAAACTCTAAGTTTCCGCATTGTCGTGACCGGGATGCTGCACCACACCGGCGCCGCGTATGTGATGGCCGGCCTGATCACCATCGTATATAACAATTTTTTATTAGTCCTGTTTAGTCCGCTACCCCCCGCCAGGAGCAGATACAGACTCCTGGATATGGAGTAGACCTTTCGTATAGTCTCATTAACGTGAGTGTTGAATGTCAGTCTTCTGTCCAAGTTCACCCCCAAATATTTCACGCACCTTTTGATTGGAATTTGGCGACCCCCGATCGAAATTGGTGTTAAAATGCGGTTCTCTGTGAACCGGCGCGTGAAGAGTATGGCCTCCGATTTTTCGGCGTTGATCCGAACCTTCCACTTATCGTAATACGCCGTGGCATGAGCCATGTGCGCCTTTAGTAGCATGTTCGCCGCTTGTGCATTGTGCGAATGCGCGTACATGGCCGTGTCGTCGGCGTACTTGGCAAGGTTCGTATTCGGAAACTTCGGAAAATCGGAGACGTATAAGTTGTATAACTTGGGTGACAGGCACGAGCCCTGGGGGACACCCGCGCGAATGTCCCGCCGAGTTGAAAGTTTGTTATTCACCCTGACCTGCAGTTGATTGTGAGACGAAACTCTTGCCGTTACACCACCATTTCTTATTACTAAAATTGTTAATGAGTGTAATATATACCATTAGAAAATTTATTGTGATTATTAGGAAACACACATTAGTAAAATGTATTAAAAAAAAATAGTGATAGGAAATAACATTTCGCAAGGTTTCTATTTATTACAAACCATAAAAAAATGTAAAAAATATTTTTTTACATTTTAAATTACTAATAACTTTTTTATTTACCAATCTATTTTGTTGAAAAACAATAGGGTTCTTCCTCTAGCTAACACTAAGTTACTCTCCAAATTTCAATACAATCGGATTTTTCTTTCTTGAGTTATCGTGCTTACAAGAAACGTGACGGACGGACGGACAGACAGACGGACATTTTGAAAGTTGTTCAGAATTCGTTCACTAACAATATAAAAAAATTTTCTCTACGAGCGATATTTACTGATTTAGAAATGTGCCGATCAAATACAATATACTCTTCGTTTTTGCGAAGAGTACAATAACATATACAAACAAGCTAAAAATGTACTCTTCGCCGGTTTACTAAACTTTTTACATAATTGTTACACATTCTATAGGATACTCTTCGCAGTTTTTTGTAAATAATGTTAGTTTTAAAAATTTTTAATTTTGTAGAACAAACTTAGTTGGTGAAAGACTCGGTGCAAAATAAAGTAAAAATTAAAAAAAAACATGCCATACCCCATGTGGGTTTCGAACCTAGGACCCTTGAATTCCGAGTCAAAAGCGTAAGAACCACCTAACACGTAAAAAAATGTAAAAAATGTAAATTTTTATAAAAACACAAAAATCAAAAAAAAAATTCTCAAATTTAAACCATTAATAACATTTTTATTTACTGATCGATTTTGTTCAAAAACAATAGGGTTCTTCCCCTAGCTAACACTAACTTAGTATCCAAATTTCAGTATAATCGGATGTTTCTTTCTTAAGTTATCGTGCTTACAAGAAACGTGACGGACGGACAGACGGACATTTTGAAAGTTGTTCAAAATTCGTTCACTAACACAGTGATATGAAAATTTTTTGTCTACGAGCGATATTTACGATTTTAGAAATGTGCCGATCAAATACAATATACTCTACGTTTTTGCGAAGAGTATAATAATATACCAATCCATAGAAAAAATAATGGTCTTTATTTTTTATATCTTGTAGAATTTTGATTTATTGGGCCGTTTTAGAGGTATCGCCAAACATGTGTCGTTGTTGGAAGGCTCCTCACCCTTTTTTTTTGCTGTGGGGCCTTCAAAAAAAAAAAGAAAATAGCAAAAAGCAAATGGAGGGTCTTATGCAAAATTTTATACTCTATCGAATGGCGCCAAGATCATTCCTCTAGCTCCTACCATTTTTGAGAAAAAAAAATATATATATAGGCAGATACAGGCAGCCCCTTTGAGGGGGAGCAGGCATGATTTCTCGAGGTGGGTCTGGTCGAAAATCTACTTATTTTGACTAGTTCTATTCATGGTTAAAAGGATTTGCTATTACTCAAAAGTTCAAGTAGAAATATCAAAACACCTGATTCACTAAGAAATAACTCGTTTTTTGATTATAATGACCTTTTGAGTAGGACATTTTTTGACGGCTTTGAGATTTTGAAACATCAGTATATCATCATTAATTTTATATCAAATTCAGCTTGTAACAACGAAACCCCCACAGAACTTATTTTTATGAGTATATCTGGGCACTGAGCACTCTACTATTACTACAATTTTTGTTTGTCTTGCACATATTTGTCATCTTAGTCAATTTCAAACCCATTGTCAACGTGTAAAGATTTATTAGTTCATTGTATTTTCATAAGTGATTGTTTAAATTTGTTTTGTTTTGTTTACTATCATTACCTTGATTGTGGGTGATTTAGCACTGACTGATATCGCTAGGGCTGCAACAATGATCGAAAATGGTCAGTCTTACAGTGATGATGCCAATATGTTTGGTGAATCAAAATCGATATCGATGATCCATTATCTCCAGACAATGCCAAAACATCTAGCTATTAGCCATCTATTAATAAACAAGACATTTTCGAACATAAAAAAATAAATTAAATTTAAAAAAACATCTAGATATGCATAGATAATTATTTAATTATTTTTAGTGTACATTTAAAACAGAGAACCAAACATTTATCTCCATAAAAACATTTAGCTTAATACTAACTCTCGAAATTAGGAGGCGGTGGTGGAGGCCCCCTCGGTGGAAACGGAAGTCTTGCTCCTACAAAATTAGGTGGAGGAGGCCTCCAATTCGGTGGAGGTGGTCTGCCCCCAGGCGGCGGTGGCGGTGGGAACATTCCAGGGAAAGGCGGTGCACCAGACGTTGGTGGTCCAGATCCGGGAGGCCCAGGTGGTGGAGGAGGCATCCCTCCAGGACCACCACCGGACCATGGAGGAGGTGGAGGCATCATACGTGGGGGCGGTCCCCCAACGGAGGTTGGAGGCATTGGGGGAAGAGGTGGTCTTTGAGGAGGACCTGTTCCTGCTGAAATTGGGGGAGGTGGAGGCGCACCAGGAGGTAGAGGAGGCTGAGAGGGTGGTAAGGGTGGAGGCGGAATTCCTGCGGGAAACGAGCTTGGAGGTGGTACAGGCGGCGGAGGAGGCGGATGCATACTTGTTGGAGTTGGAGGTGGTGGGGGCATCATTCCAGTCAATATGACTGGAGGTGGAGGAGGTGCTATGGACATGGGCATCATGCCCATCGGTGGAGCATCCGCAAACAGTTGATGAGGTCTGTCAGCTTGCGATAATGGATTTTGGGCTGCAAGGAGACGTTCGGCAGCAGATCCGTGACGCTCGCCCTTGGAATCTTTCTTGAACGCATAAGACACTGATATGGGACGGTTGCAAAGGTATTGGCCGTTCATCGCCTCTATGGAAGCATCAGAAGCCTCAAAACTTGCGAAGTTTATAAATGCAAAGCCTTTGGAATTTCCCGTTTCTGGATCTCGCATAATCTAAAACAGAATAAACATGTTGAATAAAAATCGCTAGTTATTACCAAGAAACCTTGTGCTCAAATTCACCAAATTCATAGAATTAAATATCTTATGATTTTATAAAAAAAATACATTTATTAAAAATATTTTAATGATTGCTTTAAAATTTCTATAGCTCTAATTCCCAACCTCTGCAGATAAGAAGTAATAAAATTTAACAAACGACTGCTACATGTACCCAACATGGTGTCTCAGCGAATTGATAATAATGGCCGCATGTACCCACGTAAGAGTCTCAGACAGAGACTGATTGTAATCAGATGAGCTAAATAAAATAAAACATTGTGGTGGCCAGTGGGATTTTCTATTTTTTTTTAACATTGCGGCAGTCAACATGTTAATTGCATAGAGAGTACCTATTCCACTTTGAGTTTTACTGAGTCATGAATAGTAGAGGTAAATGTTATTGATGTTTTTAGCAGAGTAGGTCTATGCATTGGTGATGAGTGTGAGGTATAAAGGTTGATATTGGTTTTTGTATGAAGGAAACATTGAAGTATATAGTTAGTTGCAAGGACAGTGTTAGCACTCTTAGTTTTTTAAAATAACATCTACAGTCGTCGCTGTAATTTAGTTGTACTACAATCCCAATTGTTCTCCTTTGTATACTAAAGACAGATATAGTGAGCAGTGCCCCAAGTTAAGATAGCATAAGAAATTCTGGAATATATAAGTCCAAAATAGGTTGTAATTAGAATTGCATACCAGACTCAGTTTTTTAAATCCATTGTTATTTGACATAATGTATTATTTGGAAAATGTAAATTTCAACGCTAAAGATTGACTGCTACTTTTAGATCTATATCTATTGTGTTCAAATCATAATTTTCCAATTACCAAAAAAAAAAAAAAAAATTCCAAGTCTGTCACAAAATGTTAAATTTTTGAATGTCAATTCAATT
Source organism: Rutpela maculata (assembly GCA_936432065.2). Taxonomy (NCBI): domain Eukaryota; kingdom Metazoa; phylum Arthropoda; class Insecta; order Coleoptera; family Cerambycidae; genus Rutpela; species Rutpela maculata. The sequence goes on along the minus strand of OW386286.2, from coordinate 278,823,720 downwards.
ATGAAAGTCTTTTGTTTTTACGCCTCGAGTTACAACTACTTATAAAATAATTGTCGCTTTTTATCCTAACTGATAAAATGATATCTAATTATTAAGAAAATTAATCGCCTACGGAAATTAGACAAAAAAAATGAGGAAACCTGGACAAAACTAGTAAAAATCAGAATTCTTGCACAGACGTTCTTTGAGGTGTCCCAAACCCAAATCCACAAAAATCACAAAAATCCCAACATGGCTACCCAAGATATTGAAGGTCAAAGTTTTTTGCGAATATCTCGCGTCCTATGCATCGGATGCCCATGTGGAAGCTGTAGAAAATTCAATTATCTACAAGATTGGTATTTTGCATTTTTCCTCAAAACCTCGCCATTTTCGAGATATTCAAGGTTGAAGTTAAAAAAAAAACTGTTCCGCGAATACCTATCTCGTTCCCTATGCATTAGACCGCGACAAAGTTTACATGCAAAAAACCGTTTTTTTTAAACTTACACTACACAATTTACACACAATTAATTAATGTACATCAAACCAACCCAAAAAAGGATGTTCTCTTGTAGAACAACAGTTGTTATTAGATTTATAAACAAAAAAATTTACACGCCTGTAAATTGCTTGTAAAATAACCATGAACTATTGATTATTGTCTGATCACCAAGCTTTGAGACCACTTCAAAACAATATTATGTGTTGTCATCGTTGTCAAATGCAAACAATGAGGAGTTACAGCATGTAATAATGCACATATTTGTTTGTTTTGTGACGGTCACAGAGCTTGGTGAACAGACATTAGTTACAAAATATATTTGATCTACCTACCTTTGGTGTCTGCAGTATCACACCAAAAGCAGAAAACGTATCATACAGCAGTTTCTCGTCTACTTCCGGATCCAAATTTCCTATAAATATGTTCGCCCCGACATCCAAATTCTTCTGGTGAGCCGAGGCTTTATTTACCCTAATCGGTTTTCCATACAATTTTATCATGTTCATTATTTTTATTGCATAATCCGCATCTTCCTCCCCCATAAACTCCACAAAACCATATCCCTGATGCATCATGGTAACACGGTCTTTGGGCATGTGTACGTTCACTGCAAAAATAACTTATAATGTTACGTCTAGAAACTAACCTTTACACTTACCCAAGGGCCCGGCTTGCACAAACAATTCCCATAATAAAGATTCCGAAACTTTGTCGTCTAATCCACCAACGTAAATGGTAGCATCTAAAAATTTGCAGCATTTTTATTTCGGTTATTATTCCAGGTTATGTTTATTTTGTTTGGCTTACCTCGATTTCTTTCAGCTATAGGGCCGTTAGCCATATTTGAGCTGTTGTGAACTGTGAAATAGTTCACTAGTCAGCTAGATATAAACTTATTTCTAAATAATTCTACAGTTTAAGGAAAAAAACACATGCTTAAATATTCTCAAAAATTAAACATCACTCCCATTTTCACTTGACGTTTAATTTACACTGGCATCTTTCTTCTTCTGCTTCTCTTTGAATTTTTTAGCATTCGAGTGTACTTGTCACAAGTGTCAGCAACCCATTAAAAATACTAATTCTTCTTCACTACATGACACAAGACAGAGGATTTGTCGGTCTGTCCCAATCCTTATATTTTTATAAGTCTATAATAAATTTCACTCTTTTAATACATAGAGTGGAAACATTTTGGAAACATAATCTTTTTATATTTCCATATTTAGTTTAAATTTTCCGCGTATTTGATTTTTAGTATACTATTCGATGAAGCACTTGAAGACGGCGTTGCCGTAATGTTTTAGAATTTAACATGTCGGATTATACTCTGTCTATAACACTTTCGCTGTACTCTATAAGCAAAAATGTAGACAGTGGAGTAATGCGAGTTGGGAATCTTACAAGTGGAGCAGCACGTGCTTCCAGGCAGTAAACCGACGTCATCGTTTGGTAACATTGGTCTCCGACGTTAGGCGACGACAAAATGACGTATCAATAACATAATATTTTGACGAAATTACTACGTCATATTGAAACTTCGCTAAACGTCGCTGTGAGGCATAATTGTTTGTTTTTTATTTATTTCTGTAAATGCAATACGAACCGAGATATGGCTCGTTGAAGGTGACTTTTTGTTCGCCGAAAACTGAATTCGATCTTTTCACTGTTAAATAACGGAAAATGGAAAAATTTTGGAAGAAAACATTTAAGACACTTTTACAAATACTTGAAAAGACCTTTAAAATGAACTTTGGTAAAAATCGTTAGCATAAAAACTAAGGGAGTTATGATGAAAATAAAAAGGTTGTCTCTTTTTTCCGGAGAAAAAAATTAGCAATGAAACCAATGGCTTCACCGCAAGAATTGAAATTGAACGTAATCCATTTACAGTTTACTTTTTTTAAGTACTAATATGTTCTAGAAGTTTGACTGGTTCAGGATGCCTACATTTGAAAAAAAGTTTGATTCAAATTTGAAATTATTTTTGAAATTTCTTAAAAATTTTCATTTTTTCACAATAATTCAAAGACTAAAGAAGATACAGTTAAAAAAATTGCGCCGTGGCCAATACTTATCAGCGTTTCTCAAGCAGATGCGCTATGATTGGTTTTTCAATGATAACATCCCTAATTTATATGTTATTCAATCGCTCTATTAAATCATTTTACAGGGAACTTTAAGATCTACAAGGCACGTAAAGTTGAACATCCCTGAACCTTTCGTTTTTGAGATTTTTGAGTTTAAAGGGCTCGGGGAAGGTGGTCATTGCACCAGGCCTGTAGCTAGGGGGGGGCCAGGACGGGCATTGCCCGTCCTGGAATAAGTTTTGCCCGACCTACGGTGATCGTAATGGGGGCAATTTTAACTGTTTTTTAAATATTTTGAAAGAGATGCCCGCCCTGAAAAATGGTTTGCCCGCCCTGAAAGCACTTTCTAGCTACAGGCCTGCATTGCACTCCAATGCAAACTTATAACGGTGACACACATCTCAATTAATTTGTATCCCAGAGAAGTAAAAAAAAAATCAGTAAAAAAAACCTAAATTTTTGTAACCTAAAACCAATCGATTTGTTATTTTATAGGCTTCATTTTTGCTTATAACAATTTTTTTGGTAAAACGTAAAGTTTTCGAGTTATTAGTGAAAAATCGTTCTAAAAAAATGCATTTTTTAGATGAAAAACAACATTTTCAATCAAGAATTAATCAAAAAGTATTGACTCATCTAAAAAATTTCATAGAACATTAATTGCTTAGAATTCATTCCTCTATCGATTTCTGCAGTTACTTATTTGAACATAATAATTTCCACCCCCGAGAAGGGGTGGCATCCACCCCCAGGGTAAAAACACACGTCGGCACTACATAACTTCTGTTCCTTGAGCTATTCCCTAATTACTGTCCTAATTTCATGTCAATCGGTTTTATCCGAAAGAGTTCTGAATGAAAAACCTTCAAACACTGGACTAAATTAAATTTTTCATGATACTCCAGTCGAATTAGACATAATAAAAAAATTTTGCGTACTGCGGACTTTTTTTGTGGAAGTTGTTTAAGGGGGGATAATAAGCAAGCACAGAAAACTACACCCTGCTACACCATGTGCGTCCCCTATTTTTAGGGGTTGAAACTTTGAAATTTTACTTATATGTCCATATCTGTTTCCCAATTGCCCGTAGGGCTCTTTACCAAGTTACATTTTTTGAAGATTCATCCCTCCTCTACATAATACATTTACACATTTGCCGTAGGACAAACGGTTTTGGCTGTACAAGGCCGGAAAGGTCGCGCTGTCCGAATTTGGTGGTCTTCTGTACAGGACAAACGGCTATTATTTCCAATCTACAATACTACACATACTAATGCCCTTAAGGAGGGATGATGATTTGTGAAAAAACTTTCATCGAATACCGCGCGGTTTCCATGATACGGGATGTTGAAATTTTGAAAACCCCTTTTTTTAAAAAAAAAGTGAACCTACTTTTTTTCGCTCATTTTTCTTTCATGCATGTACAACCCTAATATAAGAAAATTTACGTTGGTTTCATTTTAATACATTCGTTGGTTTAGGAGCTAGACAGCAAAATATGCCAAAAATGGCTATTTTGGTATTGTTGCAGGCCTGTAGCTAGAAAGTGCTTTCAGGGCGGGCAAACAATTTTTCAGGACGGGCCCGTAAAAAAAGTCCGAAAATTTTTTTGATGAGCGGGGCGGGGGGGGGGGGGGGGGAAGAAATACAAAAAAATTTTAATCCAAAAAAAACTTTTTAATCCGAAAAATTTAGACAATTTTTACCCAATCTCTTTCAAAATATTAAAAAGACAACGAAACTTATTCCAGGACGGGCATTGCCCGTCCTGCCCCCCCCCCCTAGCTACAGGCCTGTATTGTTGCATTAAAAAAACCTAAACCAGTATAATTCTGGTAAGGGTTTTTGTTTATCCTAAGAGTCCAATTCATTGCGCATAGAAAATGTGTTTTTGTATTTAAATAGGATCAACACTTATTGTGTATAATAACGATTTATGTCATGTGTTCTCCAGTCTCCTTTCTCACATTTTTTTTTGCGGCCTTATGGTTCATAGTAGAAAGCATGTATATCTGAACAGGGCACATATTAAGGTGTTAAAATGGACCTCTTGTTAAAATGCGATAGGACGTACCGTTTTCGAGTAAAACGCACTTGTTTGCAAAAAATTATTTCAGATCACACTTTTCATCGACTGACTAGTAAATACTCACCGCTGACTACGAAAAAATAAAACTATGTGTCGCTTCTTGCTTTTTCTGTTTATGAGGGACATTGCTAATGAAAAAATGAAGGGACTCTGACGGAATAGGGGGTTCTCACTCCCCTATTTGAAGGTTCACGCTTGTCTCGAATCATCATTGCAACTTATTTTGTGTCTATAACAAAATCCGCAGTAATTTTACCTTCCTCGAGAAACAGCTATTATATGTCCATTTCATCGGAAAATGATTTAAAAAAACACCAAAATGTAGAATTTATTTATCAGATCACAATTCAGGACACAATGAAAACTCAAAGCAAACATAGCCAAACAAGTGCGTTTTACTCGAAAACGGTACGTCCTATCGCATTTTAACAAGAGACCCATTTTAACACCCTATTATGTGCCCTGTCCACGTGTATAATGCTTTCTGCCCTACTATGAACCGTAAGGGCGCCAAAAAAAATTGTGAAAAAGGAGACTGGAGAACACATGACATAAATCGTTATTACACAATAAGTGTTCATCCTACTTAAATACAAAAACACGTTTTCTATGCGCAATGAATTGTACTTTTAGGATAAATAAAAACATTTACCAGAATTGTACTGGTTTTGGTTTTTTTAATGCAACAACACCAAAATAGCCATTTTTGGCATATTTTGCTGTCTAGCTCCTAAAACAACGATTGTATTAAAATGAAACCAACCTAAATTTTCTTATATTAGGTCGTACATGTATGAAAGAAAAATGAGCGGAAAAAGTAGGTTCACTTTTTTTTAAAAAAGGGGTTTTCAAAATTTCAACATCCCGTATCATGGAACCCGCGCGGTATTCGATGAAAGTTTTTTCACAAATCATCATCCCTCCTTAAGGGCATTAGTATGTGTAGTATTGTAGATTGGAAATAATAGCCGTTTGTCCTGTACAGAAGACCCCCAAATTCGGACAGCGCGACCTTTCCGGCCTCGTACAGCCAAAACCGTTTGTCCTATATATATATATATATATATATATATATATATATATATATATATATATATATATATATATATATATATATATATATATATATATATATATATATATATATATATATATATATATATATATATATATATATATATATTATGTAGAGGAGGGATGAATCTTCAAAAAGTGTAACTTAGTAAAGAGCCCTACGGGCAATAGGGAAACAGATATGGACACATAAGTAAAATTTCAAAGTTTCAACCCCTAAAAATAGGGGACGCACATGGTGTAGCAGGGTGGAGTTTTCTGTGCTGGCTTATTATGCCCTCTTAAACAACATCAGGGCATAATAAGCCAGCACAGAAAACTACACCCTGCTACACCATGTGCGTCCCCTATTTTTAGGGGTTGAAACTTTGAAATTTTACTTATGTGTCCATATCTGTTTCCCTATTGCCCGTAGGGCTCTTTACTAAGTTACACTTTTTGAAGATTCATCCCTCCTCTACATAATATATATATATATATATATATATATATATATATATATATATATATATATATATATATATATATATATATATATATATATATATATATATTATGTAGAGGAGGGATGAATCTTCAAAAAGTGTAACTTAGTAAAGAGCCCTACGGGCAATAGGGAAACAGATATGGACACATAAGTAAAATTTCAAAGTTTCAACCCCTAAAAATAGGGGACGCACATGGTGTAGCAGGGTGTAGTTTTCTGTGCTGGCTTATTATGCCCTCTTAAACAACATCAACAAAAAAAGCCCGCAGTACGCAAAATTTTTTATAATGTCTAATTCGACTGGACTATGAATATCGGGAAAAAAATATAAAAAAATAGATTTTTCCTGTAAAAGTTGTTACTAGTGTCTCTAAACAATATGAATAATTATCAATCCCGACTGTGAGAAACATTTTTTAACTTTAATTTTCAATAAAAACCACTCAATGTCGCGAAAAAGAAATGTTAAAATATATTTTTTTGTAAATATTGCTATTATACTCTTCATAGATACGATAACGAAGAGTATATGTATTATATGTATTTGATCGACACATTTATAAAACCGTAAATATCGCTCGCAGACAAAAAATGTTCATATCATTGTGTTAGTGAACGAATTCTGAACAACTTTCAAAATGTCCGTCTGTCCGTCCATCCGTCACGTTTCTTGTAAGCACGATAACTCAAGAAAGAAAAATCCGATTGTATTGAAATTTGGACAGTAAGTTAGTGTTAGCTAGAGGAAGAACTCTATTTTGAACAAAATCGATAAATAAATAAAAATGTTATTAATGATTTAACTTTGAAAAATTTTTTTTTGATTTTTATATTTTTATAATTGAATAGAAATCTGGTGGAATGATATTTCATTTTAATATCTAAATATTTATATATTTTACAAATTGCATTTCATAATGTAATATACAACCGTGAAAATATGATTTTAGCTCGTGTCTTATAATGTAAAAATTTACATTTTTTTACGTGTAAGGTGGTGGTGTAGTTCTTACTCTTTTATGTTTTTTTTTAATTTTTACTTTATTTTACACTGAGTCTTTCACCAACTAAGTTCGTACTATAAAATTAAAAATGTCTAAAACTAACATTATTTACAAAAAACTGCGAAGAGTATCCTATAGAATGTGTAACAATTATATAAAAAGTTCAGTGAACAGGCGAAGAATACGTTTTTAGCTTGTTTTTCTCTGTTTCTTATTGGGATGCTCTGCCACATGTATTTTCTTCTAAACAGTATCGTGAAATCTGCAAAATAATACCATTAACCAGTATTTTACTGGAATAACCTCTACTCCTGTAAAACAGAGAAAAATTTAAAAAGTGCCACAACCAACATTTGAACAAAATTGTTATTATTGTTTAAACAATATAAATAATTATTTGCGCCACTTGGGATGTTTCTGATTTTGAATAATATTTAAACATTTTAAAAAAGAATGATCAAAATCGGAGCTGTTGCTGAGAATTAAGAGGTTTTGACGATTTTTAGGCTTCATTGACTCGACTAAGAAAATGTTTTTACAATTTGAATTTATAAATTTTCATTTTAGAGAGTTTGATATTCTTTGGTTTGATCTTGAATAGATATTATAAAATTCTTGGGGGACACTTGAAATTGCTTGAAAATGAAAGCAGTAGGTATTCGGCAAAACCAAAAGAAAAAATTTATTTAAAAAAAACAATTTGATATCACATTAAATATTTTATTTACTAACCACAATGCACGTTGTGTGTTAATTTTAAAATTATTATCATTGTTAAAGCAGTGTCAATATTATGGTTAACAACATTTTACCTTATATTCGTTCATATTCGTCCTTATTATAAAATATTGAAGAAAAATGTGTAGAACATAACAAATAACACTTCAAACTGTTTATCACAGACTTTTTTTTAACAAAATGTATGTCAGTAGGGGAGTGTTGTTCGTGTATATATATTATGAAAGTGTGTTATATCATTGTATACTTGTAAATTCAAAACGATTGTCTAATCAAAATGAGTAAAATAATTAGTATTTTTGCAGTGTTAATTGTTGTGTCGGTGACGGCCAATCCATTAACAGAAGTAAACGAGAAGGCAGTTGTTACGGTAAAAATTACATATTATAATTGAAGACACAAGTGGATGAAGGGTCTATGTAAAAACAACATGATCTTGAGATACCTTATTGATCTCAAAGTTTTTAATAACCTACTAACTTCAACAGTACAAAATTCTTTTATCAATTTATAAATCAGGTATTTTAGCAATAGAATCAAATGTAATGTACCTGAGAGAATTTCGTATACTAGCATAAAACCTTCATTCATATAAAAAACTGGTTGGTTTCGGAAATGTCACATAGACCCTTCATCCACTTGTGTCTTTAATTATATAACCGATATAGTAAATAAGATAAATTCATGAATATTACGGGAAAATGAAAACGCATTACTAACTAATTGTAAAAAAAACATATTTTCTTAATTTAACATCGTTGAGACTGATTCATTATTTCGAAAAAATTATTGTTTTACTGGAAAATTATATTTCAGACCATAACATATAAATTAGAGGCTGTAAAAGGAATATAATCCGGAAACACCCAGTATGTTAAAGTTAAATCTTTATCGAAGTTGATGCTCATTTGCGGTTGATAAAAACAAAATTATGTTTATAAAATTTGTTAAATATCATGGTTTTTATTTTCATTTTAATATGTATCAAATTATTAAAAAATATAACAATTAAGGAAATAAACACATACATGAATTATCTCAATTAGTTTTTGTTATTGTCAATGATTGTTTTGCGCTTCTTGACCTCATATGTCACCTAAGTGTTGCTTGGGGTCTAAATACGATTACTTTTTAGGAGAACAAAACAAGAACATAAAAAGAGAGTGATAGTGGATTATAGATATAACCTATTTTGTATACTGGATATTAATGAACATTTAAGTAACTTACCTTCTTTTTTTAAATAAGTTCATTAAAAATGAAGATGCCAAATTTTATTCCAGATATATTTGTTATATAAGTATATATATTTGATTAATTCACTCAATATCTCAAAATTCTTTTGGCACGATATATGTTTTATAAGAATAATGAAAATTCCTACATGTTGCCCAAAAATTGTACATCATAAAATAGTATTATATGCGACGATTATTAAAATTAGAAGTAAAGTAGGTGGTAAAGTTAGGTATAAAGTTCAAAGAAAATATATTGCATAAAGCATATGTATAAAATTTTTATAAGTAGTTAGTTCATATAGCCGCGAAAGCGAATATGTTTTGCGAAAAATAATAATAATTCTTTATGTACGTACTAGTCCATAATATAATTACCCTTTAAATATTGATTATGATATATTTTTTATTGTTTGGAATACTTAGTTGTTTTTCAATTTTGTGTCTTAATACCAACAAATTCCCGATTACACTTTTTAAGGATAGAATTTTGCAGAGGAGAGGAAAAATGCGATTTATCATAAATATTTAAAAAACCAAACACAATATAATCTTTAGAACTGTTTTAGATACTTGCTATTGTTCTAACGAATACAACTATACATATTTTTCACTGTAAATTTTTGTTGTATTTGTAGTTTTTCAATGAAAATTGTTCCTAATTTCAGAATTAAAGCATGGCATTTTAAGCCTGGCCGCGTTAAGTACAATAACTATGTATTGCCACAAAACGCTAAAGTTTCGATTGCAACGGACACCAGTCACCTTACACTTGCAGACTGCAGTTTCGAGCTATTGGCTCTCGTCAGTGCAAGGTAGGTCTGAGATGGCTGGAACGAGGCATTTGTTCATCTTAGACCTACCTTGCACTGACAAGAGCCAATAGCTCGAAACTGCAGTCTGCAAGTGGTGTGTGGTGATTGACACGGGAGCTCCTTTGAGTAAGCATAAGTCTTTCGGCTGGTGTCCGTTGCAATCGAAACTTTAGCGTTTTGTGGCAATACATAGTCTTTATACTTAACGCGGCCAGGCTTGTAATTCGTAATTTAGCGCTCGGCGGGGCATTAGTTCGGAGAATAGCTGTTGGTTGCAGTCTGGCTTTTATTCCTTATATATTTAAGGAAACGTATAGAGGAGTTCGACAAGAATACTTCACTAGTAAATATTCTGCGCTCTAAAAGCATACCTACTATGACTTAATTATTAGGTTTGTAAGTTAAATTAATAATAATGACACACCTACAAATTTTAACTTTTATTTTGTATCGTTAACCAAAACCACTTATTTGCATTGTTTTGGTCCCAACTACGTCTAACATAGTCATAAAAAAAAATTGTTGGCTCTCAAAATTGTAATAACTGACCTAACTCACATATTTAATTAGGGTATAATTTTAATAAAAAAAGAAATTAATTACATCGTGCGAAAAAATATTTGCCATTTTGATATATATTTCAAATACATGTTATATACTATATATTTAATTAGAATATAAGCCCTTTAATCAGAAAATTAATTATTCTTCTTGAGCTTCTTAGCCCGTCTCTTATAAGTTACTTCTCTTATACATGTCCAACAGTAGTCTGCCAACATCGCAGAAGTCCATTTGCCCTGATATTTTTTTTTCATATTTTGAATATCCTGGTGGAATTTCTCTCCATGCTCATCACTTACTGCACCACAGTTTTCTGGGAAGTAATCTAGGTGTGAATGTAGAAAGTGGACTTTTAATGACATATTGCATCCTAATTTCTGGTAGCAAGAAAGAAGATTCCCAACAAGGTGTCTATAGTTTTCTGCTCTTTTGTTACCGAGAAAGTGTGTTGCTACCATTTTAAAGGAATTCCAAGCAGCTTTTTCATTACCTTCTAGAATGTTGTCAAATTCAGCATCTTTGAAAAGGTTCTTGATTTGAGGACCCACAAAAATTCCGTCTTTAATTTTCGCATTACTAAGTCTGGGAAATTTTTGTTTTAAATAACTGTAAGCACGTCCTTCTTTGTTCATAGCTTTTACCAAGTTTTTCATAAGCCCCAGTTTGATGTGGAGTGGTGGCAGTATTACCTTTTGTGAATCAATTAAATGCTAGCAACATTTTTTTCTCCTGGTTCAAAACCCAGTCTTGGCGGCCAAATTTTTCTTTTGTAATGTTCTAATCGCGCTCGACTGTCCCACTCACAAAGAAAACAGCAATATTTGGTATACCCTTGCTGCATACCAAGTAACATAGCTATCACTTTTAAGTCTGCACAAATCTGCCACTTATACTTGTTATATTCTATAGTTTGTAGCAATACATTCATGTTACTGCAATTTTCCTTCATGTGGACAGCATGGGCGATTGGAATTGATGGCAAATTATTTCCATTGTGGAGTAACACAGCTTTTAGACTAAGTTTCGAGGCGTCAATAAAAAGTCTCCAGTCACTAGGATCATGGGGAATGTGTAAAGCACTCATTAAACCGTCAATGTCCTTGCAGGCAACCAAGTCATTTTCCATTTTGAAAAAAGGTATAAGATCTTTTTGACGACTTCGATACATGGAAATTTTAACATTTTCTTGTAGTAAATTCCATTGTTGTAATCGAGATGCCAAAAGCTCCGCTTTTGCCTTGGACAGATCAAGGTCTCTTATAAGATCACTTAATTCGCGTTGATTAATTTTGTGTGGTTCACCACTGGACACTTCGGCAGAGAAATCGGGATCTTGTGATGTTGATGGTTGGACTAAGTCGTCATTTACATTATCATCCGATTCTTCGTCAGAATCAAGGCTGTATTCTTGAGGTGGATTAGGAATAGGTAATTCATCACTGTGGAGAACCGGGCAAATGGCAGATGGTAAATTGGGGTATTGTATTACCATCCTTTTTTTCTTGTTAATACCCTGTCTAATAGGAGGTATCACGCAAAAATAATAATCGGTAACATGATCTGTAGGTTCTCGCCAGATCATGGGCACAGCAAAAGCCAATGAACGTCCTCTTCCACCTAGCCAATTGCAAAGATTGTTCGCACAATTGCTGCAACATATATGAGGTGCCCATTTTTTGTCTTCATCTCCAATTGTACAACCAAAATACAACTGGTACGCCTTCTTAATTTTGGAAGTAAAATTACGTTTTTGATGCGCAAAAGTCACTTCACCACAAATATAACAAAAGTTGTTAGGTGTATTTACACAATCTCGTGGCATATTTTCAAAATATCACTATTTACTTTCTAAAATGAACGCTTATCACGCACAAGGTACAAATACGACTACCTAAGAATGAATATTAGTTTTAGTGACTAATAAAGAGGTAGGTAGTTAGTATGTCTATTTTTCGTAGAATTCTAATTCTACCTGTTATTTGTGATAGGACCGCCCATAAACTAGGGTTTATAAGGGGTCTACACACGATCCAGCGGCAGGGAGCCAGCCTTGTCGGCATGCTTTGAACTCATTCGTAAAAATGAACTGGTCCGCTGGAATTCCAATTATCTTCAAAGCGTACCGACAATGTCGGGTCCCAGCAGCTGGATCGTCTGTAGACCCCTATATCTGAGTTACACTTTATTACCTGTATTGGGAAACCCAGAGCCAACTTGAACTTTTGCTTTTTATATTGTTATTTAGCATGACGAAGTTACTAAAAATTTGCTATTTTTACTTCCAATACATGTAGGCTGTAGAATAGTGAATTAAATGATTATGGCCCAAAATGAAAATTAAATGAACAATTTTGAGCACCTTCAAAACTAAAAACGAAATACCCGAACCCGAGGGTATCGTGTTAATTTCTTTTGATGTTGTGGTAGTAGGTAGCTTCAGTAGTAACCGATATTATGTTACTCGATGGTTCGATTTTCTTCTCCCCCATTAACATTCTGCACACTTTTTTCTTCTTCTCAATTGATTCTTCTTTATATGACTCTGCCACTGAAGACGACCTGGAATTAGTTATTATTTAGAATAAAAAGACAATAATATTGTGAAAAAACTTGCTTTCAGCAACGATAGAGGGCATTTTTCCAAAAGAATGGATTCGTGAACGTTGTGCCGTACATTTTCCCTTACGATAGAAAATAAAAAAATAATCGTATTTAACATTCGCTGGTCATAGTCGAATATATTTCTGGTACACTTCCATGTGATTAACAGCTTCACCTTCAGCTACTACGGGAAACACTCTCTTAATGTTTTCTTCGTATCGGGAATTGTTATAAGAAGACATCGTGTGTCTTTTTGGACAATATCTTGTACTTTTAGTGAATGTAGCTCTTCGCGCTGCATGCGCCACACACGCCAATGAGAAGCGAATGAGATGCGAAATTAAATATGAAACTGATGCATGTCATTAAATTTTAATCTTACTTTGATTAATAAATACTTCTCATCGTCTGCATTTATCAAAAATATATTAATTCCTTTTTGAAACTTTTGATTTTGTGGGCTCGTAGCCTACTGAATTTCGCTTCAAAAAGAGCTATGACTCTGATGAATTTGTTTATTTCTATATTTTCAGTGACAGACAAAACAGCTTTTATCATCGAATATTTTGACCAGAGAGTAGATGGTTTTACTTCTTGTGACTGTAATAGGAAAATACGAAAATAGTCACAATAATAATTTAGATATGTTACTAATATTGAATGCAAAGAATAACTGCACTTACCTTTTCATATAAATAGTTTAACATTGCATCTTCGTCTACAGTTACAATGTTGTTCATTTCTTTCCTTCGAATGAATGCTTCATATTCCTTTTCATTTCGACGAGATTTCACTGGAAGTAAATCTAATACAATTTCCTTCGCTTTTTCAGATACAATTTGTTGATTATGCACTTCATACCATATAAAAAGAACGCGTCAAATTTTTTTTGTTCTCGTTACAATCTGGTTACTATAGTCGCATGATAATTAAAATTGGAAGCTCACTATTTTCGAGAAATATTTGCTCTGATCAAAAATTTAAATATGTTTTAGAGACCTTTAACAAAAAAAATTTTGTTTGTAATACCTAAAATCAGTTTTTTAGGACTCATCGGCTATTCGTCCCAAAAAAATATGATTTTAGGAACTTGTTATAAAAATAACTATTGAAATCCAAAAACCCATTAAACGATATAATATGCCACACGGTAGTGGAGTGACAAAAACATTCTGGAGGCCTTTGGTTCATTTATACACACTGAATCACAATTTTATTTTGTTGCCTCCTTTAATAATGGGGTGGTTAATGCTCAAAAAAATTGAGGTGGTGGCTAATTCCAAAGAAAATGAAAAATATGAAAAAATGGCCAGCGAAAAAAAAAATAATAAACAAAAGGTATCAAATAATTTTACGCATTCTGTCCATCCCTCGTTTACAGAAGGAAAGTATTGTAATTGATATTAGGTAATGGGGTTCGATTAACTGAGCGATGTTGAAATTTTTTTTCATAATTTTTAGGTTTGAATTCGGTTCAGTTTTTTTTAATAAAAGCTGATGAAAACCTCAGTAGTATCAATCACCAAAAAATACATACCTAGTATTTATTTCAGGAAATATTTACGAAGCAAAGTGGTGACAAATGTTTGTATTCAGATTCATTAAAAATAAAAAACGTTATTTTATTGTTATAAAAGATCTTTTATTATATTATCAATATGTTATTCGATGTTTTATTTTATTTTACAGAACTAGCAATACAATAATTAACTTGCCCTTTGATGGCCTTTCTGTGGATACATTTTTTTTTTATACTTTTAGCTATATTGTGATATGTGTGTAAAAAAAATAAAAGAGTGTTTTAATTGTCTCTTATGGCAGGGCCCAAGGTCAAATTTAGTTATCTTCATTATTGTTATTGGACTTGCTTGTGGTCTAAAGTGATAAACAATGTGTTGTTCACTACAATGATATAGGAATTATAATGACAGCATTGCACAATTTACACAATAATTACAAAGCAAAAGCCAGTTCAATCCCATACAGCACACCAAATAACGATTACGATGTGTTCGCATTGTGACGATGTATCTAGATGCAGACACAAGGTTACACAATTCTACGATGTAAATGTGCTACGTTTACACATTGTAGGCAAACACGTATGCACAAAGGTTAAACGTCCGCCTCACAATGTAGCCACAGTATACCATTTACATATACACAAATAATTTGATCCACAGTGTGTTATCGGATGCACAGTGATTGACTTCCTAATGTCTCAGACGAATGACGTCTTATGCTAGACGTTAATTTTTTCAGGTTATATTTGGTAATCCCCCACAGGTTTTTAGCAATGGGAACATATAAAACTACATACTAGTTGGTAAGTCTACTTGATAAAAATAAAGTAATTAATGCATATACGTTTTGTCCTATGAATTTATTTGTTAGCCATCCGTATATTTTATTTACATTAACTATCTAATATTGTTTACCATCACTCCAATTTCTTCTCACAAGGGTTGCCTGTAAATTATAATGTTTAATGTTTATTATAAGTTATTAAATTCATTTTTACTTACCTTTGCCAATTGCGGTGGGTAGGAGTCGAACCTGTACGTCTCTGTTGTCCGTATTACAGTACTGACGCTTCTACCAACTGAGCTATCGTGGTGATTGTTATTTCGGATGCTAAAAGCAGTATTTATGATGTGTATGAAGTCTTTATTATGTGTGAAATTGAATTTCTAGCCTTATTTAAAATATATGAAAATCTTTCAAGTTCTCTTTTTTTTTTCTATTTTTTTACGTGTTCCCAAACCTGAATTTTTCGAGTTACTAGTATTTTTATTTATTTATAATTATTAAGAAGAACTTATTTAATTTAATTAAACTGTCACCAGTGTCACCTGAGTTAAGAATTAAAGTTTTAAGTTGAAGTACTTATACAAACCTGGGAAACGTGTTGGAGAAAAAACGGTCAGGTATAATATATCATCTACAACATAAATAAAATATTTAATGGTCTAAAACAGACCTTAAATTGAAAAGAAGTATATTCGTACATCGGTTTTATAAGCAATTACCTTGCAAAAAACAACTGAAAGTTTTTTCGCAACTATTTTAACAAAAAAAAAAAAGACAGAGTGAGCACGGATCGAACCGCGGACCCCTTGCCCGTGGCCTACGTAAATGATTTTATCAGGCCACCGCATTGCACTCGAGTCCGCGTGTGACGTCACGAAAGGAGTCCTACGACTTTACAAAGTTACTGCGGCTACGGGTGGATTTAGCGCTCTTTTGCAAGATTAATATTTTATTTCTTCGTATAATTTGTTTAGTATTAAGTTGAGTATGGATTAGTGCCAACTAATTGGATTTCAATTTGTACTGGAGTCGAATGAAAAGGGAATTACTCAAATATTTAATGTGCCTAACACAGTAATAATTCACAAAATAGATCGTGAGAAATACTACAAATAAATGATTCAGCCTCCTAATACTGAAATTAGATATTGATTTATTACTGTATCTTTATACTGTGAACATTATGAAAACGCCCTTAATTAATGAATGTCAATTAAAAGACTGTCCCGTCGATGGCGTCGATGTTGTGTGCCAGTGCAAATCAAATTACAATAAACAACGATATACTACTGTTTCGTTTTCCGTCGGACAAGAACATGGCAAAAATGGTCTCACAGCATTCACCAAAAACATTTTATCTCGAATAAAAAGTCAGTAATCTGCGTTAATCACTTTAGTAAGCAATTACTTCCACATCCAGTGGAAGTCTTGTAACGACAAAAAAATTAAAAAAAATTTTTATTGTTCATTTAGATTTAGAATGTCATGAAACGTCGAGATTTTAAGTTTGAGCAAAAAAATTCTGTCTGTCTGCCATTTTCTTTGTGCGTACAATTACTCTGCAACCGTTTAAGATATTGACTGAAAATTTGGTACACGTATGTATTTTAACGAGATCTGGAACTAGATTATATTTTCATCTTATTCCGTTGAAGGGTAAATTTGAGTAAATGGGGGTAAAGAGGTAAATCAAGCAGGTAAGAGTCCAAAAAAATTGATATTTAATATATATAAGAGAAGCTAATATCTCAAAAAAAATTTGCCATTAGCCACACCCCCTCCTTACTACTTCCATTACGCCCATTATAAAAGGAGGTGAAAAGAAATTGTTATTTAATGTGTGTACAAGAACCAAAGATCTCAAAATATGTTTTTACTTCATCCATCCCCAATACCACCCCCCTTCAGTACCCCCACCCCACTACCGATGTGGGATATCGTTTTATGGGTTTTTGGAGGTAGATGATTTCAAATATTAATTAAAGTTCCATAAACAATTATTTCCACGTACAAAATTTTTTCGTTGTGAGAGACTTGATATACTTTTCTAATATATTGTTGAACAATTATTCTAAAGTGAAAAATAATCGTATCAGTGAGGAAAAAAATGAGGTGTAATAAGAAAAAAAATGACTAGCAATGAAGAGATTAAAATAAAGTCTGATAAAGAAACCGCTGCCCAAGGAATCATTACTTCCACATTTAAATTTTTTATCCAAGTCACTCACAACGAAAAAACATTGTATGTGGAAATAATTGTTTATGGAACTTTAATAATATAATATTTGAAATCCTCTACCCCAAAAACCCATAAAACGATAACCCACATCGGTAGAGGGGTGGGGATGGTGATAGGGGGTGGTAGTGGGGGTGGATGAAGTAAAAAAATCTTTTGAGGTTTCTGGTCCTTGTACACACACTAAATCACAATTTTTTTTCATCCCCTTTAATAATGGGGTGAGGGTGGCTATTGCCAAAAATTTTTTTTGAAACCTTAGCTTCTCTTGTATATCCTAAATACCAATTTTATGGACTCTTACCTGCTTGATTTACCTATTTATCCCAAATTTACCCCAATTTACCCCTTAACCCTTCGACGGAACAAGATGAAAATATAATCTAGTACCAGATTTCGTTAAAGTACATATTATGTGTACCAAATTTCAAGTCAATATCTTAAATGGTTCCAGAGTAAACTTGCGCACAAAAAAAGTTACAGACAGATCGACAGACAGAAATTTTTTTTCGCTCAAACTTAGAATCTCGACGTTTCATGATATTCTAAGCCTATTTGAACAATAAAAATTTTTTAAAATTTTTTTGTCGTTACTATACTTCCACTGGATGTGGAAGTAAAAGAAAAGTTGAAAAGTTGCAATCTCTGTGATAGGAATTAAATTTAAAATAAATATGTTGTACATACTCGTGTATGTACCGATCTTTTAATATTTATTACAATAACTGTTGTAACTTATTATTAGAGAGGCATTTTAAATTTTTGTTATCCACAATTTATTGCTGTTAGAGATTAAAGAAATAATTATTTTTTTTTTTGTTTTTAACTATTATTAGAAGTGTTTGTTTTATTCTGAATCAATAAGGTATCAAGTGTGTATTTTAGTTTTATAGATATATTTTTACTTAATAGTACAATAATACTGATTCTTAATCATTTACATATTATTTATTTATTTTTAGAAAACTATTTATGTTTTTATAATATATTTTATTATTAATTATATAAAGTAAATAATTTTTAAGCATACGTTTACATTCTTTGTTGTATTAGTTCATATAATTTTATTAGAAATATTCAAGAAAGCGTTAAGGGTTTCAGTATGCACCGGAATGCTAGGACTCCGACGGCCGCCATTGAAATCCAATGCGTAGGCCTGATGAAATCATTTACGTAGGCTACGCCTTGCCTCGCCGCTTAATGTTTAACTCACTCAATCACCGACTTCTGTTTGAATACCTGCTTAAAGACTTTATAGTAGAGAACACGCAACGGCTAGATTTTGCTTTTTAATGCATTTTAATCTAATTTTATTATTAAAAGAACTCGGTATCTTTAAAACTGCCGAATCTTTGCAAAATCTTTCGAATATAAATTATTTTGGATATTGTTAAGAAACAAAAATGCCTGCTGTATGTGTGGCTATGACCACTCTTATAGAGGAAAGAGGACACATGAGATACACATGGCCGGTATGCTCACGCTGACGCTTTGCGCGCGCACACTGTTCCATGCTCGAATAGTCGAATGTAGACACGACAAGACACAACTAAAAAGTGCATATATAGTTATTTGTATCATGTATATATATCGCACTTTTATGTGGTGTATGCAGTAGGCACAAGTATTGTATAAAGCATCACGCTTACATATGACTTAAACCTTGTAGGCATCTTCTACGGACGTCAAATTTCAACATTCTAATGATCCTTCTTTACGTTATATAAAAATGTTTAGAATCTTGAGTGCATACAGTATACAATTATTAAACATTGTATCACATAATTCTGTCAATATAAACATAAGTGTATCTCATATGTGTGCGTCAGTACTAGTTTAACAATTAGATCCACCTTAACATATTTTGTTTCTCATGTATATATCTTGTAGAGACGTAATTACAATTGGACGTGCTGTTTGGGATAGTACTAAGACATTTTTGTCGCTAAGGAGACAATTCAATTTAATTAATAAGTGATCATTTGGAATTCGTTTTCTTCATGCTAATACAAATGAATTTCAAATCACTTAATTTTAATTCAGTAGCATCCGCGTGGTTTTGGCCATTATATACAGATTCTGCAAATTTAGTTTTATATATCCTGTGATAAACGAGTGCAAAAGAGAAAACAGAGAAATTAGAAAAGAATGATGGACATACTGCCCCCAGCACACTCCACATTTCGTGAAATCTTGTTCCTAAAATGCTTGATCTGCAAATTTTAATGCAATTAAAAAAACCGCTGCCCAAGGAATCACTACTTCCACATCCAGATTCTCTATCCAAGTCACTCACAACGAAAAAACTTTGTATGTGAAAATAATTGTTTATGGAACTTTAATAATATAATATTTGAAATCCTCTACCCCAAAAACCCATAAAACGATACCCCACATCGGTAGTGGGGTGGGGGTGGTGATAGGGGGGTGGTAATGGGGGGTGGATGAAGTAAAAAAAATATTTTGAGGTTTCTGGTTCCTGTACATACACTAAATCACAATTTTTTTTCATTCCCTTTAATAAGGAGATGTGGGTGGTGGGGGGGTGGCTAATGGGGGTGGCTAATGCCAAAAATTTTTTTGAGACCTCAACTTCTCTTGTATATACTAAATACCAATTTCATGGACTCTTACCTGCTTGATTTACCCATTTACCCCAAATTTACCCCAATTTACCCCCCAACCCTTCGACGGAACAAGATGAAAATATAATCTAGTTCTAGATCTCGTTAAAGTACATATGTGTACCAAATTTCAAGTCAATATCTTAAACGGTTCCAGAGTAAACGTGCGCACAAAAAAAGTTACAGACAGACCGACAGACAGACAGAAATTTTGTTTTCGCTCAAACTTAAAATCTCGACGTTTCATGACATTTTAAGCCAAATTTTTAAAAAATTGTTTGTCGTTACTCTACTTCCACTGGACGTGGAAGTAATTAATAAATTTTTACACGCGCCTCACCAAAATCTCGACTAAAGAAATTATTGTATTGTATTATTGTTTACTATTTTTGCTCTCCTTACACTAGACGTAGGTAGCTTGATGGAATTATTATGGGACCCCAGCCGAGCCATTTCTTGCAGTTTGAACTGAGAATCTTCTCCTGTTTTAAAATGAAGGCGGTTAAAAAATCATTTTTAATTAGAATATAATTAAAATATTTTAAACAATGAAATTCAATTAATCTTTTAAGATAATATCCACAGGTAAGAACTGAAAAACAAGGCATTTAAGATGAAATGAAGAGAAAATAGAAAAGGCCTTGCCACTTATTGATCTTTATTAAGATAGTTATTTATTTTTTAAAAGGGGAAACACTTTCCTTGTTATCTAGGTAATTAGAATTGTCTAATGAATTTTGCAATTTCGTTTAAAAAAAATAGTTCTGTTATCAATAAATCATCGCTTTAGTAAGATAAAAATCTTATGATTAAATTAAATTATAAAAGAAATACGGATATACGGTGTCTTGTAAAAATGTGCAAAAAATAGCACCATTGATTCCTCGTCGGGATCTTTGTATAAAATTTTCCAAAATTTCTTTTTTTTACTGCACCAATATGAAAGCTTATAAACGCAACATCAGTTTATTTTTATTTTGCATTTTTGTCGGATAGACAGTTCGGGGATATGGAAGTTTAAAGATGGCATCAGAATGTTTATAAAATGAAATATTGAGTTTAAATGTTAAATATCCAAGAAACTATGGTACTTACCTCTAAACTATTAGGAATTAAAAAACTGCTGCCCAAGGAATCACTACTTCCACATCCAGATTTTCTATCCAGGTCACTCACAACGAAAAAAATTTGTATGTGGAAATAATTGTTTATGGAACTTTAATAAATTAAATTTGAAATCCTCTACCCCAAAAACCCATAAAACGATACCCCACATCAGTAGTGGGGTGTGGGTGGTGATAGGGGGTGATAATGGGGGTGGATAAATTAAAAAAATATTTTGAGGTTTTTGGTTCTTGTACACGCACTAAATCACATTTTTTTCATCCCCTTTAATAATGGTATGGGGGTGGCTAATGCCAAATTTTTTTTTGAGACCTTAACCTGTTTTGTATATACTAAATACCAATTTTATGAACGCTTACCTGCTTGATTTACCTGTTTACCCCAAATTTACTCCAACCCTTCGACGGTATAAGATGAAAATATAATCTAGTTCTAGATCTCGTTAAGGTACATACGTGTATCAAATTTGAAGTCAATATCTCAAATGGTTCCAGAGTAAACGTGCGCACAAAAAAAAGTTACAGACAGACAGACAGAGAGACAAACATGCAGACAGACAGACAGACGGACGGACGGACGGACGGACGGACGGACGGACGGACGGACCGACAGAAATTTTTTTTTCGCTCAAACTTAAAATCTCGACGTTTCATGGCATTCTAAGCCTATTTGAACAATAAAAATTTTTAAAAATTTTTTTGTCGTTACTATCCTTCCACTGGATGTAGAAGTAAAAATAAGGGTTATTAAATAAGCTTTAATACGATTTTTTATTTGTTTTTGTTGTAAGTATAAAAACAAAGAAGTTATTGATCGAGACAGTGTGCAACTTCACATTTTTTAAATAAAAATATCACCATTTTGTCAATCTAATTAGCCAGTAATTAGAAGAAAAATTCCCAAATATGTATTATTTTTCGTTAATATCTAGCATTACCCAGATGCTCAAAAGTATGAGAAATATTCAGAGGTGAGAAATATTCATCTGAATTGACTAAATCTTATTGTTCGGTGATTATTAGGAAAATATCTCGGAAAGTTTTGGGATAAGCCAAAAATTAGTCTTCCCCCTACAGAATTTCCTCAGGAATCCGAAAAAAAATAGTGTTGACCACTCAAAATGGCGGCTTTAATTGTTATTTAACTGTTTGTAAACAAAATGAAATTTGCAACTTACTTGTTTGCTTATATTTTCGCTTCTAAAGGTCGTAGAAAAACGTTCGGCCACTCAATTTCTTTGTCATGGATTCCCCTATAAAGTAGGTATATGCAATGAACGAATTTTTGATTGTTAATAACATTTTATGGCAAAAAACTGAAAAAACTGAATTTCTGGATCCTCGAAATTTGAAGTACTGTAGAAACAAATGTAAGACCTGCATGTTAACGATATTATGATAAATAGTACATATTTTTACCCTTATGAAATGCACTTTGTCCCTTTGCAAAATATTAATTATTTTTTATACAATTAATTTATAAAAAAAAAATTCAAACTGTTATACTAAAAGGTCATATTAATATTTTACAGTTCTGTTTCGGTAAAAACATTGTATTTGACGTACATTTACATAATCAAAAAGAATATTTCAAAAAAATTTTAATTTGCAACTTTTTTACGCAAAAAGTCAATTTTGCAACTTAAACAAATGTAAAAATCTCAGTGCATTTTGCATAAAATTTATTGCAACTAACGGTATTTTAATTGTCATAAAAAACACGAATTTTAAAATAAAATTACTCCGATGCTTTGGAGCCGAGTTAAGAAGAATTCACGTTTTGCGATTACGGCGAAATTTGAAAATATTTTGACTTAAAAATGTAACTGAATATACCGTTCAGTGTGTGTTATCACTTACAAAAAGTGCCATGTCCATATATCTAGATTGGCCATGGAAAAAAAAATCGAGACAATTGGATCCTTGACGCTCGCGCTCACGCTAGACACCAGATTCCGCTCCCCCTTTACTGCTAGTGGCGTACTTGGATAGTTTTACCACGGCGTCAGCTTTATGTCTCTTTTTCTCGGCTTCAGGAGTGGCTAGATGATCGTTTTTTTTTTCAATTCAACTTATTTTTTCCGATTCTTCGATTATTTTTCAATCATTCAGTTACGTTGCTTCATAAAATAAATATGTAAAGATTACATACTACATTCAATTTATTTGATAAGACGTTGATGAGTGAATAGTTTTTACTCTTATTGAGGATAAAAATGGTATACATTTTGTATTTAAAAATTGATTTATTGAATATACAAAATAAAGTTTATTTTTCTGTCCCCGTTTTTTTTAGGATGATTTCCTGTCGTTGTCGGTTTCGTCTCGCATTTTTGCCTACAATCATTGTCATCATCGTCATTATTTATATCAATATTTCCAATAACTTCCTCATTTTCTTGCATTTCATTTAATTTAAATTGACAGACATCAATATTGATTTAATTTGTTTTAAACAGCGAAATAAACATCTAATTCATAACGTAACAATAATGCGTGATTGCTTAAATTATAGGATGTTTGTAAAATTGTAAAAAAAGAAACGCTGCCCAAGGAATCACTACCTTCACATCCAGATTTTTTATCCAAGTCTCTCACAACGAAAAAAAAACAATAAAACGATATGTCACATCTGTAGTGGGGGTGGGAATGGTGGTAGTGGGGGTGGATGAAGTAAAAAACAAAATTGAGACCTTTGGTTCTTGTATACACACTAAATCTCAATTTTATTTTTATCACCCCCTTTAATAATGGGGTGGGTAATACCAAAAAATTTCCCTTATTTATACTAAATACCAGTTTTATGGACTCTTACTTACTTAATTTATCCATTTACCTCCATTTCCCCCAACCCTTCAATGGAATAAGATCAAAATATAATCTTCCAGATCTCGTTAAAATACATGCATATAGCAAATTTCAAGTCAATATATTAAACGGTTCCCGAGTAATCGTGCGCACAAAAAAGTTATAGACAGACCGACCGACAGAGCGACAGACTTAAAATCTCGACATTTCATGACATTCTAAGACTATTTGAACAATAAAAATTTTTACAATTTTTTTTGCGTTGCCGTACCACTGAAAGTGGAAATAATTATAAGATGTTTGATTATTATAAACTACTGAAATTATTTTATCTCTCTAATAATAAAATAATAAAGCCGCTGTATTACAAATTCTTTTTGCGGAGCAACGTAATTGAATAATTGAAAAATAATCGAAGAATCAGAAAGCTGAGAAAAAAATAAGTTGAATTAAAAAAAAACGTCCATCTAGCCACTCCTGCCGCCGCGGTGAAACTGTCCAAGTACGCCACTAGCAGTGAATGGGGAGAGGGATCTGGCGTCTAGCGTGAGCGCAAGCGCGAAGGATGCAATTTTCTCGATTTTTTTCCGTGGCCCATCTAGATATATAGACATGTCACTTTTTGTAAGTGATAACACACACTCTGAGATATATTCAGTTAAATTTTCAAGTAAAAATATTTTCAAATTTCGCCGTAATCGCAAAAAACGTGAATTCTTCATATCATCGGAGCAAATTTTTTTTTTAAATTCGTGTTTTTTTATGACAATTAAAATGCCGTTAGTTGCAATAAATTTTATGCAAAATTCACTTACATTTGTTTAAGTTGCAAAATTGATTTCTTGCGTAAAAAAAGACGCAAATTAAAATTTTTTTGCAATATTCTTTTTGATTATGTAAATGTACGTACGATATGTTTTTACCGGAACAGAACTGTAAAATATTAATATGACCTATTTTTCTTAATAACTTGTTTTCATAAAATCAATAGTTTAGCTAGAAACGTTGATCTTTTAAATTTTCTAAAACAGCCACCATCTTGAAACCGGAAGCCATTTTGATTTGGCGCTGTTCGGAAAAATAGTTTTTCTGAAATCGATCGGCAATGTCTACATTTTCGGCGCGATTTCAGATCGAAAAATGCACAATTCCAGTATTTTAGTCCGTTGCTAAGAAACTATCAGAAAACAGACCGGAAAAGATCCGTTGCCAAGCAACGATCAACAAAACCGTACGGGAATGTTACTTCCCGGCCTAGGCCGGGAAAGTAACATTCCCGTACGGTTTTTTATGTATATTTTAGACAGTAAATAAATACACGCAGACAAACCAACTCACATTAAAATTGCATTTATTAGTAAGCAGTTAGATTGTAATGAAGAAATGTTATGCATTAATACAAATTCCTTAATTTACAATAATATTGATTGTGATTTCAGAAAAAATAGTATATGTACTTCGGAGTGAAAGCACATTCCCGGACTTCGATGCTTATTGGCCTCGGCTATTTGCATCGTTGTCTGGGAATGTATTGCTTTCACACCTAAATACACAATATACTATTTAATGACAAAAATCAGTATACCAAATTACAAAACTGTTTCACAAATGGCCGTTTCTAAGGGTTTTTACTATGTTTGTCGCCATTTTATATTTTTTAAACCAAACTATTTCATATATTTTTCTTTGTCGTAGATACAAGCAACGAACAACACGTTAGTACCCAGCATCTTATACACGGTGGACGCTGTTGAATGTTTAAGAGAGGCATTTTCGGTATATGCTGATGAAGCATTACGAGCCTCTGCCTATACAGAACTTTTTGCTGCAAAGCATAACGGCACTTGGAATTTGGCTATTGGATACACAACAATTATTACACATTCCACAGTCTACGTCGAAATTTCTGTAGATGATGGTGGAAAGCAATATTCCAAAGATCCTAAAAAGTCTGTGCTCTATAGAATATTCAATTAGAATATGTCCCGTTTCTAGGGAGGTACTGGGTCATCCTTATAGTATGTTGGTCGATAAAAATAATCCCTTTGTAACCATTTTAGTGTTTGAGGTGTTGTTATGTTGTTATTTTTCTCTGGGATATGAATTCATTAAAAAAAATCTTTTCTTAGTTCAAAAATGAATGTAGGTAGTAAAATCGATCGAACATAATAATATATGGATTATCTAATACCTAAATATAATTATTTTATTGTAATCATTTATCAATTTACATGAAAATAAATAGACATAATAAGCGTATTTTGAATTTAGCCTAATCGAATCGAAGAAACTGTTTTTGATGAATAAATATTTGTTTTCATATTCTATTTACTTTTAAAAAAGATTCCTTGTTTTTTTTTATTTAATGCGTAATTTCCAATTAAAACGCCAAAACCATAATTCCGCCGATAATACAAAAATTTGAAATTTCTGTCTTTATCAATTTTGATCATACAACATTCAAAATATAGTCAAGTTAAAGAAAATTAAAGAGAGAAGAGAGAAGTTAAAAATTTTTATAGCTATTTCCAAAATAAAACAGGCTAAAAACGTCAATTTGCTGAGCTTTTTATATAATTGTTACACATTCTATAGGATACTCTTCGCAGTTTTCTTGTGAATTATGTTAGTTTTTGGATATCCTAAATTTTGCCAAAAGCTTAGCCACTGCACCATCACACATTACTACGAAAATTGAATGTCTGTAATATATATCTCACGAGAATCATATTTCAACGCATTAAATATATTATTATGAAATATATATTTAATTTACAATACATTTTATTGTAACGTGTTTCCACCCTTAGGAAACTACCCCTTGCAAAATCCGTGGGTTCCAAAAATTATAACAAGAGATTGTCCACTAACACACTTTATTAAATATTTACTGGATACTTCACAATACTATTATTAATTTAAATACACTTTACTGACTAAAATCACAATGTTTATCACTTTGTTTATCCTTGAAGTCTTAACCTCACTTTCTATACTTTTTGAACTTTCTGAACTACTCGCCGAGAATGCGGTTGGTCTTTTATACCTAAAAATGACAGATCTCGATTGTTCTGTGATGACGCCACCATTCTCTAGAGAATTCCAGATGTCACTTTGGAATCTTCTGGTAGGTTCTTTTTCGAGTAAGTGCAAATACACTACATTCATTCAGACATTCGATCTGTTGAAGTCTGCCTACTTTTTAGTAACATAACCTTAAATTTTAAGGGGTGCAACATATTACACTGCCCCCTCCTTAAGCCTGAACGTCCCGGTCAGGCAATTCAGCCTCTTTCACATACTTCGCCAGTCTATCCAAGTGTACGATCTTCATCTTGGACTTTTTGTTTCGTTGAATACGATAGACGACATCATTAATTCGGGTAATAACAGTGTACGGTCCATCCCAAGGAGGTTGAAATTTCGGGGATCTCCATTCCTTCCGCTGTGGGTTGTACAGCCAAACCAGATCCCCCACCTTGAATCCCCCTGTACTGGCATTCTGATCATAACGAGCCTTCAAGCGGTTACTAGTTCTGTTCATCTGCTCTCGATCATTCTTTGGCTGTTCTCGACTTCCATTCCTGTAGTTGCTCATCGAAAATGGTTCTTCACGGGCAGCACAATTTTTACACTTGTGACACCAGGCCTTCACATCCTGGCGACTATTAACCCAATAGAACTGTTCCCGTGCTCTACTCAATGTCTTGTTTATGCCGAAGTGTCTGCTGGACGTTTCATTATGTGCTTCCTGGAGTACTTCTGGTACACGACACCTGGGAATCACTAGACGCATGGCAACCTGCTTCCCATCTGGGCTTTCCCATGCTCTCCTCAAAAGCCCATCTACGACCGTAAGTGAATCCCATTGTGACCATAAAGCCTTCAGCCCCACTTCTTTGTTGGAAACATCCTTCCATGCTGGACGCGTTCCCTCTTCTTTTGCTCTCAACATGGGTCCGATTTCTACATCGCGCAATTGGTCTTGCCTCAGAGTTTTCTTTGACCAACTCTCTGGGAGATCGACCTTGACAGTGTTGACTTCAACCATGTTTGACAATCTTTCCACCTGAGGGTAGCGCTTGCAATCTTCTTTGTCTGGTTTTCTGGATAATGCAGGAGTTTTGACTGCCTGCGTTGTCAACAGCCTGGTTTTCTCGCATTGGTCGTTCACTTTTGACAGAATAAATTGTTCGTTCCCAATCCTTAACATTCGCTTTCCTACATCAACAATAAATCCATACTGTTCCATAATGTCCAGTCCCAAAATGAAGTCATCCGTAATGTCAGCCACGATGACCCTGTGGTCGAACCTCAAATGCCCAATCTGCAAACCCAGGTCTACTTCTCCATGAACCGTAGCCCTGTCCCCCGTAGCTGTCCGGACGATCACTTCTTCATTTTGCCTCTTGGTAATCTTTATGCCCGATATAAATCCTGGCCGTACTATTGATGACGTAGTACCTGTGTCGATGGTAAACAAACATTTTCTTCCGTTCACATATCCATGCAACAACAGACTGCTTGCGATTCTTCGAAGCTGGGAAATCTTTATTTCTCTGGGGTCACTGCATTCCCTAGCCAGAACAACCCCCTTGGTACTGTTTTCCTGCTTCTCTTCAAGATTCACAGCATTTACTCGACTCTCCGAATTCTGCTGTCGACAGTCTCGCTTCATGTGTCCTACCTTGCCGCAGTTGTAACATTTAATACCTCCACTCGGCTTTCCTTTATTTTGTTGTTTTCTCTGCTCCCTAAGATCATCCACTTTGTTCAATAATTTGGTAAACATTTTCTGCATCTCCGTCAACATAGGGTTCTGGTTCATTTCTGGTTGCGATTCTTCGAGAATCACAGCTCGCACTCTCGACCTTGGAGTATCCCTGTAAGCGGCTTCTACTTCGAGTGCACGCACCAAAGCTTCGCTACTACTTTGGTGTCTCGTCAGCCTCAGAACTCGCCTGACCTCTTCGTCCCTTATACCATCTAAAAAGGCCCCCACGGCTAATTGTTCCTGGAATTCTTTAGGTGCACTCGGATACGCCAGGTGTGCCAGTCTCTCTATCGCAGCTTCAAATTCTTGTAAACTTTCCCCAGCTTTTTGCATCCGGGATTTCAGCTGAGTCTGGTATAATTGGGCAAGGTGTTGATCGCCATACCTCAAGTCTAATGCAGCTTCCAAGACTTTAAAGTCCCTTTGTTTCTCAACTGGGATGGTTTGGAGTAACTCTGAAGCTTGGCCCCTTAATGCTAGAACTAATGCCATGGCCTTTTCCTCATTATCCCAATTGTTCGCACATGCTGCTGCCTCAAACTGCCTCTTGTACGTTGTCCAGGAACTTTGGCCATCAAAAGAAGGAGGTTTTAGTCGCTGTCCTGATGATACCACCTGCTGGCTTCCTCTTTCTCTCAACCGTCGTTTAAGCCGGTCTATTTCTCCCTTGACTTCTTCTTCGAACTCACTCATCTTTTCTTCAAACTGATTTACTTTTCCTTTTACTTGACTGACTTCTGTCTCGACTACTCCTACTTTACCTTCGACCTTGTTTATCTCTTCTTTGACTTCACATTTTAGTACTTCATTGGCAGAAATTATAGCGTCCTGTTGTATTTTGATTTGTTCATTTAGAATTTTCCTTAATTCTTCCTGGCGTCTTTCTTGCTCCTGTTTTTCCTCTTGTTGTCGTATCTTCAGGTCTTCCATAATTTGTCTCAATTCGTCTTTCTCTTCTTGACGTCTTCTTTCTTCATCCTCTTTTTCTTTCTGACGTCTTATTCCCTGATCTTCCATCATTTTCTTTAATTCGTCTTTTTCTTCTTGACGTCTTCTTTCTTGCTCTTCCTTTTCTTCCTGGCGTCTTCTCTCTTCATCCTGACGTCGTTTTTCTCGCTCTTCCTTTTCTTCTTGGCGTCTTATTTCCTGGTCTTCCATAATTTTCTTTAATTCATCTCGCTCTTCTTGACGTTTTCTCTCCTGTTCTTCTTTGTCTTCCTGCCGTTGCTGCGCCATCATTTTTTGGAATTGTTCGAATAAGTCCTGTATTTGTTTATCGGATGCCATACTTCTTGTTGTTACGGGCATACGACGAAATTAAAATAAAATAAATTTAACTGTCACGTCAATATCGGTAATGGAACTTTCCAGACAAATCTCGAAATAGCACGAAAAAGTCTTATCCAGAGTCTTTTGTCACTATCCAGTTCAGAGAATTTAATAATCTCCACTAATGTCCAAATAGAAAAGTTCTAGAAATTTTCACGCACTAAATGAGTCTTTTTCAGTGTCTCTATCACTTCTCAGTTCAAAGGATTTAATTATCACACTAATGTCCTAATAAAATGTTCTACAATGTCTCAAAAATGCACTTAACACTATTTTCCTGTCCGAAAATAACCCTCGAACAATGTCCAGTAAATTAGTCCACTGTGTTAGCACTAAACCTCGAGAATACGTCTCGAACACTCCAGCACAACTTCAGAGTCCCTCTTGTCATAAAATTCCGCTTTCTGACACCAATTGTAACGTGTTTCCACCCTTAGGAAACTACCCCTTGCAAAATCCGTGGGTTCCAAAAATTATAACAAGAGATTGTCCACTAACACACTTTATTAAATATTTACTGGATACTTCACAATACTATTATTAATTTAAATACACTTTACTGACTAAAATCACAATGTTTATCACTTTGTTTATCCTTGAAGTCTTAACCTCACTTTCTATACTTTTTGAACTTTCTGAACTACTCGCCGAGAATGCGGTTGGTCTTTTATACCTAAAAATGACAGATCTCGATTGTTCTGTGATGACGCCACCATTCTCTAGAGAATTCCAGATGTCACTTTGGAATCTTCTGGTAGGTTCTTTTTCGAGTAGGTGCAAATACACTACATTCATTCAGACATTCGATCTGTTGAAGTCTGCCTACTTTTTAGTAACATAACCTTAAATTTTAAGGGGTGCAACATATTACAGTATAAACAAAAAAAATATTATAGAGGTAACATTTCGCAAGATTTCTATTTAAGTATAAGCGACAAAAATGAAGAAAACAATTTTTTTTTAAATTAAATGTTTAATAACGTTCTTATTTACTGATTATTTTTCTTCAAAAACAACAGAGGGTTCTTCCTCTAGCTAACACTAACTTACTTTCCAAATTTCAATACAATCGGACTTTTCTTTCTTAAGTTATCATGCTTACAAGAAACGTGACGGACAGACAGACGGACATTTTGAAGTTGTTCAGAATTCGTTCAGTAATACAATAATATGAAAATTTTTTCTCTACGAGCGATATTTACGGTTTTAGAAATGTGCCGATCAATATACTCTTCGTTTTTTGCGAAGAGTATAATAATTGGAGTACCCTTGCTATTCCTTGTTGAGGTGAATTTTCTTATATTTTACCTGTAGATAGATAGATAGAAATTTATTGGCTACATTATATAAAATAGTTACATTTGTAGCAAGTCATAGTTGCTGCTATTACCTTAAGTAATGCATTCATTAATTTACAGTTAAAAAATGCCTATTTACAGACTAGAAATAGAATGTTTAAATCAAAACATTTAATATGGACAAAAACAATTAAAATGATTTTTAAAAAGTGTATCAGAGTTAAAATTAAACACATGTCTAATAAGAAATACAGAAATTTCACTATATTTACAACAGAATATAAAAGAGGGATAAATGTAAAAGGTGTAAGCATATTCCATAAAGAGACAGCTTTGATAACTGCGTTGTTGGTTGAAAACATCAATTTTTGGGTTTTATCTCTATTTAACTTTAGCATGTTATTATTATACCAGTGTTCTGCAGAATGTTGAGTTTCATATATAGATGCTTGTAGAGCTATTAAATTGTCATTTTTATTTATTAAAGTTGCATCATCTGCATACATAACAGTTTTGTTTGGAAAGAGATAGAAAAAAAGATCGTTAAGAAAAATGATAAATAATAGAGGGCCCAGTACAGAGCCTTGGGGTACTCCGTGTTTCATTATCTTAAATTCCGACATTTGATTATCAGTTTTTACACAGATTTCACGATTATGCAGATAAGATTCTAATAAATTTAGTGGTAGACCTCTGACACCATAATAGCTAAGTTTCTTAATGAGAAGGCTGTGAGAGACACAGTCGAAGGCCTTGCTAAGGTCTACTAGCGTAATCGCCGTGTATTGACCCTCCTCAAAACCCTCAACAATGTCACCCACAACCTGTACTATAC
The DNA here is from genome assembly GCA_936432065.2 of Rutpela maculata. NCBI lineage: Eukaryota > Metazoa > Arthropoda > Insecta > Coleoptera > Cerambycidae > Rutpela > Rutpela maculata. The sequence continues at coordinate 278,791,204 of OW386286.2, read as the reverse complement.
AATATGTCCCTGGATTGAGTTTACAAGAGTGATTTTTTTTTATTTATAATTTTATAAAAAAAGTACCAAAAGGATAAAAATATTTGCTTGATTTAAAACGAATTTTTTAAATTTTATTATTTTTCCCATAATTACAACACAGAGATTAAGGATAATATTGACTACGTTTGACAGATATGTCAATAATAAATGATAAATGTGTATCCACTGCTTTTCTCATAGCTTACTTTTGCTTCTACATAACTTTAAATATTAATTCATAAAAAATAATTTCTATGCAGTTTTAATTGAATGGTTCAAAATAAAATACTAATTTATTGAAAAAATGGGAAGTTTCAAAAAAATAATTTTACATTCCTGAAATTTGGTATAGAGGTATAAAATTACATTCTAAATAACTTTTCTTAGTGGAATTTTTTCATATTTTGAAAAATAAAGGCACTTTATTAGTGGTGATTTTTACAACTTTACTTATAAAACACCCTGTAGAACACCAAATCAAGTCATTTTTGGTATACTTTAGTTTTACAACAAGCAGGACTGAATCCCCGAATACCATTCCAAAATTTTTGGTCCATTACACCTCTTGTTACATCTATCCTGGGACACACTGTATATTTCGAAAACTGTGGCATGCATAATTTTTTTTTATCAGCAACGGATTCTACTCAAATAAATGCCTTAAGAATATCTTACTCGATTTTCGATTCGACACTTGATAATTGAGATATAGAGGTGATCCAAAAATGCCAATTTTTCAAAAACGCTCTATAACTCGGTAGTCGAAAAAGATAGACAATCTATATTGGTTTTTTGTTTATCTGCCATAGTTTTAGAGAAAACCTCAAATAAATACTATCTAATTTGGTACATACACTTTTCTCTCCATTTGGCTGCCTACATTTTTTAGATAGTTTTCTCGCCCACTGAAATGGGTTGAAAAAGATGGCGGGTTATTTTGTGGTAAATGTGGTGCATAGCGTATCCTTTTCTTCACATGAGGGCTCAGATGTATTGGCTGTACACATGTTTCTGTTTTAAGTTAAGAAAAAATTTGTATTCCTTTGGCATTTTTTTGTAAAATTAAAAATAAAAAAAATATATTTTGCTCTATTTTCCGATTTTAAGAACCCACTGTATTAATACCGATGTTTTAATTACAGATTTGTCCCTTCTAAATCAAGGAAAATTTTTTATTCCTTTAGCATTTTTTTGTAAAATTCAAACCAATTTTTTTTCTGCTCCTTACGGTTCATTGGTTTCTTACTAAACCAGTCAAAACTTTCGGCATTTTTCAAATTTCCTCATAGAGACCTGAATCATTTCTTGCCAAAGCCTCTTCCAAAGAACTAATTGAAAATTCTATTATTAGAAAGCATTTAATTTTTGCTAATTCGATCCACTTGCACTTGTTTGTTCATTAAGATGCTTATCTATTTACAAATTTTAAAACACAATAACACAATTACTAGACATTTTGTTTATTTCATCATTGTAATCATTTACCTAACTGATAATATTAGAAAGAAAAGTGGAAACAAAAAAATGAGATAAAATTTGTCATTTATATAAACTCTAGCAGAATTTATATTTTATAATATAGGCAAAGTTACAATTGGGTGCAAAATGTCCAACTTAAAACTTGCACACATTTTTACATTTTTGGCGCTGTGCGCTGTTATGATTGCTGCTGATCGAACTGTAAGTACTTCTTTAATTTTTTCCACTAAATAAAATATTTTAATTAGTGTCACTTAGATATAACAGAGTGAATCATAAAGAATAGGATGTAGAGTGACTGAAGATTATATGGCCATAAGCAACAGTGAACAATTTTTTTTAAATTTCTATGCCGTTCTTCAGATAGATATATCGTGTTTATTTCACTACTATATGTACAAAACCGAACATTTGCAGCAAATTAGAAAAGTCGCTGGTTAACAGCAGATTTATAAAATACAATAAATTTAATCAACGTAAAACATATACAGTATGTCCCCGGATGAGGTACCACACTCTTGTAAACTTTCTTATTTTTGATTTACCGAGAAAGTCATTTTTTATAAAAAGTTTTGCTTGTCATACTGAATTATAAACAGTCGTCAAACTTAAGATATATTATACAAGGTACTCTAAAAATTAGAAAATATGAAATCTACAACCAACATTTAGACAATATTAATATGAAATCTACTTTAAGCAAACTACCTTTTTTACATTTTTATTCAAAATTTTATATAACTAAGTTTTTTCAATTATGAAGAAGAATTTTTCTCTAAACAACTCCAGTTACTCCACGTCTCATTCTTTATGTCTAACTATTTAGAGAAAGTTTATAAATAAGACGCCACACACAAAAAAAATAATCTGTGCAGCGGACCAAATTATATGGATTTGGTGTATTTTTCGACGCTGAATCCGTATCCGTAGTCCAAAAAAGAATCTATCATGTCAGTTTTGTTTTTTAGTCAAAAACATCCCTCAAAACGGTGTAAAATCATAGAAATAATGTAATAACTTTTAATGAAGTGTGAAAAATGATAGATGTTTTGTAGTCGAGAGTAGAGAATATAAATTCGAACTACCTTATGGGGGGTGAAAATTACCGCTAAAACTCAAAAGACGTAGGTGAATAACATGTACAAAGGACAAATTTTTGTATCACTTAGTGCAAAATATTTGACTATGGTGCGACAACCAGCCATTACTCTCAAACCCTATGGAAGGTTTCAAAACGGGAAAAAATTGAGGCTTTTGTAGTTTTAGGCAGGGTGAACAAATATGGAATGAATTTGTTCCAACCACCGACACACGACTAGAGTCTATCCTTGGTAAGAGCTACCGAGCTACCTATGCTCAAATGATGTATACAGGTGTTTTTGAAATCCGGAAAGGGGTCAAATACTTGTAGCTCATCGTGACAAATATACAAATCTGCTACGACAAGCATCCAATCTTAATAATGTTGAAAATTATCCCTATATTATTTAAAAACTACCCCCACAGACGGACGGATTTAATTATTTCTAATATCCTGGAACAAAAATTCAGGCATTTGTAGTTTTAGGTAGAGTAGACAAATATTGAGTAAATTTATACATTAAGCATTAACCAGTTGTGTTTTATTTATTATACCATACTTGCTTATTCAACTGTTTATCTTAACATTTATCAACTTATCTATCTTTTAATCTGTGTAAAGCTATTATTTTTTCTATTTATATCCAAGCGCGGATTTATGGGGGGGGGGTGGTAATCCCCCCCCCCCCCCCCCCAATATTCTGTAAACCACCAACTTTCGTTTTAAAATTTCATAATTTTTATTATTTTATTTTATATTTTTCAATATATAATAATCGACTTTATTTCATACGAAAAAAATAACACAAGCAAGGCGAAGTTTAGCTTAAGCTACTCTTACACTTAACCTTGTTTGTATTTAAAAATATAAACATATAATTAATTAGATGTATGTACCAACAACCAAAAACTAAAATATAAATTTACAAAAGAAATAGTAAGGGATAGATATATAAATATAAGACTAAAAACTGCTGCCCAAGGAATCACTACTTCCACGTCCAGATTCTCTATCCGAGTCACTCACAACGAAAAAACTTTGTATGTGAAAATAATTGTTTATGGAACTTTAATAATATTAAAACCCATAAAACGATACCCCACATCGGTAGTGGGGTGGGGGTGGTGATAGGGGGGTGGTAGTGGGGGGTGGATGAAGTAAAAAAATATTTTGAGATTTCTGGTTCCTGTACACGCACTAAATCACATTTTTTTTTCATCCCCTTTAATAAGGAAGTGGGGGTGGTAATGGGGGTGGCTAGTGCCAAAAATTTTTTTGACACCTCAGCTTCTCTTGTATATACTAAATACCAATTTTATTGACTCTTACCTGCTTAATTTACCCATTTACCCCAAATTTACCCCAATTTACCCCCCAACCCTTCGACGGAACAAGATGAAAATATAATCTAGTTCTAGATCTCGTTAAAGTACATATGTGTACCAAATTTCAAGTCAATATCTCAAACGGTTCCAGAGTAAACGTGCGCACAAAAAAAAGTTACAGACAGACAGACAGACCGACAGACAGAAATTTTTTTTTCGCTCAAACTTAAAATCTCGACGTTTCATGACATTTTAAGCCTATTTGGGCAATACAAATTTTTTTAAATTTTTTTGTCGTTACTATACTTCCACTGGACGTGGAAGTAAAACTAATCATTTGGACTAAATACAGTTTGGATACTTCATTTAAACTAAAACAAAAATTAATGCTGACTTTACACATTTCCTACTTCAGTATATTGTTTAGTTTAGTTCTAAATGAATATTTTGATAACTGAATCAGATCTTTAATGATGTATATTATCACAGCCGAATATGAGAACGATTTTTTGAAAATAGCTGTTGAGTGACGTGGAATATGAAAATTTTGGTTATCTCTCAGATTTAGATCGTGTGAATCGGCACGTCGCAGTAATTTTTTAAAAAGTAACTGAGGTGTTTTCTCCCTAATTATATTGTAAAGTAAATTATAGTAATTGTGTTTACGCCTAGTTGCCATATTTAACCAATTTAGCTCGGCTATTTTATGGGAAATATGATCATATTTTCTCAATCCAAACACAAATCTGCAGCAGGCGTTTTGCACCTTTTGGATTCTATTTTGATCGAATAAGTCAAGGAAAGGGCCATATACACAATCTCCATAATTAAAACGTGAAAGTATCAAGTAATCGGACAATTTTTTCTTTACGGAGCTATTTAAACAATTTCTATAAGAGTATAACGATTTAAGACGCTGTTAACGTGACAATGAAATTTTAGATCACTATCAAATATGATACCTAAATTTTTTAGCGAATATTTAGACTGTAAGATTTCGTTATCAACTTATTATATATATCAACTTATTATCAACTTATTATATATATATACATATATTGTATTTACAGAGGTGTAACTGAGAATTTCTCTCCTCCCGCTCATGAAAAAAAATTTGGGACGAAAAAAAATTTTTTTCGGATTACCCCCCTCCCCGCCCATCAAAAAATTTTGGGACGAAAATAATAACAATGTTTTGCCCTGGGGCCCCATGACGTCTAGTTACGCCTCTGTCTATTTAGTTGTGTTTATAAATTTTGTTTGTGATTTTCTCCCCCTCCCCCGCTCATCAATTTCAATTTTTGAGGAAAAATATTTTTGTTATTTTCAGCACGCGGCTGTGTTACCCCCCCTCCTCCAAGCTCAAGGTCCAGATCCGCCCTTGTTTATATCATACTTTCGACCATCAATCCAAATACTTTCTTTTCATATGATTTTTCTCTCTTATGTTCAAAATATCTTTTCCGTGGTTTTCTTTTCCTTTTTTCCGACTCATAAATATAGGATACATCTCTTCAGTGACCATTTTTTTCTATCTATGTAAGCTATATACCTAAATTAACTAAATTTCCGTCTAACTATTTCCGTCCGTATATGGGGGTAGGTTTACCCCCGGCCCCCCAATAGGGGTGATTTTCAACCTTATTAAAAGATTGGGTGGTTGTCGTACCAGATCTATATATTTGGCACAATGAGCTACAAGTATTTGACCTTTTCCGAATTTTAATATGTAACATTTGAGCATGGGGGTAGCTCTTACCACCCTTTAAGGATAGTCTCTAGTCATGTATTGGTGGTTGGAACGAATTTACTCCATATTTGTTCACCCTGCCTAAAACTACAAAAGCCTCAATTTTTTTCCCGTTTTGAAACCTATGAAGGGTGGGGGTAGTTTTAACTCTCTATAGAGTTGAGACTCTACCCTTTGAGAGTGATGGCTGCTTGTCGCACCAGAGTCAAATATTTTGCACTAAGAGATACAAAAATTTTACCTTTGTACATGTTATTCACACTCACCTGCGTGTTTTGAGTTTTAGCGGTAGTTTTCACTCCCCATTCCCCATAAGGGTTGAATTTCGGTTTAATTTATAGGAATAGCTGGGGGCGAGTGTTGATGCGTCTTCAGTGTGTATGTATCTAGATACTCCAGTGAAGCGACGTGCAACGCAGTTAGTACTTGAATGGGTGACTCATCTAGGGAAACAGTGATCTCGTCCCACCTTTTAGCGGCTTGTATATCAGTGTATATGCGGAAGCTATGTAATTTCAAGACGAGGATTACGTAGTGGATATACCATCCTTCGGAGGGGATGTAAATGTTAGGCAAGTAAACCTACTCTTCCTACGAGAAGAGGTTCGGCAAAATTTCCAGGTTGGGGGTAGCTCGCCTCCTGGCATCGGTGATAGGCCCTGGTAGCGGAAATAGGCCGACGTTAAATAAATAGATACAAAAATAGGAATAGCTCACTGCGGCTTGAATTTATATTCTCTACTCTCGACTACAAATTATCTATCATTTTTCACACTTCATTAAGGCCCGGTACTTTCATCTCCAGTTAAGTCTATTCTCCAGATAATTTCCTTGGATACAATTGTGTCAGTAATTGTTTCCATGGGATCTATCTATAGAATAGACTTAACTGGAGATGAAAGTACCGGGCCTAAGAGTTATTACATTATTTCTATGGTTTTACACCATTTTAAGGGATGTTTTTGACTAAAAAACAAAACTGACACGATAGACTCTCTTTTGATTCGGATCCAGCGTCGAAAAATATACCAAATCCATATAATTTGGTCCGCTGCACATAACTTTTTTTGTGTGTGGCTGTGTAATGAATCATATTTTTTGGTTTAACATATCATTTCTTACTATTTATTTATTATATATTTTTTCAGTATTCCATTAAGAACAGCACATCACTTCAGTATGAAGTAGATGCAATAGATTGCTTACAAGAGTCGTTTGTCCTCTATCCTGATGAAACGGATGAGAGACTATTAGATGCGTTTTCCAAACTGTTCGGAGATAGACACAGAAATACTCTAGGATGGAATGTTGCACTGGGATGTCAAGCTTGTTATAATCCTAAAGCGACGCAGTTTGTAGAATTGATAGTACACGAGGACAGTGGGGAACTTACTTCTGTGAAAATATTCAATTGATGTGATATTATTTAATAAAATGTAATAATAAAGTTTTTCCTATAAAGTTGATATATTTTGTTTAATTAATGCCAATATATCATATATATCATATATATCATATATATCATAGAGTTAAAGTCAAACTGACCAAATAAAAACCTGAAATGATTTCAATATTATTAATCTGATAGCTGAAGACTTTTTTGTGTTATTTCGTTCACAAAATGGTAATGGTAGTGATTGAAGTTTTGATTAGAAAAAGTTAAATATTTAATACATATTTCTCGTCTCGAATAACACAAAGCAAATAGAAGTATGATTCAGAAGTCAGGACACATGGAGGTATAACAGAAATAGTATTTAATACTTCAACGTTCTTACAATGAGTTATTAGAATTTTATTCCCGGGGCCATTTTCTAAAACAACTAAAACTAAATAAAGAGATATTCTGTAGGAAGTTACGTTTACCCGAGTGATGATTTGTATAAAGAATCTAAAATCCTGGATATAAGGCAGTTTTTTTCAGAGCTTGATTTTATATTGGTAAACACAAAAGATATCATTACTCATACTTTTGAAGTTTTCAGAACGGAAAGTTTCCAGGAAGTTTTCCTTCTAACTTTCCATTGGGTATATTGATAGGCTATTTTATGTTGAAATCTGATTCGTGATGATGTAAGCTTCGTTGTGACACCAAATAGGTGCAATTACATTATTTACCTACGATCACTATTGTAAATAGTAAAAAACACACTACCTGCCATCTGTGTAAGATGAACTTTACATACTGTAAACAAATCGCACTGTAAACAAATCGCATGGTAAACAAAACGCACGGGACACGCAATTATAGGTGGCGTATATCGCTGACGCGGGGTTTAAAAAAACAAATGGGCCTGCGTAATTTTCAAACGCTGTCAAAACTGACATAATATTTGTTGAATAATATTGTTGACAAATAAACTAAATCCAGATTTTACTAAATAAATAAATATGATCGTAGGTAAAGTATAGTACATAATTCGAGTTGTAAAGCAATTACGCACTCATGGAAATACGCACTCGCCGCTACGCGGCATCGTGCGTAACTTTTCCATTCGTGCGTAATATGCTTCTTACAACACTCATTACGTAATATACTATTACATGACTTTTACAGACTTTTATCAAATATGGAGTTTCCTCTGAACATCTCTGCAACCATGGGACTATAGATCTCCTGAATATGCTGCAGTCTAGATTATACTGTTACAGAAATACCTTCCCAAAAAATTACATTCCGAAATTATCACCTTTTTAACGAAAATAAGTTTTTTAAGGATGCATCAGTTATACAGTGGATGTTTATCGAAAACTTACGTAATATTGAGGACAAACTGAATTTCAGCAATAAAGCCATATTAACACTTTACGACATACATGCACCGAATAAAAGAAAATCCTCTAAACCTTATATTACTGAAACTATAAAAGAAATCATTCGCTTAAAACATTCCACATATAAAAAATACATTAAAACAAAATTCACTAATCCACACATGAAATCCATCCACATCTATTGAAATTTTATAAAGATATACCCAACTACTTGTCATTAGCAATCCGCAAAGAAAAAACTGCGTACATTCATCATCAAACAAATGAAAGTAAAAACAAGCTAAAAACGTACTCTTCGCCGGTTTACTAAAGTTACTGGAAAAATTATCAGCATTAGATTAACTTACTGTATGATTAGTAATAGGTAACATATTGCCACCTACCCAATCTGGATTTCGTAAGCATTATAATACCACCCCAGCATTGCTTAATATCTGCAATAATATAACGACTGCAATTGATAACTCAGAAGTTCGTTAGCTCTTGACTATAGCAAAGCGTTCGACCTAATTAACCATAATTTATTAATAGGGTGTTCTTCAAGGAATTATTCTGGGCCCACTGCTCTTTATAATATTGACTGCCGAGTTACCTGGAAAAATATCGTGTTGTAAAATTCATCTTTATGCTAACGACTCCGAGTTTGAAATTTCCTGTAACCCCCTACAATGCAATGAGGCTATTGAAAAAGTCAACAGTGATCTTTTAGTGATTTCACAATGGTCTACAGATACCGGTCTTACCAATAAACCCCAAAAATGATCCTCCTTATGTATCGGCACTTGTGTATTATGTGAAAAGGCTAAATTTAATTTAAACAGTGCAATTAGAATAAATGACTGTGAAACTGCTTTTAAAAAACCGCTGCCCAAGGAATCACTACTTCCACATCCAGATTCTCTATCCAAGTCACTCACAATGAAAAAAACTTTGTATGTGAAAATAATTGTTTATGGAACTTTGAAATCCTCTACCCCAAAAACCCATAAAACGATACCCCACATCGGTAGTGGGGTGGGGGGGTGGTGATAGGGGGGTGGTAGTGGGGATGGATGAAGTAAAAAAATATTTTGAGGTTTCTGGTTCCTGTACATAGGTACACTAAATCACATTTTTTTTCATCCCCTTTAATAAGGGGGTCGGGGGTGGTAATGTGGGTGGCTAATGCCAAAAATTTTTTTGAGACCTTGGTTTCTCTTGAGACCTTAGCTTTTCTTGTATATACTAAATACCAATTTTATGGACTCTTACCTGCTTGATTGACCTATTTACCCCAAATTTACACCAATTTACCCCCCAACCCTTCGACGGAACAAGATGAAAATATAATCTAGTTCTAGATCTCGTTAAAGTACATATGTGTACCAAATTTCAAGTTAATATCTTAAACGGTTCCAGAGTAAACGTGCGCACAAAAAAAGTTACAGACAGACCGACAGACAGACAGAATTTTTTTTTTCGCTCAAGCTTAAAATCTTGACGTTTCATGACATTTTAAGCCTATTTGGACAATAAAAATTTTTAAAAATTTTTTTGTCGTTACTATACTTCCACTGGACGTGGAAGTAACTGTGTTAATTTAGGTATCAAATTTGATGAACATTTAAATTTTGAAAACCATGTTATAGAAAAATGTCAACAATCCTATGCTAAATTTAGATGTTAATACAAATTTAAATACATTTTGCCAGCTGATAGCTGGATCTTATTAAATTTTGTTATATTAAGTAACTTTGATTATTGCAGTAGTGTCAACATAGAGTACGACACATTATTCTGAAGAAAAAGGAAGAATACATTTTTTTCATTTGAGAATCCGTTTTACAGATAAAAATTATTTTTAGTCGAAAAAATTTGTTAAATTATAACCTTCTCTGGCCAATATCTCGAAACTCTGTCATTAAAATTGTTTGTGTCCGTGGAGACTTTTGACCGACATGTCATAAACTACCACTGTGCTCCCGGGAGTGAAAACCAAATTACATATAAAAGGTGCAGGGTCCTTTGTGTCCATTTTTTGTCATAGATAGATTAATCTATATAAATTGATCTTGAGAGAAACAGAGAAAGGTATGATGTAAAACAGTAAAAAGTGATATCCCCGAAAAATCATAAATATTACATCTAGACTAATCATAGAACAAGAAGAAGTAATATCAATTAATCAAACTTAGTCGAACGAACCACATAATTATCAAATTGTACACACGTTCTATTAGATTTCTATTGTCTTCTCCATCAACTCCATATTTATGGGGTAAAATTTTCGATAAAAATCCGAATCGCTCTGTATATTCCATATGTTCATATTTAAAGCCCTTGGCACCTCAAGATATTTATTTACATTTACTTTCAAAAGGGGAATCACTCTTTCTTATTGTTATCTGTGTTATTAGAAAGTCTAATGCATTTTGCAATTTCCTGTTCAAAAAACAGATCGGTGTTATAAATAAATCATTATTTTGACAAGATAAAAATCTTCAACATGATAAAGTACTATGATTCTTTAATCTTTAACATTAAGGCAAAATACGGGAAATCTGCATTAATGGAGATATAATCAATATTGATAATAATCTTAAGTAAGTTTACTCAATGCTTGTAATAACTAACAACTAAGAACCCGCCGATTGTATTCAATTAAAGAAATAAATATATCCACAAGGGAAATTAGATTCACGAAAAATGTAAACAAATGTACTGTAAATGACGCACGTAAAATAAATATGTCTCAACGAATAGTACCGACAAAGGAGGGGTATCGATAAGCTAAAAAAATTGACCCCAATATATGACAAAAAATGTAACTATATTTTTTTTATATTTCTCATTATTTTAGTAAAATACAGGACACTAACTTAACGCTACAATAAATTAAAAGTAAAAATGACTACGTTTTCTTCACGAGAAAAATCGACAAACTGAGGTCAAAATGGCTTTTTTTGGAAAATTGTACCCGTTATGTACTACACCGAGTTTTTTTAGACATGAGCGCATTTTTTTAGCATGGTGATTTTTTTACATGTTGTTCTTTAGACGTCAACAAATATAAAAATATAGCAATTAAACTGCTAAAAAAATGCGCTCATGTCTAAAAAAACTCGATATAGTGAAGAACGGGTACAATTTTCCAAAAAAGCCATTTTGACCTCAGTTTGTCGATTTTTCTCGTGAAGAAAACGTAGTCATTTTTACTTTTAATTTATACCGTTAAGTTAGTGTCCTGTACTTTACTAAAATAATGAGAAATATAGAGGCGACTTCAATGTGAATATCAGTCGATATTCCGTTGAAGCAACGTCGAGCACGGTTAGTAACTTGGATGGGCTCCCATCTTGGGAAATACAGCGTTCTCGTCCCACCTTCTAGAGGCTTGTATATCAGTGTATTCTCGGAAGTTACGTAATTTCAGACGAGGATTACGTAGTGGATATACCATCCTTCGGAGGGGATGTAAAGCAGGCGGTCCCTTGTCTATTAAATGTTAGGCAAGTAAAAGATCCCTACTCTTCTTAAGGGAAGCGGTTCGGCAAAATTTCCAGGTTGGGGGTAGCTCGTCTCCTGGCTTCGGTGATAGGCCCTGGTAGCGGAAATAGGCCGACGTTAAATAGTTAAAAAAAAAATGAGAAATATAAAAAAAATATAGTTAAATTTTTTGTCATATTGGGGTCAATTTTCTTAGCTTATCGCTTAGCCTCCTTTCGTTAGTTTTTAAAACAAATCTTTCTTCCCTCACTTACCTTACAAGAAGTATTGTAATAGTAAAAAATCATTATCCCTAGGTGTCCTCGGATTTTCACATTTCAGGCTATGTAGGTTAAAAAAAATTTAAATGTTTCAATGTCCTCTGTCTGTCTGTCTGTCTTCTGTCGGTCTGGTGTCTGTCTGTTGGCGCTATATCTACAAAACTAATTGACTGAGAAGTAGAATATTTAGTAGGTAGTTGACGTAGTTCCAACGAAGAACTGTGTTATACTTTTAGTGGAGTCAATAGAGATTTTCACATCGGAAAAATTCCGGGAAGCGGTAACTTTTGAGAATACATCTCAGAGCATGTCAGGAACAGCATACCAAAAGTTAACAACAATAGTCCTTGAGCGTAATTTGTTATTAAACAAATTAGTCGCAAAATATCAATTTTTGTTAAATATCTATATTTTAAAATAATTTTTTCGATCAAAAATGTAGGTTCTAGTTTTTTTTTTAACGCACAAAAATGGAACGCGACGACAGACGAAAGTATGGCGCGCTGCCTCGGGGGCGCTACATTTTTGTTGTAACTTAAACTAATTAATGAAATTGACCTCACATATATGAAATCGGAACATAAATGGATTTGCGATGAAATCGATGGATCTATCATTTCTAAAATTTCTAAGATAAAAACCTGTGTCTTTGACATTTTACTCTTGAAGTAATGATATAAAAAGATCCGATGAGTGAAGAAAATCTCAAAGAATTATTTTTGAAAATATATACTTTCAAAATTTCACAATTTTGATAAAGTGATAAAATTTGATATAGGTATCTAACTAACTTTAACCACCTATTACTCTGGTTAAATCGCGTTGTTAGATTTCTATAGGTGCGATTCCTTAAGCTTAGAATGTGTACTTTAAGATGCTTCAAGGGGATTTACCTTAAAAATTACGAAAATTAAAAAAAAATTGCTCGAAAATTCGTAAAATAAACGTTAATAACCTTTATACAAAAATTATTTAGCCTACCTATCCAGCATACGTTTTTAGTAAGTAAATTTGATGTAAAACAAATTTTTGGAATGTATATAAACCTATGCTTTTCACGAAATATTGAAAAAACAAGTTTTTTCGGTAAATCGACTCAATGTTGAAAATTTTTATCCTGTTGACCTTTTTTGACATCATAATCTGTTTCAGCGACCTCGATATGTCAATTTGAATTAAATTGGTTTAAAATTTCTCAACTTATAATAATTCTGTTTTGTTTTTTTTTTTTTGTTTAAATATTTAATAAACAATTTCCTCACAATTATATGTTTATAACTTTTTATTTAATTTTTTTTTTTTAACTAAGACTCCTTTTACAATGTAACTGAATAATTAAATTGAGTTTGACTATAGTGTTTGTATTGAATGGACAATATTTGTAATTTTTTTTTATTTATTTTTATTTAATACTTCCACATCCAGTGGAAGTGTAGTAACGATAAAAAAATTTTTGAAAATGTTTATTGTTCAAATAGGCTTAGAATGCCATGAAACGTCGAGATTTTAAATTTGAGCGAAAAAAAAATTTCTGTCTGTCGGTCTGCAACTTCTTTTGTGTGCACGTTTACTCTGGATCCGTTTAAGATAATGATTTGAAATTTGGTACACATATGTACTTTAACGGGATCTGAAAATAGATTATATTTTCGTCTCATTTCGTCGAAGGGTTGGGGGGTAAAATGAGATAGATGGGGGGTAAATAGGTAAATCAAGCAGGTAAGAGTCCATAAAATTGCTATTTAGTGTATACCAGAGAAGATAAAGTTTCAAAAAATTTTTTGGCATTAGCCACCCCCATTACCACCCTTACCCCATTATTAAAGGGGATGAAAAAAAATTGTGATTTAGTGTGTGTACAAGAACCAAAAGCCTCAAAATATGTTTTACTTCACCACCCCCCTATCACCACCCCCACCCCATTACCGTGTGGGTATCGTTTTATTGGTTTTTGGGGTAGACGATTTCAAATATTATATTTTTAAAGTTCTATAAATAATTATTTCCACATACAAAATTTTTTCATTATGAGAGGCTTGGATAGAAAATCTGGATGTGGAAGTAGTGATTCCTTGATTCTTTTCCGGTCTACTCTCTGGTAGTTTCTTAGCAACGGACTAAAATACTGGAATTGTGCATTTTTCGACCTGAAATCGCGCCGAAAATGTAGACATTGCCAATCGATTTTAGAAAAAGTTACTTACTTATTTAAATAAAATATTAAAACAAGATATTATCTTCAAGATTTTATTTTTATTTATTGGACAAGTAAAAAAAATGATTACAAAATTAATAACTAGTTATCAATTATACAAGGTAATTATCGTGTCACCATTTGAATCCGTTACTTTAAGGTCCATCCGAATATAACTAAGTATATTTTTAGGAATATATAACTTGCTGCATCCAGTGTGGACATTCCAACCTCCAGCATGCTTCAGAGAAAACAGTTGTGAAAAAGTTTCTGACACGGTCTCTATACTGGTTGGACGAAGAATATAAGCTTCCGCGAGACTTTGTACAGCATCCCATTCATACTGAGTATCAGGTGCGTTACTGTACTCGATGGAAAACTGAAACACAAAATAATTAAAATCGTAACCAAGTAAAATAGTGTTTACAATATTATCAACATTGTAATATGCTCAATTCGGCTGCAATCATTTTTTTAGAACAGAATTTGCAATTTTATATCATTATATTAATAGCTCCAATTTATGATTTTCAAATATTGCAAATAAGCACAGGTAATTTGATCGGTAGAAAAAATTATGGAGAAAGAAGAGTAACATTTCAGGCAGATACTGAGATATCTGATAAATAAATACCTATTGGTAAACTAAATAGATATCGTCCAGTCAACGGGGGGTTTCACCTTTAATTTGAGTGCTAATGAATGAATTTTGATGAAACCTTGTGCAATGTGTTTGTATTGTCGTTAATAAAAAAGCTGAAAAAAGGATTACAGTAGGAAATGATCGGAAGGGGGTAGAAAACACCCCTTTTATCACGGGTTCCGTAACTTATGGAATTAGGTCAAAAATGAAAAAGAAACAATATTTTTACCTTTTTTGATCCAAATTAAGATGTTTTTATCCTTGTGAATTTTTTTAAAAAATGCATATTTTTCGAGATATGGCCACTCTAAAATTCCTAAAAGTGGATGAGGGAAAATGTAACAGTTGAAAAAAGATTCTGAAAAAAATTCAGGTGAATGTTATCATCGAAATACAATACTTTTTTTATTCGCAACTTTTCTGTAAAGTGTGTTCTTGTAGAAGAACGCACTACCGGGCGTCAAAATGACGCGACACCAATTTATTTCTCAGGGGGCGCCAGTCGCGTATTACCCCGTTCTTCTACCTCCCACGCGGGTTCGAGATAAGATGCACTTCGATAGTCGGATAATGGACCAAGGCTGCACTACCACAGATCGGTAATGACGCTCTCTCTGGACATGAATTCCCTCGTTAGGGGTTTAGGTACCTCTTAATTTTCTGGATTTTTGCATAAAAAAATCCCAACCGAAGAATTTCTCTGCGGAGGGATTAATTTTTGTAGGCGGTATCCACGTTTTTATCTGTTAATAACGGACTCTACCCCTTAGGGATTTCTCAAAAACGCATAAAAAAATCCCTACCGTAAGGCAACCAGAAGGTCGACTGTTAATGTGAGTTAACTCGACACATCCGTTTTTCGATACGAAAGTTCCAGGGATTATAGACCGTCAACAGGCCTCAAGATCAATTAAGAAACAGTAGTTCAAAGAATCCGTTTATTTAACAGAAATGGTTATACATAATTCTCAAGATAAGAATCGTGCCTTCCCCAATCAAGGTAATGGCTTTCAGACCATCGATTAGGTAGAAAAGATTCATGCATACCTTCTCAGAATCAAAATGCGAGCTTTTTAGAGAAGTCTGAGACTATTTGTAATTCATAATTACGGCTGACTGATTTTAACTTAAAAAAGTTTTACTAAATGAATTTAGTTTCGCTAGAGACTACTTAGCTTTAAAGTTCTTGTATCGTGGCGGTTCACGTACTCAAACACATTCGTGAGGATTTATAACTGCATAAGGTTAACAGCGTTCGATCAGTCCACGATTTACTTGCTCCTATGCAGTTGTTCAATATTATCGATATGGCAGCAACCCACCTTCGAGCGACTTTTAGGCAAAATTGAATTTTTGGTTTTTTATGCACAAGGCGTTTTCCTCTGTAACTTTGTCATTTGGAAAGCCCTGCTATTGGCTTTCCTACCATTGCTTTGTCTGGACCACTCAACGCGCTCGACCAAATTGCGAGCCGCTGAGTCAATCCAAACTCTTTCTATGCGAGAAACCGGCCTTGTACATGTGCATTGATTTTTATCAATTTTTGCTTATCGGCACTACGCCGGCTTTGTCAAAATCTTCTATTCTGCCTTTTGGATGCAGTGCATCGCTAAAATTTTATGCTCATTCTTTAGAATTGGGCTTTCAATGACCGTACATCAAAGGTCAATGTCTTTGGTGGAGGAATAAAAAATAAAAAATATTTCAAAGTATATTTTCGTGGTACTTTTTAAACTGACTTTGTGATACTTTTGAAAAATCTATTTTAAGACCAATTTCGGCGTACTTTTGAAAAATCAATTTTCAAGCCAAATCTCAACGTAGTTTTGAAAAATTAATCTGCGGGTGAAATTTTGGCGTACTTTTGAAAAATTAATTTTCAAGCCAATTTTCAACGCAGTTTTGAAAAATTAATCTGCGGGTGAAATTTTGGCGTACTTTTGATAAATCGAATCTCAAGCCAAATTTCGACGCAGTTTTGAAAAATTAGTCTGTTTTTCAAACTCAAATTTGTGGTACCTTTGAAAAAGTATATTATTCATAAATCTTTCTCATTATATACTTTTGCTCTCATATCCTGAACCAAAAACATTTTTCCTAAGTGAAAATTCGGTGTTTCTTCGAATTTTCACCTGGCCATTTCCAACGCTTTATAGAACCTAAAACGGTCCTTATGCACTGATCTGTGCCTCTGCAGACTCTTAAAAATGTCTTTAAATGAAATTTTTGCCTAAGTCGAATTTTGATTGTGTCTTTCAACTTAGGACGATTTCTACATTTTCACCGAGTTTTTCCGAAAAAACATAAAAAACTACCCCTTTATTTGAAATTGTAGCCCATTAAAATTATGTAATTTATAAATTTGAGAAAATTCAAACGTATGAATTGAGGCCTTCTAAACGTTTTTTTTCTCTTGGGGTTTTTTTGTAACTGGCTAATTTTCCGAGTTACAGGTAGTTTTTCACGATAAATAATGTACTATATTTTTTCTCATTTTCAATTTAAAAATTATATTGAACCTTTAAACATAGTATAACTATATAGGTTTTATATTTTTTTTATAATAATATATATAAATCACGCTCATTTTTCGAATTTTCATGTATTAATGTGCAAAAAATGTAGTACATTATTTATCGTGAAAACCTGCCTGTAACTCGGAAAATTAGCAAGTTACAAAAAAATCCAAAAGTCAAAAAATGTTTAGAAGGCTTCAATGCATACGTCTGAATTTTTAAAAATCTTTAAATTACGTGTTTTTAAAGTGTATCAATTTCAAAAAAAAGGGTAGTTTTCCGTGTTTTTCCGGAAAAAAACGGTGAAAACGCATTTTATAGAAAAGTTGCAAATAAAAAAGTCTTGTATTTCAATGAATTTCACCTGAATTTTTTCAGATTTTTTTTTCAACTTTTGGGGCATAAAAGGTATATGTTGTTTTTTCTTTCATTCTTGACCTAATTCTACAAGTTATGGAACCAGTGATAAAAGGGATGTTTTTTTTCATCATTTCCTACTCTAATCTTTTTTCAACTTTTTTATTAACGTCATTACAAACACATTGCACGAGGTTTTATCAAAATCTATTCATTAGCACTCAAATTAGAGATTTTGGTAATTCTAGCGCTCTGTTGACTGGACTAATAGTTATTTTGTAACTACAGTAACTTCTATTCGTCTTCTTTATTTTTAGTTTTACCGTACTGCCAAAAAACTAAGTGATAATGATTGATAATCCTTTATTATTTATTATACAGGAATTTGTTCAGTTATAATATGGTGGTAAAAACGATTAGTTGCAATTAAAAGTATTAGAAAAAATCTTACCCTTCGATTTTCACTAGGCAGCGTAGGTGCAGAGGTGGTAGGGTCATCATCAGCTCTAATATCAAATTGTTTGCCAGAAACACAGGCAAATATTACTGCTAAAACTGCTGCGGTTTTAAAGGCAAACATCGTGTTAGTTTTGTTGAAACAGGAATCCCTAAAAATGATTCTATCGGTTTATTAAATACCATACCATAGACTATCTTATAATAGATATTTCACAATAAATTAAAATTGCATTACCTTGTTTTTTGATTTTTGTTTTTGATAAGTGTAAAAAAATACCGATTGTCTTGATTATTCAGATTACACGTATTATCCGGCGATCTTACTATATCATATCTTGACATATTATACAAACATTAATAATTCTAAGAATACACAGTGAGTTCACGGATGGAGATCAAAGCGGGAAAAACATATTATTTCTCATTAATGTATTTTTAGGACTAAGTTACTTTATTTCAGGTTGGTTCTTGGGTTCTAGTTAAAGAAAATTACTTTCTTCGGGGCAATTAGATGATAGTTTTCCGTTTTAAAAAGCGTTATAAATTTAGATGTCGTAGATACATATGACTATTTTTTTAGTAGAATTGTAATTATTTCAATTGATGTAGTATTTCAACGTTCAACTTTAACAAATTTGTGGCTTATCAAGTTCCCTATAAACTTGTTTTCTTATTTCCGTTCAATAAGAATTGTATTAAGGTGTCTACACACGATCCAGCGGCAGGGAGCCAGCCTTGTCGGCATGCTTTGAAGATAATTGGAATTCCAGCGGACCAGTTCACTTTTACGAATGAGTTCAAAGCATGCCGACAAGGCTGGCTCCCTGCCGCTGGATCGTGTGTAGACCTCTTTAGGGATCTGGACAGACATCTGGATCTTTACCAATTATCTCGGAAAGTAACCATGGTAAAAAGAAATTCACTTTTAACTATATTAAGGCTTAGAAAATTTCAGGTTATGCGTTTTTTCTAAATTTATGGATAGTCTAAACTTACCGCGTTAGGCTCCAACAAGAAATATAAACCACAAAACATAGACTATGTCTTTTGCTTGTATTTTTGAGAATATCTAAACATTAGTTGAATTTACAGAAATTTGCACTTATAAAAAAATTGTAGCTGGAAAAAATTGTAACATAACTTTCTAATCCAAAATTATCAAGTTTCTTTGTAAATAACATTATTCGATACCCTTTTATCAATAAAATACATGTCTTCCCCGTTATTACCTTTGTCTTTTTGTTGCTTATGTAAGAATGGTAACATCCTACGTTCGGGTTGATATTATATTGATTTGACACTTAGAGTTCATACAATTTCCAACCATTTTTTTTGCTATACTATCAATACTTTTCGAAATACAAACCGGAATACTTTATTATGAATAGTGTGTATAGCGTATAAAATAGAGTCTTAATACAACATATATTTAATAATTTGCAAAAAATGTATAGCCACATATACAGTGTGTCCCAGGATAGATGTAACAAGAGGTGTAATGGACCAAAAATTTTGGAATTTTGGAATGGTATTTGGGGATCGAATACTGCTTGTTGTAAAACTAAAGTATACCAAAAATGACTTGATTTGGTGTTCTACAGGTTGTTTTATAACCAAAGTTGTAAAAATCACCACTAATAAAGTACCTTTATTTTTCAAAATATGAAAAAATTCCACTAAGAAAAGTTATTTAGAATGCAATTTGATACCTCTATACTAAATTTGAGGAATATAAAATTATTTTTTTGAAACTTCCCATTTTTTCAATAAATTAGTATTTTATTTTGAACCATTCAATTAAAACTGCATAGAAATTATTTTTTGTGAATTAATATTTAAAGTTATGTAGAAGCTAAAAGTAGGCTATGAGAAAAGCAGTGGATGATTAACATTTGCTCCTACACAACTTTCAATGTGAATTCAACTCTTAATTCGCAAAAAATGGGAAGTTTCAAAAAAATAATTTTATATTCCTGAAATTTGGTACAGAGGTATAAAGTTGCATTCTAAATAACTTTTCTTAGTGGAATTTTTTCATATTTTGAAAAATTACTTTATTAGTGGTGATTTTTACAACTTTGCTTATAAAACACCCTGTAGAACACCAAATCAAGTCATCTTTGGTATACTTTAGTTTTACAACAAGCAGGACTCAATCCCCAAATACCATTCCAAAATTCCAAAATTTTTGGTCCATTACACCTCTTGTTACATCTATCCTGGGACATATCTTCCATTATAATGCAATACCTGAAATATCCTATAGTTTAAAAGATTTTAGGTCCTATCTTTTTAAGAACCACACTTTGAAAAGTATTCTTTTCGATTAAGTTTTTTCTCAATATCTCAATTTTAACTGAGTCTAGCGCAAAAACGGCAAATAAATAAATTAAAGGTAATAAAGTTCCATCAAAATATTTGCCAATATTTTAATTTTGCATCATTGAATTCTGAAATATAACGATTTGAAGTCGCAACCTAATTTGTATTTTTGAGGTGCTCAAAAATGTGAGTAACTTCAAGTTGTAAAAATATGTCAGTAATTTGAAATAATAATATGCTTTGAAATCGTCTACTCCAAAAACGTATAAAACGGTATGCCACGTCGGTAGTGGCAAAATTTTGAACACACAATAAATTGCAATTTTATTTTTTTACCCTTTTTAATAATGCTGTGGTAATGGTCACTCCCATTGCCACTGATGCCAAAAAAAAATGAGACTTTGGTTTCTAGTACATACACTAAATCCCAATTTTATGAATTCTTGCTTGCATTACCGATTTACTCCCAACCCTTCAACGAAATAAGATCAAAATATAATGGAAATCCAGATCTCATTATAATGCATAATTACCAAATTTCAAGTCAATTTGTTAACTTGAAGAAAATTAAAATTAAAACAAGTTTTTTCACGTAAGTTTCAATGGTATTAATAAATAAATAATTTTTTAAAACCATTTTTTTACATTTCTTTAAACTCTTTTTTTTACTCCAATTGGGAGAAGTGCTATAAAACTTTTTGCATGAAGAAATGGATTTATTTAAAGAAAAAATTAAAAATGCCAAACAAATGGTGATAAATAATTTAAAAAAAATATATTTATTGGTACCATTGAAAAGTACGCGTGGAAAACCTTACATTTTGAAAAAAGAACATTGTTCTACGACTTGATGCTCTTAAATTTTAACTCCGTTGTTGTTTTAAACCTTTTTATAAATTTGCAATTTTGCATGGTAATTTAATGTTACCCCACCAGAAGCATATTTTTCTAAAGTTTCGTTAAAATAAATGTATTTTTAAGTTTTCGTTAATTTTTTAAAAATGGCCAATTTCGATTGTTTTTTATTTTTGAAATTTAACAAATTCTCCTTCTTTTGTTTAAACAAAATGCTTCTCAGGACACGGATTTATTCCGACACTTTTTGCTATACCAGGTTTCAGCAAAAATTTTTTATTACTAGACAAGTATTAGATTCACTCCACTATTATAGGTAAAATAATTCTCTTTAAAATATGACATAAAACTTTATGTTAAGAAAACCCAAAATCTTATTACATTTGAAGCCAATTTTAATACTTTAGTATTAATAAAAAAGACGTGGTTATTTCATTATACTCTTTATTAATTCATTAACAAATATACAAATACAAAACTGTCATGCGTAACTGGTCTTCAAATCGGCGATGTTGTTGTATGTTCTCTTAAAGAACCCATGGAACGTTGTAGCGTTGTGTAATTGGAGTACCTTGTCCTTGTCCTTGCACGTATCCTGAAACAAAACAATAATTTTTAATAACTTTCAGTAAAACTATATAAAGCAAAATTTACCTCCATACAATCCCCCTTGAGGAGAGACACCCAATTGCTGTTGCAAAAGCCCACCTTGCCAAGCGCCGCCTTGACCTGATCCGCCATTCAACAAATACTGCCTCCAAATATTGCCCTGCTGTTGTTGTAACTGTTGCTGCCACTGCTGTTGCTGTACTTGTTGCAGTAATTGCTGTTGCACCTGCTGCTGTTGTTGTTGTTGCCTTTGTTGCTGTTGTAAAAGTTGCTGTTGCTGCTCTTGCTGAAGTTGCTGCTGTTGAATCTGACGTTGCTGTCCCAAAATTTCCCTATAAAGAATTAACTAATTAGTTTTACATATGTATGTCGCTTTATGCATGACAAACCTTTCATCCTCGATGATTTCTGAAAGTTCAGCCGGTATTCTTTGACCAGTTTGTCCCCATTGTTGTCCATACTGACCTACTTGCTGTCCATACTGTCCCATTTGTTGTCCATACGATCCCACCCGTTGTCCATATTGCCCATATGGTCCGTACTGTCCTACGGTCTGTCCATATCGTCCAACTCGCTGTCCGTATTGTCCCAGTGAAACACCACGCTGTTGCAAACCTTGTGTACTGTAAATGTTATTCAAAAGGTCAATCCATGACGCTCCTGATGGTGTTGTTCCTTGTACACCTTCGATTCCGTATGCGACTCCTTGTCCATTTTGGTAAGTAACTACTTGTGGGGCTTCAAGTAAAACGCCTTCGATGATTTCTTGCTGACTTCCGGCCGTAGGTACTTCCAATATGATTTCTTTGACTGAGGCACCAATAACCCTACCCTCGGCTGTTTCATATGGACTTAAAGTGGCTTGTCCATAGGGAGTTGTAATTTGTTGCTGACCAAGCGTATTCATTGCTGGTACACCATAATAACTTCCTTGTTGATTATATCTACCTTGTGACTGGTATCCCTGTTGCTGTTCCTGCAATTGTTGTTGAATGACTTGTCTTCTCAGTAAATCCAGCACGTTGTATGGTTTCGTCAGAGGACTGCCGGCGACACCCTGGTTTTGAATTTGTTGTCTAAGAATATCCTGAGCCCAAAGTCCTTGGTTTTGTCCCTGATTCAAGCCTTGTAATACTTCGTAAATTGAACCGCTGAGTTGACCAGTCTGAACGGCTGCATTAACTTTCTTTAAAAGTTGCTGGTACGTTTGTTCATCAACACCTCCTTGATATTCTCTAAGAATTTCTGCCAAGATATCTCCTTGGGAAGAACGTCTTCTGGAGTCCTTTGAGCTTCTCTTGTCTCTTTGGTAGTCCTCATCGTTTTCATCTGAGAGGTTATCGTCTCTCAACTCCTTTTGTTCATCAATTTGGATTCTCTTTGTAGGAATGTTTGGACCACTAACAGCAATGTCAATCTTCTTACCGGTTACCCCAACGCCTCTTGTTATTGTGATCCTCTTTCCATCTGCTCCTGTTACGACGATGGTGCCGTCTGCGTTGATATTGACGTTTCTGCCACCACCGCTGGTATTACCATACTGGTAAGGGTAGGAATAGCAAAGAGCTACGAAGGTAAGTAATAGTATGCACTTCATGTTTAGCACAACTGATTGAGTGTGTCTTCTGCAGTGCCTGCCAGACCTTTTATACTCACTTTTATCGGTGTTTATCGTTGAAAATTAAATTGGTACTAAGTAAGTGAATAAACCCTTACCATTATTATTTTAATCAATGAATAATATTTTTGCCTCATTATCGTCAGTATATCCTTTTAAAAATACATGCAATTACTTGAGAAATTGCATAAGTCCAACTGTAATTGAAAATATGTTTACTTGTTTGTTTATTTTGTTAATTAATAAGTTCATAATTGTATTATTGTCTGCGGGTGATACAGCGGTCAACGGCTTTTAAAATATAATTAATCTCTTAATATTTAATTGCAGATGTTAACAAGCACTTATACGTTTTTATGTTAAAAAGATACTATATTCTCCAGATGAGAACAAAAGGTGTTGAGAAAACTTGTACAACTTTTGAAGGATTGAAATTATTCGATAAATGATAACAGAGTTACTAGGTTGATTTGTCACATTATTTTTTTTTTCAAGAGGTTTAGCGAAGTATTAATAATAATTAAATAAAACTAATGTACTGAATTCTTAACTTTTCTCATTGACAACTTTTTTGAAAAAAAAATCGAACCGCTTTCAAAAAAGGATACCTAAAAATTATTAAATAAAATTTCACCGTCAGCGTCGTCCAGTTAATTCAACCTTATTACTTTAGCACCAAAAAAAATTTCATTTTGCCCCCTCGTTTATCAAAAGATGTTTTTCCATTTTTAGGTAAGTCTTTGATCAATTGAAACAGATTTTTCACAAAAGAAACATAACATAATAATTTTCCTCAGTGGAGGGAAATTATAGTTTATTTCTTGACCGCAAATTATTATTAGCTATTTATTATTTGAAAGGGCATAGCAGGATAAGCCTGTAAAATCTGCCCCCAAACAAAATTTTGTTTGTTATCAACTATTTGAAGGGGCTTACCTTAAATATGATTTTCCCAAAATTTTAAACCTGAAGCCGCCATATTGGAGGAGTGGTGGGGGGTTTTTTGATTTTCGTTTTTTAAAATTTTCTCGGATACTGTTGTACGAAAAAATCCGAAAAAATTCACAGTTGTTAATTACATGTTGGACTATTTGCATTTACATTCAATTTTTTGGCACTTTAAAAAAGAAGGCCACTCTGAATTTTTCATCATAAATTACTCATTTATCAAGGCCTATTCTCAAATTATTTTCATATTTTTAAAAAATGTGGAAGATAGTTAAAAAACGAAAAATGCATTACCGACCTTTCTCTTATACGCGCCTCACTATCATTTGGACGCATGTCTTGTTAACAAATATACAGGATGTTTCATTAATAATTGGACATACGCTAACTGGAGAATCCTGAGTCCAAAATATGAAGATTTAACCTGAAACCCTTAGAAAAATGTGCCTCCTTACTGAGATACAGTCTCGAAGGGTGTCAAAGTTTTTTTCTTTATTTTGCAATATCTCAACTACCTCTTGACCGATCTTCTCCCAATTTGGCAAGGAAACATTTTTAAGCTAAGAAACAATAATTTATGTATTACATCACGCTAGCCCGTGGAGGGCGCCTCATGAGCTGTACCTGATGATGAATATTTTTTCTCTTTCTTTTTACGAAACGTAGTGGCACTTTTGACTAGAAAATCTCATGCAGGAGTCATTTCTGCGTAAAAAAAGGTACACTTGATCGAACTTGATAATTCCAACCGTTTTCGAGAAAACTGCCCCAGCAAACATTTTTGTTAAAATTAGCTCCAATTCGACTTGGTAAAAGAGGAATTTACTTGTTAAGGTAATTATGACGTAAAATTTACTAGAAAAATACACTTCCGATAAAAATTTACCAGTTGGTCTTACTTTAGATTTCAGTTTACGTAAATAATACCAATTAATCTACCTCATACACAATTTTCCTTGAAAGTAAATTTAACGAAAACAGCGAGTGAAAAACTACTAAAAAAATCTACCAAAAATGACCTGAAGGATAAATTTACAATAGGGTAGAAACAGATAATATAATTAGGTAGTATTTACCTTTTTAGCGACTAAAAATATTCCTAATAGTCGAATATCTTACTAGGTAGATTTTGTTGTAAATCCTACGTAATGTATACCTAAATAGCAACCTATTTGGTCACTATTATTATACACCTTTGAAGTAACATTAGGTCGACAAAATAGATAAATTCTATCTGGCTTATCTACCTGATTTCAATCATTAAGTCAATTATCTTTTGTAGTTGCATTTACAAAGGCAGTTAACTTTAAGGTTAAATTAGCTCAAGACGCCATATTTTCTTTGTAGAGTTGAAATATGATTCCAAATTAGAATTTTAAAAATTAGTGTGTATGGAAACAAACTGACGAAAAGCTAAAAAAAAATACATAATTATACCTATAAACTCATATTTTACAAGTATAGCATACTTTTCGGCTCAAATTATTACTATAATTTTTTTACTTGGCAATAAGAATTTCCTTATAGATGAATATTTTGGAGGCGCATTGTTATTTTACGAAGTACAGCTGCTATTATACACAAAAAAATTTTCATCGCATTGATTTCAACAAGCGAGTACTGCAAATACTTCACTTATAAATTGGATTTATTTTAGTTACCGACATTCATCTTGTATCGTCATTGTGAGTTAGGTATCTCTTCAAATTTGTAGGTGACTGACAACAATATTATAGAGAAAATTACCAAATAAGTATAAAAACCTATTTTTTTCCTCTTGGTGTCATTTTCCAATTTCACATACTTAAATACGTAAGTTCTACCTAAAGCTAGTCAACTCGATGCCGAATTGACATCGAATTTAAGTAAAATTTACCTAAATAGGTATTATTAACCAAATATATTGTGCGACTACAAGTACGATTTATGTGTAATATTACCTGTCTTAGTCGATATAACGACGTCGTCTTATTCTCCACTTATGTCGATTCCACGTAGCGTAAACGTAAATTTTACCAAAACATGGTTAATTTTAATTTTGCGACTAAATTTATTATACATAATTTAGGTAGTTTTGACGTCAAATAATACCTAAATGTTTGCTGGGGCCGCATAGATCTCAAAAATTCTTTGAAAACAAACCCAATTTGAAAGGGAAAAATTGTAATTGTAATTGAAAAGTGTGCTTTGGTGACGTCTTAGTCCTGTCAAAATATCAAACTAATGAAATTATACGTAATTTGAGAATAGTCCTTGATAAATGAGTAATTTACGATGAAAAGTTCAGTGGCCTTCTTTCTTAAAGTGTCAAAAAATTGTATGCAAAAATTTGCAAATTTCTTATGCATACGAAATTTTCATTTAAAAAAAATTGGGTAAATAGTCCAACATGTAATTAACAACTGTGATTTTTTTCGGATTTTTTCGTATAACAGTATCCGAGAAAATTTTAAAAAAACAAAATCAAAAAACCCCCCACCACTCCTCCAATATGGCGGCTGCAGGCTTGAAATTTTGGGAAAATCATACTTAGGGTAAGCCCCTTCAAATAGTTGATAAAAAACCATATTTTGCTTGGGGGCAGATTTTACATGCTTAACCTGCTATGCCATTTAGATAGATATACACAAATATACACTGAAACACAATAAACTCATTATTTTTGTCCAAATATTTGGTATTTAAGGGGAAAAATCATTAAATCCTCTAAACTCTCAAAAACAGATCCGATTTTGATGTTTTTTTTTTAAATGTTTAATATATTCAATTATTCAAAATCAGAAACATGATTGATGGGGCAGATAATTTTTTGAACATCTTTAAAAATTTTTGAAATATTTTGTGAAAGGACACTGCACATTTTATAGGTAAATTGGTGGCCTGTCTTTGATGAATTTTTGATATGCTGTAGTTCAATTGATTCTGAACAATAAGTTCTTGTGGTAAAACTTCAAATTATGGACAGTTTTTCCAAAGACTGGACTTACCCCTCGATAATATATCAACGATTTCTCAAAACGTACTGCAGGTATTGAAATAATAACTGCTGGAAATAAATAACCAGTCTATTTACCATTATTTGGTCTTAGATTGATGTGCCTGGACTTCTGGTTTTGCCGGAAGTGACGTCAAATCACGTTTTTGGAATGCGCAACACCCGTTTACTTCAGTTTAATACATCATATATATAATTTTTTTTTTTTTAACTATTTAACGTCGGCCTATTTCCGTTACCAGGGCCTATCACCGACGCCAGGAGACGAGCTACCCCCAACCTGGAAATTTTGCCGAACCTCTTCCCTTAAGAAGAGTAGATAGGGATCTTTTACTTGCCTAACATTTAATAGACAAGGGACCACCTGCTTTACATCCCCTTCGAAGGATGGTATATCCACTACGTAATCCTCGTCTGAAATTACGTAACTTCCGCGTATACACTGATATACAAACCGCTAGAAGGTGAGACGAGAACGCTGTATTTCCCAAGATAGGTGGGTCACCCATCCAAGTACTAACCGCGCTCGACGTTGCTTCAACGGAATATCGACTGATATTCACATTGAAGTCGCCTCTACGCTCGCCCCATATATATAATTAGCTTTGTTGAAATTCACTATCTTAGTAAATAAGCCATCTATCGGAGAAACTGTCCATAATTTGAAGTTTTACCAGAGGAACTTGTTCAGAATCAGTTGAACTACATCATCAAAAATTCATCAAATTCGACAGGCTATCAATTTACCTATAATACGTGCGGTGCCCTTTAAGGTTTTTATATATTTAGTTAAGTTTTCGAATAAAAACTATGCCTGGGTGGTTTTTGATTGCGAATACATTGTCAAATACAAGATTTTCTGAAGTCAAAATAAAATAATTCAGAATGACGACTAAAATATGGAGGATGGAATTCTTTTCTCAAGCAAGTGTTTTAAAAGGACACAAAAATGAACACCTAGGTGATGCTATATATTAACAGAAAAAAGCGTTTTTTAATAAAAAAAGACTAATTGCTGGACAATTACAATAACAAAATGGTGACAATCTGTAAAAAAAATAGGAATACACACCATAACTTCTTTAATTTTTATGAAACAGAAACAAACAATAAATCATTTAAAAGACTGATTAACTATCATTAATTCTGTTTCCTAGAAATTTTTATGGAAGTTATTTTATAGTTTCTAAGATATTCAACATTTAAACTAAATGCTTCTATAATCTTTTGGATACCATCTATAAACTTAAAAATCGTCGAAATTATTAATCCTACGTTAACATTAAAATAAAACAAATTCATTCTCAGTTTATAAGATCTATTTTTGATATCTATATATTAATATACTCGTTAATATATATTAGCTATGAAAAAAAATGTTACGTTTTTTTGAAAATCCGTTTATAGTTTAAAATGCAATTTTTTTCTGAAGCAAGTGTTGTAAACGGACGGAAAAATTTAAACGTCTAGGTTATACTATATATTAACGAAAAACAGTATATGAGAATATATATTTTTTAAATACTGACTACTTATATTAACAAAATGGCGACTATTTTATTGAAAAATACTTCGACTAAATACTTCGTCTTGTAAACGTTCAGACGTCAGTTTTATACTTCTAATTCATCTCCGATTTAGTGGCTTTCCTATTTATCTCTAGCGTGTTTTCGCTCAATATAATACTTTTCGAGTTATTTGACAAAAATCGTGTTGAAGTGCCTCCTTTTTTAAGTTACTGCCCCAATTTTCAAGTCTTTATAACTTAAAGACCATCAATTTAAACGAAAAGTTGCCTAGAACATTTTTTTCTCAAAATTTGATTCTCTTTTAGCTCCAATATTTTTGTTTTTCTTTTTTAGGTGCCGCCCCCTATAAATTAGCCCAGCTGAAATATTTCTGATTTTGAATAATTAAATATAACAAACATTTAAAAAAAGAACATCAAAATCAGTTCTGTATTTGAGAGTTTAGAAGTAAAAACTTTCGTTGACTCGGCTAGTGTAAGATACATCAGAAATCAGACCGTTTTAGAACCCATATGAAAACAAGTCAAAACAGCTATAAAAACCGCTGCCCAAGGAATCACTACTTCCACATCCAGATTCTCTATCCAAGTCACTCACAACGAAAAAACTTTGTATGTGAAAATAATTGTTTATGGAACTTTAATAATATAATATTTGAAATCCTCTACCCCAAAAACCCATAAAACGATACCCCACATCGGTAGTGGGGTGGGGGGTGGCGATAGGGGGGTGGTAGTGGAGGCTGGATAAAGTAAAAAAAATATCTTGAGGTTTCTGGTTCCTGTACTGCACTAAATCACATTTTTTTTTCATCCTCTTTAATAAGGAGGTGGGGGGGAGGGTAATGGGGGTGGCTAATGCCAAAAATTTTTTTGAGACCTTAGCTTCTCTTGTATATACTAAATACCAATTTTGTGGACTCTTAGCTGCTTGATTTACCTATTTTCCCCAAATTTACCTCAATTTACCCCCCAACCCTTCGACTGAACAAAATGAAAATATAATCTAGTTCTAGATCTCGTTAAAGTACATATGTGTACCAAATTTCAAGTTAATATCTTAAACGGTTCCAGAGTAAACGTGCGCACAAAAAAAAATTACAGACAGACAGACCGACAGACAGACAGACAGACAGACAGAAATTTTTTTTTTCGCTCAAACTTAAAATCTCGACGTTTCATGACATTTTAAGCCTATTTGGACAATAAAAATTTTTAAAAATTTTTTTGTCGTTACTATACTTCCACTGGACGTGGAAGTAAAATGCGTTTGGACTGTCGGTCGATTCTCCAACGAATGTAATCCAGCTTTCATTCCAAACGTTTTTTCATAACTGTTTAAAATTCGTGGTTATTTACGAAAAACCGTTTTGTCCCTCTTCTCACCTCCATAAAAACTCCTTTGCATGGAGTTGGATGGTAAATTTTTTTTAATGTGTTCATTTATCGCTAATGAACACTTTTGGCCAAGTTTCAAAGTAAGACATTTTTTTTCTAATTAAAGTGCTATTTTTAATGTACTACCTAGTGACTGACATACTTTGAACGCCTAAATTTCCATCCTGAGATGCGGTCATTTTAGGTCGAACGGGTGAACTAAATTAGATCCGGTTTTCGCTAAATGATAAGAATTATTTTTAAACTTTATGGTACAAAATAATAATTAAATTTCGCCGTATTAAACTGTTTTAAATATACAAGGTGTCCCGTATCGTTATGTTCAATTTTGGGAATGTAGATTTAATTGTAATGCTAAAAAACAGAAAGTGGTAGGTCGATTGTAATATTTTTCGAGTTACAGGCCTATTACATTTGTGAACAGCAAATAAACATAATTGAATTTGTAATCGAAATAAAAACTTATCTTAATTTACCATGTCTTTTTTTTGTTATTTCCACGGATAACTAAAATGAGTTGGTTTTTTTTACTCTTACAGTGGACATGTCCACAAAAAAAATAATATACGTTAAAACTATACATTAGAACCCCACCCCTAGTACCAAAATCAGAAATTTTTATTTATAAATATTTTTATTTTGCAGTTATTCGTAATAGAAACCACCTCAATGTAGTGATACTAAGAAACGTTCCCAAGGTAGACATGATGTCACCTCTTTGCAGGCACTTCGGCCTCTGTGTATAATATATATATATAATATATAAAAGTGGCTATATACAAAATTAAAGCTGACTAAATTTTCTACAATAATGTTTCTATTATTTTTTTTCGTATCTGTTATGGTTCAGTAATGAATTGTATATCTTTTGACTGTATTCTAACTTTATTATAAATTTATTATAAATTGAAAATAAATTTTAATAATCATCGTAGAAAAAAATTTCTTGTACAGATATCCGTTTCACAGCAGACTGAACTGAAATATGGAATAAAAAATGTCTTTGCGTCTGTAAGTGTGTATGTGAATATCTATGTGCGTGTATACCGTTTCTTGTAAAAACGATAACTTCTGTTAGACCTAAAATATTTGATTTCAATTTGGAACATATGTAAAACAGCATATTACCATAATCCCTATTGAAATTGGGCCATATCTGTAATACATGGTGATAACCAGAAGCCTACAAACTCTCATAGGTAAAGTACGTTTTATTTTAATTTCAGAGCAAAATATTACTAAGCATACAAAAATAAGAAGATGTATAAGATTTCTAAACCGCAATATACTATGTGTATGTTAGGCAAACCAACTTTATTTAAATTAGATGATATATCAGTGTTATCCTAAAATATGGAACATGTTATCTTTTAATAACATTACTATGAAGTGAGAATTGTAGGCCTCTGGGAAACATTATTGTAGAAAATTTAATCAGCTTTAATTTTGCATATAGCCACTTTTTGATTAGGGCTAACCGTTTTCGAGATATGAGCGAAAAACCAAAAACCAGGACCTTCTTCGTGCCTCCCTGCATCCCCCCCGCTTCCTACGTTCGGAGATTTTTGGTATATTTACCTCCTAAATAGTCCAAACACAGCCCTCTAGTCAAAAATTGTGATATCTAGAAACCATTCATTAACTGGACTAATGGGCCAAGAATTTTCATTGAAAAACCGCTGCCTAAGGAATCACTACTTCCACATCCAGATTCTCTATCCAAGTCACTCACAACGAAAAAATTTTGTATGTGAAAATAATTGTTTATGGAAATTTAATAATATAATATTTGAAATCCTCTACCCCAAAAACCCATAAAACGATATCCCACATCGGTAGAGGGGTGGGGGGTGGTGGTGGTGGGTGGATGAAGTAAAAAAATATTTTGAGGTTTCTGGTTCCTGTATATACATTAAATCACAATTTTTTTTCATCCCCTTTAATAAGGGGGTGGGGGTGGTAATGGGGGTGGCTAATGCCAAAAATTTTTTTGAGACTTTAGCTTCTCTTGTATATACTAAATACCAATTTTATGGACTCTTACCTGCTTGATTGACCTATTTACCCCAAATTTACCCCAATTTACCCCCAACCCTTCGACGGAACAAGATGAAAATATAATCTAGTTCTAGATCTCGTTAAAGTACATATGTGTACCAAATTTCAAGTCAATATCTTAAACGGTTCCAGAGTAAACGTGCGCACAAAAAAAAGTTACAGACAGACAGACAGAACTTTTTTTTTCGCTCAAACTTAAAATCTCGACGTTTCATGACATTTTAAGCCTATTTGGACAATAAAAATTTTTTTAAATTTTTTTGTCGTTACTATACTTCCACGACGTGGAAGTAAAATTACCAAACATTTTGAAGGACCTGCCCTGTAAATTATTCGTGCATTAGGGATTGCCGAATTTGAGAGCATGGATGGCAGTGGGTGATATGAAAAGTGATTTTAAACAGAAAATGAGCAATCACTTTTTTCGAAAAAAAAAATTCGCTTCCAAATTATAAATTATTTGATATTTAATATTTTTGGTAATTTTTCAATGAGAATTCTTGGCCTTGGTATATTCGAAGATTTGGCGAAGTCGCCGGTGATATCAATTAAAAACTTAGTTCTCGATTTATAATAATGATAATTTTTCACAAACAACAGGGCATTATTATAACTTCCCATCATGTCATACATTGTTTTGCAATGAAAGAGAGCCTTGCATAGAGGCGAATCAGCTCAAGAATGTTTTTTACAGCAGTATGAACTGTGACTTTTATTGAGAAACCCGTTCGTTGAATAATTTGCTTTTACAAATAAATCATACAGCATACTCTCGCTCATGTCGTTGTTTTCAATGCTGTTAATGATGACGATTTCATTTCATGAAATTGAGATGCGATAATCCCAGCAAATTTTTTTGTAGATTTGCATGAAATCTGGTACAATGACAGAAACCGAAAAGTAAACGACTATTTGAGCAGATTAGGCTATTGAGTAGTGTGCATTGGGACTTATCCAGTGGAATAGCCATGTGAAATTGCTGTTACAGTAAATCACATAATGCAAGTAATATTAAGAATTGGCTGAAATTTGGCATGTTGATCAAAAGTCTCAATGGGCCCAAAGACCTGCTATGTACAGTTTCCGAGATATTGGGCCTCAAAAAGTGGGTCTTTTAGGGAGTAATTCTGAATAATGATTTGCAGGGCAACATTTCTTGTAAATAGTATCACCAGTCTTGATGAGGGTATACTAGGATTTTTGTGGTCGCTGAATCCGAATATGGGTTTCGCAAGACCCTGCAAGGTCACATAGATGTCATTTCAAGGTCAAACCAAGAAGAAATAATTAGCAAAATCTGTAAAAAAGCATAGGTAGATTTTTGGGGTCACTGAATCCGAATATGGATTGTGCTTGATTCTGCAAAATCATCCAGAGGCCATTTCAAACCAAGAATAAATGATCAGAAAAATCTGTAAAGAAACATGTGTAAGTTCTTGAGATCGCTGAACCGAATATGGGTTTTGTAAGACCCTGCAAGGCCACCTAGGTGCCATTTCAAGGTCAAACCAAGAAGAAATAATTAGAAAAATCTGTAAAAAGCATAGGTAGGTTTTTGGGATCACTAAATCCGAATATGGATTTTGCTTGATCCTGCAAAAACATTCAGAGGTCATTTCAAGGTCAAACCAAGAATAAATGATCAAAAAAATCTGTAAAGAAACATGTGTAAATTTTTGAGATCGCTGAATCCGAATATGGGTTTCGCTTGACTCTGCTAAACAGTCGTGTTGCTATGGTAACAAAATAATGACGCTTAAAACTGTCAGATAATAGTTATTTCAAAATGGACAGTGATGGCAGTGATTTTCAAATATACCAATTTCAATTGGTTTCATTAAAGAGACGATTGAAGAAAAAAACCGCTGCCCAAGGGAATCACTACTTCCACATCCAGATTTTCTATCCAAGTTAGCGGATCGAAATTTGTTAGAAACCCATCGTGAAGGGGGAGGTGGAGTTATGTTGGCGGTTAGCTCTGCACTAATGGTTGTTGATCTGCAATTAGGTGACACTTTGTTTAAAAATTTACACTCTATTGATATCGTTGAAGTTAAAATAGTTATAAATCACTACTCTTTTTATATATTTACTATTTATATTCCTCCCAGAACCTCTGTTGAGATGTATCATGCTCTGTTTGATGCTTTTTGCTCTCTCAACTTTATTTATAATTCTGATATTTTAATACTAGGTGATTTCAATATACCGGAGTACTGCACCCTTACAGCTAATACACCTTCCTCATTGACTCTTCAGGCGCTAGTAAACTTTCAAAACTTTCTTAACCTAAAGCAATTTAATGGAGTAAAAAATAAAAATAACCGATTACTAGACCTAGTTTTATTCAATAAAACCTGTCAACTCGAGAGGGCTATTGATATTCTCATTGCAGAGGACGACCATCATCCTGCTCTTATTTCGACATTTAGTATCATAAAAAATCACGAAAATCATAAAATTAAATCTAATTCTAATTATAAATTTAACTTTAAGAGAGCTAACTTCCACATCCTTTATCACACATTAGCTGATACAGATTGGGAATTTTTAAATAATTCTGAAACTGTAGACGAAGCTAGTGATCGGTTCTATTCCAAATTAAACTCAATATTTATTAATACTGTACCTCAATCTAAAACTTCAAAAAGAACATATCCACCCTGGTTTGACTATCCGTTAATTAAATCTATCAAAGAAAAGCATAAAGCGTTAAATAAATACAAGCAAACAGGTGATGTAACTTATCAAAACGAATTTAAAAGATTAAGGCGAAAAGTAAAAATTGATTCTGATAATTCTTATAAAATGTATTGTAATCATGTTCAGGAAAATATAATTAATGATCCGTCCTCGTTTTGGCAATTTATTAATTATAAACGTAGTTCATCTGACCTACCAAACTTTATGAATTACAATAATGAATATCTATCTGACCCTCAACAGATTACTAATTCTTTTGCTAACTTTTTTCAGCAATCTTATTTTGAATCTGAAAATATCACGCATAATCCTAAAAATTTTGTTGAGAGTAGCTCATATTTAAATATAACCTGTTTTACGGAAGACGAAGTATTTACAGCATTAAAGAAAATTAAACCTAAATTAACCTCTGGGTCTGATGGGATCCCCGCATTCATATTACGTGACTGTGCTGCTATTTTTGCTAGCCCCCTTACTATATTATTTAACTTGTCACTAAAGTCCTCTAAATTTCCACTACAGTGGAAATTATCGAAAATAATTCCAGTCTTTAAGAAGGGTGATAGATCTGATATTTGTAACTACCGTCCGATAGTAATAATAAATAATTTTGCTAAAGCATTTGAAATTATCTTACACTATTTTATTTTTAATCATGTAAGGCATCAAATATCAACAGCTCAACACGGATTCTTCAAAGGCCGTTCAACAGTTACGAATTTAATTAATATTACAGAGTTTATTTCTGACTCTATTGATAAGAGTATACAAACAGACGTTATATATACTGACTTTTCAAAGGCATTTGATAGACTGGACCATGATATCCTCTTAGAAAAATTTGAAATTTTTGGATTTTCGGATAACCGATAGAAGACAATATGTTGTACATCATGGTATTAGATCTATTGAAGTCTTAGCTAAGTCGGGGGTCCCCCAAGGTTCAAATTTAGGGCCACTTTTCTTTAATTTGTTCATTAAAGACATAGTAGATAATATCACTGTTAACTGCCTTCTATATGCGGATGATCTAAAACTATTTTGCAATGTTGCGTGTGAATATGATTGCCTTGAATTGCAAAATAATATTGATCGTATTAATACATGGTGTATAATAAATAAATTACCTTTAAATGAAGCAAAATATAACACTATGACATTTACAACAAAACATAATGTTATTGTTTTTGATTACCAATTGAACAATCACACACTTTCCCCTCCTGACACTTTTTGTGACTTGGGTGTGACATTTGATAGAAAATTAACGTTTGTAAACCACATCGAACTTACTGTCAGTAAAAGTTATAGAACACTGGGTTTTGTCATTAGAAACTCCGCACATTTTAATAACATAAATACATTAAATCATCTATACACTACTCTCGTTAGACCACATCTTGAGTATGCTTCAATAGTATGGTGTCCTGTTTATAATGTACACATGCAAAATTTGGAAAGGCTTCAACGTCGATTTCTGAAATATGCGTCTTTTAAGACTGATGGGACCTATCCTGCTATTGGTTACCCACATCAAGAATTACTCTCTAAATTTTCCCTAGACAGTCTAGAAAACCGTAGACACCGATCACAATTAATTTTCTTATATAAAATTTTACATGGTAACATCGACTGTGGAGAAATTTTAAGTATGCTTAATTTCCAAATTCCTAGGGCGGCCTCTAGGCACAACAATTTATTTTACTTGCCATTTTCAAGAACAAATGTAATGAAATTTTCTTGTATTCAGCAAATGTGTAATATATATAATAATTTGGATACTTCTTTAGATATTTTCACCTGCAGTGCTGTAAACATAAAAAAGTGTCTCTAGCTTAAATATAGTTTTGTTCTTTCTTGTTGACTTGCGGACTATTAGACTCAATTTAGACTGTACATCTGACGTTCACTTTGTTTTATATATGACAAATGCATTGTATTAGTTTAATTTAGTTTAATTTATTAGTTTAATTCAGATATATAAATAATAGGTATATATATATTTTTGTTCATAATTTAGATAAGTATTGAATTATTTTGTATTTTCCTATTCTGTAATTGGGTTTCACCTGTTGAATAGTGTACCAAATAAATAAATAAATAAACAATAAATAAATAAAAAGCCACTCACAACGAAAATAATTTGTATATAGAAATAATTGTTTATGGAACTTCAGTAATATAATATGTGGAATCCTGTACCCCAAAAACTCATAAAACGATACCCCACATGGGTAGTGAGGTGAGGGTGGTGTAGGGGGTGGTAGTGAGGGTGGCTGAAGTAAAAAAATATTTTGAGGTTTGTTTTTCTTGTACACACACTAAATCACAATTTTTTTTCATCCCCTTTAATAATGGGGTGGGGGAGGTAATGATTGCTAATGCCAAAATTTGTCTTGAGACCTTAGCTTCTCTTGTATATACTAAATACCAATTTTATGGACTCTTACCAGCTTGATTTACCTATTTACCCCAAATTTACCCCATTTACCTCCCGACCCTTCGACGGAAGAAGATGAAAGTATAATCCAGTTCTAGATCTCGTTAAAGTACATATGTGTACCAAATTTCAAGTCAATATCTCAAACGGTTCCAGAGTAAACGTGCGCACAAAAAGTTACAGACCGTCCGACAGACAGACAGACAGACAGACAGACCGACAGACAGAAAATGTTTTTATACTCAAATATTATACTTAATTATAAACTCAGCTTACACTAAGGCCCTTACGGAGTAGACAGAGAGAACAGGTTCGATGATTATTTTTTGCTTTTTCGTGCAGTATTTATAAAAGCGTATTTTTTTAAGTTTTTCAAACTATTAATTAATTTTTTTACGGCTACAAGCGTAGCCATGCCCATGTTTGGAACCGTTAAATGGTATTCAAAATAAATTGCCATTTCTTTTCTATTTTAAAGCGGGATTAGAAAAAAAATTGTGCTTAACACGTTTTGAAAAGTAATTTTTCTACGATTGTGTTGAAAGTCAAATTTTCTAACTTCAAAATGAGTGCAGAAGATGTCACTTTGCCATTCGCCGTCTGGCAAAGAATTTGCCACACGCCACGATTACATCTTCACAAATTTAAAATTTTGAAAAAATTTAAGGAAAATAACTTCACAACCGTAGAAATAGTAGTACGTAACACACATGTGGCAAGCGTCATTACAATGTACTATTTATTTGCCTCATGTAATTTGCAAAACTCGCTTCGTTCTTTCGTTTTGGGAAATATTACCTTCGTCAAATAAAATTAGTCTTTTCATAAGTGGTTATGTAAATAACTACTTATTGTAATTTTCATTAAAAATAGATTACTGGAAAATCACGCTGGCAAAGAACAATTCGTTTTTAGTGATATTTGTCAATAAATTCCTGAATTTCTCATAAATATTATAGAATATTTCATGTTTTATTTTATCATGGTACTTAAATTGATTGTACAAGATATTTTAACTTTATGAGCAACGAATAATGTACTTATGGATAACCTCTACATATCGGCAATACTGTTCCCATGATTATTCCATGTTGCTTTCTTGATTGTTACTTTATTTTTATTATCTGAGTTTACTTTGTTTTTCTTAATAGCGTTAATGTTTTATTGTAATAAAGATTGGAATAACTTACTGGATTTTTAATTGTTTTGTTTTATCATGCTTCTCCATGGCAAATACGATATTAATTTAAAAAAAAATACTGATTTGAAAAAAGTTTTTAAAATTAATTATAAGTAATTATTGCACTAATAATAATTTACTTACTTATTCAATAGTGAACGGTTCAAACCTATAGGTAAACAGCTAGGTTCGAAAAATAATCGAATTTTTAGATTATCACAGACAAAAAGGGACATATTATTTTCATTTTGTCTATGAGAAAAGTAAGGATAAAGTCTCTTCACTTATTCTTTGCATAAAAAATCGTCTGCATTGTTTTAAAAAAAGGCCAACATTCGTTTTCATATATAATAATCAATAATCATAATAGAATAGATTAATGCAATTTTCCAACTTTGTGTTTTTTATTTCATACCCACTGTTTAAAGGTCCTTTATTTATTTTTTATTCCATTTTTGTGAATAAAGCCAGCTCCTACGGAACTAGGGTAAGAAATGATAAAATAACAGTCCTTCAGAATAAATATATTGTATCATGGGCATTTCATCATTACAATCTACTAGAGAAACATTTAAGTATTCCCATTTTTCTGGACATTTACTATATCTAATTTAAAGAATTTCATCAGCAAGTAAAACTAAAATCAGTCGTAACACTAGCAACATATCCATTGAAGTTTATTCACAAATAATTACATTACTCCCTAACACCATCAGCAATGTAAAACATTACCAGGCTTGTAGTTTCGCTTCAGTATAAAGCGGCGTTTCCTGACGAACTTCAGTTGTTGCAATTGCTGACTTTGCCGTAAAAACACCTGGAGTGGCAGTGTACGTTGTAACCGCTGGAACAGACTTGAAAGCGTAGGGAGCAGCTACAGGTGGACTAGAAAAAGCTAGTTGCCCAGGTGCTGAAAGAGAGTAACCAGAGACAAGCGGGGCTACGTTTACAGCATAACCAGTGGCCACAGGGGCAGCAAAACTATACCCAGAAGCAACTGGTGCTACATTCACAGCGTAGCTACTGGCAAGGGCTGGAGATGAGTAGGTAATGGCAGGCTGTGGTACTTCAGCAGTCCGTACTTCAATATTACTCACTACAGAAGGTTGTGCAGGTACAGGTACAGGTACAGGGGCATCTACCTTCGTGATTGTTACTTCTGGTTCTACTTGTTCTACAACGGGAATGACTGTTTTAACTGCTTCTGTAGAAAGGCTTTTAGAAGCGGCTTCCAAAGAAGCCGCTAGGGATCCAAGATTGGGCTTTAATACTTGAGATGTGTAACCAGTTACGACGTCGCTCTGTGCGTAGTGTACGTTCTTGGTGTACGCGGTTGCGGTTATGGGTCCGGTGGCATAAGCTAAAGCTGGTGCAATCTGGGGTACTGTTACTGCTGCAATGGGAATGGTCTTTGACACAACTGGAGCTGCAACTACTTCTTGAGCGTATGTAGCGACAACAGGGTTGCTGACAATGTCACTGCGGTATTGGTGGCTTACCGCTGTTGATTCTGCTACTACGGATGAACTGTAAGCAGCGGGTGCAACCCCATGGATAAGGCTGGGTTTGGCGGCGGCAAAACCTACCGAGGCTAACAACATCACCAACTTGTACATTGTAAATGATTGACTGATTGATGGATGTTAAGTTTTGATTTTATATAGTGTATCAAGGTGTGGTACTGACGTCGAATTTTTCTCAAAAGGAACTTTAGATATAATGACATTTAGAATAAATCTTAATATTCGTTGTTGACTATTAATTACAATAAAAACCTGTATTCTTTAGGAATTCACGGACCCACGTGGATTTTTTTGTCCCTTCCTGATACGAAATAATAGATTATTCATATGTATCAGTAGCGTATACTGTTAAATTATATGTATTATTTATTTTCATTTGACTAAATTAAAAAGTTTTTATTAAGGGGAGTATTAACTCATGTTATATTACAGATCAAGGTTTAAAATTGGTGTTATCTGATTTGTATTTTCAATTATGTTTTTACTTTCCTATATGCGGAGCATATAGAGAAAATATAGTGACTGCAAATATTCGATTTGAATTTTTTGTGAATTTTACACATTTTTTTACACATTATATTTTTGAATAGATATTTTATTTAGTTGTGT
This sequence comes from Rutpela maculata, assembly GCA_936432065.2. NCBI lineage: Eukaryota > Metazoa > Arthropoda > Insecta > Coleoptera > Cerambycidae > Rutpela > Rutpela maculata. The sequence continues at coordinate 278,750,072 of OW386286.2, read as the reverse complement.
TTATCATGTTACCTCCCTCCCCTCAATCTCAAGGCCCCGGTCCACTCTCCAAGATTTCTTAGATTTTTTATTTTTCAGATTGTTAATAAAGAAAATTAAGTTATTTCAATTTCATCAGTACTGTTAGTCCAGTCGAACTGATTTTTTTGGGCGACAACATTCCACCTGAAATTTTATTGTTGATTCTTATGTATTACGACCTCCTGATTACGAAAAAATCTTTGCCTCCAAAAATTCCTTGTGCATCAAGTTATATGCACTTTTTGACGCGCTTTTACAGATTTTCAACTTATCTGCTTAACATATCTTGTACTAGTAATCGGATGGGAATTTTAAAAATACTGGCTTATTTGGAATGAAATCCTTAAAAAATCCGATATATCCGATATGTATTGGTCAATCTGCCATCTTGGAAAAAATAGAAAACACCCAAAATGGCCTAAAGAATCAAAATTGAATATATTTTCTATAAGAAGGAGTAATTTCACCAAAGTTGGCAAAAATAAAACTCATTTATGGTCAAATATAATTCACCAATCCCGGAAACCGTATGTCAAATAGAACGGTTAAAGATGGTGGAAGAAATACATTTTTTAATTCTTCGTCAATTATCAAGGAAAAAAAGTGCGTTTTTTTTATTTTCAAAAACATTGCCTTTTTACAATTTTCAAAAATGTATTTTCTTTCACCCTCCTTTTTTTCGTCCAGTTTTCATCGAAACAAAATGAAATATACTATGTTAGTTTCATTACCGTCATATGCCATAATTTCTCCGCATTCCTCATCGATAGCCGATTGGCACAATAATTTCCTTTACAATAGACACATAGAATAGAACATTATATATTCAGTTTTCTACAGCTACACTGATTATTTTTACAGCCTTTCTTACATTTACAAGAAATATCAATTACTAAATTTTTAGGAAAAGCATTACTTTCACTCATAACATCAGGAAATAAGCTATTCTTTAAGCCAGCCGACTTGTAACGGATCTCTCTCAGAACCTAACCATTCTTGGACTTGTAAATATACTCTTAAACAGTGTTTTTCTATTACCTCTTCAGTAGGTAGAATTGCAGACAGTTCTATTTTCATCATAATATTTGTCAATTATTTTATTAATCTTAGGTTTGTAAAAATATTTTTTTTATGATGATTCCATGCTAGTTGAGTCATTATAATAAAAAGGTCAATGTTTTCATCAACTATTATAACTATTATAACACTGCGCAGTGCTTAAGATGTTAGGCTTGCGATCACGGGGTCCCGGGTTCGAATCCTGGCTAGGGTATGGATGTATAGTGGTGTTTTTCAAGTGTTGCCAAGACGGTAGCAGTAGGCTAGACTGTGGTTGTGTGAGAGACAACACGGTCTAGTCGCTCTCCTCTCCTGAGTTCGACTCTCAACTGCGGCAGATGGCAATGTCGCAGGGAATGGGCGTTGTGAAGTTGTCTGTGTGTCCGTCCGTCCGTCCTGGTTGAGTGGTAGAATAGCCTACGGCTAAACTCCGACAGAACATTAACATAAATTGGTATTTAGTATATACTCTTGTATATACTAAATACCAATTTTATGGACTCTTACCTGCTTGATTTATCTGTTTACCCCCATTTACCTCAATTTACCCCCCCTCCTCAACCCTTCAACGGACTAAGATGAAAATATAATCCAGTTCTAGATCTCGTTAAAATACATACGTGTACCAAATTCCAAGTCAATATCTTAAACGGTTCCAGAGCAATCGTGCGCACAAAAAAGTTACAGATGGACAGGCCGACAGACCGCCAGACAGACAGAAGTTATTTTTGCTCAAACTTAAAATCTCAACGTTTCATGACATTCTAAGCCTATTTGAACAATAAAAACATTTTTGTTGTTACTACACATCCACTGGATGTGGAAGTAATTAAAAGTGTGCCTTGGTAACAAAAAGAAGGCTCGTGTGAATTGTTAACTTTTAAGTACTTTCAGCTTGCTCTTTATTGTTAAATTGTTTGTTGTTTTTAATTGTTAAAGCATTATTATCGTTTAAAATGTATACAAATGTGAAACAATCAAATTTTTTTTTATGCTAATAATACAATTACTTTTATTACCTATAAAACTTTTTTTCATAATTGTCGTCTATGAAATAATTAAAATTGCTCTCACCTCCATTACAATCACTTGGGTACCTATACATTATTTTGTTAATAAATATTTAATTAATTGAAACAAAGCAGTTTACTCATTTTGTAAACGGAAATATGTTACGTATAGGTATTCATAAATTCCTTACAAAAAATCCATGCATTTATTAGGTGGAGCCGGAGACATTCAAGTAGAGCAAGGCCAGACAACAATTATTAACACTTTTTTTTTGGTTTATGACAAAACTATTGTGTGGAATCATATAGAGATGAAAAAAACTACTTCAGAGACAGCTTTACACCGAAGATTTCAGCCCCCTCCAGCTCCCTCCAAGAAGTAAATAGCTCTGAGACATACGTATTTAATTTTCGTTTAAAATTAAATTATTACTTCCACATCCAGTGGAAGTATTTATAGTAACGGCAAAAAAATTTTTAAAAAGTTTTATTGTTCAAATAGGCTTAGAATGTCATGAAACGTCGAAATTTTAAGTTTGAGCGAAAAAAAAAATTTCTGTCTGTCGGTCTAGCTGTCTGTAACTTTTTTTGTGCGCACGTTTATTCTGGAACCGTTTAAGATATTGACTTGAAATTTGGTACACATATGTACTTTAACGAGATCTGGAACTAGATTACATTTTCATCTTTTTCCGTAAGAGTCCAGAAATTGGTATTTAGTATATACAAAAGAAGCTAAGAAGCCAAGAAAATTTTTCCACCCTCACCCCATTATTGAAGGGGATGAAAAAAATTGTGATTTAGTGTGTGTACAAGAACCAGAAACCTCAAAATATTTTTTGCCTCATCCACCTCTATTACCACCCCCCTATCACCACCCCCATGTGGGCTATCGTTTTATAGGTTTTTGGGGTAGGGGATTTCAAATATGATATTATTAAAGTTCCATAAGCAATTATTTCCGCATACGAAATTTTTTCGTTGTGAGTGACTTGGATAGAAAATCTGGATGTGGAAGTAGTGATTCTTTGAGCAGCGGTTTTTTTTTCTTAGATGTAAATTTTAGTTAAATAATCCTTATCTAAATGATCAAAAAAATCCATAGGAAATATTTTTTCAAGAAATAATTATGTGTATGTTAGTGGTTAGTAGAGAGGAATTTTGAATGTTAGGCGCTTATTTAAGAAGGACATTATTTCGAAGCAGAAAAGTATGGGACGATATTAACCATCTTAGTCAGGTCAAGTTCTTAAAAATGTTCGTTAAAATTCAATGTTGTTATTAAAACAATAAAATAAATGGGGCCTTTTTATTGATTCTTCAAAGAGGAATTTCATAGTACTTGCAGATTAAAAACAATTTTTATACAGTGTGTTTCACTTGAAATGGTAACAAATTAGGATCCACTTATGACCAAAACCAAAAACATTTGCCTCCTACAAATGCAAAGCCACCTGCGGTACCAAAATATGCGGAGAAAACGAAAAAATCATATTAGGCATATTTTTATCCGAAAATTATGTTAATGAGACTTGTTCAGAATTGTCCAAATTTAATACCAATTAAAAAACACTTAAATTTTGATTGAAATAATGTCCAAGTCCGAAAATATCATTTTAATGGGTTTTTCTGTTTAGAAACCTGTACTATGACAATTTTGTTTGAAATTAAACCCAAGCTGCTAGGTAGTTGTCAAGCAATTTACAGTTTTTTGAAAATAATTATTTTTGAAATTTTTTAAATTTTGATTTTTCAATTTTTTAATTTTTATTAAATTTTGGACATAAGGTTTTTGGACAATTCTGAACAAAATTTTCCGATAAAAAATGCCTAATATACATTTGTAGGAGGCGAATATTTTTCTGGACATAAGTAGATCCTAATTTGTTCTATACTTAGTCAAAATTTGATTCAAATCGGAAAAAAAAATAGAAAAGTTATTGGGTGTTCCTATTTAAAGTGAAACACACTGTATATAAAAAAACAAACTAGATAGTAGTCGCTAGCGCCGTATATGCGTAGAATTTAGGACTGATCTAGACGCGTTGCTCACTCTTAATTTATTTATACGTTTTATGTTCTAGAAACCTACAATTTCCTGAACTTTCTCCTCTGCAGATAGCTTCCTAATTTATCTGTAACTTCAAAAATATTCCAGTAGATGTCGGTAACAGGATTATCCTTTTATATCGACACAGTAAAGTTTGTGGGCAAATCCCTTAAATGATATAATTTCCACCTTCAATGTTAGAGGGCGCAATCGTACTTACTCTTCTACAAATCTTGCTCTTCTACATCTGTATCAAAGAAAACTGTAAAGTTCAGTTTACGATATATTTTCTTTTTTTTTCTATATCGTGAAACATGAGAAGCTAGTAAGCATAATAGTACAGTACCTAGAGGTAAAAAACCGCTACCCAAGGAATCACTACTTCCACATCCAGATTTTTTATCCAAGTCACTCACAACGAAAAAAATTTTTATGTGGAAATAATTGTTTATGGAACTTTAATAACATAATATTTGAAATCCTCTACCCCAAAAACCCATAAAACGATACCCCACATCGGTAGCGGGGTGGGGGTGGTAGTGAGGGTGGATGGAGTAAAAAAACATTTTGAGGTTTCTGGTTCTTGTACACACACTAAATCACAATTTTTTTTCATCCCCTTTAATAATGGAGTGAGGGTGGTAATGGGGGTGGCTAACGCTCAATTTTTTTTTTGAGACCTTAGCTTCTCTTGTATATACTAAATACCTATTTTCCCCAAATTTACCCCGCAACCCTTCGACGGAACAAGATGAAAATATAAGTTCTAGATCTCGTTAAAGTACATATGTGTACCAAATTTCAAGTCAATATCTCAAACGGTTCCAGAGTAAACGTGCACACAAAAAAAGTTACAGACCGACAGACAAAAAATTTTTTTTTTTCGCTCAAACTTAAAATCTCGACGTTTCGTGACATTCTAAGCCTATTTGAACAATAAAAATTTAAAAAAATGTTTTTGTCGTTACTATACTTCCACTGGATGTGGAAGTAAAATATGTAAAATTTCGGAATAATTTCATATTTAATGAACATTTTTGTTTATGGGTTATTGTAGTGAAAGGTATCATCTTCAGTTTCTATATGGCCCAGATATTTGTTCTTACCCTGAGGGGTGAAAACCACCCCTAAATTTAAATACTGAATATTTGAAAAAGTGTTACTAATTTATTTTTGAAGCGTAGGATAGTAAGGTTTTTGGGATCACTGATTTCGAATCTGAAGTCAAATTTAAAAAATTCAAAATGGCGGCTCTAATATGGCGGATGGATTTTTTTTCTTAAACAAGTGTTTTAAAGGGATAAAATAAATTGAGCATCTAGGTGATGCTATAAATTAGCGAAAAACAGCATTTTCGAAAGAAAAATTAATTATTAAGTGAGTTATTACCATTACCGCAAGTTGAATCTACGATAATAACAATAAATATTAAATTGAGGAAAGGACACCGCACGTTTTATAGGTAAATTGGTGGCTTGTTAAATTAGATGAATTTTTAATATGTTTTAGTTCAACTGATTCTGAATAAAGAGTTCCTCTGGCAAAACTTCAAATTATGGACAGTTTCTCCGATAGATGGCTCCGAAAACTGGACCTACCCTCGACATTATATCAACGATTTCTCAAAACTACTGCAGTTTTTGAAATGATAACTACTGGAAATAAATAACCAGACTATTTACCATTATATGGTCTTAGATTGGTGTGCCTAAACTTCCGCTTTTGCCGGAAGTGGTGTCAAATTACGTTTTTTCGAATGCAAAACACCCGTTTTACTTCATTTTAATAATGATATATATAAGTAGCTTTATTAAAATTCACTATCTTAGTAAATAAGTATGTGCATTGACTGATCGAATATTGATGCTATCTTGATACCGGGTACATCCTAATCTTGGTACAAAACAAAGTTGATTTTATTTTTCAAGATATAAAATTGCAGTTGTGTCTAGTCCATGAAAACTAATTATTTGTGAAACCTTTAAGTAGAATAGGTAGTTTTTGTTTATTTATAATACATTAAACCTTATTATTTTTAGCAAAAAATGAGATTAACTCGTTACGTCAAGCAGACCGAGACTGCAGAAAATGAAAGCAGTACTAATTTTTTTTTTTTGTATATTACACCTATCGCAAACTTAATCCGGGGACACACTGTATATAAGATAAGCTAAGGTCTCAAATTTTTTTTTAGCATTAGCCACCCCCATTAACAACCCCCACCCAATTATTAAAGGGGGTGAAAAAAACAAAATTGTCATTTGTCACTATTTCCACATACCATTTTTTTCCGTTGTGAGAGGCTTGGATAGAAAATCTGTATGTGGAAGTAGTGATGCCTTGCGAAGCGGTTTCTTTTACTTATTAGGTATACTCTTCACAAATACGAAAACGAAAAGTATATTGCGTTTCTACAACCGTAATTATCGATCGTAGAGAAAAAAATTGTATTGTATTGTTATCTGTTTGAATTTCTACGGTAACTAAGGAGACATATTAAAAAGGGAAGGATCATCAAGCAATAAGTATAACTGTTGAGGATGATAGAGAAATACTGTCAATTTGCGTGTTATTTTGGGATTTTGTGTAATTATTAATTTTTCTAATAAATTCCTATTACAAATCTGAAGCTCACGACAATTCTGAATAACTTTCAAAATATCTGTCCGTCTGTCTGTGTGTCTATTTGTCCGTCTGTCGGTCACGTTTTTGTAAACGGTATAACTTAAGAATGGGATGATATTAAAATTTGGACGAAATTTAGTGTTCACTGAAGAATGGTTCCTATCCCAGGCAGCAAGGTGCCGTCATTATGACGTCGTTTTTTCGGCATTAATTACGTCAATTTCACCTTCAGCATGACGTAAAAATGACGTGAAAAAGACGGCACAATGTCACAGCCCAATGACGTCATACATATGACGTATTGGTAATCAGTGAATTTTGCAATAAGGGAGGCAAACCTCTCATTATAATATTTTTCCACAATAAAGTTTTTGACGAAAAAAAAAACCGGAATGTGCAGGGATCGAACCTCTTGACTCGCAACCTAACATTCCATTTCCATTTAAAATTCTTTATTAATTTTATAAGTTAACAATACATAGGTAATGAATTAATATCTCATTGTGGACAATACATTATAGAAAACTGAAAACGAATACAATCCCGGGGACGTGAATCGTCAACAGTTGGGCTGCTGTTAACCCGGAGACACTACACAACCTTTTCTGTTATGCTTGATTGCATTCTTTCATGAGGTTAAAATGCATTTATTTTTATATGCTAGAAAAAGCTTTAATACTTAGGTAGGTAAAAAGTTATAAAAGGTCAAGAGATATTCAATGTCATGCAGGAAAAGAAAGAAAAACCTGCTTAAAATAATGGTATATCAAGAAGATAAAAACACATTCGTGTAAATACATCGAAAATCGATGTGTAAAATAAATTAACTTGATTTATGTGGGTTACCTCTTCAGTTTTCTGGTATCCTACTACAGGATTCCTCAGGGGAGGACGACAACAAGGAAAGGATGGTTGGGGGATGGATTTTATATGGCGAAGCAACCTAACACTTAACTCACTGAACCACTGAACACCTTTATTTAAACTTGTTTAAAAGCTGTATACCTAGTTAGAAATAGTAAAACAAAATTATTATTACTATGTGGCAAAAATCGAACTAGTCACTAAATACTTTTATTTATTTTTATTTTATAATGATTTATTTAAATTAAAATTTCAGGTTGCAAACATATTCGGCAACTATGTCAAAACATACTGATGTTTCTATATGTACGTTTTTATCGCTATTATGATTGTTCAATGTTCTCTATATACATATATACATATATATAGTGAACCAAATGACCAATTTTGACGACAAAATGACGTCATTTTAATGACGTCAGAAGTACGTTTTAAATATCACGTCTCTGGTACGTCATTTATTAATGACGTCAAAATAATGACCTAAAATAAACGTTTATTTGACGTCTTCATGATGACGTCAGAAGTACGTTTTAAATATCACGTCTCTAGTACGTCATTTATTGGGACAATGACGTCGGCGACGAAAAATCACCTTTAAAAGACGTCATAATGAAGTCACCCTGCTACCTGGGATTGTTTTTGAAAAAAATTGATATGTAATTTAAAAAAGAAAATGAGCTTGAATAGGATTGTAACCGTTAATGTGATACTAAGACTGAAGTAATTTCCACCTACACCAAAATACTACACACTCGGCATCATCAGGAGATTATGAAATTGGGAAGAAATTGTATATTTGAAATTAAAACGTAAGACTAAAATGTGTGTGTCTGCTCTCAGCGAGGAGTATAATGTATATGCGCTCGATAGCTAGGTGGCTGTTTCGGTACACCTTCGTTTTATGTAAAATGAGATATTTTTATCGTTACAAAGCTCATTTTTGTGTCCGTACACCTTTTATGTCTCAAGCAAATGAAATAAGATCACTAGAAAGTGTGTGACGTCAAAAAACGTAGCCAGAAATGTCAAAGATGTAAAGAGAAGCTGCCTCGCTTTTTCTAGCTCTTGCAGATGACTTGTGCCCTATGGGCGCAATTTTTGTGTCGGACTAATTATTTTTTAATTGTGATGCCTGTCGTAAATATTTTCTTAAGGAGTTTATTAACTTTTGTTATTTTCTACTGCTGTTATCTACTTGCCAAATATGAGCTTTGTACGCACACAAAAAGTGATCCTTGTAACGATGACTCCATTTCTATACTTTTTATATCTTGATGAGCTACGTCCAAACTGACGGGCTGACATAAACCAGAAGTCTATTTCGTCGTGATTTAAGTTTGATACGATTATTCAACACTTAAAAAATACTTACAACGATGAATTTCCAAAAAAACCATCTATATAGCTCGCGCGCATAACATTCAAGTCGATTTTAATATACATTTAAAAATAAATTTTTCTACCCCCTTATGTAAATTTGCTGTTTTCTGTATAGTCTGTAGAATGCCTAAGTAAGCAATTCCAGTTAACTGAACGGATATATTTCATATCAGTTCTAGGATGGATATGAAATGAAATCGACCAATGACAGTTCGGTTATTAAGTACGTAGACAACTATTCGTTTTAAAATCAAATTAGTGTGTAAGCTGTCAAAGTAACTGTCAGTGTGTAATATATTAATGTTTAATAAATTTTGTAGTTTTTTTAAGCTGGTCGTAGAAAAGTATACTGTACAACTCGAGTGGATTATCCATATCCACTCTTGTTGCACAAACTACTATAAAATATTTAATTTTTTACAAATAAGTAATTACTTTATTTGCAAGAAGTTTATCATCTGCCAAAACAGAGTTAGAGAAATATACAGTAACATAAGAAATAATTCAAATATCATTAGTAATTTGCCATTACATTCACTGACAACTGATTTTTTACAATTTTTAATAATTTAATTCATTGGTTTGTTCTCTCAGTATGAACCCTGGCAGATGCAACAATGACACAATTCACTATCATCACTGACCTGCGCGGTGCTGATACAGATAAGCATATACCTTTTAACAATATCCCTAAAAGGACAAACTTGCCTCACGTAAGTACCTGTAAACAACACATTCTATCACCATCCTGATGAAGTAATGATGAGGATAAACATTGTTCCTCAGCTTAACGCTAGGGCGTGATGCTTGGCCGGAATGAATACTTAACTTTATTCGTGGTACATACAGTACATTTACAAAAATTTAAGGTAAGGGCGAGTTGTACCAACTAAGTTCAAGCCAAGTTCAGCTTGATCCAAGATCGAAAGTCAAGGTTACGATTGTTACAATAATCACAACCAAACCATGGATTTTGATCTTGGATCAAGCTGAATTTGGCTTGAACTTAACTGGTACAACTCGCCCTAAGAAACTATTAAAGGAAGCATTTTCAATAGCTTAGTTTACATTTATAAGACTCTGAACAAGTCTATCTTAATACACTTTTAAAATAGTTTGTAGATTTTTGTGAAAGGCATATTGCGTTCGACATTTGATATTAATTTTATAAATAATTATAATGTCGGACTGTCTTCATGAGACACCTCAGTTAAATGTATTTATCTATATATTCAAAATATTTCATTCCCCCAAATGTTAATTCATTTAGTTAGTGATCGGTAATGTAAATGGAACTTTACACTCCGTTTAAAGCCTTTGTGATATCCTCGACGCATTAGTTTAGTAGAAAGGGGGACAACCCTATCATTTAGTAATCTTTAGTAATCGGGTGTGCATTAAAACATTACGTTAATAGGTGTACAGCTCTGCAAATCATAGTGTTTATTGACTTTTTTATTTTACCGTGGATTGTCAAATAAAAATTTTGTCATATTGTCTGCGCTGACCGATTTCTCATTGAATTTAAATGCTATCAAAATTAATTAAAAATATTCAATCATACGATTTATTTTTTGTAGAAAAGTCAGTTATATACAGTGTGACCCATCCCAAGTGGACACACCTTCGTAGCTCAGTTATTGGTCATCCAATTTCAACCAAATTTGGATCGGTATCAAAGACATTTACTATATCCTTTTTGAGTAAAACGAAATTTATTTCAGCCATTAGCGTGCATTTTTATCAAGAAAAAACGGTCTATTTTTCGAGAAGTCATATTATGCATTTTTTTTATTGAAAAGCTAATGCAATATTATTGATCAGCATGCTGTGGTACTCCTGTGTCCACAACTTAACAAAATTTTGAATTTTGGTTTTCGAATTACATATTTTAAACATTAAATTATTAATAAATTGTTATCGAATTTAAAAAAAAAATCATTCTTAATTTCCTCTTTAAATTTTTCTACCACCCCCTATCACTGATAATTTCAAATTTCATAGGCCAAGAATTTTCATTGAAAAATTGCTAAAAATTTTGAGTCATCAGCCCTGTAAATTATTCGGGCATTAAGGATTACCGAATTTGAAAGTATTGATGATATGGTGTGGTAGAAAAAGTGAATTTAAAGAGAAAATGAAGAATTACTTTTTTCTGAAAAAAACAATATGCTAGCAATTTATTGATTATATAATGTTTAACATAGTTAATTTTATGGAGCCGTAATTCGAAAATCAAAAATCAAAATATTGTCAATTTCTGGATATAAGGGTCCTACATGCTGAACAATAGTATTGCATTTTGAGGAGGCCATGGAAAACTATTAACACTTAATATGGCCTCCTCACAAATATATTAAATTTTTCGAAAGTGAGTGGACGAAAACCCCCATGCCTTAACCGAAACCCATTTCCAAGAGAAATTTTCGGTTAATGTATGGGTATAGTCCAGTCAATGAAAGAGTTGTAGAGAACATTTAGTAGGGGAGAATTTTTCTCTTCAGGAATGTGTTGGGGGTAGTTAGGAGGTAAACATACTAAAAGTCCCCGCCCCTAGCCCCGCCGCTTCAGTAGGAGAGGGGGGTGGAAAGGTTTCTTTTTTCGATTCTTCGCTTATAACTCGGAAACGATGCGTCGTACGAAAAAAGGTAATCTATACAAAATTAAACGTAATTAAATTTCCCACAAGAAAGTTTATATTCATTTTCTTCCTATGTGTTATATTTTACGAGATATTTGCCAGCGAAAATCGATAATTAATAAAAAAAAATCAATTGTGTACCTTGAATATTTCTATCAAAGCGGTTTACCGTGGTCTGCTAATAAATTACAGTCACAAAACAATCTTTATTTTACAACACTCGACGTATTTACTAACGTAATATTTTGTCGAAGTCTAGACATTTCCTTAAATATACAGTGTGACTCACTTAAAATGAAGATACCCTTATAACTTTTTCATTTTGTTTCCGATTTGAATCAAATTTTACTCAAGTATAGAACAAATTAGGATCTACTTATGACCAGAAAATCATTCACCTGCTATAAAGGCAAAGCTACCTGCGGTACCAAAATTTGAAGAAAAAGATTAAAAATCATATTGATTTTTAATCTTACGAACTATGAATTTTACGTAGCCACCACAAATTGCGGAAGCTGAGGACCCCCTTTGCCAGATGAGCTTATGTATAAAATATCCCCCATCAATAATCAAATCAAATTTTGGTGTATGTACGTTTGTGGCGCCGATTGGATGCATTTTTTAGAATTTCTAACATTCAAAATGTTTTATTTTTTTCAGCATATTTTGGTACCGCAAGTGGCTTTGCCTTTATAGCAGGTGAATGATTTTCTGGTCATAAGTAGATCCTAATTTGTTCTATACTTAAGTAAAATTTGATTCAAATCGGAAACAAAATGAAAAAGTTATAAGTGTATCTTCATTTTAAGTGAGTCACACTGTATACTTAAGGAAATGTCTAGACTTCAACAAAATATTACGTTAGTAAATACGTCGAGTGTTGTAAAATAAAGATTGTTTTGTGATTGTGATTTATTAGAAGACCACGGTAAACCGCTTTGATAGAAATATTCAAAGTACACAATTGATTTTTTTTTATTAATTATCGATTTTCGCTGGCGAATATTTCGTAAAATATAACACATAGGAAGAAAATGAATATAAACATTCTTGTGGGAAATTTAATTACGTTTAATTTTGCACAGATGACCTTTTCCCATACGACGCATCGTTTCCGAGTTATAAGCGAAGAATCGAAAAAAGGAACCTTTCCACCCCCCTCCCCCCTGAAGCGGCGGGGCTAGGGGCGGGGACTTTTAGTATGTTTTCCTCCTGACTACCCCCAACACATCCCCGAAGAGAAAAATTCTTCCCTCCAAAATGTTCTCTACGATCCCTTTTTGGGCATTCATTGATTGGACTAGTAGGAATTATTGATAATAGTTTTATGGGCCCGTTTTACTTCCACGTCCAGTGGAAGTATAGTAACGACAAAAAAATTTAAAAAAATTTTTATTGCCCAAATAGGCTTAAAATGTCATGAAACGTCGAGATTTTAAGTTTGAGCGAAAAAAAAATTTCTGTCTGTCGGTCTGTCTGTCTGTCGGTCTGTCTGTCTGTCTGTAACTTTTTTTTGTGCGCACGTTTACTCTGGAACCGTTTGAGATATTGACTTGAAATTTGGTACACATATGTACTTTAACGAGATCTAGAACTAGATTATATTTTCATCTTGTTTCGTTGAAGGGTTGGGGGGTAAATTGGGGTAAATTTGGGGTAAATGGGTAAGTCAAGCAGGTAAGAGTCCATGAAATTGATATTTAGTATATACAAGAGAAGCTGAGGTCTCAAAAAAATTTTTGGCATTAGCCACCCCCATTACCACCCCCACCTCCTCATTAAAGGGGATGAAAAAAAAATGTGATTTAGTGCATGTACAGGAACCAGAAACCTCAAAATATTTTTTTACTTCATCCACCCCCCACTACCACCCCCCTATCACCACCCCCACCCTACTACCGATGTGGGGTATCGTTTTATGGGTTTTTGGGGTAGAGGATTTCAAATATTATATTATTAAAGTTCCATAAACAATTATTTTCACATACAAAGTTTTTTCGTTATGAGTGACTTGGATAGAGAATCTGGATGTGGAAGTAGTGATTCCTTGGGCAGCGGTTTTTTTTTCTGCTAATATGCAGATGATGTTTAGTATAAGCTTGGCTTAATATCAGCATATACTAAACATCATCTCTTTATCTTTTTGGAAATTTTGACAGTTTGCTAACGCTGTCATTAATTCAGAATTCATTTTTGACTTAGGATTTGTATTCAGCGACCTCAAAAACTTAAGAATGTGCATTTAATATCAATTTTTTACATTTTAGTAAAATTTGACAGTTTTTTGACAGCTGTCATTAAGTCATAATTCATTTCTTACTTCGGATTTGTATTTAGCGACCTAAAATATTTACGAATATACAATTAATATCAACTTTTTACATTTCGGTAAAATTTGACAGCTTGTTGACAGCTGCCATTAAATCGAAATTTATTCTTGACTTCAGTGACAGTGGTAGTGGGGGTGGATGAAGTAAAAAATATTTTGAGGTTTCTGGTTCTTGCACACACACTAAATCACTTTTTTTCATCCCCTTTAATAATGAGATGGGAGTGACTAATGCCAAAAATTTTTTTGAGACCCTAGCTTCTCTTGTATATACTAAATACCAATTTTATGGACTCTTACCTGCTTGATTTACCCATTTACCCCAAATTTACCCCCCAACCTTTCGACGGAACAAGATGAAAATATAATCTAGTTCCAGACCTCGTTAAAGTACATATGTGTACCAAATTTCAAGTCAGTATCTTAAGCGGTTCCAGAGTAAACGTGCGCACAAAAAAAGTTACAGACAGACAGACCGACAGATAGAACGACAGACCGAAATTTTTTTTCGCTCAAACTTAAAATTTCGACATTTCATGACATTCTAAGCCTATTTGAACAATAAAAATTAAAAAAAAAATTTTTTGTCGTTACTATAGGTACTTCCACTGGATGTAGAAGTAATTTGATACTATATTTGCACTCCACTATGTGGAAATAATTGTTTATGGAACTTTAATAATATAATATTTGAAATTATCTACCCCAAAAACTCATAAAACGATATGCCACATCAGTAGTGGGGGTGGGGGTGGTGGTAGTGAGGGTGAGTGAAGTAAAAAAAAATTGAGGCTATTGGTTCTTGGTGGCTAATACCAAAACAATTTGTGAAACCTTAGTTTCCCATATATACTAAATACCAATTTTCATGGACTCTTACTTGCTTGATTTACCTATTTACCTCCATTTACCCCAATTTGCTTTAACGGAATAAGATCAAAACATAATCTAGTTCCAGATTTCGTTAAAATTCATATGTGTACCAAATTTCAAATCAATATCTTGAACGGTTCAAGAGTAATCGTGCGCACAAAAAAAAGTTACAGACAGATAGACAGAAGTTTTGTTTCGCTCGGACTTAAAATCTCGACATTTCATGGCTATTTAAACAATACAAATTTTCAATTTTTTTGCGTTACTATACTTCCACTGGATCTGGAAGTAATATTTATATTTATTTTATATATTTAATATGCAATCATATTTGGGTGGCCTATCAGCGTTTAAAAGTTATGAACCAAGATAACATGTTTTTACTCACATTCTGCGTAATTTTTACCCCATGGAAAATCGAAGCAGAATATGTAAATTTTCAGTTAAATTTAAAACTTACAAAACGTTTACTTACGTTAAAAGTTACAAAAAAATTTTAGCAATTAAGTAATTATTATTACTGGTTCTTTCGGCATCTAATAATTTCTTTTAGACACGTACATTCGTACATACAATGTACACTTTTATCAGTCTTTTACTTTATTATAATAAATAAATAAATAATACCTAATATGAAATATTCAAATCAATAAGTTCTGTAGTTTTTGTCCCTATTTATGGAAGCAAAAAGCATTAAAATTAAGAATTCATCAATTTAATACACAAACGTAGATAGAAGATTCGTAAAAAATACATTACATACAAACATTTATTTACAATATAATAGAACAAACTAACAGAGCTAACTGCAACGTTGTCTTATGATTTATTTAACAAAGATAGCCATGACCATGATGATTTAGGAATTGGCTACAATAAAATCTTGCCGATCGTCTTTTGTTTCGTCGTATTCAGTTCTGTGATTGTGGATTGTGGTTAATTTCATAAATTATATTTGCGAGTGTGGGTGCTTTTTCATTTAAAAACTTTTAAATTACGTGATTGTGCATCAACGTTAATATTTTGGCTCAGACTTTAAAGGTAGGTGCCTAAATGTAATGATATAAAATGCTTTCTGTATACAAGCAGGTATTTACTTCGATGAACTTAACCTAGAATTTTAATTTTAAACATATTAGGCATTTATGAACCTTTAATATTTTTTATTTTATTAAATGGTTTGGCAAAGTTTGGCGAAGAATAATTTAGAAAAAGAATAAACAAAAAAGAGAACTGTACGTCTTGTTACCACCTAATAGAGAGGAAAATAGCATGCTGTATAATACTCTAACATTTGAAACTAATATAAATAACATAGCCCCACAAAATAAAAAAAGTATGTTGTACTAGAAAAGAGACCATCACATCCTCACTTATTTTGGTGCGCTGAATCCGAATCTGACGTCCAAATTAACTTCTACCTTGTCATTTTTTTGTAAATCTCGTGTTTTTTTTTCGCATTTTATTCGTGGTGGTACCGAAAAAAGCTCAAATTGACAAGATATCGAAAAATTTTATTAAGAGAAAGTACTTAGAATTCAACTAGGACTCCATATGTTAATTTTGAACAAAATCTGGGGAAAAAAGATGTGTAATGGTCGGGGTAAAAATTTGTATTTTTATTTTTTTCTTAGATTTGGTTCAAATATGGGGTCCTCGTTGGATTCTAAGCACGTTTTCTTAATAAAAATTTTCGATATCTTTCGGTACCACCCTCAGTACCACCACAAATAAATTGCGAAAAAACGCGATTTACAAAAAAATGACAAGGTAGAAGTCAACTTGAAGAAGATTCGCATTCAGCGCGCCAAAATACGTGGTTTGATGGTCTCTTTTCTGATACAACATACTTTTTTGTGAGGCTGTGTAATTAATATAACTTATTTATAAATAAATCATAATTTTAAATTCCAGAGTAATCCTGTAAACCTTCAGACCTAAAAATTGTCTTGTAATGTCCATTTTTAGAATGGGTACTTAAAAAAATAGCATAGGTTAGTACAATAACTAGAGGTTTTTAACTTCGCAATAATGTCATATGGAACGGATTTCGTTCATTTTTGGCAGTATTATAGTAAATGCTTCACAGAAAAGTTTCTATATTGTGCGGGGGCTTGCTAATTTATAGGAGGTGGATGCCACCCTCTCTCAGGGGGTGGCACTTAAAAAATATATATATTTATTGGAGCTGAAATAGAATCAAATTTTAAGAAAAAACGGTTCTATACAATTTTCCACATAAACTGATAGTTTTTAAGTCATAACGACTTCAAAATTGCGATTTTAGCTTAAAAAAAAGGAATTTCGAAACGGCTTTTGTCAAGTATCTCGAAAAGTATTACTTTATCGAAAAAATGTTAAAGGCCAATTACAGAAAGTAGAAACTGGGAATTAATTATATTTTTTGTTTACTGATGTAGGATTAATAATTTCGGAGATATTTAAGTTTATATTTGGTATCCAAGTGTTTCGAAATTACCTTTAAAGTTTTTAATGCATTTTTTTCTAAAGCAAGTGCTTTAAATGAGCCAAAAAATTTGAGCATCTAGGTAATGCTACATCTTAACGAAAAACTGTATTTGAGATAATGTTTTTAAATTACTGGCTAATTAGAGTAACAAAATGTCGACCTTTTTATATAAAAAAATATAAATACGCACATTTTTCCATCATAACTTCTTTATTTCTTATGCTACAGGAACGAATAAAAAATAATTTGAATGCCCAATTAATTGTCTTCAATTTCATTTCTTAGCATGCGTGACGTAGCTGTCATAATTTCTGAGATATTTAACATTTAAACTGCATTTTTCGTCTTATAAACGTTCGGACGCTATTTGTAAACTTTCATATCTCCGAAATTATTAAATCTATGTAAATAAATAAACAAGCGAAATTCATTATCAGTTTATGAATTTTATTTTTGGTCTCTACCCATTTTTCAATAAAACTAATATTTATTGGGATATTTGGAAGAGGAAAAAAAATTACGTTTTATCGAAAATACCTTTATAGTTTAAACTGTATTTTTTTTCTAAAGCAAGTGCTGTATACAAACCAAAAAATTTGAACATCTACGTCATGCTATATATTAATGAGAAACAGTGTTTGAAATTCATTTTTTTAATTACTGGCTAATTACAGTAACAAAATGGCGACATTGTTAATAAAAAAATGTGTAGACGCACATTGTTTCGGTCATAACTTCTTTGTTTTTTATGCTACAGAAACAAATAAAAAAACAGTTGAAAGCTTAATTAATAACCTATTATTCTACCTATTAGCATCCTTGACGTAGGTGTCACAGTTTCTGAGATATTTAAATCTCACTCTAAATAATTACCTTATGAACACTTGGATGGCAAATATAAACTTAAATATCTCTGAAATTATTAATCCTACATCAATAAACAAAAATATAATTAATTCCCAGTTTGTACTTTCTGTAATTGGTCTGTAACATTTTTTCGATAAAGTAATACTTTTCGAGATACTTGACGAAAGCCGTTTGGAAATACCTTTTTTTTTTAAGCTAAAATCGCAATTTTGAAGTCGTTATAACTTGGAAACTATCAATTTATGTGAAAAATTGCATAGAACCTTTTCTTCTTAAAATTCGATTCTATTTCAGCTCCAATAAATATATATTTTTTTAAGTACCACCCCCTGAGAGGGGGTGGCATCCACCCCCTATAAATTAGCAAGCCCCCGCACAATACAGAAACTTTTCTGTGAAGCATTTACTATTATACTGCCAAAAATGAACGAAATCCGTTCAATATGACATTATTCCGAAGTTTTGCGTATTTTTTTACCTCTAGGTACTGTACTAGGTCCACAATTTTATTTTTTAATTTCCATTGATTAAAATATGTGGACTTCATGTTTTTTGGTACGCTGAGTCATAATCTGAATTCTGTATAGCTCTAACAGACCCAGTTTTTTTGTGGCTCCCTTTGCCAACCCCAAAATTAAAAAAAAAATCTCTAACTAAATGCAATTAGTACAACAGAAAATTTGTATCCCAAAAATCAGTTTGTACATCATCACTAGAGTCCAAAGTCAACTAAAAGATATTGTGTATATCAGTCCTACCATTTATTCCACTCATCGCCGTTCAGGTTGTGAGAAAAATACTTATTACTATACAGGGTGGACCATTAATAATGGACCATAGTTCAAGGGTAGATTTTTGGACCAAAATATGAGGATCTAACTGAACATGTTTTAGTAAATTGTTGCTGTGGAAAAAGATACAGGGTGTCAAAATTGTAATTTTTTTTCTTTTTTTTTGCAATATCTCAACTACCTCTTGACCGATCTTCTTCCAATTTGGCAAGGAAACATTTTTTAGGCTAAGAAACAATAATTTATGTATTACATCACGATAGCCAGTGGAGGGCGCTCATGAGCTATACCTGATGATGAATATTTTTCTCTTTTTTTTTACGAAACGTAGTGGCATTTTTTACTAGAAAATCTCATGTAGGAGTCATTTCTACGTAAAAAAGGTACACTTGATAGAACTTGATAATTCTAACCGTTTCCGGGAAAACTGCCGCATAGATCTCAAAAATTCTTTGAATACAAACCCAATTTGAAAAGGAGAAATTGTATTTATTGAAAAATGTGCTTTGGTGACGTCTTAGTTCTGTCATTTACGTACAATTTCATTAGTTTGACATTTTGACAGAACTAAGACAGTATATAATTGAACTGGAACAGCTGGAACTGCAATTAACTCAGTCGTTTCCAGTTTAAAAAATATGTAAATACCTATATTGAATATTATTCCCATTTTAAACAGTAAATAATTGAACTGGAACAGCTGGAACTGCAACTAACTCAGTCGTTTCCAGTTTAAAAAAAATGTAAATACCCATATTCAATATAGGTAATTATTTATCTATATTCGATATAGGTATTTACATTTTTTTTAAACTGGAAACGACTGAGTTAATTGCAGTTCCAGCTGTTCCAGTTCAATTATTTACTGTTTAAAATGGGAATAATATTTGTTTACAGTTTAAAGTGGGATTTAAAAAAAATACAGTTTGAACTAGAAATAATTAAATTATGTACAGTTTAAACTGGGAATAATTAAATTATTTGCAGTTTGAACTGGGAATAATTCAATTATTTACAGTTTAAAGTGGGAATTTGAACTGGGAATAAATCAATTATTTACAGTTTAAACTGTAAATAATTGAATTATTTACAGATTGAGCTGTAAACAATTGAATTGTTTACAGTTTAAAGTTGGAATAAAAAAATTTACAGTTTGAACTGGGAACAATTAAATTATTTACAGATTCAGCTGGAACCAATTGAACTGTTTACAGTTTGAACTGGGAATAATAAGATTTACAGTTGAAACTGGAAGTAAATCAATAATTTACAGATTTAACAGGGAATAATCAAATTATTTACAAGTTTATGTGGGAATAATTGGAAAAAAATATCCGTGACCCTTCTACGTCTTCATAGTATATTATATTTTAAGTATGTCATTATTATTTTTGTGGGGTGTTATTATATTTACTAAAATGATTGTACAAGTTATTCATAAAATAAAGTTTAATTTATGTATTTATTTAATTATTTAATTATTTAGTTGTTAGGTGCAAACATTGTGTGCTGTCAAATTTGAGAAAAAAAAGTACATGGGTGCTGACAAATAAATTTCAACCCTCTATTATATAATAATATGTGATCATTTTTGGTAAGGTAATCTGGGTAATAATAGAAAATGTAATATATGTGGGCGGGACAAAATTTCTACCCTAAATATTATCGACCCTGTAGAAGCGTTAGCTTGGAAAGTGATTGTGCTAGGGTGTGCTAGGTATAAGCATTGCGTGTTAGCAAATTCAAGACAAAAAATAACTGGGGGGGGGGCTGAGGGAAAAAATGTACACCCTGTGTATTACCGCCCCTGTAGGTGTGCTAGCTTTGAAAATAATTGTGCTAGGTCTAAACATTGTGTGCTAGCAAACTGAAGAAGAAAAAATAACTGGGGGGGCTAGCGTCAACTCCCCCTCCCCGAAAACAATCCCTATTTATTATTTGCTGCGCGGGGGGTGTGCTAACTTTAAAACTGGTTGTGCTAGAGTGTCCTATGACTGATATACACAATATCTTTTAGTTGACTTTGAAGCCTACAGTCCAGTCAACGGAGCGCTAAAATGACCAAAATCTCTAATTTGAGTGCTAACGAATGGATTTTGATGAAATCCTGTGCAATGTGTTTGTAATGACGTTAATAAAAAAGTTGAAAAAAATATTAGAGTAGAAAATGATCGTGTTCCGCAACTTGTAGAATTATGTCAAACATGAAAAAAAAAACAATATATTTGCTTCTTTTGGCAGAAGATAAGACGTTTTTACTCTACTGACTTTTTTCGAAAAATGCATAATTTTCGAGATATGGCCACTCGAAAACTC
This sequence comes from Rutpela maculata, assembly GCA_936432065.2. Lineage (NCBI taxonomy): Eukaryota > Metazoa > Arthropoda > Insecta > Coleoptera > Cerambycidae > Rutpela > Rutpela maculata. The sequence goes on along the minus strand of OW386286.2, from coordinate 278,728,773 downwards.
CTAAAAGTGGTGGAGGAAAAATGTAAAACTTGAAAAAAAATCTGGAAAAATTCAAGTGAATGTATCATCGAAATACAAGACTTGTTCTTATTTGCAACTTTTCTGTAAAGTGCGTTTTCACAGGGTTATTTCGGAAAAACATGAAAAACTATTTTCTTTGAAATTGTAGCGTTTTAAAAATAAGTAATTTAAAAATTTGAAAAAATTCAGACACATGCATTGAGGCCTTCTAAACATTCTTTGTCTCTTGGAATTTTTTTGTTACTTGCTAATTTTCCGAGTTACAGGCAATTTTTCTCGGTAAATAATGTACTACATTTCTTGCCCATTAAAAAATTTTTCCAGAAAACTTTTTCACATTTTCAATTTAAAAATTATATTAAACCTTTAAAAATGGTATAATTATATGGGTTACATATTTTTTTATAATAATATGTAATATGTAAAAAATGTAGTACATTATTTATTGTGAAAAACTGCCTGTAACTCGGAAAATTAGTAAGTTACAAAAAAATTCAAAGAGACAAAAAATGTTTAGAAGGCCTCAATGCATACGTCTGAATTTTTTCAATTTTTTAAATTATATATGTTTAAAGCACTATAATTTCAAAAAGGGGGTAATTTTTCATGTTTTTCCGGAAAAACTCGGTGAAAACGCACTTTACAGAAATATTGAAAACAAGAAAGTCTTGTACAGGGTGACAATCGGGAACCGGATGTTTTTGGAATGCATAGTACGATGTACAGAGCGGTTAGAGGAGGGCAAATGCGACAACACCAACATAAGATGGGTTAGTAATTTTTAACAACTGGCAGTATAATGAAGAAAAAGTAATAAGGTCCACAACGTACTGTAAGAACCACTGAAAACATAGAGCGAGTGAGAGATGCGCTCACCAGTCCTTCACGGTCCGCCCGAAAATATGCAATTGAGTTGAACATGAATCGGGAATCGGTTAGGAAAACGGATAAATCCAAGGAATGTGTGGTTTCAGCAAGATGGTGCCACGGCACGCATCAATGAATGTTGTCCGCAACATGTTCCCAGGAAAACTCATCTCACGTTTTGGAGATGTACCGTGGCCCCCAAGATCTCTAGACCTGTCAATTTGCGATTTCTTTCTTTGGGGGTATTTGAGGAATTGTGTATATGCTCACAGGCCCCGTAATTTGGCCGATTTGAAGAATGCCATTCATCAGGAAATCATGACTATTGATAAAGAGGGTCGAAAACTGCATCCAACGCGACGGACACCATGCCGATGACATTATCTTCCATATTTCACGCACATCGTAAATGGCATTGTGTAAGCTTCATTCTGGTCTTAGTAAAACCTTATTATCTTGTATATTCTTTGTGTAACACTTATTTCAAAATCGTCCGGTTCCCGATTGTCACCTTGTACCTCGATGATATATTCACTTGAATTTTTTCAGATTTCTTTTTCAACTTTTACATTCCCTCCCCCAATTTTAGGAATTTCGAAAAATATACATTTTTCAAAAAGATTCACAGGTGTATAAACATCTTATTCTGGGCCAGAAAAGGTAAATATATTATTTTTCTTCATTTTTGACCTAATTCTACAAGTTACGGAACCCGTAATAAAAGGTCCCTCCCAATCATTTCCTACTCTAATATTTTATTCAACTTTTTTATCAACGTCATTACGAATCCATTCATTAGCACTCAAGTTGGAGGTGAAACCTCCCGTTGACTGGACTACTAGTATTGACGTACAAACTGACTTTCGGGATACAAATTTACTGTTGTCAACTGCATTTAATTATAAATTTTCTTTATAAGTTTGGGATTGGCAAGTGGAGCTACAAAAAATTTACGTCTGTTAGAGCAAAACGGACCTCAAATTGTTACTCAGTGTACCAAAAAACACACCACATACTCTGATCAATGTAAATTAAAAAACAAAAATTTTGTGTTATTATAGTTAGCACAGATCAACTGCAAGTTTCACTCACTGTTTTCGAAATTTTCTCTAAAGTGCCTACAATTGTGTAATATTATTGTTAGCATATTTACTTTCTCATGAGAATTTACTCGCTATTGTATTCTACTCACATGGACAATGTGTTTGTAAGCGATTAAGTCTGAATGACAAAAGTAGGTAACATTTCTACAGAAAATTAATGCAAGTGAGACAATACCATAATTAAAAATTAGTGATATACAGGGTGTTCCATAACAGAAAAAAAATCAATTTTACCTTTTTTAGTAACAACAGTAGAATTAATTGAATAAAAATTGCCGTGAAACTCTGAGAGATAACGATTCCGTGAAATTTTCCGACGTAAATTATCGGATTTGCGTCATTCTTCCTGTATTCGGTGTTATCTAAACGGAATATTGTGGCATTTAATTTCCATGGTGGGATTTCTTTGAATCATGACTGATAAACCGATGGAAAACTATGATCAATTTTGTTGAGCTGTTGGGGGGGGGGGGGGGGTGTACAAGAACCAGACACCTCAAAACTTTTTTACTTCATCCACCTTAAAGTTCCATAAACAATTATTTCCTCATACAAAATTTTTTAGTTGTGTGTGACTTTGATAAAAAATGTGGATGTGGAAGTAGTGATTCCTTGGGCAGCGGTTTTTCCTTTTACAAACGGTATTCAACATTAAAATTTGAATAAATCCGTTAGATATTTTTTATTTCGAAGTTTGAGAAATTGATTGATTATAAAAAACGTGTTTTTTAACATTTACACCGTCATATCTTCAAGCCTAATCAAGCTATTGATCTGATTTTCTTTTAAATTCAAGTACACAAACAACCGCTTCCAGTGATCTTTTTGTTTCTATCGATTATTCTTTATTATTTTCTTTAAATACCAATGAACTTATTACTTCGTTAAGAATGTACTCATATTTTGACTAAGGGACAAACTTTTTTACTTTTGCAAATTTTCATATACGTGCAATAAACCAATTGAAGCCAAGATACAGAAGAAGTTTTTCTTCTAATTAGCATCTCCCCTGTAAAACCGCCCTTGAGCCCACATATTAATTCCTTAATTTAATATAAGACGAGATCTTCTGAAATGTGATGGAGGAACTCCAAGGGTTAAGAAAAAGTTTCCTTAAACGTGGGTTGGGAAGTACTTAGTTTCCGAGATGCAGGATTCTAGTAATTCTCCTGAAAATGTTTTTTTATAAATAATTTCGAAACGTCTAAAGATAAACAAATGACAATTTACACAGGAATTTAACTTTTTATGCTTTTTAAGACAAAATGACAACTATGTACGAAAATCATTCAGGAGTGGGTAAAACCATAATGTCAGATAAATTAGTTAATCCTTTTTTGCTCTTTATTGAACGCTCAAAATTTATTTGGGACACTCACTTATTTTCGGCCGAACGTATATAGTTCTTGTAGGAGATATTAATATCCAGAGCGTGATATGATCACGCCGAATTTGATCTAAATAGCTAAACTAATAATAACAATGTAAGGAAAATTCGAAAATTTTTTTGGAACTTTCAACACCCCGTACCTCCAAAATAAACATTTTTTGGATTTATATGAACTCTTTTTCTTAAAATTAGCTAAAAAATAATTAACTTAACGTACTTAAGTTAAACCCTGTATAATGTAGTCAAATACATAATTTAATTTAATAAAATTTCACTAAGATCTAACAGATTTTCCTTGTATCGTGGAAATGAGTTCTTCATTAGTTGAAATTGCGGATAACTCTGGAGCATTTTAAAATGCAAAGTGAAGCTTGTATAAGTGTAACTTGTCTCCATATATTTAGTTTTCTTCAGTATGATTTACGAGGCTGTGGCGAAGCTTTAAAAAAAATTAAAACCGACAATAGGTAATATTACAACTACCACAAAGTAGAGGTAGACTGAAAAGAGGAATTAAAAATTTGAAAATCGCCGAATCCTTCCCCATTATTTAGAAAGTAGAGTCTGCACAAATATTTATATGTCGATACTTTCATCATAATCCAAATTTTGATGGCAAAAAAAAATTATTACGAAGTTGTCAATTTGACAACTTACTGACAATAACCATAGCAGAAAGCAAACACACTCCAATTAGAGTCTAAGCCAACTAATAAATGAGTTCAACAAATATATAATAATTATTTCTACACCTATTTAATTATATGACAATTATTAGCATTTTTTTGATGAATAATTCATTGTAGTGAATTATCGATTCATAATTCACTGCATCCGGCCAATCACAAATACAAATTCAAAAATCACTGTTTCGCAGATTCAATGATATTTTAAATCGACCGCGATCAACTCTTGCTGCTGCGGCTGACAATCAACTCGCGTGACAGTGACAAGTATACCGCCATATTGTTTGTTTACGTTTTCAACTTCTTACGAATAGGTGGCGATTAATGTTATCAAATTTCAGTCTAATTTATTTGTTTAATAGGTGTAGAAAAAGCATAGTATTACATTCGCGATTATGACCTTTATACACTCAGATGATTTGCGCCACTCGCCTACGGCTCGTTGGCTCAAACATCATCTTCGTGAATAATGGCTATCATAATCGCTCATATAATAATATACTATTATCCACGACCACTATATTAGGAAGGTATAATACGTCTATTTTCCGTGGATTAAAGACCCTTTAATACACTAGTGGATTAGAATTCATAATATCACACTAGTCGATGTACACGGTAGGACCTGGATTTTTTTCAGCGATTGCCATCTTGCTGGAGAGTGATTCTTCTTATATAACTTTCCGCTACGTAGTCCATTTCCAACCACCGTGACGCTTGACAGTGGTAATATCGCCCCCAGCATTGGCCAACAATGTTGCCGAAGAACGTCTCATTCCATGTCCGGTAAAACTTTCTGGATCAAGGAGACCAAGATATGAAGCCACTTTTGAAAAGGTTTTCGAAATTTTGTTGATGCCTACATGTTGTGTAGTACATTTTCCAGCCAAATATCTCAAGAAAAATCTCCCATCGGCAGTTTTAGATCGCAAATTGATGTATTTTCGACACATTTCTACAGCACTGACTGAAAAAGCTTCTTCCATGACCCTGAAACTTCTTGAAATGTTAGTTTTCGTATCCGGAATGAGTATGTGCAGGCAACTAACTATCTTTGTCTTAAACATGGCTGATATCCAAAAAGGTTAATTCATTACACCGACAAGCACCTGCAACTCCCATGGTCGTTGCAACCTGTAATGAGTTCAAAATAAAAAGCTCAATATATAAATTGAAATATTGACATCGTGTATTTCCTTTGCCTTCCTTGGTTTATAATTTCTTGATTCGGCTTTCAAATATGTAAGTTTACCATGCTTTGAAATATCAATACCTTTGTGCACTTTCAACGTTGATTTTAACATGGAATACTGAAGAGGCAGCAAACCGTTTCTCCACATTGAAAAAGTAGGATAGTAGCACCTCTTCTGTAATTGCTCCTTCTTCTATGCCCCTTTTTTTTTTCGCCAGTTGTCCAATTCCACTAATTCCTTCTCGTATACACTTTTGCTTCTCGCTGGTAACAGACGTAATGCTACTTCTTGAGCTTCTTGCGTGATTTCATCCGGAATGAAGAAATTCTCAGCATTCTCCCTCATTTTTTTCTGTCGATTTTGCAACTTTTTTCGCTTTTGTCAACTAATAAACAAACTCATGTCATAGAAACGATTCAAAGACCTTCTATTTTTTTGCTCAAAATCAAAAGATTCTTAGTCAAAATAAACTTGTCAAATCTGACGTTTTTCAAAATCAGATTTTTTCACCTGCTCTCATACGGCTTTCGCGCTCCTAATTTGGCCGTAGTCGTGGATAAAATTTTGAATTACATTCGGGGATTAACAGCCTTTCAATCTACTTGAAAAAATGTGACTCTCGGCTGCGCCTCGAGTGCACATTTTTTCTCATAGATTAAAGGCTTGTTAATCCTCTTATATACTAATTAATAACTACTGAATGAATATTCCTAAAAATTGTAATATTACTAGTAGTACGAAAAACGTCATATTCACTTAGGCTTGTATCGTGTATTTACAGTAATGTAATTGTAATGTGAATAATACTGTAAAATAATGTTATGAATGTGCTAAATTGTAATGATATTTTGCCAGTTCAGTATGTTCATCTAAAATAAGAACAATTCTTATGCTGAGGGTTAACCAAAGGGGGTAAAACTACCCCTAAATTGACGTAAAATGGAAAAATGATGGAATTTTCTTTTCACTTTCTGATTTAAGTTTAGATGAATGGGGATTGTACAATGAAGAAAATTATTTTTTTCCAATCCTTGCAGGGGTGAAAACTACCTATATCGCCTTTAAATTGAACTAACGCATAGAAAATAAGTAGAGATGTATACTTTTTAGTTTGCTTGTAATTTCTGATAAACTTCTGTGGAAAAAAATACTAAAAAATGTTGTTACCCTTTTAGGGGTGAAAACTATCCCCCAAGCTTGCAGGGAATTGAAACAGAAGGTAGAAATATTCTTGATAAATGAACACTTCATATTGTTTGCAATATGTTTAATAAAGGAAATATAAATATAGTGCAAAATTAAAAGTGGTGCAAAATTAAAATAACTAAATTTTTTTATCAAAATAAAATAATATAAAATATGTAGCAAGTTTTCTCCAGTCTTGGTCTGTTATGTGAGGAAATGAGCCCCTCTTCATTATCGCTAGAATGAATTAGCCCATCTTCATATACTTCGGTTGATGCATTGATTCCCGATTCATACCAATCATAGCTAAGATTCAATTCATCCGCTTCTTCTTCTTGAAAAGAAACTTCCGGCTCAATTTGCATATCCTCACACGAGAAAATAATTTTTCCTAATTTTGCGATCCCCATTCATCCAAATTGAGATTCAAAAAGTAAAAAAAAGATTTTGCGTCCATTTATATTTAGATTACCATATTTATATTTTTTTATTAAAAATATTACAAACAATATGAAGTGTTCATTTATCAAGAATATTTTTACCTTCTCTTTCGATTCCCTGCAAGCTTGGGGGTAGTTTTCCTAAAGGATGAAAACAATTTTTAGTATTTTTTTTCGATAGAAGTTTATTAGAAATTACAGCAAAGCAAACCAAAAAGAATACATCTCTACTTATTTTCTAAGCGTTAGTTCAATTTAAAGGCGATATAGGGGTATTTTTTACCCCTGAAGGAAAAAAAATTCTTTATTGTACAATCCCCTTTCATCTAAACTCAAATCAAAAAGTGAAAAAAAAATCATTTTTCCGTTTTACGTTAATTTAGAGGTAGTTTTATCCCCTCTGGTTAACCCTCAGCATAAAATTTGTCCTTATTTTAGATGAACATACTGAATTCGCAAAATATCATTACAATTAGCACATTCATAACATTATTTTACAGTATTATTTATATTACCGCGAAAAACTCACCAAAAGGGATGATTTTTGGCATCTTTAGAAGTGACGCACTATTTTTAGAGCCGCGGAACCCCGGCGTGATCAGCGACCCAAAAAACATAAAATACAAGTGGTCCCGATGAGGGGGGCATTCCGAGCGTCAAACCCCGCGTTTTACATGGACTAGTAGCAGTTTTATGAGAGTCAGGCAATAGAAAAGTCTTTGCTCTAGTGTCATGTAAATGACTCACTTGATTTCTTAAAAAAATTGAACATATAAGCACATCTCAAGAATATATAGACCAGCAACTGCTGACAAAATTTTTAAATTTTTAAAGGCATCACGGCAACTCTCTGTAACGCAGACTTCGTGCTTTTGTTTGTAGTGAAACACCATGTTGAGCAGGAGACTAACATATGCTGATGTAAAAAAATCTGATAATGGCTCCTTGAGATGAATTTCTAAAATTGTAGAGAACTACATAGTAGACTAATGGCTCTATAATTATTATAGTCATTTACATCTCCCTTCTTGCATAATAGAGAGACTATGGCTTTTTAAATTTACTGGGAAATATACCTTTCTCTATAGAAATGTTTATTATACAACATAATGGACCGCTTATCGCATATTTGCATTTTTTAACCAAATTATTAGAAATATTATCATGACCACTGAGTTTGAAGACTTTAATTTATCTATAAGGAGTTCAACATCCTTAGTTGAAATTAGATATAGATAAATTGATTTCGAAGAGTTAGGCACATTATTTTCTAAGTAGTCAAAATTATGTAAAGCTTTTACATATTTGGAAAAATAGCAAGTTAAAATTATCAGCTACATCTTCTATAGGTGCTCAAGGGCGGATCCAGGGGGGGGCAGTAGGGGCAATTGCCCCCCCGCCCCTACGTCTGTTACGTTTTCAAGGCGATAATTTTTTTTCCGCATGAGGTGGGGGAAAGATTTTTTTTGTATTTATTTGCACCCCCCTCATGAGGCGAAAAAATTTTTTCAGATTCCGAGGCGAGCGAAAATTTTTTTAGATTCCGAGGCGAAAAAATTTTTTTTTTCTGATTTCTAAAATTTTTTGTAGATGTTAGTGGCCCCCCAGTAACCTTTCTGGATCCGCCCTTGTAGGTGCTTCGTTGCCATCTTCTACAAAACGAGAATCTTGAGAAACTAAATTGGTTCCTTGTATTATTTTTATTATATTCCACATAGTTTTGGTTTTGTTATCTGAATTATAAATTTCATTATCAGGGCCCTGAATTTCTAGGATACATTTTTAAATATCTCTATTCCGTCGAATCTCAAAGGACTCACCTAGTTACGATTTATATCAAAATATAATACTTAGTTGCCAACGCTGTCTGCAACGCTCGAATGCAGCTACTGTCAACTAGAATTACGAAACCAGCTACAAAAATTGATCTCTTTTAATGCGTCTTATAAATGGATATTCCAGACATTTAAATAGGAACATTCAAAAGTTAATAAACAGAAATATTTAAAATACATCAATCCGACACGACTAAATATTTTACTGTCTTGAAAACCAACAAGAAATGTTAAAATCACAGAGTATAAGTCGATTAACTGTTAATATAACTTCCTATGCTTTATCCTGCAAAATTCTCCGCACAATTCCTGCAAGTGTAGCAGGATAATGGGCGTGCTTTTCCAGAACCCGCCTTTAAATTCCCGCCCATTCCCGGAGAAAGGTCCTAGCTGAAACAGCAGTAAGTTTGTCGCGTTTGAACGCTCACCTGGCTTCAGGTAGTCCGTCAGTGATATGTAATGTTTAAGTGTCAATTATTATTGTTTGTTTTTATTAAGTTGTTAGTGAACCCGTAGTGTATGTAAAGTAGGTGATAGTGGCCGCCGAACCATCTAGCCGTCAAGGATTAATAATGTTTAAGCCCATTGGAGGAATTTTATTTCTAATATCCTTAGGTAAGCTAAAGGATAAACGATACTGAAATACTAATACTGAAATATACATCTGCTGTGTGATGGATAAGTCAAAGCACAGTTTTTATATCTACCAGTTAAATTGGCAGGACTCTAGGATTTTATCTTTGATTTAATTCAAAATAACAGAAATATTGGCGGCGATTCTAACAGAGTCACTATTTTATTACGCTTATACTAACCTGGTAGTAGTTGCTAGGTTGTTAATTAATTTTCATTACTCAGTCTCGGAAATAGGTCCTCTCAAAAGACTAAAAGTCTATATAACTATGCATCTGAAAATACGCCGCTGCTGATATACAAGGTGGTCCAAAATGGTTTCCCGATATTTCCCTGGTAGTACAAATTAGATGGGATTTGGAGTTTTCTCTAAAACTATCGCAGATAGAAACAATGGCGTAAACCGCGATCGTCTATCTTTTTCGACTACCCAGCTACAGAGCGTTTTTAGAAAATTGGCATCTTTTTAATAACCTCTATAATCTCAATGACCAAATTATGCATGCCTCAGTTTTCGAGATATAGACTTAACTTGTGTTTTTTTTTAATGGAACACCCTGTAAATTATTTTATTATATTTTATATATATATTTGTGAGGCCATGGAAAACTATTAACAACAACAACACTTCTCATAATATAAAATAATTTTGCCAAAAATAGGAAAACTAAACTACAATAAATGTTTGAATTGTCTTCCATAACATATATGCATATTTATCGCATTTCTAATATTTATTGAGAAGGCCATGGTAAAAAAAAGAAAATCGAAATAATCGTAAATGTCAAAATCTAATTTGTTAATAGACCTTTTAATCATAAGCGCGCGCATGTGCTGCCGCTATGTTTGTTTGCGGGAACTATGAAATGTTCGGACACTTGGTTGTCAAAATGTCTGGACCGGTATCATTTTTTCTCATTAATTTAGACGAAAGTGTGATTGACGGCGCAAAATTAGTACACAACATTGTGGAAGAACACACTTGTGCTCAATTAAGGCGCTAGCTCAAGTATCCTGGCCGTAAAATGACTGGAAGCAAGAATAAAGAACTGGTTGCAAGGTTAGAATTCAACTATCAACTTATCAATTTATATACAAGTGCATTAAAAGAAAACAAATGTGTTTAGTCTACAACATGCTTAATAACATTCTTCGTGCAGTAATTGATAATGCAGTAAAAATATTTTCTGTTTTTTTATGAAAATGTAGGGTCAAAAATGCAATTGAAAATGAGGTTTTTTGTCGATCCTTCTGTGGATAAAGCTGGCTCCTTTTTTTTCCAATTTTTTCAAATAGGTAAACTATACGATATGGCACTACCTATTGTGACGTGCTTACACCCTTTTTGTAAACACCCTGTATCGTGGGTTCGGAAATTATAACAACCAGGGTAACACTAAACACTAATTTATTAACTACTAATTACAACCAATAATTTACTTGGCTAATAACACACTGTGTACTACTTGATCACTTTACTCTCTTCTGATCTTACTACTCTTGCTATCTAAACTGAACTTTAACTTTATCACTGTGTTTACTCGCTGACCATTTCAACTGACAATTAGTACTGCACTAACTTCTCCCCTTTTGGTTTACTCCATGCCTTATATACCTAAAGATGACAGATCTAGAAGCTTCTCTGATGACGTCACCATACTCTAGACAGTTCCAGAACAGATATGTCATCACTCTAGACCTTCTAGTAAGTTCTTTCCACATTCAGACATCCGAACTACTGAATTCTGTGCCTACTTTTCAGTGCAACTAACATAACCTTAAATCTTAAGAGGTTGCAACATATTACACTATTTTCAAAAAATTGGTAACAGATTCATCATTATTTGTTTAAAAAACGTCGAGTTCCGCCATGTTTCGGACAGTTTTCGCATGTCAATATAGGCCAGTCCAACACGCTGTCACTTTGCTTTCTTTGTACTACAGCAGCCATCTTTTGTTGGTAAGTTAGGGTTTTTGTCAGGCCTAAAGGGCACCATACACGTTCAGCAATAATGTCATTCCAGCAGATCATTACAGAAACATCATTACTAAAAATTTCCCCGTCATTCCCTGTCATTATTTTTCACACCTTACATGTCCATTATTTAAGAAAAAAGCATATCTAGCTATAAATATTGAATTAAGTATGATTGAAAAAACGCGAAAATTCAGGTAATGAGATTACTGAACGTGTATGGTGCCCTTTAGGCCTGTCGCAAACCCTAACTTACCAACAAAAGATGGCTGCTGTAGTACAAACAAAGCAAAGTGACAGCGTGTTGGACTAGCCTATTGGATTTGACATAAACATTACGTTTTTTAACCAAATAATGATGAATCTATTACCAATTTTCTGAAAATATCCATATCGTATAGTTTACCTATTTGAAAAAATTAGAAAAAAAGGAGTCGACTTTATCCACAGAAGGATCGACAAAAAACCTCATTTTCAATTGCATTTTTGACCGTACATTTTCGTAAAAAAACAGAAAATATTTTTACTGCATTATCAATTACTACACGAAGAATGTTATTAAGCATATTGTAGACTAAACACATTTGTTTTCTTTTAATGCACTTGTATATAAATTGATTGGGGTCGCTGATCACGAATCTGAAGCCAGAATTTAATAATTTCTAAATCCAAGATGGCAGATGCTAAAATCCAGAAATTTATCAAAATTTTAAGATTGTAGTCCAAAACTTATTACTCGGGGATTTTTGGGGTCGTTTGAGTGTACTAATTTGTGCACAAACGAAGGCGAAAAAGGTATTTTTAGCACTTTTAGGTTAAGTTTTCTCGAAATCCTGACGTGATGGCGCAAAACGGACTACGGCATCGTGTTCAGCACGTCAAAAACCTTCAGGGTACTGTAATGGAATCCCATTGGTCGGACATTTTTTTTTTTTGTAAACCTGTGTAGTTTTCCATGGCCTCCTCACACATATATTAAATTTTTCGAAAATTGACCACTTTTTCTAGAGTTAATATGACATATGATGTATCGTTGGATAGCTAATTTAAGTTGTGATCGAATCCATTTTAAAAAATCCATTCCATTTTAAAAAATCACAAGTTATGTCTATATCTCGAAAACTGAGGCATGCATAATTTTCTTTTTGTCGGCAACGGATTTTACTCAAAAAAATGTCTGTTACTCGAGAATATGTTACTCGATTTTCGATTCGACACTTGGTAATTGAGATGCCAATTTTCCAAAAACTCTCTGTAGCTCGGTAGTCGAAAAAGATAGATCTCCATTTGCGCTACTGCTTATTTCTCGAAAATCGAGCTCAGGACACATTGATTTTTGCCTATCTGCCATAGTTTTAGAGAAAACCTCAACCATCTAATTTGGCCCACCCTGTACATCCAAAAATAAATATATTCTTTTGTATTTAAATTTATTTAAAATGGATAATGCGGGGAATAATAAATATCAGTTTTTCTGCAATACTAAATTTGATTTTTATTTAAAAAATCGGAAATCATTGATTTATATAAAATTTTTTTTAAAAAATCGCGATTTTTTTTAATCGAGTATTTTCCTTTTTACATTTTTACATGGTTACTTTGTTGATTTTTCTGGTTAGTGATACACTTGTCGTTTTAAAGTCATCAATTTATAATTTATTCATTATAACCATAGCATATTATTGAAAGGCCGTTCCAATGATTTTTTCATAATTACGATAAATAAAAGTGATATATATCGCATGAACTTACAGGGAATAGTAATTATATCAATTGTGGTTTCTATTGTATTGATTACAAATGATGATGGTACATGCATTTTTTAAAGTGAGGTAATCGAGGTTTCCTAACCGTTATCGACAGGAAAAGATATAACATACAGGAAAATGTTACCATCATAAAGCAAAGTACGTTATCATATAGTTACTTCCATATCCAGTGGAAGTATAGTAACGACAACAAAATTTTTAAAGTTCATATAGGCTTAGAATGTCATGAAACGTCAAAATTTTAAGTTTGTCTGTCTGTAACTTTTTTGTGCGCACGATTATTCTGCCAAAAAAGTACTTTGAAAATATTCAATTCCTCCGCCGAAGACATTGACCATGGAGGTACAGTCATTATATACCTTGCTGTAAAGATTGACTATAAAATTTTAACAAGGCAATGTATAAAAAAGGCGAAACCGACGAATTTGGCAAAAGCGGCGTAGCGCTTTTAAGCAAAAATTAGCAAAAAATCAATGAAAATGCACAAGGCCGGTTCCTCGCATAAAACAATTTTGGATTCACTCAGCGATTCGTAATTTGGTTGAGTGCGTTGGGTGATCAGTACAAAACGATGGTAGGAAAGCCAACTGCAGGGATTTCCAAATAGTAAAGTTATAGAGGAAACCGCCTTACGCACAAAGGACTCAAAAGTCAATTTTGCCCAAAAGTCGTCCGAAGGCGGCTCGCTGTCATTTTTCCTATATTGAACCTGCATGGGGACAAGTACGTCGTAAGACTGGCCGAAAGTTATTAAACTCATGTATTAGTCGAACTCCGTCCCGTGAATGATAAAGTCTCGAACTGGAACCTTTAAGCTATTCATTCATAAACGAGCCAAATTTTTTTTAAGTAAAATATTTTTATATTATTTAAGTCAGCCATAATTACCAAAATACAAAATTTTAAAATTCTTTTTAAAAGGCTTGCATTAAATCCTGAGGAGGTTAAATGAATATTTTCTGCCAAATCGATTGTTAGCGTACGCTCTCACTTGTTTGGTTAAAAAGTAATTTGCCTTAATTGGGGAGGCGTGATTCTTTCACATTATACTGTATTAATATATACTTATTAAATAAATGATATTCTTTGAACTAATTGCATTCTATTGATATAAGAACTTGTTGCTAGTCTTAATCCCTGAAGTTTTCGTTTGGAAGACTTAAACAACTGAGTTAATCGGGATCTCATGATTCCCTAAGTTTGATACTCAGTGTTCTGGTCGCCTTACGAGAGCTTCATAGGAATTTTTTATGCGATTTCTTCAGAAACCTTTAAGTGCGGAAACCATTATTAGTAGGTAAATAGATACAAATCACGTCAAATTCCCATCCCGTTGGAGAGAAATATTCGATAGGGATTTTTTTTATGCAAAAATAGCAGAAACCAAAAGACGTCAGACCACTTATTACTGTATAAATAGATTAAAATCACGTCAAATTCCAATACCGTCAGAGAGAAATCTTGGATAGAGATTTTTTTAAGCAAAAATCGCAATATTCCAAAAACGTATAAGCCCTTATTGTCAGTGAATAATTGAAATCACGTCCTGAGAGAGCGTTGTTAATGATCTGAGGTAGTGCAGCCTTGACCCATTACTCGTCTATCGAAGTATATCTTATCTCGAACCCACTTGGGAGTGGAAGAACGGAGCCGAACGCGGCTGGCGCCCTTTTAAATATAAATTGGTCGCTTCACCTAGACGCTTGGTAGTGAGTTCTTCTACATGGAGTAGCTAGCACGAGAGCTCCTTTGAGTAGAAAGTATTTCGGCTGGCGTTTGTTGCAATTGAAGCTTTAGCGTTTTGTGATAATACATAGTTATTGCACTTAATGCGGCCAAGCTTGTAGTTTGTAATCCAGCACTCGGCGGGGCATTAGTCCGAAGACTAGAGTTGGTTGCAATCCGGTTTTTTTATTTCTTGTATATTTAAGGAAATGCATAGAGGAGTTCCACAAAATATTACGTTAGTAAAATGTTCAATATGTTACTTGAATGTATTCAAGCTACCTTAAAGTACCGCAAGGGTCGGTTCTTGGACTCTCTGTTTTTTATCATAGTTATCAATGACACAGCAGATGACTTAACGGACAGGGTTAATTACCGTTGATGATTGTCTTCACTTGCAGGAAAACTTAAATAAAATTACCAGTAAAATGAAATTACTACCTATATTTAGCGATTTTTGAAGTCGGTAAGTTCAATTCATGAAAATTTAAACATTTTAAATAATTATATTAAAATTTGGTTAATGCGAAATTTCTGACCTATTAATTTTTGAACTATACATGTCTAAATAAACAATTCCCACCCGGTTTGGTACGGTGGCTGCCCAACTTTTTTTGCACTTGTCTTTGAACATTGTCTGCACGTAAACGGTCCGCGGATTTTTCTTAATATGGTATTTTTATATCTAAATATACGGCATCACTATAACCGAAGGATCTGACCGGTAAGTCCCTATTTTTTTGTCTTGGATTGGCAACATGGCGCAGATTGAGGTAGTTGTTGAAGAACTCAATAAACTAAAGAAATGTGACTTAATTGATATTATAATAACAAAAAAAGTGTCCAATGACATTAAGTTAAGTGAAATTGTGCGGAAATTTATTGATGACAAGGAGGCATCCGAATTCTTTGACAGCAGCAGTGATTTGCCTTCACTCGGAACAGCTGATCAGGTTAGTGTTATAACCCTAAAAAGTGAACTAAAATGCTCTCAAATTGAATTGAATTGTTCCAAAAGACTCAACTGTGAAATGGAAAGAACCAT
Organism: Rutpela maculata; assembly: GCA_936432065.2. NCBI lineage: Eukaryota > Metazoa > Arthropoda > Insecta > Coleoptera > Cerambycidae > Rutpela > Rutpela maculata. Next base: position 278,712,906 of record OW386286.2, on the reverse strand, counting down.
ACAAAACCTAGAAACTATCATTCTATTACTTAAAAATGAAAATAATAACATAAACAATGTCCGAGTGTCGGGCGACGTTGCCAATGTGCAAATTATTTCCCAACATCTAGACGACATGGTTCGTTCACCTACCAAAACTGTGAACCATCATTCAAATCAATCAAAAATTGCTTTGAGAAATTCTGACCCTGTTTTCATGAAGAAAACAAAGCATACGTCACTAGAAAATGCAAGCTCTAGTGCATCAAGTGTTGTTTCGACGCCACTCCTAGAGACGCAACAAAAAATCCAGACAAATGGTACTGTTAACCAGGAAAAAAGCGAACAAATCAGAAAAAAGTCGAATAATAATAAAAAAATTATAGGCTCAGACGTAAACGAATGTAACGTGGCAGCTGAGGAGAAAGCCTGGATATTTGTATATAAGTATAAAACATCATATACCATAGAGAATTTGCAAGAATATCTTGAAACCAAATTTCCTAATAAACATTTTTTCTGCAGTCAGACGAATAATAACTGGGGCACCTTTAACTCGTTTAAAATCGCCGTGGACTTGGAAATGAAGGACTTGATCCTCAATGCAGAAATATGGCCAAAAGGTATTGAAGTGTCCGAATATTTATTTCGGAAGAAGACATTTCAGTTTCCGAGAAAACGCTTTCCTAACCGAAGAACGGACCACCATCACTAGTGGAATTGCTGAGAATCTTTCTAAGACCAAATGTGTTAATATATGTTACTATAATATACAATGCCTTAGAAATAAGATAAATGAAATAGAAATAATCGCCAGTGAAAATAATTTCGACGTAATATGCTTAACTGAAAGTTGGCTACAAAATGTGGAAATTGATCTATTTAACATGAGAAATTATAATATTGCCAGTTTTTACTGTAGAAGCCTATCCATTCACGGTGGTATAGTCATCTTTTTAAAAAGAAATATAGCTTTTAAAATTGTTAATTGCTTTGACGTCCTATGTGAGGAAAAACATTTTGAATGTGCCGCTGTTCAGCTAACCAACATGAATACCTTAATTGTAACAATATACAGATCTCCAGATGGAGACATAAATTTATTCTTTCATAAACTTTATTGTATGTTAGAAATAACCCAAAATATGAATTTAAGCATAATTGTAAATGGAGACTTTAATATTAATATAAGTAATATAGAACATAAAGATACAAAAAAATTCTCCGACATAATAAACTCTTTTAACTTTAGATTTGGTATAAATACTCCAACTAGGGTTGCTAAAATTCGCGATAAAACATGCAAAAGTTGCATTGATAATGTTTTAACAAATATTGATCATTCAAATATAACAATTAAGGTAATTGACTTACATCTCTCTGATCACTTCGGGATTCAAACCAAATTCGACATCATAAATAATAATACCACAAAAATAAGAAAGATACGCATAATTTCTGAGAAAAATTTAAAGTGTTTTAAATCGGATTTGTCAAATTATGACTGGTCTTTCTTACAAAATTTCTATAATGCCAATGAATTATTTACCTCCTTTTTTAGTATTCTATGCAATAAGTTTAATACACATTTTCCTGAAAAAAATATGAAACATAATGACAATGTTGATATTAAATAGTTTAATAATGATTTGAAACAGATGAGAAATTGTTTAGAAATTTTTTCGATAATTAAAGATAACACTGACTCTGAGGATGTCCATATATATTACAAAACATTAAAGCAAGACTATAGAAATAGTATTCAACAGGCCAAGAGAACAGCAAACAAAAAGTTCATAGATTCCTCGACGAATAAAAGTAAAGCAACATGGCAGCTCATAAACAATGAGTTGAAAAACGGAAACAATTCTAATTCTCTAATTCCGGCCGAAAATTTTAATAACTTTTTTGTAAATGTTGCAAATAAGATCATCAAAGATATACCACACTCTAATACAGATTTTAAGCACTTCCTAAATAAAAACCATATATCCCCATTTTTCTCCTTTTATATGTCTCCTACTGACATCCATGAAATCAATAACATAATTACAAATTTAAAAAATTCAAATAGCAGGGACATTTATGGATTTAATTCAAAAGTTATAAAATACATTAAAGATAACTTGGTGCCTATTTTAACTGAAATATTTAATAAATGTATAGAGCAACAGACGTTTCCTGACGTACTGAAAATAGCAAAAGTGGTCCCCATTCCCAAGAATGGAGACGTGGAAGATATGAATAATTTTAGGCCCATCTCTGTTCTACCTATCATATCGAAAATTTTTGAAATTTTAATAAAAAATAGAATTGTACAATTTTTCGAAGCTAACAACCTGTTTGTTCAAAATCAGTATGGTTACAGGGAAAACAAATCTACCTTAAAAGCTATTGTCAATATAATTGAAAAATTACTAGAAGCAATCGACCAAAATCTTGTGCCATGTGCAACGCTTTTAGATCTAAGCAAAGCTTTCGACTGCGTAACTCATGAATATCTCTTACAAAAAGCTTGATTATTATGGCATTAGAGGAAGTGCTTTGAATCTGATTAGATCATATCTACACAATAGACGTCAAGCAGTAGCCTTGCCAACAGGTGACACATCAAATACACTACCGGTAAATATTGGGGTACCACAGGGGTCAATATTGGGACCAATTTTCTTCTTAGTTTTTATTAATGACTTACCAGTGAATGTACGATCAGAAGGCATAACACTTTATGCCGATGATGCTACTTTCGTTACTTCTGCATCAAATGTAGATGACGTAAAAATTAAAAGCTCCACAGCTGTAACAGATGCTATTAGCTGGTTTGTACCCAATAAATTAAAAAATAATTCCGATAAAACCCAAACAATAATATTTTCTCCAAAAATGGAAATTTCTTCTGTAAAATTATTGGGTGTTTACATAGACTCCCAGCTAAAATGGAACACTCATATCGATTATTTAGCCAAAAAATTAAATAAGGTACTTTACCAAACGAGGAAACTTATCGAATTAACTACCCTCGAAACAGCTATCACCTTTTATTATAGTAACTTCTACAGCTTAATTAGCTATGGCATTTTAATTTGGGGAGACTCTACAGAATTTGACAGAATCTTTAAGATACAAAAGAGAATGATTAGAATATTGGCCTCTGCAGGCAATAGGGAACATTGTAGACCCTTATTCAAACATTTTAATATTATAACACTACCTGGTGTATTTATACTGCATTGTATAATGTATATTAAAGAAAATAACTCCCTCCCTACAAACTCTACCTATCATAATTATAATACGAGAAATAAGGACGATGTAACCATACCCTATCACCGCTTATGTAGGACTCAACAACCTATTAACTACTTAGCTATAAAATTATATAACAAGTTACCACATTATTTGAAGGATAAGTCGATCAGGGCATTAAACTCATCTCTTAAGAAAATATTAATTGCACATCCTTTTTATAGTACTGCTGAATTTCTCAGTTATGACTTTCAGTTAAATTCTTCAATTTAATTATAAGATGTGATATTTCTGTGTTTTCTTTGTGGTAAATTTGTATATATATGTATGTATGTATATATGTATATATATATATATATATATATATATATATGTATATATGTATATATATATATATATGTATTGTGTAGGTTTATTTTTACAAACTTATGTACTTTTTTTTATTGTGTTGTTATTATACACTCATACACTCATTTATACCTTAGATACTAGCATTATAACCACTGACAACCTTAAACATGTATATGTAACTTGGGCAATAAATTATCTATCTATCTATCTATCTATCTTGTTTCTTACGGCTCTAGCGTGAAACGATCCGCGAGCGATGAAAAATGCCAAATAAAAGTACGACTCTCTTTTGTCTACATAACCAAAGTTTAAACAGTAAGTAGCTACAAATACAGACCAGCGCCAATGCTTAGACTGTTTAGACTTCAGATTTTTTAAATTTATGTATTTCAGATCGCACCAATTTTATTATCAAAACTATCTCTTAACATTCCCAGAACAATGCCCCACCACAGTTCTGTATTTCACCTAGCCTACGCCTCGTACAAATATCTTAAAGTTCTGTCTGAATATTTTAAAAACATTTTACACTTATTTAGATTGTCTGTTTTTTCTTTTTTCATCTTTTTACACATAATGTTAAAATTTTATGGTTTGTCTTTTTCTGTCTTGTTCATACCATAAGGTATTTTAAATCTCTGTAATACAATTTTTTATCTATACATGTTTTTGTTTGTTAACATAATTTTGGAAGGAATTCACTGTACCTCCTATTTCTATAGTTGGGTCAAGTACCTATTGGGAAGTGTAAGAAATAAATAAATAAATAAATAACTTTGTCGCACTCTGTATTTGAATGTTGCACGCTTTGTTGTCATCCTCAGCACGTATACAATTTAGTTCACTTGTACGAGGTTAAACGTTGGAAAATCACAAATTTATGTTTAGAAACAGTTAATGTATTCCTTGATCTAATTAGTACTTTATGTAGATTGGAAGAAAATGTCAATTTAGATTTGAAGTATGCGGGTATAGCTATGTGGAGCAAATGATGAATAAAATTAATTAGACAATGTAAATTAAATGCATAGGTAGCCAACAAAACAAATTTAATTTAACAGTTATTTTATCAAATTTTCTTAATAGTCCACGCAAATTAGACATTTTAGAAGAAATAATTTATAAAGTAATAATATTTGGGATGCGTACTCTAGATAGAGTTAGAAATGGATACCCGAAAAGTTCCCTCCCCCCCATTTAGGGGTGGAACGTCCTTTTCTTTTTGCAAAAAAACAACCCTAATGGGGACTTAAAGCTGGTTTTTCACTTTCATCTTATAAACCGTTCGTTGGAAGCATAGTAAATAAAATAATTGTCGTTAAATTCTGCATAAAAAATGATCTATTGACCTTGTAGCTTATCCTCACCTATTTCGTGCTAACAGCGTCCGAACCCTAGGGGTAGTTTGGAGCGCACAGGTAAAAATCAATCCTATTAGAAGTTTCACAGAATATCTTATCTCTGTATGATATTTTCAATAAATAAAAAGAAATAAAAAAAAATCATTTCTGAGCATTTTTCTCATTAAAGTAACCGGTTTTAAGATATTCGCTGTGAAACTTCGAATAGGATCGATTTTTACCTCCAAACACTCCAAACTACCCCTGTTCGGAGGCTGTTGGCGCGAGATAGGTGAGGATAAGCTACAAGGTTAATAGGACATTTTTTATGCAGAATTTAACGACAATTTTTTTATTTTCTATGCTTTTTTCTCTTCCGATGAACGGTTTACAAGATAAAAGTGAAAAACCGGCTTCAAGTTAAGGGTGTTTTTTTGCAAAAGAAAGGACGTTCCACCCCTAAATAGGGGGTATCGGGTATCTACTTCTAACCTTATCTAGAGTACGCATCTCAAATATTATTGTTTTATAAATTATTTCTTCCATTCAGTATTTTTTAATCTAATTTGCGTGTACTATAAGGCGAATACGAATCTACAACATGAATTCTCCATTTTTTTGTATGCTCTTTTGGGTTACAGAATCCACACACGGACTATATACAATATCTGCCTAATTTAAAATTGAGAACACAACTGACAATTTTTCCTTCAAATTAAAACTTAAAATCTTTTGGTTAGCATGCAACGATTTCAAAAAAAAATAATCTTTTTACCAATGTTCATCAAATCTATAATTAAACCCAAATTTTTATATTTTTTTGAAATTAGAATTATAAAGTAAAATATTGTATATCTCACTAATTTCAAAAATAAAATTGAATATTCTATTTTCTACTATACGTTTCCAAATAACATAAAAAAAGTTTATTCAGTTTACCTGCAAAGAGAGTTGAAAATTTTTATTTATCTTATATTTTGGGGTAATCCTCCATGGTAAATGGAAATTTTCCTCTCTCTTTGCGGGTAAAATTACATGGGAATTTTACACGCAACGATGGTAAATTTACATCATTTTTTACAGTGTATATAAATATTTAGATATTAAAATGAAATATAATCTCACCAGATTTCTATTAAATTACAAAAACATAAAAATAAAAAAAAATTCTCAAATTTAAATCATTGATAATATTTTTATTTACTGATAGATTTTGTTAAAAATAATATGGTTCTTCCTCTAACTAACACCAACTTACTGTCCAAATTTCAGTACAATCGGATTTTTTTTTCTTGAGTTATCGTGCTTACAAAAAACGTGACGGACGGACAGACGGACATTTTGAAAGTTGTTCAGAATTCGTTCCTTAACACAATGATCTGAAAATTTTTTGTCTGCGAGCGATATTTCCGGTTTTAGAAATGTGCCGATCAAAAGCAATATACTCTTCGTTTTCGTATTTGCGAAGAGTATAATAATAGACATTGGAGAATCACCAGTCCAAAGGACAATGTTAAAAATAGCTGATTTTTGGCCCCTATCCCGGAACGCATAAAACCCAGAGAAAATGGTTGCAAAAGGTTCAAGATTAATATAAATATATCTTCGTGGTACCAAAAGCCTGGGAAAAATTTTATTTCACCCCCAAAAACATAAAAACAGCCACTAAAATGCTATAAATAATAGCTTATACTAAATGTGAAAATTATGTTTATTTTATGATAACTATTAGGTATCGATTCAATAGAGATAACAAAAAGGTAAAAACTACCCCTATCCACACCCTACTCGGGGGATGGAACGAGATACACAGTATCTAATATTAAGGAAATAGGTACCAAGGTGATTCAAAATGTACAAAATGATTTTTTAATATTAGTTGAGCCAGACCTTCAACTGTTCCTGACCTCAGCATCCCTGTTTTCAAAAACAACCCCTATAAGGGTATGAAATATTATTCGCAGCAAGTATTATTACAAAAAAGCGCTTTAGTTAGCTGCCCTGGAAACCACCAAACTACCTATACTATACTACCTATTCGGGGTGCAATTCTATTCACAGTATCGGATACTAAAAAAATGCCGCGGCACTTAGTAATGCTCCAAATTATTTTATACTAGTAAAAGGGACAGACATTCACTTTGTCTTGACGTGAGTATTCTTATTACGAAAAAGTACCTCTATATCAATATGAAAAATATTTACCGCACGTAATATTACAATAGATCTTTATGGTTTTAGTCAACACTTTTTTTAATAAAGAACAAATAGTTATTTAGCAACCTCGACAACAACCAAACTACCCTATTCAGGTGGTAGAATCATATTCATCGCTACAAATACTAAAAAATAAGAAACTAGGTGATTAAAATGAATCAACACCAACTCCAGTTTAGGGATGGCACTAATGATCACTAATGTTAGAAAAAAAAAGATTATTAATTTATGAAATATATAGAATCATATGAAAATATTACAGCACACTTATACTGATTACCTAATAGTATCCCGATAAAGAAAAACTACCTCTGTTATAATATTCCATGTAAAGGTACTTCTGGGTAAGCTTCACTTGTTGGAGAAAAGGGTACAGTAAATATGTAAATGATACTTGCAAAGAAGGATCATTTGGCCACTTATTGTGTTCGCCAGGATGAACCACGAGGAGGTGATCCTTTTTACATTTAACATTTTTTTTGCTATTTTTTTATCTTACTGGTGAACTAACTGTATATAGGTAGCAAAATGTTAACTATAATACAATGTGTATGTGCAGTATTATAGTATATAAGTAAATATTATATATAGATAGATATTAAATAGTGTAAAAATTAAATGTTCACACACTCAACATCTCAAACAAGTGTCACTAGAATACTTCTGCGAAACCGGAGTGTTTATTTGGTAAACATCTTTATTGTTACATTGTGTAATCTTTTAATTCCAAATAAACATTATTATTATCATTATTATTATTATTATATTATTATAATGTGAAACTCTCTAAAGATTTAATAAACATTCTTTTAAAAATATATAATTTCTGCTACATATATGTATATAATAATGTAATAATTATAATATAATAATTTATTATTTATTTTTTATTATACCATAGGGGTTGTTTTTGAAAATGGGGAAGTTGAGGTCGGATCAGTTGAAGGTCTGGCTCAACTAATATTAAAAAATCATTTTGTACATTTTTAATCACCTTGGTACCTATTTTTTTAATATTACATGCTGCGTATGGCGTTCCATCCCCCGAATAAGGTGTGGACAGGGGTAGTTTTTACCTTTTTGTTATCTCTATTGAATCAATACTTAAAAGTTATCATAAAATAAATATAATTTTCACATTCAGTATAAGCCATTATTTATAGCATTTTAGTGGTTGTCTTTATGTTTTTAGGGGTGAAATAAAATTTTCCCCAGACGTTTGGTACCATGAAGATGTATTTTTATTAATCTTGAGCCTTTTCCAACCATTTTCTTTGGGTTTTATGCGTTCCGGGATAGGGGCCAAAAAACAGCTATTTTTAACATTGTCCTTTCAATAAGAAATATCGATTTATTTATTTATAATTGCACCTAAACGTAAAAATTAACGTATTTCATCTCCAAATGCAAGTAGAGCATTAATTTTTTTTTAAGTTGGCATTTTTGATCTACTTTCACTACTCCTTTACCGTATCTGATTTCATTAAAAAAGAACAGAGTTATTTGAATTTGTTTATAACTACAATTTCGAAAATTATAAACAACTGCAATAAAAAGGGTTTAAATTTTGAAAAAAAATCCCCTTTTCGTGGGAAAGCTACAATTTGAGCCATCGTACATATTTCTTGGTTTTAATGGCAGGATTTCACAAGGGTGCAAAGTTTTAGCAACAGTTGTATATTTGAGCCAGTTTAATAATTTGAATTTTAAGTGGTGATTGTACTTTATAAGAGCTATATTTCTCCAAAATTTCATTGAAGATTGTCCATTATTTTTTAAACATCAGTGATTTGTTTAGAAACGCATAATTTTCCAATATTCATTTTTTTTTAAATAATAATAACAATTAGAATGAATTATAGTTTATGTACAGCTCATAACGAGCATTTTTCTTCTTTTTGTTGTTTTCCATAAGACATAGATTTCGAAATATTTAAAGAAAACCGATGGGAAATACGGTATAAAAAATTAAATTGTTTAAATAAACAATACGCCGATCTCACAGAAACTGTGAACTTAAGTTGATCCCCTGAATACGTTAAAACAAAGAAACTGCCCTGACCAGACAATTCTTATTGCGAACTATTTAGTCCTAATTTGACTGCACTATCTAGAGTATATATTAAATAAATAATCTCGAAGTTTAAAGATATTAAGTGCAATAAAAATTTCTTCCGAAATTTCTCTAGATAATTAATTGCCCTGATTTCTCAGTAAAAATGTTATGTAGGTGATAGTGTTGTTTTAATTTGAATAATACCGAAACACTGTTACACATTTCTTGCCATGACGTCAAGATGCCAATCACAATAGTTCAGTAATTACCGAACTGGCTCACCTGAATAATTAATTGCGAAAAAAAAAAAGGAAAATATATATTTTTAATACATATGTTTTTGTAGAAGCTACTTTCCTTGAATATACCTCAGTGGGATATTATTTGTATGCAGTATAATTGCACTGTTACATCACAATAACACGTACCTTCGTATTGTGATGAAAGAACTTTCACATGAATTTTTCATTGCAGTTATTTTTTATTGCACAACGTATATTGTTATTATCTATCTATCTATCGCCTTTTTTACGTTAATGGATTTCTTAGAACCGATACCAATTTGACATAAACCATTTGAATAATTTTTTTCGACAATATTACCATAATTTTAACAATAGGGAACTTGTATAAAAATTAAATTTCAAACTCACAAAAAAGAATTTGTTTTTTTTTAAATCATGTTTTTTTGAACATCTAATGCCATATCTCAAAAACGAATGGAGATATCCACATGAACTTTTTTTGTTATAAAACATACACTTAAGCGCTTCTATCTGTGTATAGTATTGTTAATTAAAACATTTTTAAGCATGTTAAAAACTTAGATAACCTTGAAAGTTCAGAAAATACGCACTCAAATTTTCACTAAGCTACAAACTTTTTGGTTTTTGGAAATTTTGTATAACATGCTGCGAAGAAAATAAAGCCAAAAGACCAAAAAAGTTTTTGATAGCATAATTCTTATTGTGTCTTTGATAGTTTAGGTACAGTGATTTTTTTGGAGCGCCCGAATTGCAGAAATTGAGTATTAATACGCCCGCGTCCACTAAAACTAACTAGTCTCAGGGCGGTGTACGATCAATGTTATTCGTTTTCGTCGAAGGTCAAATTATAAAACCGCCGCCCAAGGAATCACTACTTCCACATCCAGCTTCTATCCAAGTCTCTCACAACGAAAAAAATTTGAATGTGGAAATAATTGTTTATGGAACTTTAATAATAAAATATTTGAAATCGTCTACCCCAAAAACCCATAAAACGATATGCCACATCGGTAGTGGGGCTGAGGGTGGTGGAAGGGGGGTGGTAGTAGTGGTGGATAAAGTAAAAAAGAGGCCTTTGGTTCTTGTACACACACTAAATGGCACTTTTATTTTTTTCGCCCCCTCGAATAATGGGGTGGGAGTTGGTAATGGGGGTGGTTAATGCCAAACAAATTTTGAGACCTTATATAGGTATATTAAATACCAATTTTATGGACTCTTACTTGCTTGATTTGCCTATTTACCCCCATTTACCCCCCAGCTCTTTAACGGAATAATCTACTTCCAGATCTCGTTAAAATACATAGGTACGTGTACCAAATTTCAAGTCAATATCTTAAACGGTTTCGGAGTAATCGTGCGCACAAAAAAAGTTACAGACAAACAGACAGAATTTTTTTTTGCTCAAACTTAAAATCTCGACGTTTCATGACATTCTAAGCCTATTTGGACAATAAAAATTTCCAAAAATATTTTTGTCGATACTATACTTACACTGGATGTGGAAGTAAAATGTGTAACGATATTCTTTCCCTTACTACCACTTGTATTATATTGTAGAACGTATGGCCATTGTGCGAATTGTGCGTGGATTATCTGCTAAAAACATATTAAAGATAAAAAAGTAATCTAAGTTTCATTGTAAAATGGAGTGGATTTTATGTGACGTGTAATAGAGGAGAACGAAAAACTTGTGCACAAGCCATGGAAACAGGGTTTCTATAATTAGAGCTGCGGAAATTAAAAGAGACTTAATTTAGGATATTTTTTCTTTTTTGTTACCTAATTATTATTCTCTAGGGTAAAAGTGCAATGCATGGGAGTTTCGGATAGGGACTCTGACACAGGAAATGTCGGATACAAATATTAAGATTGCCACGTTCAAAAAAAAGTGCCTTAAGAAACTGTCTTTTCTATTTAGCTCCAATAATAACGCAAAAAAAAGGAAAACTCGATATTACTTTTTACCAAAACACTCCAAAATTATTACTTAAACTTCCGTTTATGGAATTTTATTAGCCCCCTAGTTGCGCAACTTTTTTTTCCATTTACTATAATATTATTTTTTACCGTTTCCGAGATCCCAATGCAATGCATTTTTATCCCAGATACTCTATTTAAGATTTTTAATTCCTTTTTGCCTTCAACCCTCGTCCTTAATGCGCCATTGGAAAAAATAAGTTATCCTTTCAGATCCTAAAACGTGATAAAACAGTCCTAAACATAAAAAAATAATAATTAAAAGTTCCGTTACACACAATACATAATCATTATTATTCTTAAGTGCCGCGCGCGTACGCTTCGACAATTCCTCCATACTAAAAAATTCGTAACTAGCAAACTATTGCTAATAATGAAAATATTTTTTTTCTAAAAACTTTTTTAGTCTATTGACTTCATTTTCTTCACAGCATGTTACACAAAATTTTCAAAAACAAAAATGTTCTTCGCTTAGTGAAAATTTGATGGCGTATTCTCTAAACTTTCAGGATCATCTACGTTTTTGGCATGTTCACATTTTTTTTTAGCAATCCTATGTATAGAAAGAAGCGCTTAAGCGTGTGTTTTATAACAAAAAAAAAGTTCACATCGATAGATCAATTTATTTTTGAGATATGGCAATAATAGATGTACAAAAAAACATGATTAAAAAAAAATTTAATTTTACACTTTTTTTAAATAAGAATATCTGTGACCACTAAAAAATGTCGTATTTCGTGTTTTTATGTGTAAAATGATGTTGTTGGTAATATCCACTGTGTCTGATCTTGTTCTAAGCTGATAAAAAAAAACGACACAACTTTACCTCTGTTTCGCTGCTCTATCATTTAGTGTCTGATGTTCCTTAAGTTTGTTCCTTTACCTTTTTAGTAAACCTAACCGACTTTTATACAGGGCCAGTCGAAAAGTGAGATATTTTAAATTTGGCTATTGAATAACATCAGGTATCGAGCTAAAATTTTGTATAGAGGTATTTGAGACAGCTGTAAATCGAATACGTTATTCAATTTGCCGATAAAAAATTGCCTAATAGACGATCTCGAATTTCGACACATTTAGAAGAACTTAGTGGGCCTTGAAAATACGAAAACTACAAATTTTTCAAAACAGCCAAATAAAGCTCATCGAGCACTATATCTCAAAAAGAGTTTTTTTTTTAATCGGCCAACGCGTTCCAAAATAACGGGGTATTGCGGTATTAAACAGCATACACTGTATATTCTAAATACCAATTTTATGCATTCTCACTTGCTTGATTTACCTATTTACGCCCATTTTCCCCAATTTACCCCCAACCCTTCAACAGAATAAGATCAAAATTTAAGCTAGTTCCAGATCTCGTTAAAATACATACGTGTACCAAATTCTAAGAACTATGCAATATTGATAATAACTTTGTAAAAAGAATTTTTTATTTCGGATGAATCTACATTTGTTCTAAATGGCCATGTCAATATGCAAAATGGCCATGTCGTTATTGAACTGCAGAGTATCCCCACTGGATGATGAAGTATCATATTCAGAACCCTCAAAAATTTAATGTGTGGTGTGATATAGTTGATAGAATAATTTTGGGTTTTTATTTCTTGGACGAGACCCCAACCGATGCGAAGTATTTGAATTTTCATCGAGACATTCTCATCCCCGCACTGTATCCAGATCCAGAAGAATCCAATCTTCCAAGAAACGACTTATTTTTCAACAAGATGGAGCGTCTCCCCATTACGCAGTCCCAAGCCAAGCCTATTTAAATGAGGTCTTTCCAAGTCGTTGGATAGGAAGAAGACGGCAATTGAGTGACCAGTTAGATCGCCAGATTTGATCTCAATTACATTCTATGGGGATATTTCAAAAGCAAAGTATACGTGAATTGCCAGTGAATGTGGAAGAATTCGTCAAGAAATGCGGCACATCGACAACGTTCAAAAAGATGTTTATTATCCATCTCGGCTAGTGTCAGGCTGCGATGGAGCGCAATTTGAACGTTTAATTTAGTTGTTTTCGAAATTTCTTTATTTCTAGCAAAGTTTCCTACCTCTTGCGTTGTGCCACTAATAGTAGGACAGCCAGCAACGGATTTACTTACGTTATTTCAGCAGTCATAAGAGTGAGTAGGCACACCCTTCTTATCACACTAGACACGGAAAGGGACGTCTGGCGCCCCGACACAGCCGGGTGTAGTAATCAGTTCAAATTCATTTTTTTCCATTTCCAACCTAAAAATTACTAAGTATGTGCTCTAGAGAAAATTGTAAACGAGAAAAATTGTTTTTCTTCAAGCGTATTAAAATGTTTAAATTATGTCACCAAAAACAGAAGTAGAAGTAGGACATTGTTTTACTAGTAACAAAATGTTAGTACCGAACGCCACCGTAGTGGACATTGTTTTACTAGTAACATAATGTTAGTTCCGAAAGCGCCGCCGTAGTGGGTGTTGTTTTACTAGTAACATAATGTTAATACCGAAAGCCACCGGTGGCGCGCTATCCACTAGCCACTTGTCATATTGTGTCAACATGTAAGACTGTAGTTTGAATATTTGTACATTTATGATAAATAAATGAATTTTTGCATTTTAATACGCTTGAAGAAAAAATAGTATATATTACACGGAGTAGAACGCCTTTTTTTTGTGTTTCGCCCAGTTTGCAAATCCTGGGCTCAACACAAAAAAAGAGTGCGTTCTACTCCTAGTAATATAATATACTATTCTCTTTTTATGTAGAAAATACTTGTATTTTTTGAGATTTTTGTTTTGAAAAAATATTTTTTTCCCCAAAATTGGAAGAAAAATCTGAAAAAATACATGTATATTCTACATAAAAAAAGAAATAACTCATCTCATTTACAATTTTCTCTAGAGTACATACTTTCGCCGTAAAAAAATTTTGAAAGTTGAAAAATTTCTGGCGCAAATTGGCCTCTGAGTAAAAAATTGCAAAGAACAAAAGATTAATATTTTTGGTGTAGAATTGAAATCCACTATAAAAAAGAGATAATATAAAAGAACATGTTACCCCATAAAAACCCCATTAAACCTAATTAAAAGTAAAACCCCATATGTAGAGCCCACAAAACTGAAAAACTTTTGTCTGAAACTTTTTTGATTGGACGTTATGGGAAAGCGTCATATTCAAAAATTATTTGAGCCATATAACAAAAATGGCGTTCAGATAATGACTTGATAAGCATCCCCACCAATTTTTGACTCTCCGGCTTATGTGTTCCATTTTTGTAGGTGGGCTCTTGTGCTCTGTGATATTGATATTGTTCCGTTACACGGAACCGGTTCTTCCCCAAACGGTTTCACCAAACTGGTCGGGGAAAGCCATTGAAACGAAAAGGTTTAAATTTGACAGCCTGCGTCACTCTGAGTAATTTTTAGGTTGGAAATGGAAAAAAAATTGAATTTGAATTGGTTGCTAAACCCGGCTGTGTCGAGGTGCCAGACGTTTCATTCCGTGTCTAGGGTGTTAAGAAGGGTATGCCTATTCATTCTTATGACTGCTGAACTAACATAAGTAAATCTGTTGCTGGCTCTTAGTCAATAAATGAATAATATTATTTTAATATTTGACACAGTTTCCAATGCTACCGTCACTCAAAAATTAACAAAAATGACAAAGTCAACTTAAGTTATAATTACAGTCTAGGCCAAGCTCAAAATTTTTCGTGTACACATTCCAAATTTCTAGTGAAGATTAACTAATTAAAAATGGCTGCTCACGTGTGCCCACCAAAAGATGGAACTGAAAATAAGGAAAAATTATTATGCACTTTAAAAAAAATGGTAAAATCACTGGAAGAAGATGTATCCGCCCCTGTAAAAGTAAATAACGTGAATACTCCGAATGACATGGTGAGGATCTATTTTTACTCCACACACAATAAATTTCTAAAAACACCTTGCTCGAATTTGAATGAGATATATTTTTGTTCCCCAACACAAAATCAATAATTTATTGTCATCAAATTCCTTGAATTAGTTCAGCTATTAATTCTATAAGGTTTTTTACCGGCAGCCATACATCGATTAAATACCTAATTTCATAAACCATTATAACTTTTTTGTTTTATTTTAGTATACTTTTGTGTATAATAAGATGTGAATATTAAATTCCTTTACTTTACATATTAAGTCATTTCACAGACGTATAAGAAAGAACAAATTATCGATTTTTACTAACGAAGTCGGAATATATGTTTTAGTACAGTAAGTGAAGCTTTTAAATCCCAGCCCAAAAACGATGTAATGAATTTCTAGAGATTTTTCTTCAACATGCTTCATAAAGTATGTACATAAGATCTATATTGTCATTTTTCCTGCTTTTTGGTTAGGGGTAGTTCCCACCTCTTCTTAAGGGTTATCGCAAAAAAAAAACAAAAAATACACATAGAGAATCAAGTTATAAGAAAGAAAGGTCATACACTTTTTTGCTAAACTTCATATTTTTCGAGATATTGCGAACTGAAAATTGCAATTTTCACTCTCTATAATCAGTATCCCTAGACTTTTTTTTAAATACTCGAAAAATGTGGACTTTAATAAAAAAACGCAAGGGTACAAAATTAAAGTTTTTACGAAAAAAATCGAACGATTTTTCTTTTTTTCTCCTATGTTTAGTTTTGGAAATACGGCATATTCAAAATGGCGCCGAAACGTTAAAAAAATATATACGACGTTAAAATCTAAAATTACTCAAAATCTACAACTATGAGAAACATTTTTATTCTTGTAAAAATTAAAGGTATTAAAATTTTCTTTCACCTGAGATGCATTACGACCTTTTATAATGAAAACTAAAAAAGTTACACACGAAAAAGCAGGGCATTTAAAAATTTAGGCGCCATTTTTTTTAGTCTTAATGCTCTAATTTCTCATTAATTCAATTTTTTTAAAAATCCTACATATTGTTAATGCATATTATTACTAACATGCTCAAATATTTTAGAATTTTTAAAATAATTATTTTTCACTCTGTACCCATTTTCAATCATGGGAATTTTCAAAATTTAAAAAAAAATCGGGTTTTTGGAAATTGCTCAGAAAATACTTTTTTATAAAAAATGGTGAGAATACAGAAATGAAGCTTATAAAAAACGAATAGTTCTTTTTTTTTTATTTTCCTAAGACACTGTACCAGAGATATAAAGGTTTAAGCATACGCAAGAAAATTATGTATTTAAAATTGACATATCTCAGAAACTATAATATTGATAAAAACATGATATGAGAATGAAATGAAGCTTATCAGAAAACGAAGAGTTTAGGTTTTCATTTTTTTTTCCTACGACAAACTATTCCAGAGGTATGACAGTTTGAAATAATGTTGAAACATTTCAGTTTGTACGCGCATTTTAAATGTCTATAGTAGGTAGAGAAATGAGCAATGGCCATCTATTTTTCGAAGAATACGCAGAGAAAGCGGGTTGCATTGCATTTTAGCATGTTTAGAGTGCAGATTAAAATGTTATTTAATTAGTTTACTTAACTGTATTAATTTAATTGATTTATAACGATCTGTATTTTTAATAAAATTAGACATATTATTAAGCTCTTTTGTGGCCATTGTTAATCCGCCATTTTTTTTTATAAATTTAGACCTCATAATCATATTCAGCGACCTAAAAAACACAAGTATATGGATTTTAATATTTTAACATAACATAACCTTAACATAAGTACATGATTTTCGTGATTTTATTCGTAAAATTAGACGTTATTTTTTCAGTATTTAAGGGTTATTTCAACCCTTAATATTTTCGTCTTTTAAGTTTTGACCTCACAGTCATATTCACAGTCATCTTCATAATTTATTCATAAAATTAGAAGAGTTATGATTTTTTCAGTTTTTAGTTAAAAATAAAAAGTAGGTAATCCGACAATATAGATTTTGATGTACGTATTTTATAAAGCATATTGCAAAAAAATTTGGGAAATTCCTTTCATCGTTTTCGGGCCGGGAATTTTACAATTTTTACTGCTTCGCTTACTGCACTATTTATAGTTCAGTCAAATAAGTTGAAATAAGCTATAAATAAGAACAAAAATTATCATGCAGTATTTTAGGGGAAATATGCGAAATTGTTATTTTTGCATAATGTGTGCACTCTGTGGAAAACTAGAAGAGAAATGGCGTAGAATGTCTGTTTTTCGCTAATATCTCGAAAAGTATTATTGTTCTAGACACTTCAATCGAAATAAAGTTGTGCTTATTCAGTTTCCAACAATCTGTTCTTTTTCATTCCCATAGCATAAAAATTGACCGAGTTAGAATCGTAAAATGATAATGTGATTTTGTGAAGCATTACACACTACAATATTTTAGCTTAAAAAATTTCATACACCTATAATTTGTTTTTACTTTAATTCTGTGCTATATAATTGGTTGAGTTAGACTAGAAAAAAATAAGCAAGTATTTATTTATTTTTCTTATATATTTGAGGACATTTCAAACAAAAAATTTAAACAAATTGTAGATAATGTCATAGATACACACAATGTCGTTTCCTGAATTCAAATATTCATAAAAGGAACGCTGCCTAAGAAGTTGTGCGGAAATAATTGCTCATAGAACTTTAATAATATATTTGAAGTCGGTAGTAGTTGCCAAGCAAATTTTGTGGCCTTTGTTTCTTATATACACCCACCAAATTGCATTTTTTTTTTTTAATTTCTTTACCTCTTTTAATATTGGGACGGGATGGGGGTGATAGGTGACCAATATCAAAACCATCTTGAGACCTTGGCGTCTCGTATACACTAAATCTCGATCTTATGGACTCTTACTTGCTTTACGTAATTACTCCCATCCCCCCACTCCCTTTCAACGGAATAAGATCAAAATATAATTTAGTTCCAGATTTCGTTATAATACATACGTATACCAAATTTCAAGTCAATATGATATGCCATTCTGGAGTAATTGTGCACACAAGAAAGTTACTAACAGACAGACAGACAGAAATTTTTTGCTCAAACTTAAAATCTCGACGTTTCATGACTTTCTAAGTCTATTTGAACAGAAAAAAGAAATGATTTTTTTACCGTTACTATTAGTGGAGTGCCGTAAGGCGTGAAAACTAAAAAAACCTTGGAACCCAGTTCCTATGAATCAACTTTAATGAAACTTTTTGCATTGTGTTGCTAAAACCTAATACTAAAATGTTTATGGATTAGAAATTGACGTTTTTACCCTGGAGGTGGATGCCTTCTCGGGGGGTGGAAATTATTATGTTCAGAGTAACTGCAGAAATCAAAACCGCTGCCCAAGGAATCACTACTTCCACATCCACATTTTTTATCCAAGTCACTCATAACGAAAACATTTTTGTATGTGGAAATAATTGTTTATGGAACTTTAATAATATAATATTTGAAATCCTCTACCCCAAAAACCAATAAAACGATACCCCACATCGGTAGAGGGGTGGGGGTGGTGATGGGGGGTGGTAGTGGGGGTGGATGAGTAAAAAAACATTTTGAGGTTTCTGGTTCTTGTACACACACTAAATCACAATTTTTTTTCATCCCCTTTAAAATGGGGTGGGGGTGGTAATGGGGGTGGCTAATGCCAAATTTTTTTTTGAGACCTTAGCTTCTCTTGTATATACTAAATACCAATTTTATGGACTCTTACCTGCTTGATTTACCTATTTTCCCCAAATTTACCCCAATTTATCCCCCAACCCTTCGACGGAACAAGATGAAAATATAATCTAGTTCTAGATCTCGTTAAAGTACATATGTGTATCAAATTTCAAGTCAATATCTCAAACGGTTCCGGAGTAAACGTGCGCACAAAAAAAGTTACAGACAGACCGACAGACAGACCGACAGACAGACAGACCGACAGACCGACAGACCGACAGACAGAAATTTTTTTTTCGCTCAAACTTAAAATCTCGACGTTTCGTGACATTCTAAGCCTATTTGAACAATAAAAATTTTTAAAAATTTTTTTGTCGTTACTATACTTCCACTGGATGTGGAAGTAATAGAGGAATGAATTCTAAGCAATAAATGTTCTATGCAATTTTTTCGATCAGTCAATACTTTTTGAGTTATCCTTGATTGAAAATGTTGATTTTTCATCTAAAGGATGCATGTTTTAGAACGATTTTTCACTAATAATTCGAAAACTTTACGTTTTCCCAAAAAAATTATCATAAATAAGCAAAAATGAAACCTATAAAATAACAAATCGATTGGTTTTTTCTTTATTTCTGTAGACGCAATACGAACCGAGTTATTTCTCGATAAAGGTGACTTTTTGTTCGCCGAAAACTGAATTCGATCCTTTCAACGTTAAATAACGGAAAAACGGAAAATTTTTGGGGAAAAGCATATAAGACATTTTTAAAAGTACTTGAAAAGACCTTTAACATGAACTTTGAAAGTCGTTAGCATGAAAACTAACGTAGTTATGATAAAAATAAAATGGTTGTCAGTTTTTTTCAGAGAAAAAATCAGCAACGAAACCAATGGCTTCGCCGCAAGAATTGAAATTGAACGTAATCCATTTACAATTTACTTTATGTTCTACAATTTTGACCGGATTAGGATGCCTATATTTGAAAAAAAAGGTTAATTCAAATTTGAAATGATTTTTGAAATTTCTTTAAAAATTTTCAATTTTTCACAATAATTCAACTACTAAAGAAGATACGTAAAAAATGCTACAGTGCAAATTTTAGAAGCCGGTATAGGTACTGCACAATATTACTGTATGGAGCTGCTAAAGAGATAAGTTAAAAAAATTGAGCCGTGTCGAAGACTTATCAGCGTTTCTCGAGCAGATGCGCTATGATTGGTTTATCAATGATAACTTCCTTAATTTTTAAGCTATTCAATCGCTCCAAAAATCATTTTACAGGGAACTTTAAGGGCTATAAGGCATGTAAAGTTGAACTTCCTTGAACCTTTCGTTTTTGTGATTTTTGAGTTTAAAGGGTTCGGGGAAGGTGGTCATCGAACTCAAATGCCAACTTATAACAGTGATATCTTAGTTAATTTTTATCCTAGAGAAATTAAAAAAACACAAAATTTTCAGTAATAAAAATCTAAATATTTGTACTCTAGCATTTTTTACGTATCTTGTTTAGTTTTTTAATTATTGTGAAAAAATGAAAATTTTTTAAAAACATTTCTAAATCATTTCAAATTTGAATCGAACTTTTTTTCAAATAAGGGCATCCTAAACCGTTCAAAATTCTAGAACATATTGTTAGTACTTAAATGAAGTAAATTGTAAATGGATTACTTTCAATTTCAATTCTTGCGGCGAAGCCATTGGTTTCATTGCTGATTTTTTCTCCAAAGAAAAGAGACAACCATTTTATTTTCATCATAACTCCGTTAGTTTTCATGCTAACGACTTTTACCAAAGTCAATTATTTTTAAAAATGTCTTGTATATTTTCCTTCAAAAATGTTCCGTATTTCCGGGATTTAAGGTTAAAAGAATCGAATTCAGTTTTCGGCGAACAAAAAATCACCCCTTCATCGAGCAATAACTCGGTTCGTATTGCACCTACAGAAATAAAAAAAAATCGATTTTTTATTTCATAGGCTTCATTTTTGCTTATAATAATTTTTTTGGTAAAACGTAAAGTTTTCAAGTTATTAGTGAAAAATAGTTCTAAAACATGCATTTTTTAGATGAAATATCAACATTTTCAATCAAGAATAATTCAAAAAGTATTGACTCATCGATAAAATTGCATAGGACATTTATTGCTTAGAATTAATTCCTCTATCGATTCCTGCAGTTATTTTGAACATAATAATTTCCACCCCTGAGAAGGGGCATCCACGTCCAGGGTAAAAACGTCAATTTCTAATCCATAAACATTTTAGTATTAGGTTTTAGCAACACAATGCAAAAAATTTCATTAAAGTTGATTGATAGGTATAAATCTATTCCACTATTCCACTATATCAATTACATACTTTTTTGACAAAAATTTTGGAAAACTTAGCCGGTAGCACAACTTTGGTTTTCGGACATGGTCGTGTGCTATGATGTATAATTAAATTCCTTGCCTTTAAAAATTTTTAAAACTGAGTGCAAAATTTTTAATACAACCTAAATAAATAGGAAGACTAGCTTCATAGCTACTTTTAATTATTAACTACTACTTTTCTTAGGTATGTTTTCGAATATCTTCAAAAAAAGGGGCTGGCGGTGATCAATCGAAAAATGACGAAGAGAAAATAATTAGAGTTAAGCAATCGAAATCCCGAGAGCTTAGAGCAAGTATTTTATATACAGGTTGCGACTGTGAGAAGCGATACGGATTGCAAGATGACTGCCCAAGAACAGGTTGCCATGGCTCTCCAGAATGTTTAACTAAACCACCAACGTGCGGGCCTAGCGAATTCTGTAACGGCAAACATTTACAAAAGAAAATCCATCCAAAAGTTGGTCCCTATCATAAATGCTTTATGGGTTTCTTAAACTCACCCGTATGCTGTACTCCATACATTGGTGGAGAAGTTTGCCAAGTATTCAAATAATGTAACAAAGTATAATATTTTGCAATTGTTAAGTTTATTTTTATTATGAAAAAAATATATAGATAATACAAATATATAAAGGAAAGTGTTTGTTTGTACCAATATTTACCTGTCCTGTGAATCGTTTAGGTACTATAGGAACTTGAAATTTGATATGGAGAGGGAGTACCGTTCTGACCTCCAAAAAATTCAAAATAGTGGCTCCAATATAGTAACCAATCTATAAATATAGAAGGCAGTACCCACATTAAAACGAAAACGCTGCTAAAATGGTTAGAGATATGAATTATAGTAATGGAGAATTAAATTTTCTACAAAAAGTCAGTGAAACATTATATGTCTAACTTTTATAGTATGTCCACAGGAAGCGTGAATATTGTGGCATCGTGTGGATTCATGTTATTTAAACGCATATAAAAGATACGTATATATGCCGCCATTCAGTTCACTACAACCTTTAGCCCAGACGACAGAGAACATTTTTGCAAAAACTTGCAAAACGAATAATTTTTTTTAATGAGTTCGTGAAAGTGTATAGAATAATATCCTGAAATGTTTACATTCCGCTCGGATGCAGAACATAAAAAAAAAGTGAAAAATAGTTATTTATTATACAACGGAAAAAAGTATTAGATTTTGGCTCCAGGTTGTGTTTGTCCCGACGCAAAGCGGAGGGAGACAAACACCGAGAGTTAAAATCTAATATTTTTACCAGTGTGTAATACATTATTTTTTTCTGTGACGGGAAAAACGACGATTTAATATTGAAAAAACATATTATTACAATATATTAAAGTTAGAAAAACTCTAAAGTTTTAAACTGGTAGGCTGTTGTACTTATAGCGACATTGGACCTGCGTTGTTAAGGAAACCTAATCAAATATCTGTCAATTTAATTCTGTGATTGGGTTTAAAAATTCGCAATATTTTGGATATTCAAAGTTCAAAAATGGACATTTCTGATTCAGAGTTTTCTCTTACACCACCGGGATTAGTAGAAGCAGCGAAAGTAGCATCACTAAAATTATTGCCATTGCCAGCTAAATCGCGAAAAATTTACGAAACCGTATATTCAAGATTTATGGAATGGAAGGTGAAAAAGACCATGCAGTTCTTTCTCGGAGACGGTGTTATTGGCTTATTTTTCGGAATTGACGCAACAACAAAAGCCATCAACAGTGTGGTCGAATTATTCAATGATTAAAAGTACGTTACAATCCAATAATAATGTACATATTTCAAAATATTGCAAACTAATTACATTTTTAAAGCAAAATGGGAAAGGTTACATGCCCAAGAAATCTTCGATTTTTACGAGTACACATATTAGTGATTTTTAAAATAATGCTCCTGATGAAGTTTATTTAATGGCCAAGGTTGTTGTTGCATTTGGGATTGCAGGAGTGTGGCGATCATTTCACTTACTAGTAAATATAAGATTCAAGGACTTCAAGTAACCAAGGGGAATCAAGAAACAAAAAGAACAACAATTTTGAAATTAAAAATAAAAACATGTATTATATAAAATGTTAATCTAAAACTTTATTTATCTTTGAAATACATTATTTAACAAAATGAATTATAAATAATTATTATAGATATATTATTTTCCAAACCTTAATATCTATTAAGGATGCAATGGATAGTGTTTTGGCCGGATACCGAATACCGGATATCGGGCGTACTTCTTGTACCGAATATCCGGCCAAATATCCGGCTTACGTTGAAAGTTGGATTGAAAACATGTTTTGGCAACCTCAACGACAAAAAATACTTACTGTCAACTCTTCTAGACCCCAGATTTAAAACAAGTTTTTTCGATAAAAGTCAGGCTGAAAAATTCCGTCAAATTATTCTGCTGGAGGCTTAAAAAAATAGTTGTGATGATTCATATTCAAGCATGATAGAGAAAGTGGTTCTTCTCCTTCCAATAAACAAAGTAAAAGAAACCCACTAGATAATGTTACTGCTGATATTCACAACACTTTTTGGGACTGTTTTGAGGAAGTGGCGAAAAAAATAGTAGCGTTAATGAAAACGTTTCGGAGAAAAGTTCAATGGTCGAGGAGATCGATTATTATTTGAAAGGAGCACGGATTCAAAGAAATAGTGACCCTTACGCATGGTGGTATACTAACTCCAATCAGTATACACTTTTGTCAAAGTTTGTAAACATATATCTTTCAGCCTCTTGCCGTAGTGTATACAGTGAGAGGCCCGTTTCAGAAGCTTGCAACGTATACGAAAAGAAACGCAATCGTCTACTACCTCTAAACGTTGAAAAACTCATCTTTAATCACCATAATTTACCATTGGTAAACTTTAAGTATTAATTTAGTAACTGATCTATAGATATTGCCAGTTTGTAGTAATAATTGTAATGCAGGATAAGTGAAAAATAATAAAACTGTTTAATTTTTATACCACTTTTTATTTTTTAACTATCCGGTTTTGGCCGGATATTAGATCACTATCCGGTGCCCAGCCGAATAGTAATAAAGTGGCCGGATAGGTCGGATACCGGATAGTAACCGGATATCCGTTGCATCTCTAATATCTATAAGGAGCTTGTCGAATTTGTGAAATCAGCCA
This sequence comes from Rutpela maculata, assembly GCA_936432065.2. Lineage (NCBI taxonomy): Eukaryota > Metazoa > Arthropoda > Insecta > Coleoptera > Cerambycidae > Rutpela > Rutpela maculata. Next base: position 278,688,339 of record OW386286.2, on the reverse strand, counting down.
GGTGACATTAGATGATATTAATGATTCTGGAACGTTATTAATTGTGAAACTTAAGCAAACAAAGAATGATGTAAACAGGAGATTTGTAGTTACTGAAAAATATATTAAATTTTACAGAATGTACATAGCCCTTCGTCCAGCAGCAGCAAAGGATCGCCGCATTTTTTATGCATATCGCAATGGAAAATGTACCAATCAGTTTTATAAGATACCTGAAACAGTAGCCAATTATCTTCTACTTGAAAATGCTAAGTCATATACAGGTCATGCATTTCGAAGATCATCTGCTACACTTTTAGTTGGATCTGGAGGAGACTTGATGTCACTAAAGAAACATGGTGATTGAAAGTCATCAACGGTAATAGGACATAAATATCTAATAAAGTGTTTAGAACGTGTAGCAGTGCATTAGCTGAAATAAAACCCAATTTGCAACCAGGATCATCGACAGTTGTGTCAATGGCAGAAAATATGATTTCAACTCAAGAAAATTCCACTGTAGCAGACATTCCCAATCGTTCGAGGAACATGTCTTTCATGCAATGCACATTTAACAACTGTACTTTTGACTTTAAGGAAATGTAAGTTTTGTATAATAAAATATTCTAAAATTAAATATCTCCGTGTTCTTATGTGTACATATCCGGGAAAAAAGTATTCATTTTTCCCCTAGGTCGGGAAAGTAACATTCTCGTACAGTTTTGTTGATCGTTGCTTGGCAACGGGTCTTTTCCGGTCTGTTTTCTAATAGTTTTATAGCAACGGATTAAAATATTGGAATTGTGCATTATTCGATCTGAAATCGCTCCGAAAATGTAGACATTGCCGATCGATTTCAGAAAAAGTGACATTTTGTTACCTGTCAAGAGAGATAAAATGTCAAATTTTTTTCCCGTCACAGAAAAAAAAATTTCATCCATTTTTTCAAAATTTTGAAATTAAGTTAGGGTAGGAAAAAAATACAGGTGGATAGATCACATGTTTCTGAACAAAAAATGCCCTAATAAAATTTATCGTTAAAGCTTCTGTCTCTTTCTGATTACACATTTTTAACATTTTTCTTAGTGAATAGGAGGATAAATAGTGAGTATAGAGGAAAATATATAATTATGAACGCATACAAAGACACCACACATAGCCGCAGGATCGAAGCAGATCTGCCGCGCCTTAACTCGCATGAATCTTTACCTTCATTTACTGCATTGTATTTATTACTGGTACAGGTGAAAATCGCTATTTCTGATCATGATCGGATTGATCATATTTTCGAAAAAATGCATATAGTCCAGTCAATGAATGGTTTCTAGAGGGAAATGCCGAGATCACAATTTTTGACTTGAGAGCTATGTTTGGACTATTTAGGAGGTAAACATACCAAAAGTCCCCGAACGTAGGAGGGGGGGATGCAGGGGGGCACGAAAATGGTCCCGGTTTGTGGTTTTTCGCTCATATCTCGAAAACGGTTAGCCTTAATCAAAAAGTGGCTAGAAGCAAAATTAGAGCTGACTAAATTTTCTACAATAATGTTTCTATTAATTTTTTTCGTATCTGTTATGGTTCAATAATGAATTGTAAATCTTTTGACTGTATTCTAACTTTATTATAAATTTATTATAAATTGAATATAAATTTTAATAATCATCGTAGAAAAAAATTTCTTGTACAGATATCCGCTTCACAGCAGGCTGAATTCAAATATCGAATAAAAAATGTCTTTGAGTTTGTAAGTGTGTGTGTGCGTGTATATGTATGTGTGCGTATATACCGTTTCTTGTAAATACGATAACTTTTGTAAAACTTAAAATATTTAAATACAATTTGGAGCATATGTAAAACAGCATATTACAATAATCCCTATTAAAATTGAGCCATATCTGTAATACATGGTGATAACCAGAGGCCTACAAACTCTCACATCATAATAATCTTATTAAAAATACCATGTTCCATATTTTAGGATAACATTGATATATCATCTAATTTAAATAAAGTTGGTTTGCCTAACATACACTCGGTATATTGCGATTTATAAATCTTATACATCTTCTTATTTTTGTATGCTTGGTAATATTTTGCTCTGAAATTAAAATAAAACCTATTTTACGTATGAGAGTTTGTAGGTCACTGGTTATCACCATGTATTACAGATATGGTTCAATTTCAATAGGGATTATTGTAATATGCTGTTTTACATATGCTCCAAATTGTAGTTAAATATTTTAAGTTTAACAGAAGTTATCGTATTTATAAGAAACGGTATACACGCACACATACATATACACGCATACACACACTTACAGGCGCAAAGACATTTTTTATTCGATATTTGAGTTCAGTCTGCTGTGAAGTGGATATCTGTACAAGAAATTTTTTTCTATGATGATTATTAAAATTTACTTTCAGTTTATAATAAAGTCAGAATACAATCAAAAATTTACAATTCATTATTGAACCATAACAGATACGAAAAAAATTAATAGAAACATTATTGTAGAAAATTTAGTCAGTTTTAATTTTGCATATAGCCACTTTTTGATTAAGGATAACCGTTTTCGAGATATGAGCGAAAAACCAAAAACCGGGACCTTCTTCGTGCCCTCCTGCATCCTCCCCACCTCCAACGTTTAGGGACTTTTGGTATGTTTACCTCCTAAATAGTTCAAACACAGCTCAAGTCAAAAATTGTGATCTCGGCATTTCCCTCTAGACCCCCTTATTGAACGTTCATTGACAGGGCTAATACAAGTAAATGAATTTGTGTTTGAACATTCTAAAAGTAGGTATACATTTTTTCCGAAATAATGATATTTTGTTTTTTCCATTGGGTCAATTTCTCGGCAAGTTACAGCCTCCACTATATATATTTATCAAGAAAATCATCAAGTAAGGAAATTAAAATGATTTGACTTTTTTTTGAAACCACGTTACTACAACTTAATAAACCATATTAATCATGAAGTGTACATACTTTTTAACAATTCTCAATGAAGAAAGAATTTTTTGAAGGGCTTTTACTTTTTTCTATATTTTTTATTGCGACGATTGAGTTCGTTTTGTTTAAAACAAAAAAGCATCAGAAAGCTACAATTTCCATCTTTTACATGAACCAACACTCATATAGATTGAACAAATTCTGATTTAGTGACATGTAATTCAGTGCGTCGGTGTCACAGTCATGCGTATTCAAGCGAGCGCACGCTTATATCTCGTTTCGAGTTACAACGTTACACTTTACTATTTTTTCCGGGAAAACCGTAGCTTTAGCGATAAATTTTGTTAGGACATTTTTTGTTCATAAATACGTGATCTGTCCATGTGTATTTTTTATTTTTCCTAGCTTGACTTAATTTCAAAATATTGAAAAAATTGATGAAAATTTTTTTTTTCATTTTTTTTTTATGTTCTGCATCCGAGCGAAATGTAAACTTTTCAGGATATTATTCTATACACTTTCACGAACTCATTAAAAAAAAATTATTCCGTTTGCAAATTTGTATGGGTAAATAATACCTTCATCGACTGGGCTAATACTGGAACCGCCATTTTTGAATTTCAGGTTCTTAGCTCATAGGGAGTACTCAAACAATTCAACGTACAGATAAATATAGGTGAACGTATAGTTAAAAGGCAATATAACGGCTCTAGTTTGTATGGGCGTCTTCAGACTTGCTAAGAAATCTACAACTTATTAAAAATTCAGTCAATTTGACTAATATTCAATTTCCATAAGAAAACAGCGGAACTCTTTCTTCAAAGAATGTCTTTAATTTGTTCGAGCGAGCGTTTCAGACATTTTTTAAAATTTTATTTAAAATCAGATCACTAGATTTGACAGACACTGTATATAAATATATACTTACATATTCAAGACCCTTGTCTCGTGTTATCTGTGCAGATAGATTGACAGATACCTATCTTTGAATTTGAAGTGCAAACAAACTCCTTTATATCTCTTTCGACTCAGATGCGTAAAACGAAAAGCACAAAACGAAATAAGCAGTTCCCTGATATCCTGGATATTTCATGGCTCACAATGTTTCCCCAATCCTGTTACGGGATACTACTTTATATTCAAAGAAGAGGGAATTCCTGGACGTAATAAAAACTTAATTAACTTAAGAACACGCACCTTTTGTCATTCTGAATTAATTGGAATTTCTTTCTATTTTTCCCTTTGCTTCCTTACAGATTTACTACGACGTGGAAATATAGATTTGGTGTCACATTTCGCTAGAATAAGAGCGACATTATAGTTGGCGGACGATGACTACGATAAATGACAGGTCCGAGCAGAATTGATTGGAGTTGCCAGGGTGATCAGATCGTAACGAAAACCTTTCCTCTGCTGAACCACAAACAAAAAACGTATTTATCACTTATAAATTATGATGAGTCACGGGTTTGTAAGTGATATGGCCATCAGGGCGCTTCAATAAGCTGACACTCTTCGATAGTTCGGTCAATACAAAGTATTAGGGTTAATTTATCGCATCAAAATATGAGAAAAAGAAATCGAGATATTTAAATGAAAGCGTCTAGCCGGAAAAGCACGGTAAAATGACTCTAGAATATTTTGGACCAAATTCGATGTCAGCAGGTCGATAATAGGAAAAGAAAGATTCCTCATTCCTCCAATTTTAGCCCTTTCGCCACTGGTTTGTATCGCCACTTATTTGTATCTCTGCACGTTGTGCATTAATTGTTATAAAAAAAATTAGAATGTAGATGCCATTTAAATACATTTTAGAAAAAGAATAGGCTCGATTAAAAAAAAATAGTAAAAAAGAATTTCATTAGGTAATGAAAATAATGTTTCACATGCGTAAAATATTTATCAAAAATATACTGCTAAGAGTAGTTTCTTGTTGATTTTTTCAAATTGTTAGAAGCGATGCGCCATAATTAAAACTTAAACTTTCTTCTTCAACATGTCAAACAAAACAGAAAAGAATTTCCGCCTATGCGGGTTTCGGAGGAGCTTCTAGAATTAAAACAAAGAATGTGTTTGATCTCAGACCTTGCTCAAAAATATCCTCAACTGAAGCCTATCTGGAGAAATGTAAATAATAAGTATAAAAATAAACTAAAAGGAAGCAAAACATAATGATAATAAAATTTCAGAATCAACAAACAAGGTTAAAACAATGTGGAATATGATAAACGAGGTGGTAGGAAAATCTTCTGCTTCTCAGACAAAAATAGTTGTTCATGATGATGGTTCCCCTTTGCCAGATAATGTTGCTGCAGATAATCTCAATGCTTATTTTACTACAGGTCATATAAATGCCCAAGTTGACCTCATCGATTTAAATTTCTTAAATACAAACATACCACTTTTCATCAATCATTTTTTCTTCAACCAGTAACTGAAATAGATACGTTACCGTTTATTAGTAGGCTAAAGCCATCTCATTTCAGTGGTCTGAATATGTCTAACAATCTATTAAAAAAATGTAAAAATAATTTCGTTTCACCGTTAACTTACGTAATTAATCTATGCTTTGTAAATGGAATTTTCCCTTACAACTTAAAAGTTAGTAAAGTTATACTATTTAAAAAAGGAGACAAAAACTCTTATAATAATTATCGTGCGATTAGCATAATTTCAAGTATGTCGAAGGTTATAGAACTTGCATTTTTAGAAGAGTTAAGTGAATTCTTTCTTAAAAATAATAGTACAGTACCTAGAGGTAAAAAATATGCAAAACTTCGGAATAATGTCATATTGAACGGATTTCGTTCATTTTCACAGTATAATAGTAAATGCTTCACAGAAAAGTTTCTATATTGTGCGGGGGGTGGATGCCACCCCCTCTCAGGGGGTGGCACTTAAAAAATATATATATTTATTGGAGCTGAAGTAGAATCAAATTTTAAGAAGAAGAGGTTCTATGCAATTTTTCACATAAATTGATAGTTTGTAAGTTATAACGACTTCAAAATTGCGATTTTAGCTTAAAAAAAAGGTATTTCCAAACGGCTTTCGTCAAGTATCTCGAAAAGTATTACTTTATCGAAAAATTGTTACAGACCAATTACATAAAATATAAACTGGGAATTAATTATATTTTTTGTTTATAGAATTAATAATTTCGGAGATATTTAAGTTTACACTTGGCATCCAAGTGTTCATATAATTATTTAGAGTAAGAGTTAAATATCTCATAAACTGTAACACCTATGTCAAGGAAGCTAATGGGTAGAATAATAGGTTATTAATTAAGCTTTCAACTGTTTTTTTATTTGTTTCTGTAGCATAAAAAACAAAGAATTATGACCGAAGCAATGTGCGTCTACACATTTTTTTAATAACAACGTCGCCATTTTGTTACTGTAATTAGCCAGTAATTAAAAAAAAAGGAATTTCAAACACTGTTTCTCATTAATATATAGCATGACGTAGACGCTCAAATATTTTGGTTCGTATACAGGCCTGTAGCTAGGGGGGGGGGGGGCAGGACGGGCGACGCCAGTCCTGGAATAAGTTTCGCCCGACCTACGGTGATCGTAATGGGGGCAATTTTAACTGTCTTTTTATTATTTTGAAAGAGATTGGATAAAAATTTTTTTTAGTATTTCTCCAAAATTTTTTCGGATTAAAAAGTTTTTTTTGGATTTTCCTTATTAAAAAATTTTTCGGACTCTTTTACGGGCCCGCCCTGAAAGCACTTTCTAGCTACAGGCCTGTTCGTATACAGCACTTGCTTTAGAAAAAAATAAGGTATTTTCTATAAAACGTAATTTTTTTTCCTTTTCCAAATATCTCAATAAATATTAGTTTTATTGAAAAATAAAGAGACCAAAAATAAAGCTCATAAACTAATAATGAATTTCGCTTGTTTATTTATTTACATAGATTTAATAGTTTCGGAGATATGAAAGTTTACAAATGGCGTCCGAATGTTTATAAGACGAAAAATGCAGTTTAAATGTTAAATATCTCAGAAATTGTGAAACCTACGTCACACATGCTAAGAAATGAGATTGAAGACAATTAATTGCGCTTTCAAAGTATTTTGTACTCGTTGCTGTAGCATAAGAAATAAAGAAGTTATGACTGAAAAATATGCGTATTTATATTTTTATATATAAAAAGTTCGCCATTTTATTACTCTAATTAGCCAGTATTTTAAAAAATATATCTCAAATACAGTTTTTCGTTAAGATGTAGCATTACCTAGATGCTCAAATTTTTTTGCTAATTTAAAGCACTTGCTTTAGAAAAAAATGCATTTTAAACTTTAAAGGTAATTTCGAAACACTTGGATTCAAAATATAAACTTAAATATCTCCGAAATTATTAATCCTACATCAGTAAACAAAAAATATAATTAATTCCCAGTTTGTACTTTCTATAATTGGTCTGTAATGTGTTTTCGATAAAGTAATACTTTTCGAGATACTTGACGAAAGCCGTTTGGAAATACCTTTTTTTTTAAGCTAAAATCGCAATTTTGAAGTCGTTATAACTTAAAAACTATCAATTTATGTGAAAAATTGCATAGAACCTTTTCTTCTTAAAATTTGAATCTATTTCAGCCAATAAATATATATATTTTTTAAGTGCCAACCTCTGAGAGGAGGTGGCATCCACCCCCTATAAATTAGCAAGCCCCCGCACAATATAGAAACTTTTCTGTGAAGCATTTACTATTATACTGCCAAAAATGAATGAAATCCGTTCAGTATGACATTATTCCGAAGTTAAAACCTTTAGTTACTGTACTATAACCTTTTATTGTCAGTTTAGCATGGTTTCCTAAAAAATAGAAATGTTGACACTGCATTAGTAAACTTTCACAGCTCAGTAGTAGACGCCGGTCTTTTTATAGATTATTCACAAGCCTTTAACTGTGTAGATTTTGGCTTACTTTAGATTGTTTTATCCAGCTGTATGACGGTGTACCTCAAGGCTCCATACTGAGGCCATTTATTTACCTTGGCTTTGCCAACGATCTTGCGTTATACACTCAAAGCCAATACAATGTTTGTATTACTTGTTACGCTGATGATACCTAACTTTTTAGTTGTTCAAAAAAGCCCTAACGCAGTAAAAAATATATCGAAAAATCTATACAGAGACGTTATAATTTGGGCACAGAAAAACCGGCTTACACTATATTAAGAAAAAGCAACTACTGTATCAGTTAGGTACAACATCGAGCAAAACGCTAATGACGAATTTTTAACCCCCGACCCGGGAGTGTTATAAGTTTGACGCGTATGTTTCTTTGTTTGTCTGTCTGTCTGTCTGTGGCTCCATATCTCTTCAACGGGTGATCCGATTTTGATGTAGTTTTTTTATTTGAAAGAGTATTTTGTCGAGAAGGTTATATGCCATATTAGATTTTGGTGTTTGGTCGCTATCTTGAATTCGCCATGTTGAACTTCTCTAGAAATTGTCCGATTGAAGTAAAATTGAAAATGTGCAGACAATTATGGTAGCCGAACATGATTTATGCCTCATTTTGATTCGGTCATATAGAACTGGTACGATTAGATACATTGATCGGGGGTTTTTAAAAATTTTCAATTTTACTTGTTAGTAACAGATTCTGCTAAATTCTTGGGTGTCATGTTCGACCGAAATTTGACGTGGGTTCCTCACATAGATAGTTTGTGTGTGAAGCTCGGTAAAGGTTGTTACGGTATGCGCAACTTAAAAAATCACTGCAGTTAAGGTTATTTATTGACATTTTATTACTCTAACATACATTCCCATCTACGGTATGGAATTATGCGGTGGGGATTCAGTACATTTATGTTCGTTGGGCATTTATTCTGCAAAAGCGTGTCGTTAGGATTATCGAGCAGAGAATCGTGCAGAGAATCCTTTAAAGCCTTAAAAATACTCACTCTGCCTAACATATATATTTACGAAATATGTTGTTATGTTTTTAAAAACAAATCAACTTTTCTTACAAACCAAACACACCACAATTATCAAACAAGATTTAAAGATCAGCTAATTCCTCATCAGCATACAACAGCAATATATCAAAAAAGTGTGTTTTACAACGGATGTAAAAGTTATAATCATTTGCCCATTGATTGGGAAAATTTTAAAAGCCTATTTACTTTTAAAAAAGGATAAAAAAATTACTAACTGAAAAGTGCTTGTATGGTGTTAACAAATTTTACTTAATCTGACTATTTATATATTTATGTGTTTATTTATTTATTTTGTGTTTATATAATTTTGTAGTTTGTTAGTATGTACAATTTTACATGTATTTTATTCTATATTTTAAATTGTATTATGTTTATGAATATTAGCTCAGATTTTTGACGCACTCTGAGTTACTTGTATGGTTATTAATTAATTGTACTTGTGATTGGGAAATAAAGGCTATTATTATTATTATTAAAACAATCTGTAAAGGTATTTACGCAAATCTTCCATCTTTATTTACTATTTTTCTGTTGGATGACCACTCTGTATTTTTTTACTAAAGTACATAAGATTTTCTTCCCACATATATAATTTTCTAAATACATTTTCGAACAAACAATATTATGGATCGATTTATCTTTAAAGTAAATGTTGTAAATATAACCTGTTAAAATACTCAACAAGCGATGACTATGAATAAATTGTTGTGTTAAAAACTGTTAAATTGTCGGATTTGCGGATTACTGTTGGATAATGTCAGCCTTTTAGGCTTAACATAGGGCAAAGTTAAGTTTAAAATACAATGAACCTCAAGATTCCTGACAAGCAAAGTTAAATGTAGCAGACTACATATTTGTAAATATAGATTTACATGTAACACATACAATATTTATATCAATATTTTCATGACGAAACAGATGAAAATACTTTTCTTTTTTTTAATCACTAATTTATTAGAACTAAACGTTACTTATTCTCAAATGGTTGATTCAGAAATACTGAATGATAGAGTAAGAGTTTTACAATAATTTATACCCATTAGGACTAGGAAATGTTTTTAAATAGTAAAGAGATTATCTGAGAATGACACAATAGGGAACTTGCCCAAAAAATAAAATTGAATTGAAATACTCAAAATCATAAACTAACATCATTAAAAACCCCATAGACAACAAAAAATTTAAAAAAAATCTCTTCCAGAAATATAAGCGATTAAAATCTGCCGGATTTTACCCAGTCTTGAAACGTGACGTCACCAGGTGAAAGTCGGATGACGGCGTCAAGCGACACCTATTCTGCTTTGGCTTTGACAATAGACCGAATGCATGTAGGCGTCGTCAGAGTCGCGTTTGGGTACTGCAACACAACCTCATTTTCTGTGCATCTTTGTTTACTACTTCTTTAAAAATGCCAAGCAATTGTTGTGTGCCTCAATGCATTTCCTATTAGAGAAAAAATAAAAATTTAAAGTTTCACCAGTTTCCAGTATGCAGCAGTTTTAGAAGAAAGTGGATAGTTGCTCTCAAATTACAAAAAAGCCCATCTAGTGTGTTCAAAACATTTTACAGACCGAATGCATGTAGGTGGCGTCAGAGCCGCGTTTGGGTACTGCAACATAACCTCATTTTCTGTGCACCTTTGTTTACTACTTCTTTAAAAATGCCAAACTTTTCTTTTAGTTCACCTAGACTATCCATTTTCTCTAGTTTTCAAATAAACAAACTTATTTCAACACATCAAAACTACAAAGCACAGAACACAATGAATAGTGTACCCAAAGCCGATCGGTAACCGCCTGGCGGCGAAATATTTTACTAAACCTATGCATTCCTCTTATTCCACATGCGCATGCTCATTTGTCAGAAACAACTAGCAGTGGACACAACCTAACCTAAAATTCGTTGGAAAAACATCTTCAATATTCTGAAATGTCACAAAATGCTACTTTTGATTCGTTCGTGCCGAGCCGAATTTTCGAATTTCGTCGTGCAATTTACGATCAGGTTTATCTGGAAGACTTCCTCTTTACGTCGTTGCGACATCGTACGGCCGTCCCAATGGTGTTATTCGAAAAATATGAACGTGTCAAGATTGCTTGTGTTTGCAATTTTTTCCGCTCCGAAATGAAAGCTGTTTTTTTGCTATTTTTTGCTATTTTTTGCTATTTTTCGCAGATATCTCCGAAATGGTGGGAGTTAGTTTGAAATAAAAAATAAGGTCAAACGAGTATTTTTCACTACGAATCTTTTTGCTACCATCAGAATTTTGATTTTTATTTTTCTTTTCGGAGATAACTCCTGAAATGTCAGCCAGGTACGGAAAAAAATCGCAAATTTTGACCTTCCACAGTTGGCAAGTTTTTAATCTTGGCTCCTACGCCAAAAGACTACTCTAGCTAATTTAAATAAAATTAGATTTGCTAAAACTTCTTTTTTTATTTTTCGAATTCCGACAAAAATGAAGGAATTAGAGAGGGCGGGATTTGGGACTTTTTTTTTCGGTAAAATTTCTCCATTTTGCCACCGTAATTAATCGATAATTAATTGAAATCGATCTCATATACAATGTTCACTTAATATCATGTATTACTTTGACGCTCCGTTAATCTCGTCCCTTCGAAACACAGGTTTCTGAGAAAAAGATTTACATACACACATACACTCTATAGGAAAACGTGTAATTTCCTACATTTCCTTGAATTTCTCGATAATTATCGTTTTTTTTTCGAAAAATTTGTAGATAGCTTGTGTAAAGAAAAAGATTTTTATTAGTGAAACTACGATTTATGTGGTTATTCTGAAATAATTTAGATTTGCATATTTGTATACATTTAAAAATAACATTAAAAGACTATCAGATCTCCAATATACATAAAAACATTGCGATATCATATACATTTATCGATGATGTATTTTAATAGACAAACATACGCATATAAAACCGACATGACCTGTTAACTACGAAGTTCACATGAATGCAGATGTATCAGAAACAATAAATTGAATGCAATCATTGAGGCACTGAAAGAGATTTCTGTGGGGTGGATTACTTCAAATCCCAAATCCAAATTTAAATCCCTCCAGATTCACAACCGAAACTGGAATAATAACATGATCGGCGATGGCGATCGATACATTTAGAGCAGGAAAGCGTAACTCCCTTTGCTGCTGAAACCGACTCAACTGTAACGTTTTTACTCTTTTACTACGGAGGACATCAGGAAAAAGGAAATTGCCATTTTACATAAAAACGCCCTGCGAAGAATAACACTACTAGTTTGATAAATGCGCCATTATTAATGATTCATCGAAATTGTTTTGATCTTGCTCCTGCTCTTTGCGTACATGCTTCTGTGAATAATTATTGCCAGACTTGCTGTGACAAATATAATCTTGATCGTATCGTAATAGGTACATAGTGGTTTTAGCTTTTGTTAGTGAAATTTAGATGCAAACATTAGACTTTTCGACGATTTATTGAAATTTTTACTAATTGTTGAACATTTTGTGGAATATTTTTCTTTTTTAAATAAAACAATTTTTCTACTATAATAATTGATATATTCATTATTATAGACCGTGAGATAGTGACAGATTTTTTTAAACGTTTGGTTCCTATCTGGCCTTTTGGAAGCCTTTTGTGCCTGATTTGTACTAACCGTTTTCGTGTTTATCAAACGGTTATCCAGGGCCCCTCAGCGGAAAACAGAAAAGAAAATTTCATGAAAATGAACAATTTCAAACGTTTTGTTCCTGTATGGCGTCAAGTTAGACTTACGTTTAAAAGAAAAACATCCAATGGAAGCTTATCGCCAGACAAATTCCGTGGGCCGGAAGGCCCGAAATTTCAATCCGAAGTTGTAAGAAAAATGGTCAAAATCAAACGATTTGGTTCTTATCTGGGAATTGTATATATAGGTAAATAGATTATAATTATCGCGATATAACAAACGCCAGACAAATTCCGAGGGCCCAACAGTGAAAAAATTATTGCTCATATTGTCAACTATTCCGCGAAAATCAAACGATTGGTTCTCATGTGAAATGATTTTTTTTGTAAAAATTAATCAAAACGAAAATGTATTGTATCATTCACAGACATTTTTAGTGGGCCAAAGATATTTTAAATCTTAAAAGAAATGCACGAAAAATAGCCATTTTTTCAAACGATTTATTCCTGTCTGGCATTGGATTTTAAAAAGATATGGTAACAAATAAACCATATTTCAAGTCCCAGACAAGAAGCGTGGGCCAAACATATTTTAAATCTTAAAAGAGTGCACGAAAAAAAGCCATTTTTTCAAACGATTTATTCCTGTCTGGCATTTGTATTTTAAAAAGATATGGTAATAAACAAACCATATTTCAAGTCCCAGACAAGACGCTTGGGCCCAGCCGTAAATATGTTGAGTGAAAGTATCGAAAAATCAAAAAACAGTCGTGTAAAAATCGATGCATTTTCAAACGATTCACACTCGTCTGGCATTTCTTTAGCTTATCATTGTAAAAGAGTATTGTACACGAAAAAATTTATTTCGCTTCACTACTTAAATGCCGCAAGCGCGGATTTATGGGGGGTAACGGGGTCATTACCCCCCAAGATTCCGTAAACAATGAACTTTCATTTTAAAATTTCATAATTTTTATTATTTTATTTTATATTTTTGAATATATATTCTATTTAGTTGTGTTTATAATTTTTTTTGATTTTCTCCCCACCGCTCATCAATTTTAATTTTCGAGGAAAAACGTTTTTGTTATTTTCAACACGCGGCTATGTTATAACCAACACCCCCCGCCCCCCCCAAGCTCAAGGTCCAGATCCGCCCTTGAAATACCACTTGAAACTCATTTGGAATTTGATTTTCTTTATCACTGGAATCAATATAACTGTCACTTTCACATTCATAATCCCTCGATCGAATAATATTTACAATAAAAAAGTTACATACTAGTAAAAAGACAAATATAAATTATTACATATTAATATATAATTTACAACTCTGCACTACACCATATCTGAAACTGAGAGTCCTCGTAAGTCCGTACCTGTTTCATTCTCCCTTGGTGTAGGTAGTCAATCACACAAAAGTGATTTCTTCTCTCATTTTAATGCACGCGACGTGTCTTATACACGTAAGATGCGATGTGGTAGAAACATATGTGGTATCCATTGCTTGCGAGCGACGCTGCTTTTTATACTCCCCGCTCGTCCCGGAGTGGTTTTTATTTATCGTTTGCTAGTGGAGAACTTGCCCATTTTTTTAAATTTCATTAAAGCGTGTGTTTATGTATAAAAACACGTCACACCAAATATCAGCTCTTAAATCGCAGTATTTACTTTGCAATAAATAATTAAAATTGAAATCCTCGCTACTCCTCACGAAAAGCACTGTGACGTCAGATCGAGAAACTAGTCTCGCGTGGGGTCCCACAGATGATGTACTTTAGCCGATCGGTACGTCTTCACCCTAATTAATAGACTGGGTGGCGATTGGCTTTGAGACGTCCGCATATTTGGTCTTTTGCTCTGTATGTTAGAGAAAAAATAAAAAAAGTGTCGGAAAGCTCAATCAATTCTCTTTACATAAGCTATCTACAAATTTTTCGAAAAAAACAATAATTATCGAGATATTCGAGGAAATGTAGGAAATTACACGTTTTCCTATAGTGTATGTAAATCAAAAAAAAATATATTTTTCTCAGAAACCTTTGTTTCGAAGGACCGAGATTAACGGAGCATCAAAGTAGTACCTGATATTAAGTGAACATCATATATGAGATCGATTTCAATTAATTACCGATTAATTACGGTGACAAAATGGAGAAATTTTACCGAAAAAAAAAAAATGTCCCAAATCCCGCCTCCCTCTAATTCCTTCATTTTTGTCGGAATTCAAAAAATTATAAAAAAGAGTTTAGCAAATTTTATTCTATTTAAATTAGCTAGAGTAGTCTTTTGGCGTAGGAGCCAAGATTTAAAAGTTGCCAACTGTAAAACCTCAAAATTTGCGGTATATCTACAGCTGCGCCCCAGATTTTTGTCTGGCACTTGAAATATGGTTTGTTTATTAACATATCTTTTTAAAAAAACAAATCCCAGATGAGTGTAAATCGTTTGAAAATGCATCGATTTTTACACGACTGTTTTTTTGATTTTTCGATACTTTCGCTCAACATATCTACGTCTGGGCCCAAGCTTTTTATCTGGGACTAGAAATATGGCTTATTTATTAACATATCTTTTTAAAATCCAAATGCCAGATAGGAATAAATCGTTTGAAAAATGGCATTTTTTTCGCGCTTTTATTTTTGTCTGGCTATCCAGGGGACCCAGCCAATTCGTCTGGGAATCTTAAATTGAGTTTATTGCCTAATATTAACAAAAAAACAAATGCCAGACGAATGTAAATCGTTTGATTTTCGTGGAATAGTTGACAATTTGAACAATAATTTTTTCACTGTTGGGCCCTCGGAATTTGTCTGGCGTTTGTTATATCGCGATAATTATAATCTATTTACCTATATATACAATTCCCAGATAAGAACCAAATCGTTTGATTTTGACAATTTTTCTTACAACTTCGGATTGAAATTTCGGGCCTTCCGGCCCACGGAATTTGTCTGGCGATAAGCTTCCGTTGGATGTTTTTCTTTTAAACGTAAGTCTAACTTGACGCCAGACAGGAACAAAACGTTTGAAATTGCTCATTTTCATGAAATTTTCTTTTCTGTTTTCCGCTGAGGGGCCCTGGATAACCGTTTGATAAACACGAAAACGGTTAGTACAAATCAGGCACAAAAGGCTCCCAAAAGGCCAGATAGGAACCAAACGTTTAAAAAAATCTGTCACTATCCCACGGTCTATTATCTCCAGGTGATACCCGCATGATTGGTGAGTAGTCAGTACATGAGGCAGTACCCTTGTATTTGTAAAATCTTATCGGTAGCTATATGCTGTATTACTTTTCCTTAAAATGTTTCATTTCTTTTATGTTTACTGACTGAGGTTTTTCAAACAGTTGGGTTGTTCCTCTAATAGACCAGTGCAATTAAACGATCTCCCATGTAGTACACAGAGCCGTAACGGACCAACTTTGTGGGGAGGTTATTTTTCAAATTTGCCAAGTTCATAAACTTAACAAGCCAACTCTGTAAAATAAATAATTAATAATTCCTCCAAAAAATTGATGATCGGGGGGGGGGGAGGGAGAAAATCTCAAAAAATTGTTTCCCACCGAAATAGAAATTAATGAGTCAACTTATGTCTCAAATTTCCAACTTTTCCATAAACGTGCTCCAAAATGGTCTTTTGGCTCTAACTCAAGAACGCATAGGGATATCAAAATTGAGGTTGTTATGAAAAAAGTACCTCTTAAAATACTGCCCAAAATAGACCTTATGCAATTTTTTCGTAAAACTGATATTTTTTCCGCAATCGAGTCCAGAATGTCAAAATTTTTTTATATATTTTTAAAATTCTTATAATCAGTGACACACTAAAAATGAATGTACGATTCAATGATTTCATATAACTTATGATGATCGTAGAATTAGTTTTAGCAAAAAATGGTTTTATTTTTCATACAGTGTGTCTCAATTAAAATGAAGACACCCGGATATTTTCGTAATTTTTTGAAATCCAGATTTGAGCTTTGGCACAGTTGTAGTCCTATATAAGACGTACATTTCGAGACTACCAACTTAAATTTAAGTAACAAACTGAGACAACGGCAGCCCCCCAAATGGGGCCCATTCCCGATATTTTGCTTCGCGTTGAAGATATCGAAAAAAGTTATTAGAAAAAGTTGTTCAGAATCTAATTTTTAGCCCCAATACCATTTCATTAAAGAATTCGCATTTTTAGTTTTTTCAATATTTTTCTGCAAAGTCCACATACGGTTACAATTTTGGTTTTCAATTTAACAGGATGCCATGGAAACAAAAACTATAATTAAATTAAATGTAAATATGACAAAACTTTTGAGTTATAGTGTAAAGTTCTAGTCTACAATCGTAAAATGCGTCTTCATTTAAGGGAAAAAATCGAAATAATAAGGTTATTTGGTGATAGGGTTCGTAGTAGCAGAGAAGTAGCCACCGAATTTAACCGAAGACATCCTTTACGAGTCGATATTACTCATGGAACTGCAGCCACCATAAATGCTCGTTTCAATGAAACTGGCAGTGTTATTAAAAGACCTCAGAATGATCAACCCCGTCCTATACATCCGCATCCTAAAGATAACGTAATCTTAGCTGCAAATCAAGCGAATCCAAGAGCGAGTCTACGAAATTTAGCGTCTAAACTAAATATCAACAATCATGTTTCATACGTCATAAAATCAAGCCTTATAAACCAAACTTTCTACACACTTTGAAAGAAGGTGATGAAAATAGAAGGTTAGATTATTGCTATTGAGCCCAGGAACATTTTTTAGACGACCGGAAATTTCTAAATAAAATTTTGTCTACTGATGAGGCTACATTTACCACTAATGGGGTGGTAACTTCTCAAAACTGTAGATACTGGGCCACTGAAAATCCTCATTAGGTTATTAATTGTAAAGACCAATATTCAGAGAAAGTTAACGTATAGTGTGGAATTTTAGGAGACCGAATAATTGGTCCGTCTTTCTTTAATAACTCGTTAAATGGTGAGCGTTTAGTTAACTTCTTCGATACTGAATTAAGGAATGCAATTGAAAATCTTCCTCTAAATGTGCGACAGGAGATGTTTTTTCAGCTAGATGGTGCGTCAATACATTATTCCATAAATGTTCGTCAGTGGTTGAACGAACATTTTCCAATGCGCTGGATAGGAAGAAGTAGTCCTTTAGAACTCTGGCCTCCTAGGTCACCCGATATTACACCATTAGATTTTTATTTCTGGGCAACAGTGAAGAATAAAGTTTACAAAACAAGGCCCAGAAATGGAGAAGAACTTTGTGCTAAAATAAGACGAGCCTGTCACGATATCAGCATTCCAGAGCTGAGAAGAGTAGCCAAACATAATCGTAAAAGAATTGAGAAACGTATTCAAATTGAAGGAGGATTAGTTGAGAAAGGCTACCTACATCCGATTAATAATTAATTAAAATTTTCAGATAAATAAATGTAATGAGTAATTATTATTTCAAAAACTTATCGTTACTTTAAACTGTTGTTTTTTTTTTACTTATTTCAGTTACGAAAAGTTAATTGTTTGCTTTCTTTTCTCCTAAAATGTATTTTTTGTCAAATCGACACTTGTTCAATAAATGTTTTGCGATTCCATTCCATTTAATTTGAAAACCAAAATTGTAACCGTGTGTGGACTTTGCGGGAAAATATTGAAAAAGCTAAAAATGCGAATTTCTTAATTTGGTATCGAGAACAAGTTTTTCTAATAACTTTTTTCGATATCTTCAACGCGAAGCAAAATATCGGGAATGGGCCCCATTTGGGGGGCTGCCGTTGTTTCAGTTTGTTACGTCTTATATAGGACTACAATCGTGCCGAAGCTCAAATCTGGATTTCAAAAAATTACGAAAATATCCGAGTGTCTTCATTTTAAATGAGACACACTGCATAATAATGCATATACAGGGTGGACCAAATTATATGGGATTAGGGGTTTTCTCCAAAACTATGGCAGATAGACAAAAACCAATATAGGTGTCCTGAGCTCGATTTTCGAGAAACAAACAATGGTGCAAAACGCGATCATCTACCTTTTTCGACTACCAAGCTACAGAGCGTTTTTGGAAAATTGACATTTTTGGATGACCTCTATATCTCAATTACCAATTATCGAATCGAAAATCGAGTAAGACATTCTTAAGGCGCTTTTTTGAGTAAAATTCGTTGCTGATAAGAAGAAAATTAAGCATGCCTCAGGTCTCGAGGTGTAGACTTAACTTGTCTTTTTGTGTTTTTTTAATCGCGGTTTACACCATATATAAAAAACTAGAGGGAGCATTATACTCTTCGCCGATTTACTACTGAGCTTTTTATATAATTGTTACACATTCTATAGGATACTCTTTGCATTTTTCTTGTAAATAATGTTAGTTTTTGGACATTCTAAATTTTGTGATACCAACTTTGTAGTGAAAAAAAAATATATGAAAAAAAAATCACGATGTGAGGGATCAAACCCGGGACCCTTGGATTGCGAGACGAGAAAGAGAGAGAGAAAACAAATTTATTTGACATTTCTTGTTACAAGAATGCACCTCATCGGATCCCGGCCCGGAGCCAACCAGACAACCACGGCGCGTAGCGTCGTGGAAAATATGCGGTTGGACGAGGCGGGTCCGATTTGGTTTAACGATAATGCTTGTTGCAGCTAGGACACCTGTCCGCCTTAGGCAGACTTAAAACTAGGTTAAAATTAGGGAATGTGCTCGCACGAGCCTAAAACTAATGAATAAAAAACTTAAAACTAACACTTGCACTGCACTTACAAATTTTTGGTTGCTGATACGGGAAAACAGAATTAAACGAAAAAACCCGTTCGAGCATATGACGTCCTTGTGGTCTGATCGCCGTCAAGGAAGGTAGGGTAGTTAAAAGGGTTGAATTTAAAAAGTTTGGATTTACAGGATGTTATCGGCCTAGAGGGAATTTAGAAATACAAAAAGGGGACAAAAAGGTGAAAAGAACAAAATTGTACAAACATAAAGAAGGGGTTGGAAAGTTAAAGTTGAGGAAAGATAAATAATAGAGACGAAACTCTTGCCGCTACACCACCATTTCTTATTACTAAAATTGTTAATGAGTGCAATATATACCATTAGAAAATGTATTGTGATTATTAGGAAATACACATTAGTAAAATGTATTAAAAAAAAATAGTGATAGGAAATAACATTTCGCAAGGTTTCTATTTATTACAAACCATAAAAAATGTAAAAAATATTTTTTTAATTTTTAAATTACTAATAACTTTTTTATTTACCAATCTATTTTGTTGAAAAACAATAGGGTTCTTCCTCTAGCTAACACTAAGTTACTCTCCAAATTTCAATACAATCGGATTTTTCTTTCTTGAGTTATCGTGCTTACAAGAAACGTGACGGACGGACAGACGCACAGACGGACATTTTGAAAGTTGTTCAGAATTCGTTCACTAATATAACGATATAAAAATTTTTTCTCTACGAGCGATATTTACTGATTTAGAAATGTGCCGATCAAATACAATATACTCTTCGTTTTTGCGAAGAGTATAATAACATGACAAAATTTGTACAAGGTATAATTGAAAGGTCTAATTGTTTTCTTCTTTTTATTCATTGAGACATACTGAAATAATGAAGTATTTTTTGTTGATTTATTAATTATTTCGTACATTAAATATGTATCCAAAATTTAACAATATCTTGATTTATTATTTTCGAATTATGGCCCCCTTAAAATTATTAAGCGACTGATAATTTGGAAAATAAATATTTTTCGAAAAAAAGTTATTTCTTGGGATTTTCTATTTAAATTAACTTTTTATACTACACAATGCCATCTATATTAACAAACTCAGCAATCCTAAATAAAATAATAATTGGCAATGTTTAATTTTTGAAAAAATACTTATTTAATGTCAAAGTCCAAGATTTGCTGTAATTCGAAAATCATAAACGAAAATGTTAAATTTTGGATATAGTGGCTCTAAAGCATGCTGATCAATAATATTGCATTAGCTTTTCAATAAAACTAACTAACATGACTTCTTGAAAAGGACCCTTTTTTTTTCTTAATAAAAGTGCACACCAACGACTGAAATAAGTTTTTTGCTTTGCTCAAAAGAGACACAGTAAACGTCTTTGATACCGATCCAGATTTGGTAAATCGAACGACTAATAAAATATATGGAGGGAGGGTGAAGCATTAAAAGTGAGACACACTGTATATTAATGTTTGAAAAAAAGTTATTTTGTCCAACTTTAAACAGCTTTAACTTTGAAAATATAGTTATTATTGCGACAAATAGAAAACTAAATTCAGTAAATTAAATATAATTTAACTAGTATTTTACTGGAAAATAACCTCTACGCCTGTGACTTTTACGTCAAAGGATCAGTTAGAGGGTGGTTTTTGACAAATAATGAATAAGAACAAAAATATAAAAATGACGTATTTTGCTGACGTTTCGGAAAACGAATCTGTTTCCTTTCTCAAAGCGTATTATAATGTTTGTGGGCTGTGTCTATTAAATACACAGCTTTAAGAATATATTTGTTATATTCAGTATCCATAGATACTTACTGCTTACACAGAACTGTTGATATATCTAATTGATAGTTTTATTTTAAACAATGTGTTCTTCTTTTAACATCGGCAGCCAGGTTGTGCAAACATCTACGGAACAATTCGACACGTATTTATCCTCATTCAATAGTATTATAGCCGCTTCGTTAATTTTTGTTTTCTTGCTATCTCTCTCTTTTGTTAAAATTTTTGCCGAGTCCCAGTTTATTCTATGTCCGTTCTCTCAAGCGTGTTCGCAAATCTTCGATTTCTGAATCTCATTTTTTCTAATGTAACCCTTGTGCTCACCCAATCTAACACTGAATGGTCTGGATGACTCACCCACATAATGTTTATTACATTCACACGGAATACTATAAATGCAGTTTTTTGAATTTTGCTCATGATTTAGCGGTTTTGTTTTTGTTAAAATAGATCTCAATGTATTGCCCGTTTGAAATATCGTCCTAATATCAAATCTATTGCCTATACGGCGTAGCTTTTCAGATAATCCGTGTACATAAGGAATTAACGTTTAGACAATATTAAATATAAATTAAGTAAGACAGTATACTTTAGGAAAATGTGTTAATTAATTTTTTTTTATGGTTAACCGTTTTTGTCCGATTACAATATACTTACCGATCCGATTAAACCAAATGGGTGTAATATGGTAATTCCTGGTATACTTCCTACGATAAATTTTTACTATTGGAATTAATATTACACACGACTTAATCTATAGAAAGCGTTTTATTTAATCAGTTAATGGAAGAGAGGGATCCTAAAAGCAAACCAGTTTCATTTTGCAGCAGTTTCATAACAATAAGTGGTCGCAGATAAGACTAAATAGAACATTTCACACTAATAGATCCTTCCTAAAAGAACTAATGCGTAAAAGCATATCTCATTTGGGAAGAGTTTTATCATATACAGGGGCGGGTAAATGTCTCAAAGCTCTTGAGTCCTGAGTCCTCAGTCCTGGCTGAAACATGAGTGGAATTGAAAAATAACTTTATTAAAAATGTTTCTTAAACTATTAAATGTAATAGTTATGTGATCCGTAAATACTTATTACAAGAATTTTTTTATCGTGTTATTAATTGAAAACTTTAAAATTAGGTATTACCAATATTCT
Organism: Rutpela maculata; assembly: GCA_936432065.2. Taxonomy (NCBI): domain Eukaryota; kingdom Metazoa; phylum Arthropoda; class Insecta; order Coleoptera; family Cerambycidae; genus Rutpela; species Rutpela maculata. The sequence goes on along the minus strand of OW386286.2, from coordinate 278,666,081 downwards.
AGGGAACAAAAATGTTACAACTGTTATGGGAGCTACGTGGCTTTTTCGGAAACTCAACGTTACAAGCATTTTCTATGCGTTGATTAATTCTATCGAACTTAAATAACGACGAAATAGACTTCTGGCATATGTCAGCCCGTCGAGTTGGCCATGGTTCAAAATATAAAAATCAGTGATATTATATCATCGTTACAAGGCTCATTTTTTTGTTTGTACTCATTTTATGTTTAGAACGAATAAGATCGCCAGAAAGTGTGGGCCGTCAGGGGCAGAGCCAGAAAGGTCAAATATGTAAAAAAACGGAGTTATATAACATGATCGTTACAATCTTTTTTTTAGGCTAAGCATGTTTATTTAAATGTTTTGAACACAGTAAAAAAATCCCAGAAAGAAACTCCCGTCAGTACGGCTAGCCAGAAAGAAAATGTTTAGGATTTTTTAATAAAATTGGATTTTTCTTCGCATATTTCATCTCATCGTTAGAAGTTCTGGCTCTTTTTTAAAACGTAAATATAAGCTCCTTCAACAATACAAAGCCTCCCCAGAAAGTTTTTAGTGTCAACAAGAGTACCATAGGCTCTTAAATATACAGAAATTTAACACTTTCAGCTAACTTGACTGTGTACTATAATTCAATTATTCATTCACCTTTGATCACTTTACTTTTATCCTTCTGATCTTGCTATCTGGACTGAACTGTCCTAACTCAGCTTCTCCATTCCTTTATATACATAAAAACATGAGAGCTCTAGAATGCTCTCTCCTCATTCTGTATAATTTTCTAGTAGGCTCTCTACAACTTCCAGACTCTGACACCGTGCACCATCTCTGGGCCGATTGCCAAAATAATTAACTAACTTAATTGTTTCCAGTTACTTATACACGGAACTTAGAGAGAATTCCTACAGGTAAAAATATGTAACACAACTTTTGTGTAGACAATTTTTCTCTATTGTTAGTACTTTATGATTTCATTCGTCAGAGATCAGCTCTTTGGTGACATCAAACCAACGTTTTGGAGGACGCCTTCTTCGCCTCCTGCAATCTGATTTTACTTGAACTGTCAACCGTTTTCATTAAAAATACATTCAAAAATTAGAGAATTCGAGATAATACGACGTCCAGTAAGCACACACACGTGTATTTAACGTGTATCTAACGTAATTTGGTTAAATACACGTTAATAGGTTGATTTTTACATGTGTAGTAATTGGTAGAATATTCAACCACGCGTTTTTTAACGTTAATTAACGTTAAATTAACGTGAAACGTTGAAATTACAGTTGAAACTGGAGACACTCGAGCGTTGATTTAATGTTGTTTCTGGTGTAATTTCTTACGTGTTATTCACGTGTGTGTACTTACTGGGATGTTGGAGAGTTGCTTTGGGAGTCGTATTTCTTGGAGAATCGAATCTGTTTAAAAAAGTGCGGATGATGCCATATTATGTTAAAAAATATGTTAGCTGTTGAAAATCAAAGTACGTCGCTGAGTATATTGAAAATCCCAAACTTTTTTAAGGTTATTTTTTAATTCTATTAATATTCTAGCTAGAGATGAGATGATTACATTTACTCTGTACAATACAAATAAATTGAACATTAAAGAAAAGTAACTTACTACCATTAGCTTTGTTACACGTGGAAGGTATTTGGTTGATAATAATAATGTTCAAACCTCGTTTTAAGAAAATAATAACTGAAGAAGTAATGAACTCTTCATTATTTTACTTTTTATACAATTATATGCCTGTGGTTGAAAGAAATTTAAAATGTTCTTGTATTTGACCAAATTTAATTAAAAATTCCATAGGCTGGAAAGGAAAGTAGGTTGATGGCATGAAAGTTGTATTAACTGGGTGGATCAGTAACAATTTCTTTTATATACAGTGAGTTGATAATGTATTGCACAAATTCGTTTTGAGCTAGAATAATTATTTTAATGAAAATAACAGGTAACAAACGAGATAGATCAATTTTTGTTCTTAATTTCATGTACGATGGTTTTATCTTCTCGCGTTTCGTGAGTTCTGTGTTACTATGGTAAAGTGTACTATCTCATTAACTCATTAACTATTTACAGTTATTTGTTGCAAGTAAAATACTAATTTCTTTTTGGAAAAAATATATTCCAATATATGAGCTTAAAATTGCGTTTGCATATTTTTTGAATATTTATGTGTGCAAGCTTAAATTTATACCAGAAATTCTCTATCAATATTTCAAGTCTAGAAAAACTCTATTACCATCTATGCTACTTGAAGACAGAAAGGTAGCTTTTGCAGTGATTCGGTAACATTTGTCATTAAAAGACAAGTGATGAAAATGTTGCAGTTCAGCTTAAATTTGTATGACTCAGTTAAGAAAACTACGTTGTGTCCAGCGGCGCACAGTGGCGAGAAATGTCAGTGTTCCACCCAAATTACTCTAGAGGTCGTAAATTTTAAGTTATTGAAATATTCCTTTTTTTAAAATGTTCGTCTTGAAATCACCTATCGATCCCTCTAGCCGGATTTTGAAATTTCATTTTTCATTTTTTTAAAATTTTGAATAGAAAATCATATTTTTACAGAAAAATACTGTTTTTTCTATTAAATTTATTCTAACGGGCCGTAAATTTGAGTTTTCGTAACAAATTTTTTTTTCAAATCTTCGTCTTTTAATCAGCTATTGATCTGTCTACATGGATTTTTGATTTAGTTGTTGACAACTGTCAAAATGACTGTCAAATATAAAAAAATACGATTTTTAGATAAATAATTCATACAATAACAGGTTGGTGTTCAGAAAAATATATATAGTGTTTTCAGTGTATCTGGTTCCGAAGTTGACAAGAAAATATGTATTTCTAAATTTGGCAGCTGCCATAATTGTTGTCAAATTTCCAAAGATAGATGGAAGAGCTTATTAATTTTAAAAATACCCTGTAAATGTATAGAAAAATAGATATATATTGTTTTTGATCCATTTGATTTAGTAATTGACAGGAAAATATGAGTTTTAAATTTGGCAGCTGTCATAATTGCTGTCAATTTTCAAAATATGGAGGTGACACCTTATTAATTTTAAAAATGCACTATAAATGTATAGAAAAACAGATATATGTTGTTTTTAAACTGCCAGATTTAGTAGTTGACAGGGAAATATGGTTTTTAAATTTGGCAGCTACCATAATTTCTGTCAAATTTCAAAAAATAGAAGTTAGAGCTTATTAACTTTAAAAATACCCTGTGAATATATAGCAAAACGGATACAAATTGTTTCTAATGTACCTGGTTCTGAAGTTGACAGGAAAATATGATTTCTAAATTTGGCAGCTGTCATAATTGCTGTCTCATATCAAAATATAGTAAGAGCTTATAAATTTTAAAAACACTCTATAAATGTGTAGAAAAATAGATATATATTATTTTTGATCTGTCTGATTTCGTAACTGATGGAAAATATAATTTTTAAATTTGGCAGCTGACATAATTGCTGTCAAATTTCAAGACATGGAGGTAAGAGCTTATTAACTTTAAAAATACCTTATAAATGTATAGAAAAATTGATGTATATTATTTTTGATCTATCTGGTTTCGTAAGTAATAGGAAGATATAATTTTTAAATTTGGCAGCTGCCATAATTGCTGTCAAGTTTTAAGGTGTGCAGATTAGAAGTTATTAATTTCAAAAATACCCTTTGAATGTATAGACAAATAGATATATATTATTTTTTATCTTCCTGATTTATGAACGGACAGGAAAATATTATTTTTAAATTTGGCAGCTGCCAAATTTAGATATCACATTTTTCTGTCAACTTCGGAACCAGGTACATTAAAAACAATTTGTATCCGTCTTGCTATATATTCACAGGGTATTTTTAAAGTTAATAAGCTCTAACTTCTATTTTTTGAAATTTGACAGCAATTTTGGTAGCTGCCAAATTTAAAAATCATATTTCCCTGTCAACTACTAAATCTGGCAGTTTAAAAACAATATATATCTATTTTTCTATACATTTGTAGTGCATTTTTAAAATTAATAAGTACTGTATTTTGAAAATTGACAGCAATTATGACAGCTGCCAAATTTAAAACTCATATTTTCCTGTCAATTACTAAATCAAACAGATCAAAAACAATATATATCTATTTTTCTATACATTTACAGGGTATTTTTAAAATTAATAAGCTCTTCTATCTATCTTTGGAAATTTGACAACAATTATGGCAGCTGCCAAATTTAGAAATACATATTTTCCTGTCAACTTCGGAACCAGGTACATTGAAAACACTATATATATTTTTCTGAACACCAACCTGTTATTGTATGAATTATTTATCTAAAAATCGTATTTTTTTATATTTGACAGTAATTTTGACAGTTGTCAACGACTAAATCAAAAATTCATCTAGACAGTTCAATAGCTGATTAAAGGACGAAGATTTGAAAAAAAAATTTGTTACAAAAACTCAAGTTTACGGCCCGTTAGAATAAATTTAATAGAAAAAACAGTATTTTCCTGTAAAAATATGATTTTCTATTAAAAATTAAAAAAAAACGAAAAATGAAATTTCAAAATCCGGCTAGAGGGATCGATAGGTAAATTCAAGACGAACATTTAAAAAAAAAGAATGTCTCAATAACTTAAAATTTACGACCTCTAGAGTAATTTGGGTGGAACACTGACATTTCTCGCCACTGTGCGGCGGCTGGTGAAATTTCAATATTTTCTTTCTCGTCTATGGCGCATGGACCCATACGAAATTTGGGAAAAAACATCTAGAGAAGCACTTCTCTAATGACCCCTAAAAAGTTTTGAAAAAGCAGTTTGCGAAAAAATTTTTGAAAATTCGTTAGCCTCCCCTGGGTCTAGGAGCTCCTGTTTATTTTTATTTTTTTTTGTCATATGCATTTGACTTTTCATAAAAATACAACAACAGATTTTGGAATCTATGAAAATATTTTCATTACTAACTGAGATACAACGAATTGAAATATTGTAATTTGTTAAATTGTAAATTACAAAATTTCAGTTCATTGTATTTCAGTTAGTAATGAAAATATTTTCATAAACTCCAAAATCTGTTGTTGTATTTTTATGAAAAGTCAAATGCATATCACAAAAAAAAAATAAAAATAAACAGGAGCTCCTAGACCCAGGGGAGGCTAACGAATTTTCAAAAATTTTTTCGCAAACTGCTTTTTCAAAATTTTTTAGAGAAGTGCTTCTCTAAATGTTATTTCCCAAATTTCGTATGGGTCCCACGAGCCATAGACGAGAAAAAAAATATTGAAATTTCACCAGCCGCCACTGGTTGTGTCCAACAGATTTCCATTGATAAGAGACTGTATCATCACTGAGTTAAAAATGTTATTCAGTGTTAGAGGTCCTACATCTACATTGCAGTGAATTTTGTCAACAAGGAAGGATAACGACAGCTTCAAGGCAGGATTATACAATAATATTTTAAAACTGTAATAATTCAACTTAAAGAGACGTTAATTTGATAATAGTATATTATTCAACGAGCGTGTAATAGCTATTACACTCAAGTAAAATACTATACTTTTTCTACTACTCAACAGAAAGTTGCACTTTAAGGTAAATTTGGCGACAAATGGCGAGATTTTTAGGGAAAATGCGAAGACGCAAATTGTATCGGTCGTAACTTCTTTATTTTTTAAGCAGGAGAAAAAATTTAAAAAAACGACTTTTATTTAGCTTAATCGATAATCTTTAATTTGGTTTCTTAACATTTTTGGCGCAAGTGCCTTAGCCTCTGAGACATTTAACTTTTAAAGAGGTATTTTGACTTAAAAACATTTGACGCCATTTTTAAACCTCCATATCTTCGAAAGAACAAAAAGTTACGGAGATTTCAAAAACAGTAAATTGCGCATTCAAGCGAAGAATCCTCACTTTCCGTTCTTAATACACCAATACCGAAAATGGGGATCACTAATTAGTACTATACACCTATTCTGCGATTCGATTCCATCAAGTAATTTAAAAGATATTAACTTAAAGAGGTTTTGGGTAAAACGTATAAAACACCATGTAGATCATTAATAAAAAGAAATGTTAAGTCATCTAAACGTAATTCACACCATGGATGTCTGGCTGGCAACAATATGTGTATAATTTATAATAAATTTGTTTTTGACTTGATACTATCTACCATAATGTCCACAGCAGTATCCCTTTCATTGTGAATCACCCTGTACACTGAAAACCTAAGTTATTTATATTTTAAATATATACCTACCCAAGTTATATGGATGCTATTATATGTGTTATGAATATCGTGCGATTTACCCTGCTAAAAGTTAAAAGCTTTCGTGTCAGCTTCTATTTGACTGATTGTCTTGTAGCTTGTCTGTTATGCTTTTATCGATTTTAGAGTCGTCAGTATAAGACTAAAATTCGAGAGCATCCCGTCCAAATGATTCCATTGTCAGTCTAGGAAAGACATATTTTGACAGAGAATATATATTTTGATTTCGTTTTTGTTTTTTGTTTTATAAAATTTCTTTTTACCAACTTCACATAATCTTACATATAAAATAATATTTGAAGTATACGCTAACAAACTAATTATTGCTATTCCGTTTTACATTTTTACAACTGATACATTTTTACCAAATCATTATTTCTAAACTAGGGATAAATAATCTAGGAATATTAGATAAAATGACATTAAAACCTTTTAAAAAATGAAAAGCTAACAATTTGCAAACAGATTTGGTGAAATATTCTGAATAACATACTGAAAGTCTTCTAACTTCGCCGCGTCATCGTTTTTCCCATGTAACAAGAGCGTAAATCCTTTTTTGGAGTAATAAGTATTTTCAAATTAATAGCAAAAACATTTTATTTTGGCATACTTAGCAAAATAAACCTGATTAAAATATGTTTTTCATTTCCACGCTATTGGGACCTATCTATTCTAATATTTCTTGGTTGTTGGAGACGTAAAGGACCCCTCACACTTTAAATGGAATTTAGCTTTCCATTAAACATTCTGAAATTTTGATGTATTGTAGAGTGATGAAAAATCTCAATGGTCAAGAATACTAAAAATTGACAGTTTTTAATACACGGTTGGTCAAAACTAGATAATTTGCATGATATTAAAGTTTTGAGTAGTTTTTACTCGTATTAATCTTAGGAAGAAAGTACCAGTCAACAAACAATTACTTATGTCCAATAATATCTTTTGTGTTATAAACATTTTAGTAATGTGGTGGCTTAGAGCAATATTAGGCAGAATCGTGACCTGCTGGATTAAAGCGCCAAATTTTGCGGAGTTCTCATATACCCTCAGTACTATCAATTCAGGGGGAGTGCCCGATTTCAGTGTCCGCCATCTTGAAATACGACGCTATCTTTGTTTTCTTTGGACTGTAACTGTAAATTTTCGACTTTTATTTGGTTTTTACTAAATATCTCCCCAACTCCTGAGTTTGTAACTAGAGTTAAACAGTTTGAAATCACTCCAAAATGCACCCACTCCGGCTAACTTTGGATGGAAAATAAACGAAGAGACATGGATGTCTCTTCGTTTCTTTTCCATCCAAAGTATTCCTTTTGCAAAGTTACTTTTGCTTGCTTCAAATTGGTTGCCAAACCAATTTGAAGCAAGCAAAAGCTGTAGGGAATTAACCAAGTGCGGATGTAAGGCTGAACCCATGTGCTCTAAGAATTGCGTTTGTAATAAGGCTGCACTTATCTGCACAGCTCTTTGTCATTGCAAAGTCCATTGTGAACAGTAAACAACAACATTATAAATATAATAATAACAACATTATAAGTTTAATTTTTGTAATGCCATATCCCAAAATATAATTTATTTGACACTTTCAATGAATCAAAACAATGTCATTATTGACAAAGGTAAAATAAAGAAAAAAGAGTGAAATAATAGTATATTACGTAATGAGTGTTGTAAGAAGCATATTATGCACGATGCCGCGTAGCGGCGAGTGTTTTGTTTACCGTGCGATTTGTTTACAGTGCGTTTTGTTTACAATATGTAAAATTCAACTTACATAGATGGCAGGTAGTGTGTTTTTTACTATTTATAGTAGTGATCTTAGGTAAAGAAATTTTATTTCACAGTGTGATATAAAACTTATTGGTTTCTATGGAAACAGCAATAGAATATAGTCTATTTTTACAAAATTATATTGTTTTCTGATTTCGAATGGCGATACAACTCTAGACTAAAATGTGTTTTTTATACTCGTGTGGTTTATAGCACTCGCTATCGGCTCGTACTATAAACGCCCCACTTGTAAAAAAAAACACCATTTTAGCCACTTGGTATATAAAATACTATTATTATTATTAGTATAATAAAATATAATTTTGATTTACTTCTAAACTGATACATAATAAAAATGTCAACCTCATGTACATTGAAATCAGGCAAATAATCGTCACTAAATCACTATGCGAAACGTTAAAGTAATATATAGCGTAAGCGTCTGTTGATATCTCATTTTAGACATATAAAGGCCAGAGTGCATTTATGTGGATAGAAAGGAATCCCTTTGGAATGTTTGATAGTCTCTCTTTCAACACCCTTACTTGAAATATAGAGTTCTGCTAAAGCACCCGAACATGCGTTTACGCCATAAACGATTTCCTTACAAGCGCTTTACCTGAAATATTATTTATATATTTTATGCATATGGCCAAAATATAGAGGAAGAAGATAATATAAAATAAAAAAATAAGTGGTTAAGCATCAGTAGATAATTATTTATGTTAAAATAACAGCCAGTTTTACAATCGTTGGTTATCTTTTTGGTTGACTAACCAGAACCTGAAAGTTATTATTAGTAAACACAACTTTACCAGGCATTCTTTCTTTTATAGTAATGATACATTGGTGAAATCCTAACTATTAATTTACCAACAATTGTAAAACTGGCTGTTAATGTCACAGGATTTTTATAATAAACTATTAGTCAAATCCTAACCATTAGTTAACCAAGGATTGCAAAACAGGCTGTAAGACTAGCAGATGATCCGTAAAACTGCTTTGTTTATTAACATAAACACTAATAGTTATTTTTGTATCTAGGGTGCAAAATACTACTTTGGTGATCGAGAACGAAAGTTTTTTGACGAGGCGCAGCCGAGTCAAAAAATCGTTCGAGATCACCAAATATTTTGCACAACTTTCATTTGATTAAACTAAAACCATTAGTTAAAAAAATCATACTGTTTTTAAAATAAAATAATTTAAAAAATTCTACTTTCAGTTGATTTATTTGATAAAACAATAAATATTTTTGAACTAGATGTTTGTTAAATTCTCGTGTATACATTAAAAATTTAAAAAAATAGGCAATAATAGTGTGTGATGTGCAAAATATTTTGCACCTTAATGCGCAAAATATTTTTCGCACCGTGTCATGGTAACGCAAAAAAAATTATGTCAATGAAAAAATGTCTCATTTTAGACACTGACATTAATGCGCAAACATAGCCTTTTTTTGACCGTTATACAGGGTGTTCCGAAACTCCCGCCTTCCCCTTTAGGTGCTAATTCTCCATGCAAAAATAGTAAGAAAAGTTCCTATAAACATGTGTCCGGAAATGCTTCCTAAGGGAGCTACGGCCCTCTAAGAATGGCGCAAAAATAGGTGTTTTTACTAATTATCTCGGAAATGATTTGGGACAACTTTATGAAACTTGGTTACGTTTTTTTGATTATTAAAGGTTATTGTTTTACAGTTTTAGCCAAAATTAATTTTATCCAGGGGCGGAGAAACGAGAGGTCGGTGTTCTTTGTTTCTACATATTAATTTTCCATTTGATATTTTTAGTACTTTAATCCCTGATTATGATTCCCTGGTTAATTCTGCATAAAAAAAGGCCTCTTTACAATTAGCCATATGGCAAGCCGTTTTCAAGTAAAAGGGGTCTAAACGAAATATTGCGTATTCGTTTGCGCATTATTTATTTTTTAAAGTAGGCGTAAAACAATAACTTTTATTAATCGAAAAAAGTTAACCAAGTTTCATAAAGTTGTCCCAAATCATTTCCGAGATAATTAGTACACCTATTTTTGTGCCATCCTTAGAGGGCCGTAGCTCCCTTAGGAAGCATTTCCGGACACATGTTTATAGGAACTTTTCTTACTATTTTTGCATGGAGAATTAGCACCTAAAGGGAAAGGCGGGAGTTTCGGGACACCCTGTAGAAAAAAAATATTTCAGTAGAATAAGTAAAAGGATTATAGTTGGCAATATGGAATCATTAGTTGAAGTTACAGGGTGTTACTCAGGAGCTAATCAGTACCTAAAAAGAGGTTCCAAATTAATAAATCTGTTTTATTTCTTTTATTAAAATGTAAAGAAATTGTAGACAGTAAATCAAAAGGACTAAACCAGGATTAAATAAACAACAATCGAACAAATTAATAAAAGTTTCTTCAGATACTTAGTAAATGAAGTACCTCTACTGAGCTAGTGCTTATTGATGGACAATATCGGTTGATTTATCATCTAGAGTCAGTATAATTAATGAAGTGTATTGAGTCTTGACTCTTGAACATGTCACGTTGTCCACGCGAAAAACAGGTTAATATCAGCATATTTTAAAAATTGCTTCTGAGATGTATTAATTATGATAGTGAATTGCAATCTTTAACTGTAAATTAATAAAGTTTTTAGAACCTCGCAATCTCGCATGTCAAAATGGACTAAGAAAAGAAAATCGCCAAACGACCGCTATTAAACAATTGTGTGAATATACCTATGATACGCTGAACAACAAATAAAAACCAATAGCTTTATTTTTTGACCTCAGCGTTTGATGCCGCTGAACAGTTTGCTTTTAAAAAAATTCTTTAGATCAAGAGTACGTAAAGTGACCTATCAATGCATCATCCCTTATCTAAATAACCTAAAACAAGCTGTAGTCAGAGACTCATATCAATCAAATGCTGGAGACGTTACTACTGATGTACCACAAGGCTCGATTCTAAGCCCCTTGTTATTCTTAATTATTCTGACTTGCTGGATAAAATACATAACACTGGCCTGGTTCACAGCACATACCACTTTTTTTGTGGGGCTGTGTTATAAAGAATAAAGATATAAAAAACCGCTGCCTTCAAATTTCCTGTCTAAGTCTCTGACTTTGAAACAAATTTTTGATATTTTATAGGTTTTTGGAGTAGACGATTTTAAATATTATGTTATTAAAGTTTAATGAATACTAATATTTTCTTATGAAATTTTACGCATACCCGTTTGAATGGATCCTAAATTCAGTGGCGCAGTCAGATTTGAGAAAGAAAAATCGCTAATCCTTTTTTAAAAATTTTCTTCAGTGAGAAAAAATCGTAGTTGGCCTTCAAAATTAAAATTTCACTGTGGGCCAGGTTTGATCCCAGATCAAAATCCATGGTTACGATTGTTACAATAATCATAACCTTGGATTTTGATCTTGGATCAAACTGATCTTGCCTTGGTACAACTCGCCCTAAGAAATTAAGTATCAAAATTATTGAAGATCTATCCTTTAAAAAAAATAGTTCAAATCGACCAAAAAATGACATTTTTAGGGTAGTTGGTCCGCTTTCGAGTGGGCCCCTCTATATATCTTACTAACTATTTTTATGAAAATATATTTATTAACAGTACTCCTTGTAAAAACGGTTCAAAAACATATTTTTATTCTCTTCGTATTTACATCAACATATACGTGTTGTGTTATTATTAATTTTTGGAGCCTGTTGCTAACTACGTGATAAATGTGAGTGTAACACATAGATTGTATGGATAAACCAGAGGATTAGACAACAATTTGTGGGGTAGATTGTTTGAGATGGAGCCTGCTGTAGCAAACTAAAGGCACGGCACACACATTACTAGATTAACGAGACCATGGTGGCGAACCGTGACTATCGATCCATTTTCAAACCTTATCGTATTCTCACATGAATTACTTCATTACTCTGAATCCAATGATACGATTGAGAACTGGAACATAAAATGCTGATTGTTACTCCCTTACCTATCCTCTCTCGATAGAAAATAAATCTGTATATTATTGAGAATGTAAAATCAAAGTAGTGGTTATTATTAAATTCGAACGTTGCCGAATCAAGTATATCAATTTTTACTATCAATTTGAAAGATGTGTCATTTTTAAACACGTTTAATTGGCAAATTTCCTATTCTGCATTGGCGCCATTGTTTGTTTCTCGAATATCGAGCTCAGAACACCTATATTGGTTTTGGTCTATCTGTCATATATAGTCTATTGTCTATGTACTGTAGAAAGAAACTAAAACGTTAAACGTTTTATTGTTTCTTATGTTCAATTGACCTCAATATATGAGAAAACCGTGGAGTGCTACCATTTTTTTTTTTTTTTTTTTTTATTCGCTTTGTTGCTACAAACTACAGTTGTGGATTAGCTTCGTCATAGTAATTGTGAGGATACAATATTAAGAATTACAAGTCTATGTAAAAAAATAAATGAATAAAATTTCTTTCCTATATAATAGAGAAAAGAGAATTTTAAAAAAAAACTGTAAAAGAAAACGTATAATATATATGACTAGGTTGTACAGAAAGTTGACAAAAAAAAAGCATATACGGAATAAAAAGTCTAGTTAAGAATTTGCACCTACTAACATTAGCACATAACAACATTATATATATAAAAGCTTGGAGACAAGTAAAAAGACAAGCACAACTAAAAAGACAAGTACCAAAACATCATTAGTATTAAGAATGTCTAACTGAGTTACAGTATTCTTCGAATTCTTTAAGGCTATAAAAGCATTTCTCTAACAGTAAATTCTTTATTTTGGTTTTAAATATATTAGCCGATTTGCTATCTTTAATTTCGTGTGGAAGCAAGTTATAGTACTTGTGACCAGCATAGTATGGAGATTTTTTGTAATATGTATGGTTGAATTTATCAATGTATATATTATTTTTATTTCGTGTTGAGTACGTATGAATATTTATGTTTTTTTTATAGTTGTTAATGTTTTGATGAATATATACCATTAGTTTCAAAATGTAAATACAAGCAAGAGTTAATATTTTTTTGTTAATAAAAATTTCCCTACAGGACTGTGTTTGTGTCATTCCAAATATTAAACGTATTATACGTTTCTGAATAATGAACACTCTTGAGAATTCGGTTGTCTGTCCCCAGGATATTATATTATATGACAGAGTAGAATACACACAAGCATAATAAAAGTTTAGCAAAGAGTTTTCATTCGAAGTGTTTTTTAAAGTTTTTAGGGCAAAGAACGATTTATTTAATTTGGAACATACATGATTAATTTGCTCACTCCAACTCACTGAGCTGTCTACGAAAGTACCTAGGAACTTGGTGGATGTATTCATTTTAATATCGTCTGAGCTGTTGCCATTACTAATATGTAGGTCTAAAGGTTTTTTATATAAACCGGTAAATTCAATGTACACTGTTTTGTCTAAGTTCTTTATTAGATGGTTGGCTGAACACCACTCTGTAAATTGCCGTGTTACCTGTTCAATTTTGTAAGTTATTTCCTCTTTAGTTTTACCCGAGACTAAGATAGTGGTATCGTCAGCATACATGAACACTGTTCCGTCATGTATATAGTTTGGTAAGTAATTTATATATAATATGAAAAGTAGTGGCCCTAGAACACTACCTTGGGGAGTGCCTAATTCGACATCATATAGTTTAGAGATACTATCTTCTACCTTAACTGCCAACTGTCTATTTGTAGTGTAGGATATTATCCAGTCATTTATGTTCCCCCTTATACCTAGGTAGTCTAACTTCTGGGCTAGGAATACAGAATGTAGGGTGTCGAAAGCCCGTGAAAGGTCAAAGAACACACCAATCACAGTTTCCCCTTTGTCTATACTACATAATACATGTTGTACAAGTTCCGTGGTAGCGGTCTCGGTTGAGTAACCACTTCTGAATCCGTGTTGACATTTGCTTATTTGGTTATGTTTTAATAAAAAGTCTATTAAACGAATGTAAACAGCTTTTTCGATAATTTTTGAAAAGGGACTTAATGTAACAATAGCTCTGTAATTTTCGATCATTTGAGGGTCACCCTTTTTAAATATAGGTGTAGTTTTTGCTACTTTTAGCTTGTTTGGAAATTTACCACTAGTGACCGACTTATTTATTATATCTGTTATGTAAGGGCTTAATTCTTTGTTACATTCCTTTATTAGGCGCGTAGGTACCTCGTCGAATCCTGTTGATGGTTTATTATTTAGCTGGGAAATTATTTTTTCAGTTTCATCTTGAATAAGAGGTCTAAAGAACATAGTGTAATTATTTCTAACCGGTAAAGTACATTGTACACTACTTTTGGAGAACATTATTTTGACCTGTTCGGCCACCGAGCTGGCGAAATATTTTCCGAAGTGATTTACTACATCATTAGTGTTTGTAATAAGGTCATCATTAATTTTAATATTTATTTTGTTCGTATGAGTGTTTTTTCGATTTAATTTCGTGTTTACTAGCTCCCATAACTTTTTTGTTTTGTTTTCGGAATTATTTATTACAGAATTATAGTACAGTTTTTTCTCCAAATCAATTTTTTTGCTTAGTTGTTTCTTAAGGTTTTGATAGTTTTCATGTACGACATTATCTTTAGTGATTTTTCTGAACCAGTTTAATTCTTTGAGTTGGAGAGATTCATTTTTCAGTTCATCTGAAACTTTGAATGTATCGTTTCTATTTGAAAATATTTTTTTTGATGTTCTTATAGGATGAGATAATTTAAAGCACCAGTCAAAATTACTCCAGAATCGTTCGAAAGTTTCATCTATATCTATGTTATCATCTATATTAATATCTATTGACTCCTTATTGAATAATGTAATAAACTCATTGATTGTTTCGTTGTTTACTAAGCGCCTTTGTCGTTGGTGTACCGTTGAAGCACACTCTTTTTCAGAAGTTAGTGTTTCCCATTTAAAAAATAAGGCAAAGTGATCGGACACACCCAGATTCTGAACCTCCAAGCTACTATTTTCAATGTTGGTTACCAAGTAGTCGATAATCGTAGAAGTTATGACATTCTTAGAATTTATGGCGACTCTAGTTGGTTCGTTTACTAGACACTTAAGTTGGAATGAGCAAATCAGATCCTGCAGTTTTTTACTGTAGGTTGAAATAGTTAGTTTGTCTATGTTAAAGTCTGCACACATTATGATATACTGATATCTATTTATTACAGAATTAAATACCTTTTCCAAACTGATCAAAAAGTTATCAAAGTTATTTTGGTTTGGAGGCCTATATATTGTAATTATACATAAATTATTATCTATACTTACTGCAGAACATTCTATGCATTCTTCCCGGGAAATATTTTTTATAAATGTTACTTCTTTACAGGTTTCAACAATATCCACTCTTACATATATTACTGATCCTCCATGTATTACATTTTTTCTGCAAAATTTAGAAATGCTTTTATAGCCTTGTAAGTATGCATTCTCTAATTCGGTGTCACTAGTGTACCAGTGCTCTGTAAAACATAAAAAATGAGGTGTTCTTTCCTCAGTCAAAATATCAATAAAATTAATTTTATTTGAGAGACTCTGTACATTCAAGTAGAGCATACTCCATTTCTTTGCATTATCACCTTTTTCGAAAGGTGTTACTGTCGCTAATTGACTATTTCTGTTTCCGAAATCTTCTGAAAATTTTCCTCGGATGTTTTTTTGGGAAACTTAAATCTTCATTTAAAGGTCCGTTTTTGATATCGAAATAAAAAGGTCGGTCCACTTTCACATGCATTTTTCCTATAAACACGTCAATAGAAAAGTTGTAGAGAATTAAATTTCCAATCAAAGTGGCACCTTCAGAAGTCAACAAAAAAAAAACGAAAAAATGCAATTTTTTTTTTATTTTAACCTTTTTTCGGGTACATTTAGGCATAAACATTGCTGCATACAAAAAAAACTGGCATTTTACCCGTTAAAATGAGATTTTGTAAATATTTTTACGATTAATAGTGACCGAGAAACAGCGTTTCAAAGTTTGCAACATTTAACTTTTTTTGCTAATTTTTACTATTTTTTTTTCAAATTTCGTCCTGTAACTTTTTTCTGAGTGAATTCAGGTATAGATATTATTATATTAAAGTGAAAGTTCACTTTACGCCCATTGAAATGGTGGCTGGTAAAAGTCTCTACGACAAATAGAAACGTAGATACAGCGTTTCGAAGATTGTTACTTTTATTAACTTTTTTCTATTTTTTACGTTCTTTTACTTCCACGTCCAGTGGAAGTATAGTAACGACAAAAAAAATTTTAAAAAGTTTTATTGTTCAAATAGGCTTAGAATGTCACGAAACGTCAAGATTTTAAGTTTGAGCGAAAAAAAAATTTCTGTCTGTCGGTCTGTCTGTCAGTCTGTAACATTTTTTGTGCGCACGTTTCCTCTGAAACTGTTTGAGATATTGACTTGAAATTTGGTACACATATGTACGATCTAGAACTAGATTATATTTTCATCTTGTTTCGTCGAAGGGTTGGGGGGTAAATTGAGGTAAATTTGGGGAAAATAGGTAAATCAAGCAGGCAAGTCCATAAAATTGGTATTTAGTATATACAAGAGAAGCTGAGATCTCAAAAAAAATTTTGGCATGAGCCACCCCATTATTAAAGGAGATGAAAAAATGTGATTTAGGGTGTGTACAAGAACCAGAAACCTCAAAATGTTTTTTACTTCTTCCACCCCCACTA
The DNA here is from genome assembly GCA_936432065.2 of Rutpela maculata. NCBI lineage: Eukaryota > Metazoa > Arthropoda > Insecta > Coleoptera > Cerambycidae > Rutpela > Rutpela maculata. The sequence continues at coordinate 278,649,338 of OW386286.2, read as the reverse complement.
CCACCCCCTATCACCACCCCCACCCCGCTACCGATGTAGGGGATACCCCACGATAGTTTTATGGGTTTTTGGGGTGGAGGATTTGAAATATTATATTATTAAAGTTCCATAAACAATTATTTCCACATACAAAATTTTTTCGTTGTGAGTGACTTAGATAAAAAATCTGGATGTGGAAGTAGTGATTCCTTGGGCAGCGGTTTTTTAAATTTCGGCCTATAACTTATTTGTCAAATACTTTAAGTACAGATATTGCTACATTGAATGTACTCGCAGCATTCTTGTTTAAATGGTTTGCAATAGAATTTTATGTGATCAATAGTAACCAAGATACGGTCTAGATAAAGTAGATTATTTTAGTAAGTAAGTAAAGTAATTATAAAAAATACAATGACAATGTAACATTTTGTACAACATAAATGAAACAACAAAAAAAATACCAACAGATTATCACTGCTTTCAGATACAATTAAATTAATGATAGTCTTAACATATCTATTGATTTCTCTTTTAAATGTAGTTTAATTCTTTATTTGTTTTACCTCGTTAGGGAGAGCATTCAACATGATTAATCCTTTAAAAAATAAATAATTTTGTGCAAAACTTTTTTGCCTAAAGTGTATATAAAAATCATTTTGTTGTCTAGTGTTGTGATTATGTCTTTCAGATAGATAAGTGATACGGTCTTGTAAGTATTCAGGCAACAGTCCCTCTCTTATTTTAAAAATAAAAATTAATGTATTGTAACATTATTTTACTTAAAAAATAACTTTTTACATTTTTCCACTTCTGAACTTTATATCACGTGATTTTTTTTTTTTTGTTCAAATAACAACTTAGAAAAGATAGATTAAATTAATTTATTCATAATTGTATACCTGTTATACATTATTTATGTTTCTAATTGTACATTATTTATGAAATTATTCAAATGCTGGCGTTAACATATTTTCAAAATCAAAGTCGATTTCTTCATCGGCATCTACGTGAACATCCGTTATTTCAGGTATATCAGGGATTTCACAGTTTATTCCCGTACATTCTTTGCAGAAAATTGAGCAATTTATTCCCAATTTTCTGCAACCGCAGTTTCCTCTGCATCATGGTGCATTTACAGGCTATTTTTTTCAGCAAAGCTTGTGGTGCAGGAGGTTTATTTGTCAAAATTGGTACCACTCCGTTTTTTGAACTTTTTCAACCCCTGATGAGAGGATTTACAGTATTTCCTTTCCAATGTTGCATTTGCAAAGTAAGTTCTTAAACCATGATGCTTAGCAGCATCAGTTGTTGAAGGCAATCGGGACAATGTGAATTTCGCACCTGAGTACTTGAGTACTTTAAGATAGGTTAAAGTTCTATTGCACACCATTTAAACAAGAATGCTGTTAATAATGTCTATACCTACATTCACTCAAAAAAAAGTTACAGGATGAAATTTGAAAAAAAAATAGTAAAAATTAGCAAAAAAGTTAAAAGTTGCAAACTTTGAAACGCTATATCTCGGTCACTATTAATCGTAAAATTTTTAACAAAATCTCATTTTAACGGGCAAAACGCCAGCTTTTTTTTATGAAGAAATGTCTTGCCTAAATATACCCGAAAAAAAGTTACAGGCTAAAATAAAAAAAAATTGCATTTTTCGTTTTTTGTTGTTTTTTGGACGTATTTTTGTAAAAAAAAAATTTGACTTCTGAAGATGCTATTTCGATTGGAAATTTAATTCTCTACAACTTTTTTATTGACGTGTTTATAGAAAAAATGCATAGTTTTCAAGCAAAACTCAAAAATGTGAAAAGTGGATCTTTTTACTTCGATCTTAATAACACACTGCTTTAAATGGTGGCACTTCGCGGTTTTCTCATATTTTGGGGTCAATTGAACATAAGAAACAATAAAAACCTTTTAACGTTTTAGTTCCTTTCAACCCCGTTTTTTTGGACATAGACAATAGCCCAATAGTTTTAGAGAAAACACCAAATTCCACCCTGTACATATGGATTTCAATCTAATTAATAGTATCATTTAATGTAATCTTACACACACCTATATGAAATACAAAATTTCTTCAAAGAACTCGGCTATATAATTTTGTCTCTTTTCAATGTTGTTCAACACCTTGTAGGTCTGTTACATATTCGGCGTCTTTCAACTAGCTATTGACAATTAAATACTAATTTTGATATTGGTATAAGCAAAGTTTACGGATTTACTCTTACAATTTTATAAATTAATGACATTGGAGTATTTTTCTATTCCCTAATGTAGGTCAGTGTACGTTTAATCGATAATTTCTTATTCCATTTGACTGTCACTGATATCTCCCTTTCGCTTCACGGTGAATAGACAAACTAGAACAATATTTTAAATTATACATTATTATAACACAACATAGTTTACCTACGATCACTACTGTAAATAGTAAAAAACACACTACCTGCCATCTAATGTAAGTTGAATTTTACATATTGTAAACAAAACGCACTGTATACAAATCGCACGGTAAACAAAACGCACGGGACACGCAATTATAGGTGGCTTATATCGCTAACGCGGGGTCTAAAAAACAAATGCGCCTACGTAATTTTCAAACGCTGTCAAAACTGACATATTTGTTGAATAATATTGTTGACTAGTAAACTAAATCCAGATTTTACTAAATAAATAAATAAATAAATAAATATGATCGTAGGTAAAGTATAGTACATAATTCGAGTTGTAAAGCAATTACGCACTCATGGAAATACGCACTCGCCGCTACGCGGCATCGTGCGTAACTTTTCCATTCGTGCGTAATATGCTTCTTACAACACTCATTACGTAATATACTATTACATGCATATATGGTATTAATGAGTAAAGTAAAAGTATATTTATATAAACTGCTGACCATTTCATATTGATAATTTAATAATAATAATAATAATAAAAAAAGGTCTTTATTAATTTATCATATACAAGGTGATTCACATAAAACTCCCCAGGCAGTTTCCGTGGTAGCGAAAAGAGATATTCAAATTTTGTAAAAACCAGTAGTTAGGTGACTTTATTTTGTCTTTCAAATGTTACCAATGTCAGTAGCGTCTGCGGCGTCGCGATGCAGGAAAGAAATTTCTCGATGGCAGGAACTTTGGAAGTATAGTATTATTAAAGTGTGTTCCATTCAAAGTACATTTTATAGTTCACACTTTTTTGAAACTTCCATTATTTCTCAAATTATTAAGAAATAAAGATCTTAAGATCTGGCTGACCCAAATTGGGAAAACGTAATTGGAATAACCTTTTGGCCTCATGGGAATTTCTTCTAAATTCTTTGTAAATCAATATAACGTTTAATTTGTCTTTGTATATGCAACCATTTCTCAATTTATGTTGAACTAACAAACGCATTAAAAAAAATTTTTAAATTGATTGTAAGGCAACAAACGTAAAAATAAATTATACATAACCTACTTGACTTTACATTTACACTAATTTAAATAATTAACAAAAAAGATACAGGAGTTAATCCAAATTATATTTTGAAAAATTTCAGAATGAAAGATATCAGATAATTTGAAAGAATATTCTGTTTGATTAAATCGTAACAATTTATAAATTTGTAAGTATAAAAGTAGGAATATTTAAGCAATGATATTTGATCGGTGCAGTGAACACAAAAAATTGAAAATCCACTTGGTTAACGTGTTAACGAGTGAAATAATCCACAAAAAATTCTTCTTTCAGTAAAATGAACTTCTTACAAATTAACAACCTGTTAAATATTTAAACGCCCATAAAATTAGCTCGAGCCTACTGCAGTTAGTTATTACACTAAAATTTGTCATTAGAATGGAATTTTATTATCTATAACGAGTATAAATGCGACAACAAGAAGTCATAAAACCTCCCCTCAATGAAAATCATCCCTCGATCGGGTGGAAAGCCAGTGACTTCGGGGGAAATATAGTGTATCGTGCGTTAGATGTGGGGTTCTAACTCGATATATTATATGAGCTTTTATTGGGTTTTAGTGTAGTGTCGGCTACAATCATTACTGGAACCGGCAAAGTGATTCGGTTTTACGCCCGTTATAGTCATCGCCATAAAATTGTTACAAGGTCCAAAATAATGAGCGGTAATTTTTCAACAAATTTTAACAATGGAAAATTTGGACACATGCTTTTTTTATACTTTAATACACAGGTTGTCTTCATTTTTAACTAATAATTTTTTAAAAAATTAGAAATAAAACTGAACTGCCTTCAAAAAGGTCGCTAAATGTTATGAAATAAAAGGAGGGTATTAAAAAGTGGCTAATTTTGGCCTAAGCTGAACAACGGAAAATGAACACGGTTTTTGATAGCATTTTTCACCTTCCTAAATTCACCGCTGGACGCATTGGTAGATAAAATTCGAAGCTGATTTTGGCTTTGGTTTTCAAAATAGCCAATCATATAATGTTATTGCTTACCGGTACGCTTCACCGGTGAATTTAGAAACCTGCGGATTTATAGGTTGACAATAATACCACCGACATATGACATATGCGCATAAAATTCAATATTGGCGGGAAGGCCAGAGACTCGTTTCTGGTATAGGTCTTCTGTGCTCCTACTGCAAAAGTTATCTGATTTTGGTTTGAGTCTGGACTTTCTAAGTTTCTTTGAGTCATATCTTGGTAATAGAACGTATAACGTGAAGTATCATGGGTTTTCATCTATTGAAGTATTAGCGACGTCAGGTGTTCCACAAGGCTCTGTTTTGGGCCCACTGTTATTTATAATATTTGTCAATGACATTTGCCAAACTAATGTCCTCCTATACGCCGATGATCTTAAACTGTTTGCATCCATTAACTCCGAAGAAGACTGCCGTCGATTACAACACGACCTCACAAAGATAAACTCTATAAACTTTTCCTACAAAATAGGCAATGATATGGTAACTAGATGCACTCAATTCAAGGATCTTGGAGTCATCTTTGACTCAAAATTAATCTTTACTGCCCACATAGATCACATAACTGCTAATGCCTACAGAAATCTAGGTTTTATTATGCGAAACTTAAAACATTTTAAAGATATTACCACACTTTCTCTCCTATTTAATGCTCTTGTACGGCCAAAACTGGAATACGGTAGTATTGTCTGGAATCCACAATACAATCAATATTCATATTCTTAATTTGGAACGGGTTCAGAGAAAGCACGTTAAATATCTCTTCCTCAAAGCTGACGGAACTTATCCTCCCAGAGGTACGCCACAATCTGACTTATTAGCTAGATTTAATCTAAACGACTTAGTGACACGTAAGATCTATTTTTCTGTTTTGTTCCTATACAAATTATTAACAAGTCAGATAGACTACCCGGATATTCTTAGTTCCATACATTTCAATGTTCCATCTTTTTAGACTCGCTCATACGCCCTATTCTACTTAGCTACGCCAAGAACAAATGTACTAAAATCTTCTCCTATTCACAATATATGCTCCAACTATTTAAGGTCGAACCTTGATATTTTTAATTGTAGCAGTATTAATATAAAGCAATGTATTTTAAATCACTCTTAAATTAACCTTTAGTTCCTACTATATCATTTGTCTAGTGTAAACTATCTTTTCACATTACTTTGTATTTTCCATTTTTAAGTTTATAAGAATTGTAAGATATCGCTGTAAAATATTTAGTTCTAAGTTTGTACTCTGTACTATGTACATATTTTTTTGTATATTTCCTGCCCTGTAATTGGATGCACATCTGTCTGGGCAGCTGTATTCATAAAATAAAAATAAATAAAATTAAAACTTTTGAAGATTCAAAGCTTATTACGCGAAATTCAGGTGGTTTCTTGTAGTATTTTTTCCGTGAGATACGAGGGTCTACTCTCTTTTGCAGGAAAATGTTAGAAAAATGTTAGGAAAATGCTAAAAAATCAATAAAATGTTTGAAAACTCACAAAATTTAGTCTGCGTCATTCCCAAGTGAAACATATTAAGAACCCACATTATTACGTTGAGATTATTAGTGGTTTTAACTCTTAGTAATTATCTAGTAAAATGAGATGGTTCACTCAGCTTTACGGAAAAATCCCTGGAAAATCTGGTTAAATCAAGAAAATGAATGAAAACTCACAATATCTAGCTTCCAATATACATAAATGAAACCTATTAAGGCTAAATAAGTTTTATGAACTTTCTTAGTTTTTTCTAATTTTCCCGAGGTATTCTCGCATAGCCGTGTTAACCTTCTCTTTTCACTGAACAAGAACGAGAAACCACTAAAATCTCAAGTTATTAACGTTGATTCCTAATATATTTCATTTAGGAATGACGCAGACTGGATATTGTGAGTCATCGGACATTTTCTTGATTTTTCTACATTTCTCCGGCATTTTAACGCAAACAGAGTAGACCATCGTATTCCAAAGGAAAAATACTATGAAAAACCACCTCGTTCTTTGGTTATACACTCTGCATCTTAAAAGGTTAAAATTCTGATTCATAGACTAGATTTTCTGAGTTTTCAAGCATCTATTTAGTTTTTACGCTTTTCCCAACATTTTCCCTCAAAAAAGAGTTGACCCTCGTACCCTACGGGAAAAATACTACAAGAAACCCTCTGAGTCTCGCATAATAAGCTCTGGATCTTAAAAAGTTTAAATTTTGAATATTAAACTCGAGTTTGTAAATTTTTGGGTATTCTCTTAATATTTCCGCATTTTCCTGACATTTTTCGGTAAGATAAAGTAGACAATCATATTCTACTAGAAAAATACTAAATGAAACTACCATAATCTAGTATAAAATATTTTAGATCTTAAAATTTTAACTTCTGAATATCTCAGACAGGACTGTGTAAATTCTCAAGCATTTTCTTAACTTTTCCACATTTTCCCGCCATTTTTTCGCAAAACCGAATACATCATCGAATTCTACTGGAAGAATGGTATCAAAAACCATGTTTATTTTCCGTTGCCCAGCCCAAAATTAGCCACTTTTTAACATCCTCTTTTCTTCGCACGGCGGCGCCCAATTAATTGAACTTTATTACCTTATATTGACGGTGAAGTTTTATTTCATAATTTTTTTCGTCCTTTTTTGAGGCGGTTCCATTTTTTTCCAAAATTTAAAAAAATTTCATCTACGGCGTACCATTTAATACCGCAACAACCTGTTATGTTGGAACGCGTTGCACGGTTTTAATTTTTTTTCCTTTTTGGACACTACTCGATAAACTCTTTTAACCATTTTGAAAAAATTGTAATTTTTATATTTGCAAGACCTACTAAGGTCCCCTAAAATGGTCGAAATTTCGAGATTAACTGTTAGGCAATTTTTTATCGGCAAAGTGGAAGCGTATTCGAATCGCAATTGTTTCGGTGGAATTGATTGAAACTTTGCTATTCAAGTCATGCTGATCAAAAGTTCTTATCACATCGAGCCGATCCTATAGACAGTTTTTGAGATACAGCTTGTCAAAGTTAGGTAATTTGCGTCATTTTAGACATTCAAGAATTTTTTACTCTTAAACTATTAACTTTAGCAAAAAATTGCAAGGGTCAAAATATTTTTGTTCAAGTCTAGTAAAGCTCAAGAATTTTTTCAGATTTTTTTTATTTTTTCACTCCAGGAGTGCTTAAAGGTAATCTATGTACGCGTTTATAAATGGCTTCCGGCGTGTTTGTGTACGTGCGTGCGTACGTATGTGTGTATGTATGTGCCAGTGTATACAGAATTTTCCGGAAATATCGACGACAAACTTCTGGTGCAGATTCCACATGCAAAAATATGTCCCCAAATACCTTAAGCTACGGCCCTTTGAAAATGGCACCCAAAAACTGATTATTATTTTATATTTCAGAAATCTTTTGATTTATAGGAACGCGACTTTATACACATATTGACAATAATACAAGCTTATTTTTACATTACATTACATTACATTTTTTGTGCACGTACACAAACACGCTGGAATCCATTCATAAACACGTACATAGATTACCCGTTGCCTCGTTGTTAAGACCTTCATGCACTCCTGTAGCGAAAACCACTCATAGGATCAACTCAGTGCAATAGGAATTTTTAATCAGCATGACTTTAACTACAAAATAGCATAGTTTCAGCTAATCCCACCGAAGCATGCCGAAATATGACATATACAGTGTGTCCCAGGATAGATGTAACAATGGACCAAAAATTTTAGAATTTTGGAATGCTATTTGGGGATTGACTCCTGCTTGTTGTAAAACTAAAGTATACCAAAAATGACTTGATTTGGTGTTCTACAGGGTGTTTTATAAGCAAAGTTGTAAAAATCACCACTAATAAAGTGCCTTTATTTAAGAAAAAAAAGAAAAGTTATTTAGAATGCAATTTTATACCTCTATACCAAATTTCAGGAATATAAAATTATTTTTTTGAAACTTCCCATTTTTTTAATAAATTAGTATTTTATTTTGAACCATTCAATTAAACCTGCATAGAAATTATTTTTGTGAATTAATATTTAAAGTTATGTAGAAGCTAAAAGTAGGCTATGAGAAAAGCAGTGGATACACATTTATCATTTATTATTGACATATCTGTCAAACGTAGTCAATATTATCCTTAATTTCTGTTTCAAATTAATGAACCAAGCATTAAATCCAAATTTTAGAATTCATTGTAGAAGACAATATTATAAAAAATATGAATGTGTGGTGTGCCGTTTCTTATCACGTTGGAGTTATTGGATCTTATTTCATTGAGGGAAGGTTAAACCAGCACACTTATTTACAGCCTCTTGAAATATTTTCTGAAGAACATTTAAATATTTTAAAAGATATGCCTTTAGTTCATTTTCAACATGATGGTTGCCCTGGCCACTCCACAGAAATGGTTAATCGGTGGTTGAATTTAAATTTTGAAGAAAATTGGATTGCCAGAAATGGACCGATCAAGTGGCCGGCGAGATCTCCAGACCTATCAATATTGGATTTCTTTTTATGGGGTCGCCTCAAGCAGTTGGTTTACGATGAACCACTTCCTAACGATGTAGCAGTATTGAAGCAGAGAATTTCAAATGCCGTAAACTCCATACCGTTAGATCATATTCGAAACAGTTTTAAGGACTTCAGGTGAAGGATCGAAATGTGTGTGGATGTGGGTGGTAGTTACGTCGAATAATAAAAAAAATGTAAACATTGTTTTGTATTGGTCAATAATTAATTTGTTTGTGAATCTGTTATGTTTTTGACATTTATTACTTGTTATAATTTTTAAACCTCATTAATCTTCTGTTAGTAATTGTTTCTTGTTTTACAATTAGTTCGAATAACATTATACCTTCTTACATCTCGTATATTCAATTGTTTATTTACCAATAGCCTACTTTTTGAGATGATTAACATTTGCTCCTACACAACTTTAAATATGAATTCAACTCTTAATTCGCAAAAAATGGGAAGTTTCAAAAAAATAATTTTATATTCCTGAAATTTGGTATAAAGGTATAAAATTGCATTCTAAATAACTTTTCTTAGTGAAATTTTTTCATATTTTGAAAAATAAAGGTACTTTATTAGTGGTGATTTTTACAACTTTGCTTATAAAACACCCTGTAGAACACCAAATCAAGTCATTTTTTGGTATACTTTAGTTTTCCAACAAGCAGGACTCAATCCCCAAATACCATTCCAAAATTCCAAAATTTTTGGTCCATTACACCTCTTGTTACGTCTATCCTGGGACACACTGTACATATATATTTTACTTAACTTAAAAGTTGATACAAAATTCTGAAAGAAATTCTTGAACTCTATTGGAGTTGAACAAAAATATTTTGACCCTTGCAATTTTTTGCTAAAGTCAATAGTTTAAGAGTAAGAAATTCTTCAATGTATAAAATAACGCAAATTACCTAACTTTGACAAGCCGTATCCCAAAAACTGTCCATAGGATCGGTAGGATGGGTTCGATGTATTACTTTCGATCAGCATGACTTGAATTACAAAATAGCAAAGTTTCAGCCAATTACACCGAAACACCATTTTCATCAGTTTTTTTCGGGGTCCTTTTAAAATTCTTCACTTTTTGACTGTAGTCTGTTAGGTTCACTAAAAAAAGGTAAAGTAAACATTCGACTTAAGGCACATCAGTACTTAACTAGATAGTACTTCTTTCTATACATTATTCGGTTGCTATATGATAGATGCTTAATGAAAATTCTCCAGACAAATGGATTGGACCGATTAGCCCTCTTATTCATTGGCCCACATTAATTTTCTCTGTGAGGAAATTTAAAAGAAAAGTTTACTACACTAAACCACAAAATGTTAAGGAATGAATAGATTATTGATTGAACAAACGTGCAGGGAAATAACGCCACAACAATTAGGACCCTTCAAAACTTGAAATGGCGTTATGAAAAATGCATAAAGTGTGAAGAGAATTACAGGTATTGAAAACCCAAAAATTGGAAATACTTTGTTAAATTTTTATGTTATTCCACCCGTTTGTCAACCGACTTCCATTTTATGAAATTTTCTCCAGTCGTTTGTTTATCTAGTATTTATGAATTTTTAAAGTAGTGTTGACTGTTGTATCATTTGACGGTCGCGTTATTTGAAATAATTATTTTGCAACATTTGTTTTATTACGTTATAACAAACTTTTATACGGGGCCAGCCGAAAACTGAAAAATTTGAAAATTTGACAATTGAATGACAAACACCTTATATGAGGTATCCAGCTAAAATTTTGTATATAAGTATTTCAGACAACTGCAAATCGAATAAGCTGTCCGATTTGCGTATAGATAAAAAATTGCCTAATAGTCGTTCTCGAAATTTCAACCCATTTAGGAATCTTAGTAGGCATTGAAAATATGAAAACTACACATTTTTTAGAATGAGCAGATAGAGCTTATCGATTACTATGTCGAAAATAATAGGATGTTGCGGTATTAAATAGCACACACTGTATACATTTTTTTCTCCAACTAGTTGCCAAAAGTAATATAATTCATGTAAATTGACATTTGCAATTTTATGGATAAAATTCTAAGTACTAATGATAATACATAAGATAGAATTATTTCCAGCTTCAGTCTAAAAGTATTTTACTGAAAATATAAATGAAAATCGAGCTTAGGACACCTGGTTTTTGTCTAGCTGCCATAGTTTTAGAGAAAACCTCAAATCCCATCTAATTTGGGCCACCCTGTACTTAATTTCAGTTGCACCACATGTATTTGAATCAAAATTTTTTAAATGTTTAAAATGCATTTTAAGCGACTTCCATGTTACCTCAATGACCCTCTTAAGTCTAGGAGATCTAGATTTGTCTGAATGAAGGAGACGTGGCCCTACAGTTTATGATGGAATCCGAATCACTTTTTGGGGATAATTTACCATGAAAAATTTTTGCCAGATGTTAATTAAATAGGTATTCGCAGTCGGACTGCAACTTATATCGTTTTTTAGTATTCATCTCACATAATTTTATACTTTTTATAATGTGAACATACCTTAAAATATAAAACATTTCTTAATAAGTAAGAACTAGCTTTCATTCAGTATATCAGTTGCACGCAATGAGTCGGACTTGTCATAACATTGTCGGCATTCATTCAATAACCGAGAGAGTGGCCACTTTCTAATGTTGTGGTTATCTACTCGAGCAGGAAATGTAGAACTGTGTTATTATTTAAAATTTAAGATGTTAAAAGTTTTATTGTCTTCATTGTGTCTTAATGACATACATGTTATAAACGGCACTTTGTTGTGTATTTTAATTCTGTAAAGTATGTCACGGATAGCTTGAATGGTAAAATGAAGAATAAAACTGACCTCTCAAGAATATAATTAGATGTCAATCTACATGAAGAAAAGTTATTCTTTAAATAAGTAGTGATTCAGTGATTCTATACATTATTCGGTTGCTGTAGGTGCCTTAATGAAAATTTTTCAAACAAATGGATTGGACGGAATAGCTTTTCTTTTTTCTTCCTCATTTAGTACTCAGGTAGCAAAGGCACGTGAAAATGACGTGAAAAAATGGTCAATGGACGAGAAATGACGAGTTAGATGACGTAAATGAAACGTGAAAATGACTTCCTAATGTCTCAGATGAATGACGTCTTTTTCAGGTTATATTTGCTAATTCCCCCACAGGTTTTAGTAATAGGAACATATAAAACTACATACTAGTTAGTAATCTACTTGATAAAAATAAAATAATTAATGCATAAATAAGTTTTGTCCTAATGAATTTGTTTGTTAGCCATCCGTAATTTTATTTACATTAACATATCTAATATTGTTTACCATCACTCCAACTTTTTCTCACAGGGGTTGCCTGCAAATTATAATGTTTATGAAGTTATTAAATTCATTTTTACTTAGCTTTACCAATTGCGGTCCGTAGGATTCGAACCTACATGTCTCCCGTTGTCCGTATTACAGTACTGACGCTTCAACCAACTGAGCTAGCTTGGCGACCGTTATTTCGGATGCTAAAAGCAGTATTTATGGTGGTGAATGAAGTCTTTATTATGTGAAATTGAATTTCTTGCCTTATTTAAAATATATGAAAATCTTTCAGGTTCTCACTTCGAGTTACTAGTATTTTTATTTATTTATAATTATTAAGAAGAACTTATTTAATTTAATTAAACTGTCACCAGTGTCACCTGAGAAGTACGAGTAGTTGTTGAACAATGTAATTATTGCATTAATTAGTATTAGTGGCGGTTCGTTAAAAAAAAATATATTTTCCCCAGATCTCGAAATTGAAGAGCAGAGGGAAATCCGAAAAAAAAATTTCCTTATCTCAAATTTGATGAGCGGTGGAGGGGAAGTCAGGAGTCAACTATTTTAAGAATTAAAGTTTTAAGTTGAGGTACTTATACGAACCTGGGAAGCGTGTTGGAGAAAAAACGGTAAAGGTGTAATATCGTCATCTACAACATAAATAGAATATTTAATGGTCTAAAACAGACCTAAAATTGAAAAAAACCAATAAGCAATTATTGCCTTAAAAAAACAACTAAAATTTTTTTCGCAATAAAAAAAAACTGAATGAGCAGGGGCCGAACCGCCGACCTCATGACTTGGAAGACGACGCCTTAAGCACTCGGCCACCAACCTTTCTGAGGCTACTTACCTAAAGACTTTATAGTTGGAACACGCAACGGATAGATTTTGCTTATTTTTAATGCATTTTAATCTAATTGTATTATTAAAAGAATACATAGAAATATAATTTAAACAAATAAACTGCCGAATCTTTGCAAACTCTTTCGAATATAAATTACTTTTGGATAATGTTAAAAAACATTATATCCTCGAATAAAAACGCCAATACTTATTCCTCACGACACGGTTTATTTTTTTTTTAAACTTTACACTCTGCTTACGATAACAAAATGCCATTAGCAAGTTTTAAAGTTTGTAATCCGATAAAATATAAATAAATTTACCACCGAAAAAAAACGACAATATGACGTGATGTGTAGCACGTCATTTTAATGTCATTTATAAGACGTCATTCTGTCGTCGATTTTTAGTGCCCTGACGTCTTTTTGACCAGAATCACCAGATTTTGACGTCATTATAACGTACCCTTGCTACCTGGGTAACATCAGATAGGCCACTATCTGATGTTACTAAGATATTTATTTGATCAAGTTGCAAAAAACGTTTTTGGCAAGTCAAAAATAGAAAATAAAAAAATATAAAAATGTATACACATCACTACATATACAAATACTTCACACAATATAAAAAATACAAAAAATAAAAAAGAAAAGAAAGAAGAGGCAAGCTGCCACGAAATGGCCAGAACATACCAAACAATCAGAGGTCAAGCTAAAAATATCAATAAATCTGTGTGTTTACAAATTCAAAATTGAGAGATTTTACGTCACTAGGAATGTGATTGTATAATTGAAGGTTTAGAGAGTTTTTTGTGATTTTGATAATCTAATTCTCTAATTAAGTTGATTGCCAGACCTAGTGCCATACGAATGAAAATTTGAGTTAGTACAAAAAGAATTTACGTTCTTGTGAATTTCAAGTAAAGTAACATAAATGTGAAGAGAAGGAATCGGCATTATACCAAGACTCTTAATATTGGTAAATAGTGATCCCTCCAACCAGCATTAACAATTAACCTGACTGCTTTCTTCTGCAGACGAAAGATTACAGCTGCCCGAGATGATCCACCCCATAGGAGGATAGCATAACTAATATGAGCAAGAAATAATGAAAAATAGCATATTCTTAAGGTTTTAGAACAGAGCTGATTTTTTAGCCTACGTAGCATGAATATCGAACTTGATAATTTGTGTGACCGTTGCTCCACTTGATCGGACCGGTTAAGACTGTCATCTGAAACAACGCCAAGAATTTTAACACTGTTACCCTTGCTAGTGAATTATTTGTTGAGAAAACGATTTGTTGGGTTTTTTTCCTCGTTTAATTTAAGATTATTCGAAAAGAACCAAGCACCAGCTTGTTTGATAGAACTAAAGCTATCCTCACTTAGGCCAAGATTATTCAAATTAAAATCAATAATGGATGTATCGTTAGCATAGGCGATGCTTTTTTGGGGACATAAAGCGAAAAAAATCATTAACGCATAATATATATATATATAAACAGTAGGGGCCCCAAAACAGAGCCTTGCGGATCCCCATGTTTAACCGGAGGAAGTTCTGAGTTTAAATTATCTGTAGAGACACACTGAAGTCTGTTGTTAAGATAGAGATAAAAAAGATTCAATGGCAAACCTCGAATACCATAAAAACTTATCTTTTCCAGAAGTATTTCATGTGAGACACAGTCAAAGGCTTTGGAGAGGTCGCACAAGCTAATAGCTACATGTTCGCCCTCCTCAAGGCCCTCAACTATGTCGCAAAATAATTTAAATACTGCCATATTATATGGGAAGAAAAAAGAGAAGCTATTCCGTCCAATCCATTTGTCTTAAGGCATCTACGTACAACAACCGAATAAGGTATAGAAGCACTATTTATTTAAAAAATAACTTTTCCTTTTGCTTTCTCAATTCGTATCTGACGTTCCTTAAGTCGAGTATCTACTTTACCTTTTTAGTAAACCTAACAGACTTTTATACATGGCTAGTCGAAAAGTGAGAAATTTTAAATTTGGCTATTAAATAACAAACACCCGAGCTAAAATTTTGTATAGGGGTATTTGAGATAACTGCGAATCAAACACGCTATCCAGTTTGCTGATAAAAAATTGCCTAAGAGTCAATCTCGAAATTTCGACCCATTTATACGAACTTAGTAGGCCTTGAAAATATTAAATTTATAAATTTTTTAAAACAGTCAAATAGAGCTCATCGAGGACTATATCTCAAAAAAGAAAAATTTAAAATCGAGCAAAGTGTTCCTAAATAACGGGGTGTTGCGGTATTAAATAGCTCACACTGTATATACTTACACCAAAAATATACCCAATATACGTAAAATACACCATAAATATACTAATGTGTGTTGCTTGGGTTGTTGCATTTGTTCCCAACTTTTGGGCGACACGGTATATTTCTATTATTTTATATTAATTTATCATCGTCAAAATATCATTTTTATTTGCAGGAAGATGCCTAAAACATCCGGAACCTTACTATGGCCGAAAAATTGGACCACTATTAGAATTTGCTCATGGTATCAAGGGGACGGCATACGCAGTGGATGAAAGTACAATTTTTATCAAAGGCTTTTCATATGATGGCACAGGTCCAGATGCGTTCTTCTGGATTGGAAAATCTCCTAGACCAAGTCCCGAAGGAACCATTATACCATACCCTGAGGATTTTAACGGAAGGTATTTGTTTAATTTGCACAAAATAACCAGTAATGTTTTTTCTTTGGTGGCTCTGGATGTCTCCATTCAGCCACGATGTTTTTTATAACAATAACAACAATTATACCTTTTATTAAATCTATAACCGCTAATTCAAATAAATATTAATCTAACCTATAATCAAAATCTAACCTAACACGAAGAACCAGATAATATGACAAGACACAATAAACGAGTAATGTAATTTTTAAAAAGTTACTTCATATAATATACATATGATATTTTATAAAATTGCTATTTTGACGGAGTAAATTATTTTTTACATTTAATAATACTAGCAATAACACTATGCCTTTATTTGTCAGTTGCAAATTATATCAAAAGAACAACTGATACCGGTGGCGGTATCCAACAAAATCGCTTAGACAACCACCCCATTAGAGTTAATACATGAAAATAACTATTTTAACAATAACAAATTTGAACACGAAGTAAATAGTACAGTAACTACAGTACAGTGCGAGGTTTTGTCTTCGGAATAGTGTCATACACTCAAAGAAAATGATAGGTAAATTCAACCAAAAAGAGCATATGAAATCGCGCCTATCTAGTTTCATAGTTAAATCAATCAGAAAAGAATAGTCATACAACTTTATTTGTTTTCGTAAACAAATAGTAGTTTAATAATCATATCTTCTTGTAACAAATTAAATAGTACAATGACATTTTTTTATGTTCACTAACCATTTTCAATTTGGTCTACAATTAAATAGTACAACGACTTTGTTTTTTTGTTCACCAACTAAGTTTTAGGTTGATCTACACTTTATTGTATGATGAATTTTTTTTTGGTTAGCCAAAAATCTCAGTATTGAGGCATCAGACTAGAGGTGGATAGTACTCGTATGATTCGTATCATTGGTACGAATCCTTGCAGTGGTACGAATGATACGAATCCCACAGAAATAAAAGATTCGTACATTTCGTATCGCCGATACGACTGATACATTTCGTATCACCGATACGATTGGTACGAATATGGAATTTCGGTACCGGTATTGCGATGCGATACTGGGCCAGCTGTATAAGGTTAAACTTCAAACGGTGGATGGGGACCGCGCGTTTAAACTGGAGATTTCAGATTTTAAATTACTATAAGTATTTATATCTCATAATTGAAAAAATTCCCTGTTTTTATACGTAATATGATGGATATATACGAAATATTTGATTATTACTACTTATATGATTATTATTATATGATTATGATCAACGTACCTACTGCAAGATAGCATTCATTTTATAACCTGTAAAAGTCAGGGAAATCAGGGAAAAGTCAGGGAATTTATAGATTTATAAAAAAAGTCAGGTAACATTTATTAAAACTACTTATATCCAAGTTGTTCCCATCTTGCGCCCCTCGCCCATCAAAAAATGTTTCCATCTATTCCCCTCCCGCTCATGAATTTTCATTTTCGGGTGGAAAAATTTTCTGAAATTTTTAATTGAAAAGTCCTGGAAAACCTGAAAAAATTGTGAATTAGTATACACCCTGATCCCTTAAAATGGTGTAAAATCATAGAAATAATGTAATAACTTTTAATGAAGTGTGCAAAATGGTAGATGTTTTGCAGTCGAGAGTAGAGAATATAAATTCCAGCTACAGTAAGTTAATTACATAAATTAAATCGAAATCCGCCCTTATGGCGGGTGAAAACTACCGCTAAAACTCAAAAAACGCAGGTGAGTGTAAATAACATGTACATAGGCCAAAATACTTCCACATCCAGTGGAAGTATAGTAACGACAAAAAAATTTTATTGTTCAAATAGGCTTAGAATGTCATGAAACGTCGAGATTTTAAGTTTGAGCGAAAAAAAATTGTCTGTCTGTCTGTAACTTTTTTTTTGTGCGTACGTTTACTCTGGAACCGTTTAAGATATTGACTTGAAATTTGGTACACATATGTACTTTAACGAGATCTGGAACTAGATTATATTTTCATCCTGTTCCGTCGAAGGGTTGGGGGGTAAATTGGGGTAAATTTGGTTAAATAGGCAAATCAAGCAGGTGAGAGTCCATAAAATTGGTATTTAGTATATACAAGAGAAGCTAAGGTCTCAAAAAAATTTTTGGCATTAGCCACCCCCATTACCACCCTCGCCCCATTATTAAAGGGAATGAAAAGAAAATGTGATTTGGTGTGTGTACAAGAACCAGAAACCTAAAAATATTTTTTTACTTCATCCACCCCCACTACCACCCCCACCCCACTACCGATGTGGGGTATCGTTTTATGGGGTTTTGGAGTAGAGGATTTCAAATATTAGGTATATTATTAAAGTTCCATAAACAATTATTTCTACATACAAAATTTTTTCGTTGTGAGTGACTTGGATAGAAAATCTGGATGTGGAAGTAGTGATTCTTTGGGCAGCGGTTTTTTTGTATCTCTTAAAGCAAAATATTTGACTCTGATGAGACAACTAGCCATTACTCTCAAAGGGTAGAGACTTAACCCTGTGGAGGGTTAAAACTACCCCCACTCCTCGGTTTCAAAACGGAAAAAAAAAAATCAGGCTTTTGTGGTTTTAGGCAGGGTGAACAAATATGGAGTAAATTCGTTCCAACTACCAATACATGACTAGAGTCTACTCCTTAAAGGGTGGTAAAAGCTCAAATGATGCAAATAGGTGCTATTGAAATTCGGAAAAGGTCAAATACTTGTAGCTCGTTGAGCCAAATATATAAATCTGGTACGACAACCACCCTATCTTTTTAATAAGGTTGAAAATCACCTCTATTTGGGAGGGGGTGGGGGGTAAAAACTACCGCCACATACGGACGGAAATAGATGGACGGAAATTAAGTTAATTTAGGTATATAGCTTACATAGATAGAAAAAAAAAGTTACTGAAGATATATATCCTATACCTATGACAAAAAAAAGGAAAGGAAAACCACGGAAAAGATATTTTGAAGATAAGAGAGAAAAATCATAAGAAAAGGAAGTATTTGGATTGATGGTCAAAAGTATGATATAAATAGAAAAAAGTATAGCTTTACATAGATTAAAAGATAGATAAGTTGATAAATGTTAAGACAAACAGTTGAATAAGTAGGTATAGTATAATAAATAAAACACAACAGGTTAATGCTTAATGTATGAAGTGTTGTTCCAGGATATTAAAAGTAATGAAATTCGTCCGTCTGTGGGGGTAGTTTTTACCCCCCCCCCCCCAATAGAGGTAATTTTCAACCCCATTAAGATTGGGTGGTTGTCGTACCAGATTTGTATATTTGACACGATGAGATACAAGTATTTGACCCTTTTCGAATTTCAATAGCACCTATATGCATCATTTGAGCATGAGGGTGGCTGTTACCAAGGGTAGACTCTAGTCATGTGTCGATAGTTCACTTCATATTTATTCACCTTGCCTAAAACTACAAAAGCCTCAATTTTTTTCCCGCTTTGAAACCTATGAGGAGGTAGTTTTAACCCTTCATGGGGTTGAGTCTCTACCCTTTGAGAGTAATGGCTGGTTGTCACACCAGAGTCCAATATTTTACACAAAAATTTGTCTTTTGTACATGTTATTCACACTCACCTGCGTCGTTTGAGTTTTAGCGGTAGTTTTCACCTCCCATAAGGACGGATTTCAGTTTAATTTATAGAAATAACTTACTGTGGCTCAAATTTATATTCTCTATTCTCGACTACAAAACATCTATCATTTTTCACACTTCGTTAAAAGATATTACATTATTTCTATGATTTTACACCATTTTAAGGGACGTTTTTGACTAAAAAACAAAACTGACACGATAGATCCTTTCTTGGACTACGAATTCGGGTTCAGCGTCAAAAAATACACCAAATCCGTATAATTTGGTCCTCTGCACAGAACTTTTTTTTTGTGTGGCTGTGAATTAAAAAAATATTCTCAAATACTGTTTTTAACGTGGCCTAGATACGCAATTTTCTGTCTATATTTTTTGTAGTAACCTTGTATAATACAATAAAATAGTAGATAATACCCATTTTCATAACGATTGCGTCGAAATATTTTCAAATGTTATCGATTATATTCAGAGACAAGTAGGTAAGTAGTGAGTTTATTTTTTCTTCCTCATACAGCGAACAAAAGGCAGACAATATAGAGGGTGGATATCGTTAAAGCAGATTAAATTCTCGTCGTAATAAATGATATTGAAAGTTTGAAACATCCCATACAATCAACCCGCAACTGATGACATAGCAACTTGGGAATATTGAGCTTTGAAAAGGGAACTCTGGCTGAAATAGTGCCCGGAGTCAGACAGTCAGAGAGAGAAACACAAGCCGACGGAGAACGCTGAAAGGGGGATGATCGTAATTGTGATGAAGTCAGCTCAACATCTTTATTAACTACTAAGTGAAAGAGCTATGTTATAAAGGCAGATATTTGAATGGGTGTGTATTTTTCTTCGCCACTGTACCACCTTATGACTACATTTTTGCATTCTAAGAGCTGCTATTCCCGATGCAATGTACTGAACAAGAAAGCGTGCACCAAAATTAGTAAAATAATAACTGATTGTCAATAACTGAAAATTTGAACTTTCATTATATCTAAAAGTATTTGCTTGAAATTAAAATTATTTTTTACAAACTAACTTACTTGACGTCACCTAATAATAAAACCATCATCCGTTAAATCTGTCTGTTAGCGATATATCCAAATGATTAATTGACTGAGAAGAATAGGCAGGTGGTTGATGCTCATTTCCCAATCTGGTATATTTTAAGAAAATAATACCCTAAAAGAAATAATTGATTGATTGATTGATTTACCAGCGTGCGGTAGGCATTGCTGCCACTCCCAGGATTACCACTGCACCGGCTACGTCCACGCTGGGTTGAATTTGGATCATGCTTGTTGTCAGCAGCCAGGACCACATGACGCATGGTAAAGGAATGTGGGATGGACAGTGTAGGTGTTTGTGAAATGCATTGCCGCATTATGTCGTCATATGAAGTGTTTATGTTCCTCTTTTTAGCTTTCTGCGTCTACAACTGTTCTTCTTCTGAGTATTCTAATTCTGGTAGAGCATATTTCGTTGTTTTTCTTCGCTTATCTTTCCCAGTATGCTTGTTCCTTTCCTAGTTTGTTCATGACCCTCTCAATTATTGTTCTCCACGTGCAGCATGGTTTCCATATTTATAATTTGTTGTTGTTTAGTATTAGCGTTCTTCAGTAGATGTGTTGGGTCTCTTCTCTGGACATGACTCCAATACTTGCGAACGTTTCTCTCTTTTTTGTAATTATTTCCCTCCTAATAATGTTAATGTTTTATATCGTTGCTTTAGTCTTATTATTTTTTTGAGTAGTTGGATGATGTCTCTTTCAGCTCTTCTCAGGTTTTCTTTCTGTTGGCTTTTGCCATTGCTCCGTTTTTAACTGCATATCTCATCGTTGGTAGTATAATGCCTATGTATGTAAGCTAATGGCTATCTATATTCTCTTAATTGGGGCCTGTAGTTGTTTATTTTTCTCGATAAACCATATAATTGTCCTTGTAACTCTGGATGTCATTTTAATTCTCTCCTTTTCAGTTAATTCGGTAGATATGTCCCTAGATATTTCAATGTGTTCGTTGTTGTTTTGTATATAAGATAACATAAGATAGGTTAATTTATTCACCATTAAAAGTAGTGGATTGTGTGAGTCGGACGAAAACCCTACTATTGTCTGATGCAAAACCAGATTAGTTCTCCCCCCTCCCATTTTCGCAATGGAATATAAGCGCAGTTTATGCACTATTTCGATTACCCGGGCAGACCGAAAATGCTACCAAAGCAGTTAGGTCTGCCCTTCATCGAGCTACACAGCTCATCCTTACCCTACCGATGATCCGGATGACAAGATGTCAATTGACATTCTGTGTACCAGCAGTCACTCCTGCCAAAACCCAAAACACCCGACTAACCGATGACACCCCCTGGGGGGGACAAGCTGGCGAAGAAAGAAGATCAAGACAGAAGCACGTCAGAAGAGGCCTTAGCCAGCAAGGTCCAACGAGCCAGGACCCAGGGAGGTGGGCCGAAATCGCCTGCACCGCTCACATTTGTGAGTGGGGCCGACGTAAAGTAAGTTCGCCCGCCCTGCACGAGGCTGGTCCCCGGTCTACAGCGATGTATTGGGGTAAAGGGCAATAGTCCTGCCCGGCCCCAGTCATCCGAGACCGACATCTATAGCCAAGAATATTGGCGTATTTCGATTAAAGATCACACTCTACCTCCGCTGAAGGGTGGCTAAATCTTTGGTAGACATTGCTGAAATTACAGGGAATGAAAAAAGTTAAACGATTTATAACGTTCTGAATTTCTTTCCCGAGTGCATACAGATTTTACAGTTCTCACAATTTCAATTCGTTCTTTGTATTCAATTTTCAATACTAAAGCATGTATAAAAATTTCAGATGGTATAGAAACGTTGTGGATAGAAATGTGAGAGATAAAGCAAGCTTATTTTCAGTGAATCGAAAGTAACTTTCTTACTTGCACCCATTGTCGATATATTATTATACTCTTCGCAAAAAACGAAGAGTATATTGTATTTGATCGGCACATTTCTAAAATCATAAATATCGCTCGTAGAAAAAAAATTTTCGTATTATTGTGTTAGTGAACGAATTCTGAACAACTTTCAAAATGTCCGTCTGAACGTCCGTCACGTTTCTTGTAAGCACGATAACTTAAGAAAGAAAAGTCCGATTGTATTGAAATTTAGAAAGTAAGTTAGTGTTAGCTAGAGGAAGAACCCTATTGTTTTTGAAGAAAATCGATCAGTAAATAAAAAATTAATTAAAAAAATTCTCTTAATTTTTGTCGCTTGTTCTAAAATGGAAATCTTACGAGATATTATGTCCATAATAAAATTTTTTCTGTTTATGAAGTTTACTAATATATATTTCATATAAGTGAAATATGTATGAATGTTGAAAGATATATATCACAAACAATCAATTTTTCTAGCAATAGGTGGTGGCGCAGCGGCTAAAGCTTTGCGTTGCAATCCAAAAGTCCCGTGTTCGAATCCCACAGGTTGGATATTTTTTTCATTTTTTTTTTTAATCAAATTTTTTTCACAATAAAGATGGTATCACAAAATTTAGGATGTCCAAAAACTAACATTATTTAGAAGAAAACTACGAAGAGTATCCTATAGAATGTGTAACAATTATATATAAAAAGCTCAGTAAATTGGCGAAGAGTACGTTTTTAGCTTGTTATAGTTTCATGTGATAGTTTTTATATAAATTAATAACACAAAATATTTTAATAAAATAAATGTAATTGTCATAATTGAATTAGGGCACACATAGTATTTTTATAATCAAATTAACTGTCGAATTCTTCGCTACTCATATCCGAGTCCCCCGTCCTCGGAATCACGTTCGTACGAAACATCATCATTTCCTTGCAAAATATTAATTGGACTGTCAAATCATGATTAGCAATAATTTCATATACTGGTAAATAATAATAAACTTTTAAAGAATGAATTTTTTGAATAAGTTATGAAAAATAATCATTTCTTAAAATAATGAGATGCTAAGCACCGTGGTGGTGGCAGAATTTCTTCACCTTCAAACGGGGTCAAACACATATTATACATATTATTACACCCACCCCCGTAAATGGCCAATAACAACCCTCCAAAAGGGTGAGAGTGCGTTTTTAGCATACCCTCGGGCAAAGCTACCGCCCCCACTCCCGTTTTTGAGGATGCTACACAGGAAAAAACATTAAGATGTTACCTCAATCTCGTTAACAAAGTAATCATCTTCATTTACTGTGGAGCTGAAAAAAGATGAATGTACATTTTTTTTACATATTTTTTTGAAAAAAAATAAGTTTATATAATAATTGAAACATCTGATTTATTCAATTATAATATATTATATAAAATATTTTATTTGAAGGGGTATTTTTTGCCATTGAGAGGGTTAACGGGTGTCAGGCACTCGATTCGTGGTCCTCTCCGTGTTCGGCATGCTTGAAAATGGGAGGGAAACCTTTTCGTCCAGTGGTGTGATGGGAGCGCTCTCTCATCCCTTTGGAGGGTGGTTATTGGCCGTTGAGGGGGTGGGTGGGTGGTTGTCAGGCACCAGTATCCTTCCCATAACTGGCATGCTCAAAAACGAGGGATCAATAAGTTAGATTCCGTGAAACATTATCAATACGCGGTTGACCCCGTTTGGGATGGTTTTTGGCCGTTTGCGGGGCTGGGTCACCCTAACGAGAAATTCTGCCACCACCACAGTATTCAGCATCCTCGAAAACGGGGAGAACTACTTTGGTTGTATCAGACAATAGTCGGGTTTTTCGGGTATTTTTCCGACTCACACAATCCACTATACAGCGTGATCTACCAAGAAATGCGGAAAATAAAATGGTGTACTAGTCTTCAATGTGGGAAAGCCCCTGCAAAATTTTAGAGGATTCTGAGGTAATTTAGTATATTGAATTATTAGTAAATTTGCGAAGATACACTACTGATGTTGAGTAAGTCCTGACAAAAAAGGGTCTACACATGATCCAGCGGCAGAGAGCCAACATTGTCGGTACGCTTTGAAGATAATTGGAATTCCAGCAGACCAGTTCACTTTTACGAATTGGTTCAAATCATGCCGACAAGGCTGGCTCCCTGCCGCTGGATTGTGTGTAGACCCCTTATAAAGAGAGCCGCGTTTTTTGCTTTCGTGTCATTGACCGGTTTAACTAAATATCTCGTATATCTGCTTGTCGTTTCAGCATGGGGTCAATGTCTTCGATTTATTTCGCTATTTTTGTAGTGTGATTTTATTAAAACCAAAAAGTCACTTCTATCTTATCCAGCTTTGCTCTCAGTAGTGTCAATCCCAAGTGTGATAAAGTGATATGGTTGTACCGTGTTACATTAGATTAGTTAAAGTCATTGGTGGCGTATTTCTACAAAAAAATAAGGTAATTTTTTTGGACATTTTTTTTAATTTTTCATTTTATTAACTCCTTTCGGTAGGGACAACCTACTGTTAAATTTTCCGCATGTCATGTAGATCACGTTGTATATCATATATTAATTTGTGCAGTTTTTTTTGCATTTAAATTCAAAACAATTGTGATCAATTTAGAACAGTTTTAATAAAATTTATGAGCAACTTCACAAGAGCATCTCGAAGCACATCTATCTTCTAAGGGTTGCACAACTCAGCCAAATAGTATTGTTTGAAGAAACTAATATTTCTGGAAACCTGCCAGTGTAGGCATTATTTTAAAACCCGATTTTAAAAAATTTCCCATCCTTTGTACCACTGATTCTAGTCCAACTTATTGAACATATCTACCCTAAAAGAAACAATTCATGAAAAAAATTATAGAGTGGTCATATAAAATAATAAATAAGTAAGAGTTTCCGCTGACCCAGAGAGTGGTACTTATAAGAGTCCCTTGACCATGGACGGTAAATAGTAATGGGCAGCAGTGATACTATTATTGGATCCAAGCTATTGAAGAATTACTTCTTTAAAGGATCCATGCCAAATACCCAAGAGCGCAATTACAGCAACTTCAAGGGTCTAGTGTTGCCGAATTAATAGTAACGTCTGACCCAAAGTGGTCGGCTACAACCCGCGTCTGACATCATGTTTATCTGAATGGGACCCATAAAATCAATTACGAGAACATCAAAATAATGGATAGAAATATGCGCTATTATCAAGGAAAATTAGAGAATCACTGGAAATTATTAAAAATAGGGACAACTTCAACAGAGAAGATGGGTATTGACTGAGTAACACATGGAGACTGGCTTTGCCAAGCACCAGTGGTTTAAACAGCCACGGTCAATGAACAGCGAAACGAAGCAGCGCCAGAGTATGAACATAACAACTTCAAGGCTTTAGAATCCTTCTGCGAAAAGTCAAGTCAAATTCGACAACCACGGCAACACTCGCAAGAAACTGGACAATGGCCGTGAAAGCTTGCATTCTACTATTTGTTAGTTGTTTGCCTCTTCCATTAAAATTAAACCGCTGCCCAAGGAATCACTACTTCCACATCCAGATTCTCTATCCAAGTCACTCACAACGAAAAAACTTTGTATGTGAAAATAATTGTTTATGGAACTTTAATAATATAATATTTGAAATCCTCTACCCCAAAAACCCATAAAACGATACCCCACATCGGTAGTGGGGTGGGGGGTGGTGATAGAGGGGTGATAGTGGGGGGTGGATGAAATAAAAAAATATTTTGAGGTTTCTGGTTCCTGTACATACGCTAAATCACAATTTTTTTTCATCCCCTTTAATAAGGGGGTGGGGGTGGTAATGGGGGTGGCTAATGCCAACAATTTTTTTGAGACCTTAGCTTCTCTTGTATATACTAAATACCAATTTTATGGACTCTTACCTGCTTGATTGACCTATTTACCCCAAATTTACCCCAATTTACCCCCCAATCCTTCGACGGAACAAGATGAAAATATAATCCAGTTCCAGATCTCGTTAAAGTACATATGTGCACCAAATTTCAAGTCAATATCTTAAACGGTTCCAGAGTAAACGTGCGCACAAAAAAAAGTTACAGACAGACCGACAGACAGACCGACAGATAGACAGAAATTTTTTTTCGCTCAAACTTAAAATCTCGACGTTTCATGACATTTTAAGCCTATTTGGACAATAAAAATTTTTAAAATTTTTTTTGTCGTTACTATACTTCCACTGGACGTGGAAGTAATATAGTAATATAATATAATAATTACTTAAGTGTATATTTTTGTTTGCTGTTTAAAATAAAGAAAATTACTGAAGTTCGACCATAAACTCAACAGCATTTAGACTACATATTTTCTTTTTTGATTTTAAGCCTAGTGAGAGGTACATAATCATAGCAACGATTTTGTCCCTCCTTTTTAAATCCCTTTTTACTGCATAAGAGCTTCTTCGTCTCATTAAACGGCTTACAGTTATCATTTCAAACGATATAAGCCGATTACTTTGTAACTATGACAACGTGTACATTACCACGTAGCCCCCTTTCCGCTGTGCAATGTCACAAAAAACTAAAGTCGATTAAATATTATATGTACGAGGTATAAGGCAAAATAATCAGAGGATGTTCAGTAGTCCCTTATAATTAATTTAAAGATATTGTTATTGTAGGCCAAGAGCTAGCGTGTCCTATTATAGTCGAAGAGTGAGACCCCAAAATTATTAATAAAAACCACTGCCCAAGGAATCACGACTTCCACATCCAGATTCTCTATCCAAGTCACTCACAACGAAAAAAATTTGTATGTGGAAATAATTGTTTATGGAACTTTAATAATATAATATTTGAAATCCTCTACCCCAAAAACCTAAGAAACGATACCCCACATCGGTAGTGGGGTGAGGGTGGTGATAGGGGGGTGGTAGTGGGTAGTGGATGTGATGAAGTAAAGAAATATTTTGAGGTTTCTGGTTCTTGTACATACACTAAATCACATTTTCTTTCATCCCCTTAATAAGGGGGTGGGGGTGGTAATGGAGGTGGCTAATGCTAAAATTTTTTTTGAGACCTTAGCTTCTCTTGTGTCTACTAAATACCAATTTTATGGACTCTTACCTGCTTGATTTACCCATTTTAAACAAATTTACCCCAATTTACCCCCCAACCCTTCGTCGGAACAACATGAAAATATAATCTAGTTCCAGATCTCGTTAAAGTACATACGTGTACCAAATTTCAAGTCAATATCTTAAACGGTTCCAGAGTAAACGTGCGCACAAAAAAAAGTTACAGACAGACAGACAGACAGACAGACAGACAGACAGACAGACAGACAGACAGACAGACATACAGACAGACAGACAGACAGACCGACAGACAGAAATTTTTTTTTCGCTCAAACTTAAAATCTCGACGTTTCGTGACATTTTAAGCCTATTTGAACAATAAAAATTTTTAAAATTTTTTTGTCGTTACTATACTTCCACTGGATGTGGAAGTAAAATTAAATAAGAAAAAAATGCAAAATGTGATCTTAGCCGCCGGCGCCGCCATATTGAAAAAATGGCGCACAAAAACAGTTTTTTTTTAAATATCTCGCTTCGGGTGCCTTATACAGCAAAAAATGTTCTTATGAAAATAAAAGAACATTAAGTTTTCTACGAAATATGTCGATCGAAGTCAAGCATTCTTGACAAAACTATGATTTTTTGTAATTTTACTTCCACGTCCAGTGGAAGTATAGTAACGACAAAAAAATTTTTTAAAATTTTTATTGTCCAAATAGGCTTAAAATGTCATGAAACGTCGAGATTTTAAGTTTGAGCAAAAAAAAATTTCTGTCTGTCGGTCTGTCTGTCTGTAACTTTTTTTTGTGCGCACGTTTACTCTGGAACCGTTTGAGATATTGACTTGAAATTTGGTACACATATGTACTTTAACGAGATCTAGAACTAGATTATATTTTCATCTTGTTCCGTCGAAGGGTTGGGGGGTAAATTGGGGTAAATTTGGGATAAATGGGTAAATCAAGCAGGTAAGAGTCCATAAAATTGTTATTTAGTATATACAAGAAAAGCTAAGGTCTCAAAAAAATTTTTGGCATTAGTCACCCCCCATTACCAACCCCCACCCCCTTACTAAAGGGGATGAAAAAAAAATATGATTTAGTGTATGTACAAGAACCAGAAACCTCAAAACATTTTTTTACTTCATCCACCCCCACTACCACCCCCCCTATCACAACCCCCACCCTACTACCGATGTGGGGTATCGTGTTATGGGTTTTTGGGGTAGAGGATTTCAAATACTATATTATTAAGTTCCATAAACAATTATTTCCACATACAAAGTTTTTTCGTTGTGAGTGACTTGGATAGAGAATTGGATGTGGAAGTAGTGATTCCTTGGGCAGCGGTTTTTCTTTTCTTGCTATCTGTCTCTTTTGTTAAAATTTTTGCCGAGTCCTAGTTTATTCTATGTCCGTTCTTCCAAGCGTGTTCGCAAATCTTCGATTTCTGAATGTCATTTTTCCTAATTTATTAGAAATCTGCCCTTATTGTTATTGCTTACCGGTGCGATCCACCGGTGAATTTAGAAATCTGCCCTTAATGTTATTGCTTACCGGTGCGCTCCACGGGTGAGTTTAGAAATCTGCCCTTAATGTTATTGCTTACCGGTGCGCTCCACCGGTGAATTTAGAAATCTGCCCTTAATGTTATTGCTTACCGGTGCGATCCACCGGTGAATTAAGAAATCTGCCCTTAATGTTATTGCTTACCGGTGCGCTCCACCGGTGAATTTAGAAATCTGCCCTTAATGTTATTTCTTACCGGTGCGATCCACCGGTGAATTTAGAATCTGCCCTTAATGTTATTGCTTACCGGTGCGATCCACCGGTGAATTTAGAATCTGCTCTTAATGTTATTGCTTACCGGTTGCATCCACCTGTGCGATCCACCGGTGAATTTAGAATCTGCTCTTAATGTTATTGCTTACCGGTGAATTTAGAAATCTGCCCTTAATGTTATTGCTTACCGGTGCGATCCACCGGTGAATTTAGAAATCTGCTCTTAATGTTATTGCTTACCGGTGCGATCCACCGGTGAATTTAGAAATCTGCTCTTAATGTTATTGCTTACCGGTGCAATCCACCGGTGAATTTAGAAATCTGCCCTTAATGTTATTGCTTACCGGTGCGCTCCACCGGTGAATTTAGAAATCTGCTCTTAATGCTATTGCTTACCGGTGAATTTAGAAATCTGCTCTTAATGCTATTGCTTACCGGTGCGATCCACCGGTGAATTTAGAAATCTGCCCTTAATGTTATTGCTTACCGGTGCGATCCACCGGTGAATTTAGAATCTGCTCTTAATGTTATTGCTTACCGGTGCAATCCACCGGTGCGATCCACCGGTGAATTTAGAATCTGCTCTTAATGTTATTGCTTACCGGTGAATTTAGAAATCTGCCCTTAATGTTATTGCTTACCGGTGCGATCCACCGGTGAATTTAGAAATCTGCTCTTAATGTTATTGCTTACCGGTGCAATCCACCGGTGAATTTAGAAATCTGCCCTTAATGTTATTGCTTACCGGTGCGCTCCACCGGTGAATTTAGAAATCTGCTCTTAATGCTATTGCTTACCGGTGAATTTAGAAATCTGCTCTTAATGCTATTGCTTACCGGTGCGATCCACCGGTGAATTTAGAAATCTGCCCTTAATGTTATTGCTTACCGGTGCGATCCACCGGTGAATTTAGAATCTGCTCTTAATGTTATTGCTTACCGGTGCAATCCACCGGTGCGATCCACCGGTGAATTTAGAATCTGCTCTTAATGTTATTGCTTACCGGTGAATTTAGAAATCTGCCCTTAATGTTATTGCTTACCGGTGCGATCCACCGGTGAATTTAGAAATCTGCTCTTAATGTTATTGCTTACCGGTGCAATCCACCGGTGAATTTAGAAATCTGCCCTTAATGTTATTGCTTACCGGTGCGCTCCACCGGTGAATTTAGAAATCTGCTCTTAATGCTATTGCTTACCGGTGAATTTAGAAATCTGCTCTTAATGCTATTGCTTACCGGTGAATTTAGAAATCTGCCCTTAATGTTATTGCTTACCGGTGCGATCCACCGGTGAATTTAGAAATCTGCTCTTAATGTTATTGCTTACCGGTGCGATCCACCGGTGAATTTAGAAATCTGCTCTTTCTTAATGCTATTGCTTACCGGTGAATTTAGAAATCTGCCCTTAATGTTATTGCTTACCGGTGCGATCCACCGGTGAATTTAGAAATCTGCCCTTAATGTTATTGCTTACCGGTGCGATCCACCGGTGCGATCCACCGGTGAATTTAGAATCTGCTCTTAATGTTATTGCTTACCGGTGCAATCCACCGGTGCGATCCACCGGTGAATTTAGAATCTGCTCTTAATGCTATTGCTTACCGGTGAATTTAGAAATCTGCTCTTAATGCTATTGCTTACCGGTGCGATCCACCGGTGAATTTAGAAATCTGCCCTTAATGTTATTGCTTATCGGTGCGCTCCACCGGTGAATTTAGAAATCTGCTCTTAATGTTATTGCTTACCGGTGAATTTAGAAATCTGCTCTTAATGCTATTGCTTACCGGTGCGATCCACCGGTGAATTTAGAAATCTGCCCTTAATGTTATTGCTTACCGGTGCGATCCACCGGTGCAATCCACCGGTGAATTTAGAAATCTGCTCTTAATGTTATTGCTTACCGGTGCGATCCACCGGTGCAATCCACCGGTGAATTTAGAAATCTGCTCTTAATGTTATTGCTTACCGGTGCGATCCACCGGTGAATTTAGAAATCTGCTCTTAATGTTATTGCTTACCGGTGCGCTCCACCGGTGAATTTAGAAATCTGCCCTTAATGTTATTGCTTACCGGTGCGCTCCACCGGTGAATTTAGAATCTGCTCTTAATGCTATTGCTTACCGGTGAATTTAGAAATCTGCTCTTAATGTTATTGCTTACCGGTGAATTTAGAAATCTGCCCTTAATGTTATTGCTTACCGGTGCGATCCACCGGTGCAATCCACCGGTGAATTTAGAAATCTGCTCTTAATGTTATTGCTTACCGGTGCGATCCACCGGTGAATTTAGAAATCTGCTCTTAATGTTATTGCTTACCGGTGCGATCCACCGGTGAATTTAGAAATCTGCTCTTAATGTTATTGCTTACCGGTGCAATCCACCGGTGAATTTAGAAATCTGCCCTTAATGTTATTGCTTACCGGTGCGATCCACCGGTGCATTTAGAAATCTGCCCTTAATGTTATTGCTTACCGGTGCGCTCCACCGGTGAATTTAGAAATCTGCCCTTAATGTTATTGCTTATCGGTGCGCTCCACCGGTGAATTTAGAAATCTGCTCTTAATGTTATTGCTTACCGGTGAATTTAGAAATCTGCTCTTAATGTTATTGCTTACCGGTGAATTTAGAAATCTGCCCTTAATGTTATTGCTTACCGGTGCGATCCACCGGTGAATTTAGAAATCTGCTCTTAATGTGATCCACCGGTGCGCTCCACCGGTGAATTTAGAAATCTGCCCTTAATGTTATTGCTTACCGGTGCGATCCACCGGGGAATTTAGAATTTAGAAATCTGCTCTTAATGCTTACCGGTGCGATCCACCGGTGAATTTAGAATCTGCTCTTAATGTTATTGCTTACCGGTGCGCTCCACCGGTGAATTTAGAAATCTGCCCTTAATGTTATTGCTTACCGGTGCGATCCACCGGTGAATTTATAATCTGCTCTTAATGTTATTGCTTACCGGTGAATTTAGAATCTGCTCTTAATGTTATTGCTTACCGGTGAATTTAGAAATCTGCCCTTAATGTTATTGCTTACCGGTGCGATCCACCGGTGAATTTAGAAATCTGCTCTTAATGTTGTTGCTTACCGGTGCGATCCATCGGTGAATTTAGACATCTGCCCTTAATGTTATTGCAATCCACCGGTGCGATCCACCGGTGAATTTAGAATCTGCTCCTAATGTTATTGCTTACCGGTGAATTTAGAAATCTGCCCTTAATGTTATTGCTTACCGGTGCGATCCACCGGTGCGATCCACCGGTGCGGTTTAGAAATCTGCCCTTAATGTTATTGCTTACCGGTGCGATCCACCGGTGAATTTAGAATCTGCTCTTAATGTTATTGCTTACCGGTTGCATCCACCTGTGCGATCCACCGGTGAATTTAGAATCTGCTCTTAATGTTATTGCTTACCGGTGAATTTAGAAATCTGCCCTTAATGTTATTGCTTACCGGTGCGATCCACCGGTGAATTTAGAAATCTGCTCTTAATGTTATTGCTTACCGGTGCGATCCACCGGTGAATTTAGAAATCTGCTCTTAATGTTATTGCTTACCGGTGCAATCCACCGGTGAATTTAGAAATCTGCCCTTAATGTTATTGCTTACCGGTGCGCTCCACCGGTGAATTTAGAAATCTGCTCTTAATGCTATTGCTTACCGGTGAATTTAGAAATCTGCTCTTAATGCTATTGCTTACCGGTGCGATCCACCGGTGAATTTAGAAATCTGCCCTTAATGTAATTGCTTACCGGTGCGATCCACCGGTGCGATCCACCGGTGAATTTAGAATCTGCTCTTAATGCTATTGCTTACCGGTGAATTTAGAAATCTGCTCTTAATGCTATTGCTTACCGGTGCGATCCACCGGTGAATTTAGAAATCTGCCCTTAATGTTATTGCTTATCGGTGCGCTCCACCGGTGAATTTAGAAATCTGCTCTTAATGTTATTGCTTACCGGTGAATTTAGAAATCTGCTCTTAATGCTATTGCTTACCGGTGCGATCCACCGGTGAATTTAGAAATCTGCCCTTAATGTTATTGCTTACCGGTGCGATCCACCGGTGCAATCCACCGGTGAATTTAGAAATCTGCTCTTAATGCTATTGCTTACCGGTGCGATCCACCGGTGAATTTAGAAATCTGCCCTTAATGTTATTGCTTACCGGTGCGATCCACCGGTGCAATCCACTGGTGAATTTAGAAATCTGCCCTTAATGCTATTGCTTACCGGTGCGATCCACCGGTGAATTTAGAAATCTGCCCTTAATGTTATTGCTTATCGGTGCGCTCCACCGGTGCAATCCACCGGTGAATTTAGAAATCTGCTCTTAATGTTATTGCTTACCGGTGAATTTAGAAATCTGCTCTTAATGCTATTGCTTACCGGTGCGATCCACCGGTGAATTTAGAAATCTGCCCTTAATGTTATTGCTTACCGGTGCGATCCACCGGTGCAATCCACCGGTGAATTTAGAAATCTGCTCTTAATGTTATTGCTTACCGGTGAATTTAGAAATCTGCTCTTAATGCTATTGCTTACCGGTGCGATCCACCGGTGAATTTAGAAATCTGCCCTTAATGTTATTGCTTACCGGTGCGATCCACCGGTGCAATCCACCGGTGCGATCCACCGGTGCAATCCACCGGTGCGATCCACCGGTGCAATCCACCGGTGAATTTAGAAATCTGCTCTTAATGTTATTGCTTACCGGTGCAATCCACCGGTGAATTTAGAAATCTGCCCTTAATGTTATTGCTTACCGGTGCGCTCCACCGGTGAATTTAGAAATCTGCTCTTAATGCTATTGCTTACCGGTGAATTTAGAAATCTGCTCTTAATGCTATTGCTTACCGGTGCGATCCACCGGTGAATTTAGAAATCTGCCCTTAATGTTATTGCTTACCGGTGCGATCCACCGGTGAATTTAGAATCTGCTCTTAATGTTATTGCTTACCGGTGCAATCCACCGGTGCGATCCACCGGTGAATTTAGAATCTGCTCTTAATGTTATTGCTTACCGGTGAATTTAGAAATCTGCCCTTAATGTTATTGCTTACCGGTGCGATCCACCGGTGAATTTAGAAATCTGCTCTTAATGTTATTGCTTACCGGTGCAATCCACCGGTGAATTTAGAAATCTGCCCTTAATGTTATTGCTTACCGGTGCGCTCCACCGGTGAATTTAGAAATCTGCTCTTAATGCTATTGCTTACCGGTGAATTTAGAAATCTGCTCTTAATGCTATTGCTTACCGGTGAATTTAGAAATCTGCCCTTAATGTTATTGCTTACCGGTGCGATCCACCGGTGAATTTAGAAATCTGCTCTTAATGTTATTGCTTACCGGTGCGATCCACCGGTGAATTTAGAAATCTGCTCTTAATGTTATTGCTTACCGGTGCAATCCACCGGTGAATTTAGAAATCTGCCCTTAATGTTATTGCTTACCGGTGCGCTCCACCGGTGAATTTAGAAATCTGCTCTTAATGCTATTGCTTACCGGTGAATTTAGAAATCTGCTCTTAATGCTATTGCTTACTGGTGAATTTAGAAATCTGCTCTTAATGCTATTGCTTACCGGTGAATTTAGAAATCTGCCCTTAATGTTATTGCTTACCGGTGCGATCCACCGGTGCGATCCACCGGTGAATTTAGAATCTGCTCTTAATGTTATTGCTTACCGGTGCAATCCACCGGTGCGATCCACCGGTGAATTTAGAATCTGCTCTTAATGCTATTGCTTACCGGTGAATTTAGAAATCTGCTCTTAATGCTATTGCTTACCGGTGCGATCCACCGGTGAATTTAGAAATCTGCCCTTAATGTTATTGCTTATCGGTGCGCTCCACCGGTGAATTTAGAAATCTGCTCTTAATGTTATTGCTTACCGGTGAATTTAGAAATCTGCTCTTAATGCTATTGCTTACCGGTGCGATCCACCGGTGAATTTAGAAATCTGCCCTTAATGTAATTGCTTACCGGTGCGATCCACCGGTGCGATCCACCGGTGAATTTAGAATCTGCTCTTAATGTTATTGCTTACCGGTGCAATCCACCGGTGCGATCCACCGGTGAATTTAGAAATCTGCCCTTAATGTTATTGCTTACCGGTGCGCTCCACCGGTGAATTTAGAAATCTGCTCTTAATGCTATTGCTTACCGGTGAATTTAGAAATCTGCTCTTAATGCTATTGCTTACCGGTGAATTTAGAAATCTGCTCTTAATGCTATTGCTTACCGGTGAATTTAGAAATCTGCTCTTAATGCTATTGCTTACCGGTGCGATCCACCGGTGAATTTAGAAATCTGCCCTTAATGTTATTGCTTATCGGTGCGCTCCACCGGTGAATTTAGAAATCTGCCCTTAATGTTATTGCTTACCGGTGAATTTAGAAATCTGCTCTTAATGCTATTGCTTACCGGTGCGATCCACCGGTGAATTTAGAAATCTGCCCTTAATGTTATTGCTTACCGGTGCGATCCACCGGTGCAATCCACCGGTGAATTTAGAAATCTGCTCTTAATGCTATTGCTTACCGGTGCGATCCACCGGTGAATTTAGAAATCTGCCCTTAATGTTATTGCTTACCGGTGCGATCCACCGGTGCAATCCACCGGTGAATTTAGAAATCTGCCCTTAATGCTATTGCTTACCGGTGCGATCCACCGGTGAATTTAGAAATCTGCCCTTAATGTTATTGCTTATCGGTGCGCTCCACCGGTGAATTTAGAAATCTGCTCTTAATGTTATTGCTTACCGGTGAATTTAGAAATCTGCTCTTAATGCTATTGCTTACCGGTGCGATCCACCGGTGAATTTAGAAATCTGCCCTTAATGTTATTGCTTACCGGTGCGATCCACCGGTGCAATCCACCGGTGAATTTAGAAATCTGCTCTTAATGTTATTGCTTACCGGTGCGACCCACCGGTGCAATCCACCGGTGCGATCCACCGGTGCAATCCACCGGTGCAATCCACCGGTGAATTTAGAAATCTGCTCTTAATGTTATTGCTTACCGGTGCAATCCACCGGTGAATTTAGAAATCTGCCCTTAATGTTATTGCTTACCGGTGCGCTCCACCGGTGAATTTAGAAATCTGCTCTTAATGCTATTGCTTACCGGTGAATTTAGAAATCTGCTCTTAATGCTATTGCTTACCGGTGCGATCCACCGGTGAATTTAGAAATCTGCCCTTAATGTTATTGCTTACCGGTGCGATCCACCGGTGAATTTAGAATCTGCTCTTAATGTTATTGCTTACCGGTGCAATCCACCGGTGCGATCCACCGGTGAATTTAGAATCTGCTCTTAATGTTATTGCTTACCGGTGAATTTAGAAATCTGCCCTTAATGTTATTGCTTACCGGTGCGATCCACCGGTGAATTTAGAAATCTGCTCTTAATGTTATTGCTTACCGGTGCAATCCACCGGTGAATTTAGAAATCTGCCCTTAATGTTATTGCTTACCGGTGCGCTCCACCGGTGAATTTAGAAATCTGCTCTTAATGCTATTGCTTACCGGTGAATTTAGAAATCTGCTCTTAATGCTATTGCTTACTGGTGAATTTAGAAATCTGCTCTTAATGCTATTGCTTACCGGTGAATTTAGAAATCTGCCCTTAATGTTATTGCTTACCGGTGCGATCCACCGGTGAATTTAGAAATCTGCCCTTAATGTTATTGCTTACCGGTGCGATCCACCGGTGCGATCCACCGGTGAATTTAGAATCTGCTCTTAATGTTATTGCTTACCGGTGCAATCCACCGGTGCGATCCACCGGTGAATTTAGAATCTGCTCTTAATGCTATTGCTTACCGGTGAATTTAGAAATCTGCTCTTAATGCTATTGCTTACCGGTGCGATCCACCGGTGAATTTAGAAATCTGCCCTTAATGTTATTGCTTATCGGTGCGCTCCACCGGTGAATTTAGAAATCTGCTCTTAATGTTATTGCTTACCGGTGAATTTAGAAATCTGCTCTTAATGCTATTGCTTACCGGTGCGATCCACCGGTGAATTTAGAAATCTGCCCTTAATGTAATTGCTTACCGGTGCGATCCACCGGTGCGATCCACCGGTGAATTTAGAATCTGCTCTTAATGTTATTGCTTACCGGTGCAATCCACCGGTGCGATCCACCGGTGAATTTAGAAATCTGCCCTTAATGTTATTGCTTACCGGTGCGCTCCACCGGTGAATTTAGAAATCTGCTCTTAATGCTATTGCTTACCGGTGAATTTAGAAATCTGCTCTTAATGCTATTGCTTACCGGTGAATTTAGAAATCTGCTCTTAATGCTATTGCTTACCGGTGAATTTAGAAATCTGCCCTTAATGTTATTGCTTACCGGTGCGATCCACCGGTGAATTTAGAAATCTGCTCTTAATGTTATTGCTTACCGGTGCGATCCACCGGTGAATTTAGAAATCTGCTCTTAATGTTATTGCTTACCGGTGCAACCCACCGGTGAATTTAGAAATCTGCCCTTAATGTTATTGCTTACCGGTGCGATCCACCAGTGAATTTAGAAATCTGCCCTTAATGTTATTGCTTACCGGTGCGATCCACCGGTGCGATCCACCGGTGAATTTAGAATCTGCTCTTAATGCTATTGCTTACCGGTGAATTTAGAAATCTGCTCTTAATGCTATTGCTTACCGGTGCGATCCACCGGTGAATTTAGAAATCTGCCCTTAATGTTATTGCTTATCGGTGCGCTCCACCGGTGAATTTAGAAATCTGCTCTTAATGTTATTGCTTACCGGTGAATTTAGAAATCTGCTCTTAATGCTATTGCTTACCGGTGCGATCCACCGGTGAATTTAGAAATCTGCCCTTAATGTTATTGCTTACCGGTGCGATCCACCGGTGCAATCCACCGGTGAATTTAGAAATCTGCTCTTAATGCTATTGCTTACCGGTGCGATCCACCGGTGAATTTAGAAATCTGCCCTTAATGTTATTGCTTACCGGTGAATTTAGAAATCTGCTCTTAATGCTATTGCTTACCGGTGCGATCCACCGGTGAATTTAGAAATCTGCCCTTAATGTTATTGCTTACCGGTGCGATCCACCGGTGCAATCCACCGGTGAATTTAGAAATCTGCTCTTAATGTTATTGCTTACCGGTGCGACCCACCGGTGCAATCCACCGGTGCGATCCACCGGTGCAATCCACCGGTGCAATCCACCGGTGAATTTAGAAATCTGCTCTTAATGTTATTGCTTACCGGTGCGATCCACCGGTGAATTTAGAAATCTGCCCTTAATGCTATTGCTTACCGGTGCGCTCCACCGGTGAATTTAGAAATCTGCTCTTAATGTTATTGCTTACCGGTGAATTTAGAAATCTGCTCTTAATGCTATTACTTACCGGTGCGATCCACCGGTGAATTTAGAAATCTGCCCTTAATGTTATTGCTTACCGGTGCGATCCACCGGTGCGATCCACCGGTGCAATCCACCGGTGCGATCCACCGGTGCAATCCACCGGTGAATTTAGAAATCTGCTCTTAATGTTATTGCTTACCGGTGCAATCCACCGGTGAATTTAGAAATCTGCCCTTAATGTTATTGCTTACCGGTGCGCTCCACCGGTGAATTTAGAAATCTGCTCTTAATGCTATTGCTTACCGGTGAATTTAGAAATCTGCTCTTAATGCTATTGCTTACCGGTGCGATCCACCGGTGAATTTAGAAATCTGCCCTTAATGTTATTGCTTACCGGTGCGATCCACCGGTGAATTTAGAATCTGCTCTTAATGTTATTGCTTACCGGTGCAATCCACCGGTGCGATCCACCGGTGAATTTAGAATCTGCTCTTAATGTTATTGCTTACCGGTGAATTTAGAAATCTGCCCTTAATGTTATTGCTTACCGGTGCGATCCACCGGTGAATTTAGAAATCTGCTCTTAATGTTATTGCTTACCGGTGCAATCCACCGGTGAATTTAGAAATCTGCCCTTAATGTTATTGCTTACCGGTGCGCTCCACCGGTGAATTTAGAAATCTGCTCTTAATGCTATTGCTTACCGGTGAATTTAGAAATCTGCTCTTAATGCTATTGCTTAC